>JASAUF010000234.1:0-677500 GCA_030180095.1 Magnolia changhungtana | reverse complement strand
AAGTGAATGCATGTGGTTTATCCACTCCGGATCGGGTCAGATCTGATCGATCGGGTTTCGGATCGGCCCGGATTGACCACGATCTGATCTCGATCTGAAAATCATTCGGATCTGAATTACCTAACTCGATCTGCACCGATCTAGGTCGTCGGTTTGGTTAGGATTAGATCGGATTGGGTCTGATCAGGTCGAATCCACTGGATCGGATCTGTTTTGCCCAACTCTATTGGGAGCGTAGATTTGAAATCACTTGGATATGGAGCTCATGGATTTGAAATCCTCTTGTTGTATTTAACACATTGGATTCAGAATCCCATGTAATTCAAAAGTAACTACACATAATTTATTTATTTATAGGGATTTGAATTTAATTACTAAATGAACTTAAATATCTCTGACCGGTGGATGTGTGTGTGTAATGTTTGATACAACCATTATAATAAGTTCATTGAAATATATATTTTGCTCGAAAATGATGAAATTCCAAACCTCGGATGGACCATAAGCACAAAATCACATCCAAATGACTAATTAACTATATTTTTACATGGATAATGTTTGGATAGCACATATACTCATATTAAAGTAATTATAGTAATGCAATTGATGATCTAATTATTTTCGAATATCATCAATGGCCCATGTACTCAATAGGTTAATACTCTAGTAACACACATATTAAACATTAAACATTAGCTGTGATATAATGTGAATGATATGTGATATGCAATTCAAGCTTTCACCTTGGATTTCAAACATTTGAAGCCGTTGATTTATGGTGCCAAACATGCCCCTCCATGGTGCCAATCGACTCCTTATACACGTAGTTTTTACTACGTCAACAAAAGGTAGTAGGCCACACTCTACTGATTTGATGGAATAAAAATCAAGCCCCTCAACTCAATTGGGTCGGCCACACTTGTACACTAACCCATTAATATTGGCTTTGTGTCCCGCCGAAAGTGTTTATCTCCATGATTTTTGTACCAGCTTATCATTATTGTGTGGTCCATCTTTTCCACGGATACGATTTTCCGCATATGTGACAGGTTGATGGGAAAAGATAGATGTATGACAAGTTATGATACGACCGCCCTATATATCCTATCATTTCTTTTCTTTATTTTATTATTATTATTTTTTAAAAATTTTAAAAAAGGCCAAATCTCTAAACGTCGTCCGCCGTTACTTGCAACAGCGATGTGACACACCATCGATACATACACGCTTCTCTGGTACGAGGGACCCACATCCCTATCTCTCCTTTCTCTTTTTTATTTTATTTTATTTTATTATTTTCTAATTTTCTAATCTTCTTCTCGCGGTGCATCCTTGCATTTCCAAGCGCCAAATGCCAACGCCTATACGTGCCATACGTGTGCAAGATCTGTCTCCATGAGTGTCCCCAGGTTGGGAATGTACCGCCGCAGCCCATGGACAAAGCCAATCCACTGATTAGAAAGGCCACAGCTGTACGGTTAATTTGAAAAATTGGCCACCATCTTTTAACCGTCCTTTTCCATACACGTGTAACGCTTTCGATGATTGGATCTCCCTTCTATTGGGCTGGATCAAATTGGATTTGAAGACCCATGATGAAGGGTCCAGATCAGACTTGTGCTACTTGGGCGCTTGTAAGCCGCTCCTTTTACCGCGCTTGGAGATGTGAGCCTTTTTATCTTTACATGTCAATTGTAATGCCTTGAGTGAGAAATGGACACGAAGGATAACCCTTGGAGGCACACGTGGTGAAGATCAGGGCCATTCATCAGGTGGAGCGAGTCACTGACTATATCCTGGGCCAAAAATCATTCCACTCGCATGAGGGAATGGATGGTTCGAAAACGAAAGGCCAGAAATGTGTATTCATTGTACAGGTGTGGCGTAATTGATGAATCCCTATGAAGCATCAAACTTCATTTCATGATTAAAAGACCATGAATCACAAACCTCCCGGCCATTGCTAGTAAGGAACTTGCACCCAGGGCTCTCTCCCATGACACGTCTTTAAAATGTGCAGTAATTGGGGACGTTGGAACGGTGGGCCACCATGTACTTGTACTTGGTAAATAAATTTAAATGGTTGGAGAAATCTGATCATGCGGTTTAAAATTTTTAAAATTGATTGTGGAAATTGCATTATTTTAATTTAAAACTGTCTGATTTGCAAGCGGCGGACCAAATGGGTTTGACGGTCCAATACTCTTACTTTGGGGATGTGACCGTCTAACGTAAGGATGAACGTGATGAGGATAACTATTCAAAATCCACGGAGCTTCCTTGGACTCCTCACAGAGACATCTTGAATCCTCGAGAAAAGAAAGCAGAAAATAGAAATAAATTCTAAGAAATTCGTAATTGATTAATTGATGACTAAAAACGAGTTCACGACCCTTTAAATAAGGGTACCAAGCTATGGGAAAGAAATCAGAATCAAACTACAACTAAAACTCCTAGAAATCGCGACTTACTATAAATAGTAAACTTACTATTTATAGACGGTCGTGATGTCTACTAGTGCGCAAGGTTTTCAGCCAAAAATAGTTAGTGTCCTATTTGGCTTCACCAAACCGTTCTCCTAATTATTCTAAGCTCTTTTCATGTTGGGTACAACTCCTAAAGTCCGACGGATGAAGGGTTATAATCAAATTAAAACTTACTATTTATAGTAAAAGCGAAATTAAAATAGGGAAACGACTGACGATTCAGGGGTTTTTCTCAATTCCGGGCGTCGCAACCCAGCATAGCAGGGTTGGTTGGCTAAAGTAGCTCATTCTACCCTAAAATCATATCTTTTACGTCATGTAACTCATTCCGGATTGCGAGAGATACGCCCGATCTAAAGTCCGACGGTCCAGATCACTTTTATCGACGACCGGGCCTTTTCTGATCCATCTTGGCCATGAAACTGTCCGCGACCTGCTCTGCATCACCATCTATGAGAGAACGACAGTCCTAATCACCGAAGGGCCGAATGGAGTTACAGGGGGAAATGAGTTCAATCCATCTACCTTGTAACCATCCATCTGGTGGTGGTTTCTATTATTATAAATAGGCCAAATATATTGAAAGACTGTACGGATGAGTGGGCCCATTGGGATTTGACTGCCTATATTATCTTGGAACTTTCACAAAAGCCTTTTAAAAAGGACACATAGATAAGAAAATTTGTATGGGACCCACTCACTAATAGTTGCCCACAAGTGGGCCCCATGTCCAACATAAATTACATTAGACCTAAGCCATCCAATCCATAGAGAAATGGACCACCGAAGGAACATTTTGTTATTGATCCCTGGTAAGCAGAAGGAAAAGGTTAATCACCAGAAATACAGTGCATTTTCAGCAAAGAAAAATTGCAACGATAGAGGAAAAAAAAAAAATAATAAGAAGAAGAAGTTAAAAAACAACTACATAAACATTTTGTTATATCCCTATATATATATATCATATATATATATATATATATATATATATATATATATATATATATATATATATAGATAATGCGGTGTGCTGCGGGAGCCATGCAGTGCCATTGAAAGTAATTAGTTTTTTATTTTTAATATTATTATGAATTTGCAATGCAGCCATTAAATCATATTAATGTCTCTTCCATTCATTATATGCATTCTAATGATGGCATCATGTTAACCACTCTATCATTTCTCTTCATTCATTGTTATTATTGTTATTATTTTCAACTTTCTACCTTTTATTTTCTTTAGTTTTATTGTCATTTCTGCATTTGGATTGGCCTAATTGATAGAGTGGTTTCCTCTCTCTCTCTCTCTCTCTCTCTCTCTCTCTCTCTCGTTATTCTTTGAAACTTTTCAATATATATTTTTTTAAATGAGGAAAACATTTTTACCCAATGTAAAAAATTGCAGTGTTATTATGATTTTTAAATTTCCATGGAAACTCAATCATAATTTACTTGAAAATCCATGGTCAAAACACAAAGTAAGCGTTCATGTAAATTAGTGAAACATTCATTGAATGCATCTCAATCATCTCAATTTCAATTATGAAAAGTGATCTTTGATTGCTTATAATAGTAACTGAATAATTAAATTTTGTCCGTATGCTTTACTCCAAGAGATATAGGTGGTCCAATACATTGTATTCTAACATAATGCTTATAAATATCAACCAATAGTTGCGATTGTAGACAACTCAGGACTCTTTATGTGAAGAAGATAAATATCACAGCCTAGTTGAAGTGCTCAGTAATTGAGCTCTCAAACTTTAATCAGGTCATAAGAAAAGTACTTGACAAAAGAGGGTGGAATATTGAATAAATTGTAAAGCATATGTTGCAAAATTTCATGACGTGCAGATTCATTGTGAATCTGATAAAAAGATCATATCGGGATTGGAAGGGAGTCTCTTATTTATTTATTTATTTATTTTTCTTATTAACGTTTGAGCTTTCTCAGAGGTAGTGGGATCACATGGGGCCAGTTGTTTGTTACGGTTTAAATGACAATTTTATGATATCCACCTACCATGGGTTTTTATTATTGGGCGCGTTTGAATATCACCAATTCCATGGAAATTAATGGACACGGAGCTTAGATTGTGTGTAGAAGAGGCTAGACATATCTCATTTGATAATATTGTAGCACCAGCATAAAAACATCATGTGTGCCTATCAGAGATGGAACCCACATTGAAATGTAAATATTTTCCTACATGAAATGATGATTTTGCAATTTTCATTGTGGATCTCATATTGACACAGGTACGTAATGCTTTTCATTGGAACAATGTAATCATTGGATAGGGGTGCATCTAACTCTCTGCTACTCAAGCTATGCCCATGAAATAGAAAAGGTTTTCAATATGAGTGATTTTTCCTTTTATTCCATTCATTTTGAGGATTAAATACATTGAATAATTTATAGATCAAATCAAAAGTGTACTTATATGATTCATCATAAGAAACACTTCAAGCCATAGTAAAAGAGAGGCTGATGAATCATTACCTAGCCCTAAAACTTCCTCACTGTTCACATCCTCACACACCCCTCCATGTGATGGATGGATGCAAAGCCATAGAAAGGAGTGGGGACCCAGACCTAATATATAGATGTAAATAAAATGTTTCCCCACTGCAAACTTCTAACTAAAGTATCTCCACACCATCATCTATGAGAGAAAAGTTCATATGCATGCAGCTTGAACTCCTCGTTCCATCAAATTATATATAGTATTTTACTGTCAGTTTGTTATGTTCTATTTACTTCAAATTTCACTGTATTAAGCATTTATTAGTTGTATACGTAAATTTCAAGAGTTATCATATCACAATGTTGACATATACACTTTTGACAGGTCCTAACAAAGAAATCAAGGTAAGCTTTGTGGGCCCAACCATAATATATGTATTTTATCTATGCCGTCCATTCATTTTGCCAGATGATCATTAATTTTAAGGCAAGAGCCTAAAAGTGAGACATATCCAAATTTCAAAGTGGACCACACAACAGGAAGCAGTGGTATATAATGATACCACCGTTGAACTGATGTTTTCTGTGGTGTGGTCCACTTGAGCTTTAAATCTGCCCTATTATGGATTTGTTGTAAAATGATTTTTTTTTTTAATGAATGAACGATGCGGATATAAAGCATACATCAAAATTGGGTAAACTAAGTTTTGGCAACAAAATAAGGTTGAGTTTTGGAGAAAAAATTCTACCGTTTTCAAACAATTTGCTTAAGTAATTATTATGATTTTATCATATGTTTACCTTTATTTACACCTAAACAAACGAGCCTTTAGGATCCTTAACAGCTTGAACTCGTCTTTACATCACTTTACTGTACTTCACCATCCTTGACAACTTGAATTCCTTACACTACATTATGGTATTTAGTGTCTTAAAAGTAAGTACACAACCACTTCCTTACAGACCCTAATGAATGTTCATTTGAATAATACAAACCCACGGACAAGACACTGGTACCATTAAGAAGAAAGATCCCACGGGTAAATCATTTCTCTTTTTCATATGAATTTTGTTATATAGTAAACCACCTAACTTTTTTCTTATAAATTCGAGAGTTTTATTTGCTATTAAAACAAGACTAACAGTAAAATCTGTATTTTTAGACAATGCTCACGAAAATATCATCACTTAGCGATTACTTCTTCTTCTTCTTCTCTCCTTCCCCTCTAAAATACATGTATCCAAGCATGGGCTAGGTGAGTTTACATTGCTTTAAATAACAATAAAATCATTTTTGTGGCACCCCAACCGAGAGCATGGTTGAGTAGGGTTCTACCAAGGAATTAAGACAAAGACCATTTTGTCAAATACCACCTAAACACCATGTAGAAATGTTAAACCACATAACAGACGTGTTGGTATTGGAGTTGGTGAAATGTTACTCTCGTGACAGCCCAAGCCTTACCATGACAGTTGAGTGAGGCAGTGCCATACCAAAAGTAGACGTAAACTGGCCAACGCTGGCACCCTCTAAATTCTATGTAGTCCACTCATCAAGTGGGCCACATCTCTACGTTGAATATAGACAGCTTCTCATTTTCTTTTTCTATCACATTTTTACTTCTAATGAGTGTGGCCCACCTGATGACTGGTTTTGCCTAATTCATTGACCACGGCATGTTTATGGTTGGGCCCAACGACATCCTCGGTCTCGCATTCGCTCGTGCGAGACTGTTACAAGTGAAGGGTGGCCCACTTCAGCCAGCAACCGAGTGGAGCGTGAAAAAGATGGATGTTGTGATTTTGATGAGATCAAAGACCACATAAAAAAAATAATAATAATCAGGGTTTGAACCTTTATTCATTTGCAATTTCAGAGCCTGCCTTTGACCACGCGATACACATGTGAACCCACTAATTTCAAAGAAAACGGTGGGTTGATACCACCTACATTGGATGATGTGATCAGTGGATCAGGTGGGCCATATAGTGGATTGCCATAGATCGATGTGAAGTCTGCACTGACCGGACAATCTTGACCGTCCAATATTATCATTTGATGAGTATGATCATCAAACGATGGCCCCACATCGATTCCAAATCACTTGGTAAGGGCCACGTACCAGTGGGTTTCACAGATTAGTTGCTTTATTTTGAATTAATATATGCACATTTACCATCTCTAAGTGTATGTGTATCAAGTTACATATGCAGCAGGAGTATTAAATAACTCCCAAAAAAAAAGTCCATGGGATCCGTCACCTTCATTTGTGAAATATGGTGCATTAACAAATGGGATTTAGCAAGGAGGATTTTCATGAGTTAAGGTGACCGGTTTCTACCCGAGGATATTTGCATCCCTAGATTGGTCTCAACCGTGATGTTTTATTCATGCTACATTAATGATCTTGACCTTTAAATCTTGAATTTGAATATTAACCATTAAATATTTATTTTCATAAACAATCACTTGTTCAACAAATGTTTTTCTAAGATGGCCCAAATAGCATAGAATCCAGAACATGAATAGTTTATATCATCATTTGAGATGTACTCCAGGAATGGCAGTGGCACCCAACCAAAGTGTGACAGGGCAATAAACCCTGACAAAAAGTTTATAAATAATAATAAAGAATTTTTACTACAAAATTCATGAAAATTTTGCATTTTATCAAACAATGGGTCCACAAATTGAAATTGAGGGGACATGCTTTTCAAGGGGTGAAAATAACATAATACTGTTATTTGTTTCTATTTGTTTTTTGTTTTAAATAAAGATAGTGTAGTTGAGAATTAAGAAACCCACATAGTGTGTGTATAGCATACCATCTGTCTAACAAATGAAACCCAAAATGAGGTTGACACCATCCAAAATCTAGGCAATTGAATCACTAGACGGGCAATATATGAATTTAGATGTTTTTGAGTGGTGTATATTAGCTTTTATAATTTGTACTATCTTATCATTAGACGTGGCAAAATTTTCATCCTTATGGTAATCATGGTATGTAGAGCAGCTGTACACGAGTAGAGTTAGCTCGGTAACTCGCTGGACTCGACTTGAAAAAGCTTGACTCGGCTCGGCTCGAAACGAGTTCGAGTTGATTTTTTGTACTCGAAATGAGTTCAAGCCGAGCACGAGCTTGACCTGATCGACTCGGCTCGACTCGAATAGTACTCAAAATCGACTTGACTTGATGCAGAGACTAGGGTATATATACCATTCTAATTTCTAAAACAAAAAACCCTAAGCCCTTACCTCATCGCCCTTCCCTCCCAGCGCCCACTAAAAAAAAAAAAAACCTCCAACCCTTCAAAAAAAATAAAATAAAATAAAATAAAATCCTCACCTCTCTCAGCCATCCCATCGGCCATTTGGCCCATCCCAGTGCTGGTTCGGCATTCCCCTATCTCCATCCATCCCAGCGCTCGTTCCCCTCTCTCCCATCAACCGTCCCAGCCGCTTGATCGCCCTGTCCGGCTGTCCCTCTTCTTTCCTCACCTGTCTGGCGACCTTTCTAGTGGCCACAGCGACCGTCCGGCGCTCCCTCTTCTTCCCTCTCTCTCTCGCACTCACATTGCCCTATTTGGTACTGGTCGTCTCTACCGCTCGGCCCTGCCCCGCCCAGTAATAACCTTTTATTCCTAGTTATTCTAAAAGTCACTTTGACTCGCTCGAAAACTCTGCTCGAACTCAGCTCAAAATCTGCTCCAACTTGGACGAGCCGAGAACGAGCTGCTGTTCCGAGCTCGAAGGCCGAGCCGAGCACGAGCACAAGCTGGGACTCGAGCAATCCGAGCCAATCATGAGCTGGGCAATACTCGGCTCGTGTACAGCTCTAATGGTACGACACACCCGATGGGCTAGATTGTCAACACATACTTGAGCTCTACAATTCTCATTTTACAACTTTTAAAAGTTATGATTAAAATGAGGGAGTCTATGTAGTCTCTCCTCAGTAAGCATTTCTTAAAATTTTTGGTTTCTCAAGGCACTATTTGGTAAAGTTCCTTCATAATAAGGAACTTTTATTGAAAAAACCTCCTTGGATTTTACTAAATAGTGCCTTTGGATACTGATATTCCTGAGCAGCCCTTCTTTTGAGGAGAAGTTACATTAATGTTGCTCTTTATTTTTCTTTATTATGGGGCTGGCATGGTATGTGTTTGATGTCCAACAGATGTGCAATACCATGATTATTAGACCAACTAGAAATATAGCATATCCGATCATAAAGTGAGCCAATCCGTAAAAAATAATATACATCACTCAAAATATCCAAATTCAAGCACAATATATCTGATAATTAGATGAGCCAAATTATTTATTTATTATCACCATAATGGGGTGCATACTTTAGATTAGTTGGATGTTATACACATGCCACATAAACTCTACAAGTACCCATATAGTAAAGAAGAAAAAACATAGCAAGAACAAAATACACACAGATTTACGTGCTTCGGCCGCCGGTGTAGCGATCCTACGTGCACGGGAGAAGAGGATGGGAGATATTCTTATTCATGGTGACAATGGAGATTACAGCCATAATTTATAATGACAATGGAGCAACCTTTTTTAGCAAAACTATAACTGCAGAGAATCAAATCAATCCATAGATAGAAAAAATCCACCAGAAATCTCTCTTCTCCACCAACACTCCCCCTCAAGTTGGTGCGAAAATATTGATAGAGCCCAACTTGGACAATATCTCTTGAAACTTGGCAGCAGGTAATCCCTTAGTGAAAATATCCGCTAATTGTTAATCGCCACGAACAAAAAGAGGACGAATAACATTGGCTTGTATATTTTCTTGAACAAAGTGACAATCCACCTCAATATGTTTAGTCCTCTCATGAAAAACTGGATTTGAAGTAATGTGCATTGCAGCCTGATTGTCACAGAACATTTTTGTTGGTTGGGATGAACCAAAACCCAAATCCTGCAATAAGGCCCGGAGCCAAATAACTTCACTAGTGGTTGAAGCCATTGCTCAATATTCTGCTTCTGCACTTGATCACGCAACAACATTCTGTTTCTTACTCTTCCATGGTACCAGGTTAACTCCAACAAATGTACAATACCCTGTTGTAGATCTTCAATCAACTGGACACCCAGCCCAATCAGCATCAGTATAAGCAATAATGGAACTGTCCATTTTTCCGCATCCATATACCTCTTCCTGGAGAACCCTTCAAATACTGCAAGATTCTGTTAACAGCGTTCATGTGATTGACTCTTGGTGCATGCATAAATCTACTGACCAAACTAACTGCATATGAGATATCTGGCCGAGTAATAGTTAAATAAAATAGTCTTCCAACTAATCTTTGAAATTGACCAATACAAGAAAATAATTCACCATCATCATCAAGCTTACATCTTGTCGGTAGGAGTGTCGGCGGTCTTACTCCCAATTTTCCGGTTTCTTATAACAGGGTCCAACATATTTTCATTGATTAAGAAATATGCCCTTTTTTGAGTAGACAATTTCTAATCCAAGAAAATACTTTAAAACTCCCAAGTCTTTGATAGTAAATTGCTTGTGTAAGAGAGTCTTGAGCTTTGATATTTCATCTTGATTATCACACCTAATCACTATATCATCAACATATACGAACAATAATGGTACCAAATACCTTTTTAACAAATAGAGAAGGATCTGCAGCACTCCTTTGTAGGCCATTAATCATGAGGACAGAACTGAGCTTAGCATACTAAGCTCGTGGTGATTGTTTAAGCCCATATATAGCCTTTTTTAGTTTGGACACTAAACCAAGTTTTCATTCTTGTGGATGACCAGGTGATACGCTCATATAAATTTCTTCTTCTATGTCACCATGCAGGAACGCATTTTTTACATCCATTTGGAATAATTTCCAATCTTGATTAACTGTCAAGGATATAAGAACTCGAAATGTGTTCATCTTCGCAACGGGTACAAATGTCTCTTTATAATCTTCTCCATAAGTTTGAGTAAATCCTTTAGCAACTAGTCTCGCCTTATGTCGTTCCACGGTTCCATCGCTCTTATATTTTATTTTATATATCCAACGACACCCAACTATTTTCTTTACTAGAGGCAATTCTCTCTACTGGATCTCCGTTGAGTTGGAGGTGCTGTTATTTGAGATACCGTTGTTTCAACTGTAGGAGTTGCTTCATTTTCTGGACGTATAGCTCGGGCAATGACATCATCAGTTACTGTTGGAAGCGCTACCAAATCATACAAGTACTCCCCCTGGGACCGATTTCTGTAATCACTTTGTGCTTGGAAATAAGATTCAGATTCAACAAAGCGTACATCACGAGAAATAAAAATCTTCGTAGATACCAAGTTGTAACATATGTACCCTTTCTTTGTGGAAGAATACCCAAAAAAATGCACACCGATTTGATCGATCATCCAACTTATCACGATGGATAGCTTGTTGGTGCACATAACAGACACAACCAAATACCCGCAAATGGGATATGTCAGGTTTCCGATTCTTCAAGACTTCCAATAGTGACTGAAAATTGATTACTCGACTAGGAAGTCGATTAATCAAATATATTGCAGTCAAAACTCCATAGGACCAATATCTTTTTGAAACATTCATTTGAAACATGAGAGCTCTTGCGGTCTCTAAAATGTGCCGCTTTTTTCTCTCTGCCACCCCATTTTGTTGTGGTATTCCCACACAACTAGTTTGGTGAATAATACCTTAGCTGCGAATATATTCAGAAAAAGGTCCTTTGGTATATTCTGTACCATTGTCAGACCTAAAAACCTTAACTTTGGCATTGAATTGAGTAATCACCATATTATGAAAATCTTTAAAAACAGATAACGCCTCAGTTTTTTATTTTAGCAAGTATAACCATGTAGCACGAGATCAATCATCAATAATAACACAAAATATTTATATCCATCATATGAATCAATTGGAGCAGGACCCCATAAATCAGAATGAATCAGTTCAAAAGACTCAACAGACGTAGACAAAGAACTAATGAATGGTAAACGAGTTTGTTTAGAAAATTGACAGACATCACACATACTAGATTCAATCGAAATAGAAGGAAAAAGTCTTGTCAAGACATGATTGGAAGGATGTCCAAGTCGTTTATGTAAGATGTGACTTTCCACCACGCCGCTGATATAACATGCCTTATCAGTGAGATTTGGCAAGTACAATCCATGTGAATAAGTTCCTTCACCAATCGTCTTCTTCGACACTTGATCCTGAAAGATGACAGAAGTAGGAGAGAAAATAGCATCATAGTTCAAAGAATTAGTAATTTTCCCAACAGAAAGGAGTTGGACTTTGGAAAAGACGAACAACAAGGCATCGAAGTGGACTTTGTTTGAAAAAAGTCAATTTTTCCACTCCCAAAAACAGGAACTGTAATCCCATTAGCAACGGAAACATCATTCTTATCAGACTTAGGAATAAAATTATTCACAAACGAAGGAATATTGGCCATATGATTAGTGGCTCCAGAATCAATAATCCAAGAATTAATTTTGGAAGATGAAGTGAGGTAAGCTTACAAATTACCTGAAGCATGAGTAGAGGCAGAATGACCTTGTTCAGAAGACATGGACTTATTGATTTGTTGAAGAAGATGACTTAACTGATTCATTGAGATTGATGTATCGGCTTTTGTAACATAATCCTTCTTATTCTTATCAATGTTCAATTTAGGTGAAGATATAATTCCCAACATCGATCCTTCGTGTGCCAATTTTTACTACAATGATCACAATGGTAATGTTCTTTTCTGCTCTTATTTCGATAAGTATTTTTTACTTTTTCACTACCAGAAGGTTTTCTTCTTTCTTTCTCAGCCAAAAGAGCATTTGATTGAACATTCTCAGATGAAGATTTTTTCTTAGAATTCATAGTCTTCTTTCGAGTTTCTTCACGTTGAATAATAGCACAAACATTGGAAAAGGAAGGAAGCGTAGCATCCATAAGAATATTATTCCTGATATTTTCATATTTAGGCTTCAGCTACTGAGCAATGAGAAAATTTTATCTTCTTCATCTCTTTTCAGAAGATTTTTCACATCAGTAGTATGTGGGCGGTACATGTTCAATTCGTCCTACATCCTTTTAAGATTCCCAGGATGTTCGCTGAACATTTTTTCGCCTTGTTGTGCTCTAGCAATCTCAAGTTTAAGTTCAAAAATGCGAGCGGCATTATTTTGACTGCTATATAAATCTGCTATTGAATCCCACAACTCTTTTGCAGATTCGAGAATGTAAAAATTCCAGCAATATGGAGTTCCATCGAATTAAGAATCCAAGATCTGACAAGTTGATCAGTGGAGATCCAATCTTCATATCCTGTATCAGTAGATGCAGGACAAACTTTCATTCCATTGATGAAACCCAACTTTTTCTTGCCACCAAGAGATAAGGTTACAGCCCTTGACCAAGGTACATAGTTAATACCATTCAAGAGGACTAATGAAAGCTTCCAACCAGGATTTGCATCCGATTCACCCATTGATAAAGGAGAAAGGATCAGAATAAAAACAGAGCGATAAAGTATGCAAAAAAAAAAAAAATCTGTAGAAAATGAAAAAAAGAGACAACACGTTTCCTTCTTCCTTAATGATGAATTAGATCACAACTGCACAAGATCTTCCGCTTTGATACCATATAGCAAAGAAGAAATAACATAGCAAGAACAAAATACACACAGATTTAAGTGCTTCGGCCTCCAGTGTAGCGATCCTACGTGCACGGGAGAAGAGGATGAGAGATATTCTTATTCATGGTGACAATGGAGATTACAGCCATAATTTATAATGACAATGGAGCAACCTTTTTTAGCAAAACTATAACTGTAGAGAATTAAATCAATCCATAGATAAAAAAAAAAATCCACCAGAAATCTCTCTTCTCCACCAACATGGTTGCTAAAGGATTTACTCAAATTTATGGAGAAGATTATAAAGAGACATTTGCACCCGTTGTGAAGATGAACACATTTCGAGTTCTTATATCAAGATTGAAAATTATTCCAAATGGATGTAAAAATCAAGATTGGTGTAAATTATTTCTTTTAAACCCCCCACGTGTGGGGTGATGTAAAATTGAGAAGGGTGGAGGGACACACACCATAAATAGGCTTGGATTTCCCGGTCCACAGGGGAACTCGACCCCACAATGAGAGAATAAAATATTAGCGAGGCATATTTGCTGCTCTCGAGATTCAAACATAGGACTTTCCGCTCTGATACCATGTCAAACAACCATTCACTCCAAAAGCTCAAGCTGTCAGAGTGTGGTGTATCAATGTATATCAAGGGACTTTTATCACTTCAACAACCCACAAGAAGAAATTTGACACAACATTTTCGTAATTTCATTACTTGAAAAGCATATCCATGTAATTTATAATTATCCAGGCATTATGTTGTAAAATATAGATTTCTCATGAATTTTACCAGAAAAATCCCTAATAACAATCGCATCTAATATTTTTAGGGAGCAGATTAATTGTTACCCTAACCGCGGGCCCATCTGGTGTATATCCACACTATCCATCCATTTTTTTCAGCCCATTCTAGGACATTGTCCCAAAAATTAACCAAATTCAAATCTTAGGTGGACCACACCATAGGAAACAATGGTGATTGAATGCCCACCATAAAAAATTCCCAAGGCCCACCTTTAGCAGATCCTTAATTTTTATTTTCCATCCAATCCGTTGATAAAGTCAACCAGACCTGGATGAAGGAAAAATACAAATATCAGCTTGATCCAAAACTTTTGTGGCCTAAAAAGAGTTTTAATGGTTATTTACTAAAATTTCCAATGGTTAGTGTGGTCCACCGGAGATCTGTATGTCATTAATTTTTGGGACCGCCTCCTAAAATGAACTGAAAAAACAGATGGGCAGCATGGATGTACAACATATTCATCAAGGTGGGCCCCACACAGTAAGGGTTACACCCACAATGGTGTTACCTGGGCAACACCTAATCCACCTATTTTTGTGTTAGAAAGCAGGTACATAACAATATCCGTTAATCCGGTGTTTTGTAGAACGTTTTTTTTTTTATAAAACTCGTGCACGCATGTATAGACATAGTGAATTATGATACAACGATTGAAACAGATGGGGAAGACGTTTGATTTGTCTAATACCTTGGATGAAAATATCGGCGACTGTCTTTTCTTGGGCTGAGTGTGGACTTTTCTGTATTCTCACCGCCCAAGTACAGCCATATATTCAAATCGAAAGCGATTCTATTCGAGAGGTCACTCACAGTCCATATCCAGTCTATGTTGCTTTCAATCGTATGAACGGTTTAGATCACTACCCCATGGGCCCCACTTGTACAAACCTAGAAACCCGGGATAGCCATACCTTCTTTCCTGACCATGGCCTCTGCCGATTCAGTTAGGTTGAGACCTGACCAAGTTCCGTTAGGCCTTCTCATTAATGGCGTGCGTTCAATGATCGCTGTTTCTTGTACTGTGGTTTATCTGAGATTTGGATTTGATTCATTTTTTCGTACATGGTCTAAAATGAGCTGGGAAAACGAATGGACGGAATGGATATGTAACATATACATCGAGGTGGGCCCCACGGAAATTACATGAATCCGCACCCCTTGAAAAGGCCGTTCGTGGCATTGTGCGGAATTGAAGCCATTGGATGGTAGAAGGGGGCAAGGGAACGAATAGGGACCAAAAATCAAGTGGGCCCACAATCAGGTGGACCACACGTGGGGATTGAATATAGACGGTTGAGTCAAATCTTATTAAAAAATCCAACTTTCTCGTTCGCTTCTAAGCTGTCAGAAGAGTGGACCAGCCTTATTTTAGAAACAACCCACGTGATGAGCGGCACGCATTTCACAGTCGCTTCTTCAATCTCTCCTCGCGCAAATCTCCAAAGCAATTCCAACTTCAAATATTAAATAGGCCATGCGTCAGATCTGACGCAATCCCTTGCTTTGGCTACGCCTGAAATTAAAGACATCGCTTTCATTGGACGAGCAAGCTTCCACACACTTTCTCACATTTCTGTCCCAATTCCCATTGCGGCTTTCACTTTATATTTTATCTATTCGCGCGAATCGCCTCTTCAAACTCTTCTGTTTAAGAGGAACTTTACGGTACACGACCTAACCAAGTCCGCACTGTGCTCCTTTTTTCAATTTATTCAAGTGAGGACCATGAATCAAAGATCGACGCCGTTGGTCTGTTTTGAGATACTGTAGATGGACCATGATCTAAATAATCTCCTCGTTAGAACAATAATGACTATTGGGATTAGTGGCCTGTAAATAGGCCGGAAAGAAGAGAAATATAGTGATGGCCCACCTTCAGCTGTAAAGGCTCCACCATTAGTGATGGCCCACCTTGAGCTGTAAAGGAAGTGGATTGCATCGAGTAAACTCTCCACCATAATTTACATATTTTATTCACTCGGTGGGACCCACCATAAAGCATATCCAAAGCTTGAAAGTGGACCACACAATGGAAAACAGTGTGAATTGAATGTCTACCGTTGAAAATTTCTTAGGGCTACTGAATTTTTGGATCAAGCGATATTTGTGTTTTCCCTTCATCTACATCTGTTTGATCTCATGAACAGGTTTGATGCAAATAAACATCACTGGCCCTAGGAAAGTTCTAACGGTGGAAATCAGTATTCCATCTGTTTCCTGTGGTGGAGTTCACTTGAGCTTTTGAAATTCTTTAATTTTGGGCTCAACCACTAAAATTAGCTAGAAAAACGGATGAACGGTGTGGATTGGTGGGACCAACAGAGTTTACTCAGTACGCGCTCCGATTACCCGTCCACATGTTTCCAGTAGTGGGTCAACGCGTTGAGTGGACTAGATGTTGGACTAACCTAATGGATGGATTGGATCTCCCACCTAAGATCCACGCTGGCACACATGTGTCATGTACATGGGCTTTATTGGACACGCGTGTGCGTTTTGCAAAGCTTGTGTTTTATATCTCTTGCAGCTGATCCACTGCCTCTTGAAGGGAGGGAGAGTACCGTACTTACGTGAACGGGGACATCATCATAAATGTTCATTAAATAGGACTGACTGTGAGTGGACCACATACCAAAAGTTTCACTCTTTGGATGATCCTAGCCCTTAATTGGTGGCACACGGATGGATCAACTGCTCATATTTACCAAGAAAATCATGTACATCACTTGATAGTGCTCTGTGGACCCCACATGATATATGTATTTTATTCACAGTCCATCCATCCATTTTGGATAATTATTTAAGGGCATGAACCTAAAAATGAGACATCCAAATATTGGGTAGACCGTACCACAGGAAAACAGTCATGATTGAACGCTCACCATTAAAACTTCCTATGGTTGGCCCGCTGGAACATTTATTTGCCATCCAACCTATTGATTAAGTCACAGAAGATCTGCACAAAGGAAAAACACAATACCAGCTTCATCCAAAACTTTGGTGGCCCCCAATATATTTTTATTGGTTGGTGTCCAGTCATCACTATTCATGTAGTGTGATCCACTCAAGATTTTGATTTGTCTGACTTTTGGGCTCATGCTCTAAAATGAGTCCTAAAAATAGACATAGTCCGAATAAAACATATACATTATAATGGGCCCAACAAAGTACAGATTAGTGGGGAGTCGCTACGGCCTCAATCAGCACAAACATTCCAAGGATGGACGTTGATAGCTTGGCAAAGACTCGGTATGGCCCATCCTAACATAAATGTTTTATCTGCTATGATCTATCCTTTTCAGAGCTCATTTTAGGGCATAAGACAAAAATTGAAGTACATCCAATGCTTGAGTTGACCATACCATGGAAAATGTAGGAATTGAACTCTTACCATTGAAAACTTAACACGATCATAGAAGTTTTGAATCAAGTTGATATTTGTGTTTTCCCTTCGTTCTATTCCTTGTGGGTTTGTGAACAGCTCCGATGATGTCACTGTCAGTCTTAATAAGGTTTTAGCAGTGGATGTTATTATTCCCAATTTTTTCTTTGGTGTAGTCAACTTGAGCTTTGGGTATACCTTAATTTTGGATTCATGTCCTAAAATGGTATAGGAAAAAACAGATGAAGCCGAGGATAAAATACATGCATCATGGTGGGCCTCATAAGGTCTTCACACACCTCAATGTACAATCCCTTACCTTCAAGGTATAAATGCACGTGGGGCCATACTGTAATTTTTATGATGTTCAAATCTATCCAATATCTAAGTGGCATGATTTTCTACTTGGATCCCAAAAATCTGGTCCATTCAAAATTCAGGTGGTTACACTAAGTAAAACCATTACCAAAACCTTTAAAATCTTGCGTTGTGGCCCATCTGAGTTTTGTAACAGCCTGATTTCTGGGTGTCGGTTCATTCTTGATGGATGATTTTTGGAATGGCTTAGATGGTATATAAAAAGCAAAACACATACAAGATCAAAGATTTTTAACCGTGGGTGGCCTATCCAACTGTTTTCTTTGATGCAGCCCACTTGAATTTTGGATTTAAGTTTTTTCTGGATATCAATAAGGCCACTATGAGAAGCACATGATCTCACAAAAGCCTTTACCAGAAGGTTCTTGTAACAGTATGCTAAGTGGGGCGGAATGTTTTTGAGAAATCTATTCATTTCATCTGTTTTGCTAGCTCATTTTTAACATGTGAGCAAAAAAACATGGCTAATCCAAGACCCAAGTGCGCCACACCAGTTGGAAAATTGTGAAAAGAAACGCCTCCATCGAATCTTTACTGGACTCCGACTTAATGTTTATATGCTACCCAAACCATTTATAAGGTCATTAGCACTTGGATGAAATGAAAACACTCAAATCTTGATGTGATACAAAACTTTTGTGGCAATATGAATGTTTCAACCATGGTAATTGAATCCCTACTATTTCCTTTCATGTGGCCCACATGAGTTTTGGATCTGCCTCATTTTTTCATCACATGTTGTAAAATAATTTCACGGAGTTACAGTGGATTTCTCACAAACATCAAGGTGGCCCCACATAGCTTCCCAGTGCAAGAAATTCCTGCAAAAGGATTTCTTAGGAACTCCGCATCCCACAGTGGAGGGCCAGCATGCATGCTTGGAATTGTAATAGCAAAACGCCATGGGTACATTACTCAGCACGAAGGGATAGAACTTCCGTGCATTCAGTCTCTTTATGAGAAGTGATAATACGCAGCCAAGGTACCACAACTTATGGTACTGTACCATTTTTCCCGCTTAACCTGTCACTTGTGTAGGACATTAGTACCACTAAAACAGGACAAAAATAAGACAGTCCCACTGATAAGGTGGGCCACACCTTTGAATCGTTGGACATTGATGCTCTGAATCAACCTACAGGTGTAGTCCACCTGACACACCTACCGGGCGGATCAGTCTCATTTGAATGGCTGGGCTTATCAGTTACACGATACCATGTTCTTAAACGATGGCATGTTGTGGAGAAAGACGGTAGTACTGTAAATATTGGTACCTAGGTCTGATTATGATCAATTCATTTTTTATTACAAAGTACTAACCTGTCTCTAGACACCAAAGTTATTATTATTATTATTTTTACATTGAAATTTTACCATGAAATTTTTAGGTCCCTTTAATATCAAATCATCAATAAAATAAATCAAAATCATGGTTCAATTTTTGAAAAGATGCTATGATTGTAAATTTCTATACTTATATTTGCAATATTTGATGATAGTAAATTTGTAATGATGAAACATTTTCTTTACTTTGGTAAGAATGCTTGCAATGAATAAATTTTGTCATATGCTGGCATATGCATATATAAAAATTGATCATATCTAACTGAGTCGATGATAATTAACCGTCTACTAAGTGGATAGATTTTAGCATGTTATGTGCATGTAATATCCAACTTGTCCAATACGGTAGCCCCACCACAAAGATCATTTTGTGTATAAATCAATCCCATCCATTAATAGGTAGAGGTGTACACGAGTCAAATTGAGTCGAGCTAGGCACAGCTTGACTTGGCTCAGCCACTGGCTAACCCCAGCTTGAACTCAGCTCGGCTCGGTTCGGTCAATAGCTTGAGTCAGTTCGAGCCAAGTTCACCTGTGCAACATTTTCACAAACACATGGACGTGGACCGCTCACCGTATGTAAAACAAAATCTCATATTTCATCAAACACCTTATGTAAAAAACGACGGTGGTTTTTGTTCAGATACATACCTTTTTCACACACTTTGTTAAATCAACACCAAAAATCAAAAAAAAAAAATGATATTTGTTCGATTCAAGTTTGATTCGAGTTGGATTCAATCTGAGTTGAGTCGATCTTGGCAAGCTCGAACTCGGTTCAAAATTTTTTCAAATTCAAACAATCAACTTGACTCGGCTCAAACTTAGTTTCAAACCGAGTTGAATCGAGCTTTTTCGAGTCGAATTGAACAAGCTAACCGAGCGAACTCGGTTCGTGTACAGCCCTACTAATAGGGTAGGCTAAATGTATTTAATTAATTTTCTATGTTGGCACACTATGACCACATGAATACACATAACAACCCTATAAGAGCATATGCATCCCTCAATCTGAGCCGCTCAAGTCACGTGCCCATTGCGGATCGGTTACAAGGATCGTCCTAACCGTTAGATATAGGTGGCCATAATTGAAGAGTTAAAAAGAAGGAATGCACAATTCATCTAATAAATGTCCATTTTGCCCATCAACGGTTGTCCCACTCGCTGGGCGCGCAATCTTATTTTCATTATTTTAAATTCATCAATAGATAGTGATGGTAAAAATCATCAATGGTGGACCTTGTCGAACATGGTCCACTGTATATGCGGTTTGATTTACTGGAGAAATGTTGGATTTGGAGTTGCTACATAGACAATACAAAATCTACGGATAAAGGGAGCAAATGGATATGGAACAGACGTGGATACAAAGCTAGCTTGGACGGCTGGATTGATCCGAATGATCACTACTATGGTGGACCGTTTGAGCAAATATGGTAGAAATCTGTCGAACAATTTAGAATTAGAGATGTTTTGTAGTATCTAATAAATTGAGGTGTGACACCAATTTCCTGTCTCTGACTAATGAGGAATTATATCATAATCTGGCAAAAATAGGGCACATGAGTAGTCATACAAATCACTGTTTCACATGTGTAGTTATACAAATAATCTGGCAAAAATAGGGCCCTGCTATGATTGGAGTATATATCTCCCAAATTACTGCCACCTGATCAAACTCATCATCAGTTCATTAATTCATCAAACTCAATTATATAAAAGTGGATTTGGATGATATGATCTTTGGTCATGTCATGATCGTTGGTTGCCTATCAACGTGGGGCCCATAATTTTAAATTAGATTTATTATTGGCTGTTAAGAGCCACATAAGCAAACCCTGAGTAGAATCATACAAGTGAAAGATAAATGCAAGCAAAGCAATACAGAGAATACGATTATACGTGAAAAACCTCGCAGGAAAAAATTATAATTCACAATGAAAATGAAAGTACAAGAGATTAGATTAACTTGTCCTTACTCTAGAAACGATTTTGCTCTCCTAGCTTGTTCTACTCTAATGGGATATTGATCTAATCCGGTACAAGAGATTTAGATCAATTCTCTCTCACACACACAGACATGTATAGTTAGACTTGAAATTGGAGACAAATCATGTAATTATGCAGAACCATGCCTGTTGTCGATTTAACCATCAATCTATCAACAACGATCAAGCACCCTCAATTAATCGAGCCTTCATGTTCGATCGATCGAACATGCTCAAAAGTGTCTAACAAGTAAACTAGAAAATTCAGAGAATTTTGATCAATTAATCAGGATGGTCGATCAATCAACGACTCCTATTTCAACATACATTAAAGACACCCAATTTCAACATTGGCCCTTGTCCAAAGACAAGCTGACCCACCTAATGTACAGGGTGGATCTCATTCACATGAAGTTTTCCATCCACATCAGCTGATAGTCATGCCCCGAAGGACCGCCTTAGCCATGCAAGGGTTTTCATTATCCCAGGGCCGGTGTGTGACTATGATAAGACAATAATCGTTGTGAAGAGAGTGGACCCCATTTCTAATTTAGGTCACACGGAAGTAAACCCTTGTACTTACCTATGAACTAAAAGCAGAAAAAGAAGGGCATGTGGTTAAGAAGGGTGGGTTTTGTTGAGAAAAGTCTTAAATTTGAAGGTTTTGAGGTCGTTCGACCGGTCGTGGGAAGCTTCGACTGGTCGTGAGAGACGCTCGACCGGTCGTAGGTTCGAGCCCTGGTACGACTCAAAGTCCAAATGAGTTTTTTTGTTTTTTTTTATCAGTAGCTACGACTGGTCGAGGGTCAGCTACGACTGATCGAAGGTGGGCTACGACTAGTCGTAGGTTACGCAGTTTGTTCTGCGATTTTGCGTGAAACTGCGGATTTGAGTCCTTTCGCAACTGGGATGCGGAAGGGAAGTTGCCTAAACTATAAATAGGTGTTCCTAGGATTTTTCTAGGGTATGATAAGGGTTCCTAAAAGGGTTTAGGGTTATCAAAGGGTGAGATTCGAGGTTGTTCGAATCGGGTAAGGCCTTTCTCTTTGTAATTTCTATCTTCATAGTGGTGATCTGTCGCTTTATGCCGTGGTTTTTTCCCGCAAGGGTTTTCCACGTTAAATCTGTGTATTCTCTTGTGTGCTTGGTGTCATTGGATTGCTATCCTAGATCTAGATCCGTGTGATTCCGCAGGCCAAAAACCCCAACAGGTTTCAATATTAATGTCCTAGTCTATAATCCTGTGGGTGGGTGCCGAAGCTGCTACCTCTGCCGGTCCCTGAATAAGCTTACCCTGGGACTTGGAATGCCAACTACTGGTCGGTGCTGTGGCCCCGTCTTGATATATGTGTTTTATCTATACCGGCCATCCATTTTACTTGCTCATTTTGAGGCATGAGCCCAAAAATGAGGCAAATCCAAATCTCAAGTGGACAGTTCACCTGAGATTTGAATTTGACTTATTTTTTAGCTTATACCATAAAATAAATTGTCAAAATAAATTAATGACATGGATAAATCATATGCATCATGATTAAGGCCTATAAAGCTTTTTCAAGAACCGACTGGTCACTATTGGCAAACTCGTTATGCAATTTGGTCCCTTATTCTACAAATGTTGTATGGCTCACAGCGATGTGTATCTCACATCTAATTTGTCGTTTAAGGTAATCTTACCATGAAAGTTGGATGTCCTAAAAATCAATAAATTCAACTATTATATGTGCCACCTCATGAATTTAGAGGCTTATAAATGGCTGTTCACTTTTTTTTTTTTTTTTTTTTTTTAAATAATAAAAATTTAATGAAGCTACCTGAGCCCACTATAATGATGGAATGCCTTGTAAATCAATACCATACAATCATTAACTGGATTGGTCGGTAGGAAAAAATGAACAACCATCTAAAAACCTCCAAATTTACGGAGTGGCCCACGTGATGGTTGGATCAACATAATCTATAGGGTTTCTAACTTTAAAGATAGGGCATTCTTGCTGTAATGAGTGTTGGATGCCATATAAAACACTTGTGGACCCCACACACACCACTCAGAATAAGCTATAAGCTCATCTCACAAGGATCTGTAGTGCATACCAAAACAAGCTGTTTCTGTACCTAGGATGCAATTGGTTCCCCCACCACAATACCTCAAACCAGAACCGTCCAAACAGTGGGACCCATTGTAGATGGATTACAGCTAAAAAATACGGATCCTGACTGGTCGACTGGAATAGAAGTAGTAAAAGGTACAAAATCAGTCCATTTATCAGAGGTTGTGATTGACTGATGAAGCTGATTTTGAGTGCATCGCACTGTTTGGGTGGTTACGGTTGAGGTACATGCCACGTGTATGGTGGAGGAACTGATCTGTAACCCAACCACCGAATAACCCCATAGGAAATAGAAACATGCGTCAATGGCTTCTATCATTTTGTTTTTGGGTCCTCTGTTTTATTTTTCCTTCAGCACATGTACCTTCAATATATAACAGGTGTAAATAATTAGGTGAGAGGGCCCTACTCACGCTATTCCATGCATACGAGATCCCTGCTACAGTGATCACAGCCATTGATCTGATATACCTTTCCATAGATGACAGATGATTTAAAAATAAAAAAATAAAAAAATAAAAATAAAAAAAAATTATAGCTTTTATAGAACCTTTCTTGTTCCTGCAAAATCAGTATATTCGAGGCCGTGGTTGTGATGCAGGGATGAACGTGATGAGGATAAATACTCCGAATCCACGGAGCTTCTCTGGACTCCTCACAGAGACTTCTTGAAACCACGAGGAAAGAAAGCAGAAAATAGAAATAAATTCTAATAAATTCGAAACTAATTAATTAATTAATAAAAACGAGTTCACAACCCTTTAAATAGGGGTACCAAGCAATGGGAAAGAAATCAGAATTCAACTACAACTAAAACTCCTAGAAATGCGTGATTACGTAATTATTTATTATTATTTTTTTTTATATAGCTTTTATGGAACCTTTCTTGTTTTTCCGTGCAAAAAAGCCTCAGTACATTCTATTTATAGAAAAACGGCCGATTGTTGGTTTTTTCGCACCCAATCTATTGATGGTTGGCTGATGGAGGTAACTCATTCCAGATTATGAGATATGCTCGATTTAAGGTCTGATGGTCTGGATCACTTCTGTCGTCGACCGGGCCTTTTCTGATCCATCTTGGCCATGAAACTGTCCGCGACCTGCACTACATCAGGTTGGTTTATCCAATCTATTGATCTGATGGCCCTATTATAAATGAACTGTGTTTGAAAAATCTATTTAATTAGTCAACTCTAACTATTTCATTGTTGTAATTTAAATATATGGTTGATATGAATAAAAAATGTGCCAATAGTCCACGGTCATTGGAGAAAAGGCAAAAGATTTAATGGTCAGGATCTTCCAATTGCAGAGATTTTTCTAGCACTGGTCCATCCATGATGGGGCTAGATTAATGCATTTGATAAACCAACTATGGGTCCCACAAACACAAACTCAGTGATCAACTAGAGAGTTTTTATTCAACGCAAACAAGAAACTCATTCTTCCAAATATTTTTAGTTGGGAAAAACTTCGATACTTTGGCAGAGTGTGATGTATGATATACAGGCGTTTGAAAGTTGATTAGAAACTACATTCATCAATTACAAGTAGATCACTGTTCAAATTATGGTCTCAATATATATATACCATGAACAAAAAAAATTCTTTATTTAATTAATTAATGGATTTATGGTGATTATTGGACAGTTAAAACAGAAACACATCAACCGTCATGTTTTAACAAATAAGTGTCCACTAATCAGAGCATGAGATTGTTCAACCTATTTGAATATACGATTGTGACTCAACAACAGCGAGTTCCACAGTATAGTTGGTTTACTTTTAGTTACTGTATCCACAGCTATAATGTCCAAGCGCTAATTTATTATGCTACTGCTAGATTTAAGATTTAAAAAATAAAAATAAAAATAAAAATAAAATAAAAAAAAACTCTTCTTTTAAGATTTATTTAAAATCATTTGTTTTAATAAAAAAAATTTTTAAAAATAATAATAATTTCTATTTTCAGAGGAAAGTAATATACTCTAAATGATGAGTTGTATTCGATTTTGAGAGAAAAATGTTATCTGTATAGTGGAATAGAGATTGTCTATGTATCAACAAAGGAAATACTAAATTGTAATATTAAAGGTATATCTTGTTAAGAGGACATGATATCTCTAAAAGAAATCTTGATCACACCTTATATTTTTATAAAAATATTTTAGTGAGACAAATTTTTTGTGTCAATATTTATTAGGAGATTAAGACATATATTTATAAAAAAAAATAGTAATAAAAGAACTTACCCATTTCACTTCTCTCAATTAAAATCTCGACACCGCAGGTTTCTATATCCATTTTAATAACCATATATATAAACCATGGTTCAAGCATCCCATCTCAAACCCATATGTAATTGTCATAAATATTGTGGAGTCCACCGGATTGTTTAATCTAAATAATTCAACAATCAGATCAAAATCAATGATCAAGTGTAACCTACCTTATAAGTGTCATATTAAAATTTTAATAAATCTCATGTTAATTAGACCATGTTAAAAAGCCCACAGATTTCTGTGACATACAGTTCTTAATCAAACATAAACTAGTTTCTTTTCTCACTGAGCCTGTGATTTCAAACACGGCCTTGCGTTTGATCACAACCCTCTACCCTCCTCAGGCGACCCTGTCACGCAGAGGTGTATAGCTCGATGTCCTTTTACCGACAGATACACAACACCGACCACATGGAGGCGTGGATGGTTGATCTGAACCATCCATGTGGTGGGCCATGCAGTGGATGAGAAACATTACAAACATCATTCTTGTCGGAAGAAAAATCCTATCCACCAGATTTACTGCCTTCACAGACACCATCCAAGTTGATTGAGGAAGATCCAGCGACCATGATCGTCCCATCGACCGTGACTATTATTCAATCTCGCTGATATACCTGGAGTCCCCTAATGGACGACCGTCCAACAAGATGGACCCCACCAATGGACCCACACGTGCCACTTGCGAGGCAAAACCTGGTATATCTAAAACTCTTGTAGTTTCTTCAATCCTTTGTATAATGAAGAGGTGGGGTAGCAAAGACCCAAATTACTTTCTTTCTACTTATCACTTTTTTGAGACAAAAAACTTTTATACTCTGGAAGAGTGTGATGGATGATACACAGGCAGTCAGAAATTTCACACCTCCCTACAACTAGTACTCAAATTAAACTCTCCAAATTATTGTACCCAATGTACAAATATCATGAATAAAATAAGCCTGTCTGATTATTGGATTATTGGATTGTATGGTTAAAAATGAAAAATATCCCATGGTCTTATTTCCATAAACAAGTGTCCACGAATCAGAAATAGGATTGTGTCTCAGCGAAGGTGGGCTGCAGTTTATACTCTGTTATTTGAGTTAATATATGCGACGTGTGAAATTTCTGAGTGCCTGTGTATCAAGGTTCATAGGCAATCTGAGTATTATATAACTCTTCTCGTTTCTTTGGGCCACGATTTCACTCATTGTGTTAGGATGTAATCCAACCAGATTCAATGCACCTACAAACCACTGTAAAAAGTGCCATCATATACATCTTCTCTTTTTCTTTTTATTTCTTATCCTTTTTCTATCAATGTAGGTTGATTATCTCATATGATTTGAGGAGGAATTTGTAAGGTACATCACATCGCCGTGTATACAGTTTGCACACCCAGAGGGATTCGTACATGTTGGACCGTTGGTTCAGTAATCCAAACCATTGAATCAATCGCCTAGCTTTAGTTAACGAGTCTGCGGAACCGTTTGATATTTGGCCTTTTTCTCAATTTGAATTTGGACCGTTGGGTTTAGTGGTAATCCAGACAAGTTGTTCATTGAGACCCTCGAAAGATCCAGCTATTTTTGTTCAGTTGAGTGTAGACCATTATTCTCTCTCTGGAGAACCAATCTGAAGGTTGTGATCTTTCAATCCAAGAGATTTTTGAGTCATAATCCATCTATGGTGGTTGATGAAGTACCATTGGCCTGGATTACCTAAACATGGGTCCCACTTGTCAGAAAGCAAACCCACGTATGGTGTTGAAAGAAGAAGCAATCACGTAGTTCCACTTCCTTACAATACTGACTCCGGACTGGAGTACGGTGATACATTGTACCCCACCGTTTTCGAAATGGGGTGTGATTCATCCACCACAGTACAGAGCAGATGCACTGGAACCTGGACTTAACAAATGTTGGGCCCCATTTGGATGGAGGATAGCCCCAAAAAAGCACCATTATAGAAAATCTTGATCATTTGATTTCAGCCGTTGAGTTTTGACACCTGTTCATTTCGTTTTTAAAGTTTAATAATCCACCATTTGATAGAGATCAATTGATGGTTAGGATCTTTTGGTCATTGTGCCTCCTACTATGATACACCCATGTTATGGCCCATTGCATGGAGAGTTACGATTGATGTACATTTATAGCGGGTGCATTTAAGTTTTAAAGACTATATATATATATATATATATATATATAGTGCATATAATACGGAATCTCATGAAATTTTAAAGTTTAAATTTTCACCTTGATCTAAAATTCTGTTGTACCATAACAAAGAGAAATGCAAATGAAGGGAAGAAATTATTTTTATTTTTCATAGTCGACCAAAGTTTTGAATCAAAGTAATAATTAGGTCAGGAGGTTAATGGGGTGCTGCTTCACATAGACCGTTTAGATTTTCGAGTCACTTCATGTATGATGAATTCTCAAAAAAGTTCGTGCGAGTTCCATGTAAACTAGTGTGTGTGTGTGTCTATATATATATATATATATATATATATATATACACACACACACACACACACACACACACACACACACACACATATCCAAAGGTGTCACCCTCATTTTGAAAATTGAAAAGGACGGTTGTTATCGGTTGATGGAGAATGCCAAGAAACTGTCGTGAATATGTCAAATCTAGCCTTTGGATTAACGATCTACAGATTAATGATTAAGAAGTACAATTATACACATTCAACTAAAAAAAGTTGTAAGATTAGTGGCCAATGCTCCATGAATGGCAGAAACCAACAAACGGATGATCTAATTCAGAACCATAAACCCCCAATGGTAAGCCCTTAATGAGAATGATAATAGATCACCTACAGGCACTAGCACCACTATCTATGATACACACCATTTTTAGCGGTTGGATCTACCTCATGTTTGGGTTAAAATGAGCTAACAAAACAAACGGGCATAGTCATAGCTTCACATTGTTTAACTTTTTAAGAGAGTTGTGTGACCTTTAAGTCCTGGGCAAGGTGCATTCGTGACGCAGGGAAGAACGTGATGAGGATAAATACTCCAAATCCACGGAGTTTCTCTGGACTCCTCACAAAGATTTTTCGAATCCACGAGGAAATATAGCAAAAAATAGAAATAAATTCTAATAAATTCGAAATTGATTAATTGATGAATAAAAACAAGTTCACAACCCTTTAAATAGGGGTACCAAGCAATGGGAAAGAAATCATAATCAAACTAAAACTAAAACTCCTAAAATTCGCGACTTACTATAAAAAGTAAACTTACTATTTATAGACGGTCATGATGTCTACTAGTGAGCAAGGTTTTTGGCCAAAAATAGCAAGTGTCCTATTTAGCTTCACCAAACTGTTCCCCTAATTATTCTAAGCTCTTTTCATGTTGGACGCAACTCCTAAAGCCCGACGGATAAAGAGTTATAACCAAACTAAAACTTACTATTTATAGTAAAAACGAAATTAAAACAGGAAACGACCGTTGATACAGGGGTTTCTCGCAATTTCGAGCGTCGCAACCTTGCATAGCTAGGTTGGTTGGCTAAAGTAGCTCGTTCTACCCCAAAATCATATATTTTACGTCAGGTAACTCATTCCGGATTGCGAGATACGTCCGATCTAAGATCCGACGGTTCGGATCACTTCTGTCGTCGACCAGGCCTTTTCTGATCCATCTTGGCCATGAAACTGTCCGCGACCCGCTCTACATCAATTTGGCTGTGTGGGCTAGACCATGATGAGTTCATGAAATCTGCCTTGTACATATATAATGACAAATAATATCATCAGTCCAAAAATAATATAGATCTAAAACTAAAGTAAATCACAACATTTAAAAAAAAAAAAATGATAATATTAAAGATTAGTTGTCCTCTGCTGAGAACAATCATCTTTCTCTACTTATATATCAGATATGGCTGCATCCTCTCCAGCCTCTCTCCTATTTTTTGTTTCTATTCCTCAACCCAGGTGCAATACCATTGTTTTCATAATTCCTTGGCTAAATAAAAATGCCACGCAGGATTGGATGTTTTTTTATTATTATTATCATGGATTTGGTCCCTCCAGGAGTGGGTTCGACTCCCCTTCTCAGTATTAATCGATCCATGTACTTGTGGTTGATTGTGCTTATTCGTAGAGAATAGTCTCACCTAACAAAGGGGCAAGTACACACCCTTGCATTGTTAAAAAAAATGAAGAATAATAGATTAGATGCCTCTTTGAATGGCCTGAAACCTTTAAAGCTGTCTCACAGCACTATAAGTCATAAATGCTCCTCCTTGCATCTATCCGTTGGACGGTCCACTCCATTAATTTCAACTGTTTATCAAGTCATTTTATGAACTATTATGCATAAATCACAATGATTTACATACGGTCCAATCCATCCCTAAATTTACCCATGCTTATTACAAGCCATGAATGGGAAGGTTATGATTGCATGATACAGTGACTCTTTAAAATCATAAGCAATCTACAATGGGCTCTAACAAATACATTGACCAAATAGTAAATTGGACTTTTTTATTTTTTTAAAAAAAATGATCTAGACCATTGAAATCAAAGGATAATGATCAGATAGGTACAGTGGTCATCTTACTACGACATTTGCATGGTAGATGATAAAATCTATGTTGAACCTACGGTCTAGATCAAGAGATTGGATTATCCAAGTGTCCCAATGCAACTAGGATGACTATAACTTAATAATGATCCGAGAGCACAGGAGAATCTCCTTTTTTTTAGTAACTATATTTACTCCCTGACAGATGTAGCTTTTTCATTTATCAAATGGTATTCACCTTAGATTTTAACTGAGACAATCATTTCAAATACAGTCGTCCACATGACCATCATTACATGGAAGACTCGGGTCCATTGGGCGAACTTTAGCCAAACAAAAGGATCTAGTCAAAACGACAATGAAGCTGTCTACGCCTATCACTGTTCTAGTGCTGACCCTGATATTCTTGCCTCTTGGACATGCTCCATAGGCTCACCTAAATAAATTGTACATGCCACACGTGTACCTCAATTCCAACCATCCACATCATGGGCCCCACTGTAATTGAGTCACACCCCAAAAAATCACATTTAACATTATGATCCCAACAGGATGATTGGTGGACAAGGGTAGAGATATGTATATGTTCATTAATCAAAGGTCAGGATCATGTAATCGATCTGATGTTGGCCCACGTTGTCTCTACAGTGGGGCCCACTACTTGGGCAGTTAAAATTAAGTTATATATACATGTGGAGTGTATGATATTTGTGGGGAGGAGTATGGAGTCTGAGAGTCTGGCAGAGTAGGAAAATGAATGAGAAAGAGAGAGACTATTCATTGGAGAAATCAAATCATTAATAGAGACCCGTCCTAATGAAGCCATCAATGAATAAAACTCAAAAACAATTTTCAGCAACTGATGGATGGTGTGTCTCTGTTTGCTTGCTCCTTTATGGTAAAATGGCTACTTTTTCTCCACACGTCACACGTGTCAAGACACGTGGATGGTAGAGAAATGATCACGGGATGCCAAGTGGTCATAAATACATTTTAATGAAGGAGGGGTACTTTTTTGTATTTCGATTCGGTAGTGACACCTCCAATATCCACGTTAGTGCTGGAAAAGCTTTGTTGGTCCTACTTTGATGTTTTTGTTTTATCCACGCCGTTCATCTATTTTTTCAGATCATTTTAAGGTATCATCTAAAAAATCAGACAGATCCTACTATCAGGTGGATCAAACCGTAGGAATCAATGGTGAATGAACGAGCAACATTAGAAACTTCTTGGGAGCCACGAAAGTTTTAGATCAAGCTGATATTTTTGAATTCCCTTCATCCAGGTCTGTGTGACCTTATCAACAGGTTGGATGGTAAATAAAAATTAAAGTGGCCCTAGGAATTTTTTAATGGTAAACGTTTAATTAACACATTTTCCTATGGTGAGGTCCACCTGAGATTTAAATCTACCCCATTTTTGGGTTCATGTATTTAAATAAGATGGATAAATGGATGGACGGCGTAGATATAAAATATATACTTCATAATAGGGCCCACAGAGCTTTTACAGCACAATTGTGCCAGCATGGCATCATAGGTCCCAGATCCATTCCAATCGTTAAAATGTTAGCAATCTGTTGATGCCCTAGACCATGAATCAGGTTGATGAACTGGTGTGGTGGGTCATAGTTTCTAAAACAATTTTACGGCTCCAAAACACTTGGATGGACTATTCTAACCATCCACCTGCTTCCAATATTGTGGGCCCACATGCTGAGTGGACCAGATTTAATTTTGGAAAACATGTGGAAGGTGAAAACAACCTAATGGATGGATTGGATCTCGCACATATATTCGATGTTGACATATATGTCGTGTGTACATGAGCTTTATTGTACAAGCGTGTGCACTAAGCGCTTCATACACCCATCTTTTATTATTATTATTATTATTTTTTATTTTTTTTCCTACAATGGGTGGCTGTAGACATCACTTTTCCGTTTTCTATGACTCGGATCAGAGATGGGTTTTTTCTTTGTTTTAGCATAAGTGGTGTTTGGACACGTGGCAACACCAAGAGATAATCACGTGTGGGGCCGCATACATTTAAGCCATTGGAATTTTGCAATTGATGAGAGAGAGAGAGAGAGAGAGAGAGAGAGAGTCCTAACCCGAAATACATTTAAGGCTCAGGGCCTGTTTATGTTTGCGTGTGCCCAATTTGCAAAGTGGAACAGCTGCGCCATAGGGGTCCATGTCTGACTCAAAATACTCACCACGATTAGGTGTTCAGGTGGTCCACAGTTTGGAATTTCATCTGAACCGTTGCTTACAATCTGAGTTACATCTGTTGGAGAACGCTGAAAAAGGTCCTTTAAAAAAAAAAAAAAAAAAAAAAAAAATTCTAATGGAATTTTAGTGTGGGAAGTAAATGGAAATTATTATTTTTTCCTATATATAATAATTAGTAGCATTTCGAAATGCAGCTCTTTAAGAGAGAGACAAAAGAGAGGGGAGAGCAATGACTGCCGCTACACACAAAGATAGAGAGAAGGATGTATGATGGTTGTAACAATGAAATGGGACATCTAGAGGGCATCTCACGTATCGACCTGTCATTGATTGGGTCCCAACTGATTTTAGGGATATCTTGACATAGAAGAGGTGGCAAATGACTCCATGGATGGCCAGGATCCAAATAAATCAGGTTGGAGGTTTGCAATTTAATTTCGCATATATAATATATTGTTGAAAAGCTATGCGCCAGTCTACAAACTAGCTAACAACTAAATGTTTGTTTGTTGGCTTTAAAATGTTTTTTAAAAGTTCCAGCATTTTAGAGTTGGATTAGGGTTTTAAGTCAATATACACAACTTTTAATACATTTCATCTTTGCTATTTCAAGGGTTTTAAGAGTTTAGTTGTAATCCAGAATTCTTGTTTTGGTGATCATCTAAGGGTTTTTAACTAATTTTGGTATATTTAGGGTGTTGGTTTTTTTTTTTTTTTTTTTTTTTTTTTTTTTTAACTAATATAAACGCATTGGATACGTTGGTATAAAATTTATCTCTTATTTTTAGATATTTTTCTCTCACATTATTTTTTAGAAAAATAATTTGTGATATTTTCTCTTTATACATCAATGCACCTACCATGTTACGTCTAAAAGGTATAAAATGTGTCAACTCATCTTCAGTTGGGTCCTCAACTGCAACAGTTGGCACTTATCCAATGTTGCAACTTTCATTGATTGGAAGATGAACTGCTGTTGTCAATGAGATTTTAAAATTTTCTACAAGTGCGTGTGAAATTTTGAAACATGGATTCCATTTCTAGAAGTTTGTACGCATTAGTGTGACAAATATCAATGAGAGTTTGAAACTTTTTTTGATAATATGTTTTTTACCACAATATTACTGTTAAAGAATAGTAAAAGCATTTGAATTTGTATTACAAAAACATATATTTAAAATTTTAAATTTATTTAATAAGTCATCCAAATATTTTTATTTTCAATGAGATTTTTAAATAATGTCCTAAGAAAAAAAAAAAAAAAAAAAAAAAAACGCAAAATTTAAAAAACTCTCCAAGAAATTTTGGGCGAGAAATCATCACTGATGAGATTTGTCACTATGGTTCAGATAGTAAACGAAGATCTCATTTAATAAGACAACAGTCACCTAATTTTTTGTGTTTGTGTTAGAGAGTTTAAATTGTGGAAAAGTGTAACCACTGCTCCGTAGAAATCTGTTTTTCTTTTGCTATCTAATCACCTTAAACTACCACATCAATGGAAAGTATTTTCCCAATTTCATTAATTGTCATGGTATTATAGAAAACATGGAGAATCCAATACATTTACAACGCACGATGGGCATCCACTTTGAGGGTCCACCGTCACGTGTGGATTTTATCCACACAGTCCATCCATCTTCTGTATCATTTTAGATTATAAACACAAAAATGAGGTAGATCTAAGGCTCATGTGGACCACGGAAGGCTGAGTGGGTAAAAAACACCTACCGTTAGAAAAATACTGATGGCCACATAAGTTTTGGTTAAAGCTGATATTCGGGGTTTCCTTTCATCCAGGTCTATATGACCTTATATGAACAGGTTGGAAGGCAAATAAACATCACAGTGAGCCCTAGAAAGGTTTCAACAGTAGGCATCATTAGCACCATTACTTCATGTGGGGTGGTCCACTTGAACCTTGGATTTACTTCATTTTTTGGCCCATGGTCTGAAATAATATGGTAAGCTGGATGGATGGTGTGGATAAAATCCATACACATTAGCGGCCCCTTAGAACCTCAGCCTCTCCCAAGCTCAGAACGGGCTAGGGGAATACTCAATCCCCATCCCCACTATGACTATAAATGGACTTGTTTGGTATACCATTTACCATGATAAAATGGTCTCCACTTTGACTATTAAAGGCTCGTTTGATTTATCCAATGTTTTAAATATCAATGATATCGACCAATATATTTCAAGATATATCTTGTATTCCGCCAATGCAATACGAAACACACAAGTAGTGGGATATATCTCTCATGGTTGATCCGATGATCATTTTTTTTCTATAAATCATGTTAAATCAGTGTCAAATTGTTACAAATCCATGATTTTTCATATTTTGTATTAAAAATTATGAATTGGAAGCTTTAATTTTGAAATTTGGAGGAGAATGACTGAGTTGCAAAAAAATGAAAAACAATCAAAATCAAACATGTATATAACTTAATCTAGTAATTCTTCTTTTTCTTTTGAATGTATCGTTTGTATTTCCACATGTTTTCTTATATAAATAAATTATATGAATAGACTTTTAATTTACTTGCATCAATTCAGTTAGACAATGCATATATTAAGATCCCATACAAAAAAAAATCTATTATATGCACTTGTTTTTTATAACGTTTTGATTTGTAAGTGTGTATTGATGTCTTTATTAAGAATCAATGAAATTTTATTGAAAAAATCAACCAATTTCCAATGCTTTCCCTTGTTTTCAACAACAATGATACATTATATGATACAATCGATATATCCCATGCAATAACCGATATGTATCCGTACCCCAAGGGTGCGATACATAATGTGATACCAGTATATTTTGAATACTAGGTTTACCATTTACCATAGTAAATGGTGGTAAACATGCAATGATTATTTTTCTTTGTTGTTTGGATTGTAGGGAAAATATTGAGGTAAGTATATCTCAACAACATAGATTGGATTGGATGTTCGTTGCTACATAAAATTCATGGATCGCATCATGACATATGTGTCTGATCCACACTGTCCATCCATTTTAACAGCTCGTTTTAAGGCATGATCCAAAAATGAGGTAGATTGTACACTCAAGTAAACCACACCACAAGAAATAGAGAGGATAATGATGTCCACTATTAAATGTAGAAATTTATGTAGAGCCCATAGTGATGTGTATCTGTCATCCAACTTGTTCGGGATGAACCAAACAACACAAATATGATCTTCATCCAAAACTATTTTGCCCTCAAGAAGTTTTCAATTGTCGGCATCCGATTCTCACTATATCTTGTGGTGCGGTCCACATGCTATTTGGATTTGCCTCATTTTTTGGCTCATGCCCTAGGATGAGCTGATAAAACGGATGGACAACATAGATCAAATAAATATATCACAATGGGCTCCATAAATTTTATGTATCTAATTCTTCTTCACCTCAATTTTAACCAAGTCATCAAAGTGAAAAAATAAAAAAATTATCATGGTAAATAATTATCACTCATTTACCAGGATTTACCGTGGGAAATGGTAAGCCAAACAGGCCGTAGATACACCCATCATGTCATTGTTAAGTGTTATCATGTCAGCCACAATATCAAAATCCATGCACTACAGATGGTCTGACTCAATGCACAAGTGCAGCCCACTTAATCACTGACCGGTCTGATTTCCACGGCAGGTATCTTCATGGTGTCACATGTCTTTTTCATGGCTTACATGTCGTGCACACATAATGAATTGGGGCCAGTCTTGGATGTGTGTGAAAGGTCACATGGTGGTTGTATCATCATTTCTCTCTATGTATAAGGTACAAAAGATAAGATGGTTTAGCACGTGGATGATATACATGAGTGGTGAATGCTTTACTATCTTAAATGTTTAAGAAGAAATGTCCGGGGCTTCGTCTCTTAAACATTTCTTTTAAAAGGATAAAATCACTTCATAATAAAAAGTTATTTGAAATTGTTTATTAAAAATTGCTTATGTAAGAGAAAATATGTTTGTTAAATGTCTATACTACCACTCTCTAAAGCTACCTGCATCTTTTTAATTTTCTTCGGCATCGTTATCATCATATAAGCCTTGTCCCAATTAATGAGGTTCAGCTACATGAAGCCTATTCCACCTTATACTAGATCAAGAGAATGTTATATTGTTCGGATTCACAGTATAAGTATGGAATAAGTTTCACATGGCTTCAAAGCATGAAGTAACCTTCCTTTATACAAGATGAGGACCGGCAATGAAAGTACAAAACTCCCATAACGTAATGTAATATATTAATAGTAAGTTGATTATAATCAGGCGCTATCCAATTGTCTACTGTATATGTTAATTATAATCAAGCACATCATTTTAATTTTCTTTTACCCTCATCATCATTTAACTAGCCTTCTTATAATTAATTAAGTTCAAGCACATCATTTTAATTTTCTTTTACCCTCATCATCATTTAAGCCTTCTTATAATTAATTAAGTTCAAGCACATCATTTTAATTTTCTTTTACCCTCATCATCATTTAAGCCTTCTTATAATTAATTAAGTTCAAGCACATCATTTTAATTTTCTTTTACCCTCATCATCATTTAAGCCTTCTTATAATTAATTAAGTTCGGCTACACGAATCTTGTTTATTTCTTTATTTTTTATTTTTTATTTGCACTAAAGTGGCAAGTTGTATGTGGCAAATATTTGAAGCAAAGAAAATACAAGCTCTCTTACTTTTTCTATTAAAATAAATTAAAACACTCGTTAACTTAACAAAACTTAACTTGGAGGGATCGATTAACTTCTTTTTTGTAGAACCTCTATGAGTGAAGTTGTTGTGGATGAGGTATTTTCTACTATATGGGGATTTATTTTTTCTAAATGACATTATTAAAATGAAGCTATCACTTAAATGAAGGTCAAGGGTAATTTGGCAGTGTCCAAATGCAGCTATATATACCATTTATCTTGCGGGTCTTGGTAGAATACATCTCAACTTAGTATAATAAGACATTTGGAGACTTTAGCCTTTGAATATGAGTCATCTTCCAATGATCGATACCGTTTATATGATGAGTCTCACTTTGTACAAGGTATATATTACAAATACAAAATCTCAATTAGATTATTTCAATTATTTTCTTTTTACCTTTTTACTACTAAAGGGCTGAAATATTCATTTTGAGAGTTTTTTTTTTTTTTTTGTCATCCATCGGGAGCCCTACGTGTATCACATAGACGATTTGGGTCATTGAAAAATAAAAACCCCAATCCAGTAACTACAGACCATCTCATTGCAATACATTGGGAGATATTTTAGCTGGGAGTCCAAAATATATAGTGCGGCCCGAGCTCAGACCGAAATGCTTATATAGGCCCAAGCCCAAACCTAAGGGTTGATCCCCTTGGAGAGAGAGAGAGAGAGAGAGAGAGAGAGAGAGATGGGAGGCCTGGGTTGGAGCCAGAGTTAGGTCAGGATGATGAGCTGTGGTACATGGTCCAAAACAGTCCAAATTGAGAAATTGGCCTGAATATTAAGCCCAAGACCAGCACTCAGGTCAGATAGTCTAGCCCCAGCCCGACCCAAGGCAGGTGAGGCCCGAGAGCCCAAGGGTTAGCCCAGCCCATTGACAACCCTAATCCTAGCAAACCTATAATCCCAAAGCCCCCCTTATCCATCATTAATTTGGGTTAGCTATATGAATCATATTCCACTGTTCCACTCCATACCTAAAGTCCCCCCAATCTAATTACATTTAAAGTTTAGAAACCGAATGGGATTATCCTCCTAATTACTAACATACCTCTTACACTCTGAAATTGAGACCTCAATCCTTCTATAATGGTCCATCCATGATAGAATTTATTTTACCCCAGCTACTCTTCAAGTACATTGCTGCACGCGCTGCCCTGTCTTAGATCATAAAATGTAAAGAATCCGTACTATCTATCATAAAGTGAGTAACTCTTAGACATTTTCCCCAGTAAATAATCTTCCTGAACGGAGAACTTGAATAAGGTAAGATATTTTTATTAATTTAAAAATATTTTAGAAACTTGAAAATGTGACTAGAATCCATTAGATTTTATGTATTTCACATGAAAAAGCCCACAACTTATAATTTACAGTAAAAAGCCTCAGCTCATATTAGGCCACAGCACTTGAGGCTGAGGGATTAAGACTACATCATGCATCTCAGATTGACTCTTCCAAGCTCAAGTCAAGTTACAACTCAGCCAATTCAGTGGTGACTCGTCCAAGTGACTCGAATCTGGCTAATCGAAGTTGACTCAAACGAATCTGCAATCCATATGCTGTAACATAGTTTAAAAACCTGAAAACTCGGCTCAACTCAATGTTGAGCCAGATCATGCAGACTTGAAGATTTAACTCGATGGAGAAATGATCTAGTGGCCTTAAGTGCATGGAAAGTTTTCCATGTACCTAGTTGCATTCTTGCTCCCATCCACATCACAAATGGACCATCAATTAGGTAGTCCACTTCATTCTTTGTCTTTATTTAAAAAAAAATAATAATAAAATAAAATAAAATAAATCATACTGATTGGATGATCTGATGATCCCCGCAATACGAGGATTGTGAATAGAAGGTCCAGTCACCTACGTTTAGGACCATCCCAGAGCGGTTGTTTTCGCATAGTAGCAAAAGAAGAGAACTCTGGGTCTAATAGATTATCCTGATAGATGGTGCAGATGCCATGAATCCAGATACAACCAATTGTATGGAAAGGTTTCCATATAGTGAGTGCACTGATCGTTTCTCTTGAGAGCATGTAATTGGCGGTAATTGTTGTGAATAGGCTGTAATTATAGCATTCAGGAATGTATTTCAAATACAAGCTGCTAAACACAACCAGTTACTCCAATTCATGGATTCCGGTCATAGCAAAACTATATATTCCATTTCACATGGATTCCAATTACCAATGTTGTCCTCTCTCCTCCTCTCCCTTAGATGGTCAAACACATTTACATGAATTTCAATGGATTCCAATTACAAACTGCCACAACAACTGATGATTTTAATTTATATGGATTTTATGATTGCACAATGGCAAATGGATCGAGATCCGGTCGACGGCAGTGATCATCTTTAGATCAGTGATTTCCGAAATGAATTAGTTTTAAAATATATGATTTTGGGGTAGAACAAGCTAAATACTTAGCCAACCAACCCGCTATGCCGGGTTCGACGCCTTGAATTGCGAAAAACCCTGGATTGATTTTGTTTTTACTATAAATAGTAAGTTTTAATTATAACTCTTCTTCGTCGGGCTTTAGGAGTTGCTACTCACGTGAAAAGAGCTTAAATAATTAGGAGAGGTTTGGTGAAGCCAAATAGGACATTACTATTTTTGGCGGCTTGCGCACTAGTAGCGTCATCGACCGAGAGTAAGTTTACTATATATAGTAAAGTCACGGATTCTAGGAGTTAGTTGTAATTTGATTACGATTTCTTTCACATTGCTTGGTACCCCTATTTAAAGGGTTGTGAACTCGTTTTTATTAATCAATTAATCGGTTTCAAATTTTATTAAATTTATTTCTATTTTCTGCTTTTCTTTCCTCGTGGATTCGAGAAGTCTCTGTGAGGAGTCTAGAGAAGCTCTGTGGATTTGGAGTATTTATCGTCATCACGTTCATCCCTGCGTCATTGCACAACAAATTTGATCCTGACATCTTGGAGTGATTTAGAAGTTTTATTACGCTAGTGGCGAAATTTTCGCAGCCGGGGAAAATTGATGAGGAAATCACGTGCACGTACGCTGCCCCTACTCACGTACGAAAGGAGAGGGAGGGCTCCACCGTCGATCTGGCTCGATGACAACGTCTAGAGAGGGCCTCCTAGTTAGAAGACAGAGTTTTGGTTCATTAAAGTGAGACCCAATAATCAAGTAAAGCCCATCATAGGATCTCATGATCAGGGCCCACTAGTCGGATTAATTTCATATTTTAGGTTTTGATTATTTATGTTATTTAAAATATCATGAACGTTTTAGATTTTTTTGATTAGTTTTTATTTTGGCTTACTTCATCGCCAAGTAATAGGTTGCGCACATGGAGCGAGTTTTGGGGTATATAATTTTCTTATAAATAGGCACCCCTTCTAGTTCTTTTGATTCATTGAAGTTTAATAAAAATTCCTATAAGTTTTTTTTTCTACTCTCTGAGTTTCTGAATTATTTGAAAATTCAAGTGGGTGCTCCCTTTTCGAAAAGCTAACTACCGTGGTGTGAAGTCACGTCTATCCTCATCCGCCCTTACCCTCTATCATCCATATTTTCTCCCTTTTACAATTATCCTCGCTTCGAATCCGTCGATTTTTACACTAGTTTTTCTCCATACAACCAGTTTCCAGAATCCGGCCCTATAGGAGGGCTAAAATTTCGACGGAACACGGCGTATAGACCGTACGTCGGATTGCCACGAAACTTGGAGGTTTTGAAGGCCTCCTCTATCCAACCAGAGATAAGGAGTCCGTTTCATAAATTGGCCCCGCTCGCACGTGCGGCCAAGCTCATGCGCACGTGTGTCTGACCCTGCCACTGTCCACACACGTGGACTTTCTTCGATTCAGGTTTTTTTCTCTATATTTTCTCTCTTTTCATATCTATTTTCATAAACCCTAACCTTAGATTGCATTGTCCTTAATCTATTTGTTCATTTTCTTACCCTAAGGTTCGTTGAGTTGAAATTGGTGAATCACTTGGATTAGGGACTGATTGTTGTGCATGTGTGGATGAATATTACTTATCTTTAAATATCGTTTGGTTCATAATTTTTATTGATCCAGCCACAACATGTGTAGGCGTAGACCCGCATAAATTCCCCTTAATTGAATGTTTGGACTTTTGCATGAGATATGAAATTTGTGTAATTGTTTCAGAATTAACGTGATCTTAAACCTAAAATCTTGCACATCATGTTTGAATTTCATGTCATGCATCGAATGCATATCAAATATACAACTTCTAAATGAGGCTTGAAAGTGCTAGGAACATAAATTGTTATTTAAATTAGTTAACTGTAGTACCTAACTTTTTAGGGTCTATCTGGTTTTTGGAAATCAGTTGTAATTACTTGTAAATACACAATAATTGCTTCTTACCGGCGTTTAGTGTATAGAGGAAATACCGTCCAGACGAACCATGTATTTTCCTCTGAGAAGTGTCAGTCTAATATTTCAAAACTACACAGACCAAGTGGGGCAATGGGGTGCGGTGGTGTGTTGATGGGCAAAGTCTATAAGCCTCTCCAAGTCCAGACCGAGCCAGGCCTAATACCGAGTCGACTTTCAGGTTGAGTCAGCAAGTTTTGGAAGGATGTGATAGAGGTGATTCCAGGATAGCAAAGAGGGGAGAATATGGACATGTAAGGGTGAGCTATAGATAGCTACGGATGGGAATTAGCCATCACTACCTAACGCATGATTATGACATTTCCTAATAAATCTTGGTATCACACACAAACACAATATAAGCATTATCATTATTTATGGACAGGAGGCCACAATTTCCAGCCTGGAATCTAATCGGGACATCTGATCCATAGATCAGATGGGTGAACCATGTGGATAACCTACTCCAATGGACATATGTAAGTCAGTGGATGGTTTAGAACAGTTGCCAATGGACCAAATCTAAAGTAGGAAAAACAGGGTTTAGCTAAAGCAGTCTCCCCAAAGCTTTTTAATGACACATATAGGATGACCAATCATCAATAGGATGGTTCTTTCAATAGTACCAGTGGTAGCAAACCATGATGCAAGAATTACACCAATCGTATTATCTTAACCCTATCAAAGAGGCCAATTTTTAATAACCGTCTATTTTTTTTATAAGATATAATCACATGGTTAGAATCATCAAACAAAACTGCTACTTTTGAATCGTGAGCCGTACAAAGCAGGATCAGAAGGATAGATGGTTCAAGGGTGCTTAATTGGCAACACCACCCCCCAAATAATAATAATAATAATAATAATAATAATAATAATAATAAAACAATAAAATAAAAAAGAAAAAGAAAAGAAAGAGAGGAAAGAAAAGAATTTTGAGAAGAGGCTTGGAAGAGAAGGCCTTGAAAACATGGGGTTGCTTGGATTCCAATGAAAGTCAGGCACTCATGCATCTGATAAAAATTAAGAACAAGCGTTTACGTCAACCTTTCCGACATCCTCACCACTTAATTTCTTCGACCCAACTTCCCACCTTACTGCACTGACAACACCATCCCAACCACTCTTCTTGTGACTAAAATGCTACAACTGAAACATCTCTAGCATTTGAGAGAGAGAGAGAGAGAGAGAGAGAGAGAGAATTTTGCAAGGTCCTCAAACCACAGAGGAATTTTCTGAGCTCAAATCGCATAGCAAAAGGAGATTTTGGTATCCATCTTTGATGAAAGTTGAACATGTCAAGAAAAACTGATTTCACACAGAAATTGCTGGACGATCTACGCCTCAGGAAGCAGCGATTGGCAGCGGCTCAGACACCTTCAGGTATGTTTCGCAACGGAATTTCGCTTTACATGGAAGTTTCGAGGCCTGTTTGGCGGCCACCTAAGAATGAGGTCATCTCATTTTAGTTTAACGGCTGTCATGTATTAGAGATTGTATTTCTTTTTGGTGAGGATTGAAAATAATCTTGATAACCAACCATCATCATCTCTAATATGCCATTATGATTATCTAAAATGAGATTAACTGATTTAAAATTTATAAATCTTTTTTTAAAAGGAAAAGGAGAAATGGTACATCTTCATGGAACTTGGATGTCCAAGTGAACTCAAGTTGTAAATTCGGGTCCCGGCTGAGCCCAACGGCGAGAAATGGACTCCCCTGCGCACACACTCACACCGTAGTGGGATTTCACCACCTTATGGGTACTCGAACCTTTGACCTGGTGTTGAAACTCTTGTGAGTCTACCACCAGGGCAAGAGTAAGGACCCTATTGGCTGAGCCTAAACAAGGACTGAAAATGGGCTCTGTTGGAAGTACAGGTTCCTAGCTAAGCCTGAGGTCTGGAAATGGATTCTGATATAGGTCTCGGCCACTGATTGTCTACAGGGTTTTATAATACTCCATTGTAAACTCAGGATCTTAGTTGAGCCCACTCAGAGTTTCGTAATGTACCCCATTGGAAATTCTAGTCCCCAGCTGAGCCTGAGGTCACCAAACGGCTTCCAATGGAAATTCGGGACCCTTGCTGAGTACTGGTTTTCCAAATGGACTCAGTTCGAAATTCGGGACTCTGGCTAACAGTCCTTTGACCTATGCGAACTTGCATGCATACATGTGAAGATATTTCTAGTAGATATCTACAAATCATGCGTGGAGAAAGCCTACTTGAATTTGTGTGGGGCTGAAAATCTTATAAATTTCAACTAGACCCATCATGCCCTGATACCCACCCCAAGCTCAGCCATGCAAGGCATCCACTTACATTCATTTTTATGTAACTCGGCACCAACAGATGCCCGTGGAAACCTTCGCCGGCCACATCAAGGAACTGGTGATGCAAACATCCCTAAAACAGTGAGTTGCTTCTTCCGTTCCTTTTTTTCTTTTTCTTTTTTGGATCCTCATAATCCAATTTCAACATTAAGTCCACCAAATTCACTTGGGTTGTATGTGCAGAACACGTACAGGCCCAACCATGGACGTAATAGATCACTCGCTATTGAAGATGCTTCAAAAGAGATTGTACCGATTCAGACTACCCGAAGCTCTGAATACATCTCCGATCTGTCAATGGCACTAGCATACGCACTTGAGAATGGTGGGCGCCTTGGAAATATAGAATTCCTCGGCAATGCAATGGTCCGAAAGAAGGCCTCCTTGCACCATGCCCAAAGAAGATCACTAGACCTTGGAGAGATGAGTGGAAGATACACATCAGAAAGCCATCAGCTTGTGATGGGTCGATCTACCACTTCCCATCTACACATCAGAGAGATCTCGAAAGGCGCCCAGAAGTTGAATCAGATCCTCCAAGCATGTGCTCATGGCCTCAATTTCGATAGATACTCCATAGAAATCGGCAAGGAGCTGCTGAAAGGGGCTGTCGATTTAGAAGAATCTCTAAGAATGCTCGTTAACCTGCAAGATGCTTCACAATACATGGTCAGCCCTAAGGGAAAGCAGAGAATTCGACTGCTTGAAGGTGAAGAAGACGATGAAGCTATAGTTGAAGTGAAAGGCCAGAGATTCCCAGAAAAGCCAAGGTTTTCTTTCGATGGTTCCTCAAGAAACTCAATTGAAGATGCCAGAGAAGTCACCAAAACCAGCCTCAAGCAGAAGCTCCTGACTCTACCCTACCATTCAAGCTCAAAGACCCACCAGCCTGATACAGACAAACAGGCTCTAATCATCCCAAATTCAGTTTACCACAGGCGATCCATGAGCTTTAATCCAGATTCTGAAGTCATCTCCACATTCTCTGGTGCTACAAAGAATTTCCGTTCCGGTAAACCCTCAAACCCAAATGCGCCTGAAAACAGTAGCACGCCTTCTAATTCCAAAAATGGGAACAAGATCAAGCAGTCAAATTCTCAGAGTCCCGAACAGGAAAAAGGAAGAATCCCTAATGTTATTGCAAAACTTATGGGTCTCGAAGAGATCCCATTGAAGGCGGATTTGAAGAACAAGGGAGTGGAGAAAGTTTTGGACTCCAGGCAAGGAACAAAAAGGGATGAAAATTTGAAGCAGAAGGCACAGAGGAGTCTGAAAGATGATTCAGTGGTGACAACCTCCGAGAAGCCCGTTTCCCAAATCACTCGACAAGTGAAGGAGCTACAAGTCAACAAGATCGCTACGACTCGGAATACCACCATCATGACAGTGGTTAATGATGGAAAGCAAAATCGGAAGGAGGTGAAAAACATGGAAAATACAAATCCATTACCACTAAATTCAGAAAGACCCACCTTGGAAATCAATCTGCAGATAAATGCTACTTGCATGGATCGCATTAAAGAAACCCAAAAAGCAAAGCAAGATGCGAAAGGAAGAGGGGATAATACAAAACCCAAGGATCAGAAAAGCGCCGGATTAGGCAATCATACACAGCCAGTTTTCACAATTGCTTTGCAGGAGAAGCACCTGGAGTACCGAGAAGCTGCAGATTCTGAAACAGCAGGAACAAATAAAAGACTACAAAAGGAGCACAAAGGTCCCATGGACGGAATTTCTATGTTGGGTTATCAACAAGAAACTGTATATGACAGTGAACCCAGACAGACATCTGGGAATCAAAAATCTGAATCCGAGAAAGCAAAGCAGGATGGAGCGGGAGAAAAGAGTGCAAAAATCAAGCCACAAGTAAAAGATGCAAGGAAAACTGACATGATGTTAAAGAATCCACTGAAGCCAATCCCTAGAGTCAATCCACAAAAGAAGATGCTACAAAGGAACCAGAACCTTGTTGCCGGTAAGAAAAGCTCAACAGAAACTCCCAATGCAATGCAACCCAAAGAAAATGGGAGTTCAACTTACTTTGAGTCCAACATGAAGAAATCAGCAAATGGGAGCTTGGAGGAACAAAGACTCCTAGCTCAAAAAACTGATGCAGAAAGAATCACAGCTCTGATTCTCCCAGTTGGGACTAACAAGGCTGTGCACCCTCCAGCTGTACACAAGGTAGACACTGAACAAGCAGAAGCCCAAGAAAGCAAGAAGCACGTAAAGACCAAGGACATGAGAAATAGAATGGCTGGATCTCCCCAAGCCACCGCGCAGCGAATCAAGCAGAAGACTTCAGTCCTACAAGAACTAAAACATAGAAGGCATGAGGGGATCACTAAGGTCAAAGAAGCAATAATAAGCATCCACCAGCCCACGAAATTGGAGAAACATTTGCAGCGGATAGATGCCCCTGCTTCCACTCCATGTGATCATGATGGAGATGATTGGAGAACGCCAAAAGAAACAGAAAAGAATATAGCTGCAAATTCAAATGTAAGTTCATTATACTTCACAACAATAAACCATGAGCATAACTGTCGCAACCGATGGTTCTTAGAGAACATCTCAATTCAACTGTCATTTTTTATTTTTTATTTTTTTGAAAATAAAGTGGTTCCCCTGCCCATTGTGACAACTACTTGCCAAGGTTTTCAAAATATCGTGATAAGTTCGCAAAAAAATTCATCAAACAACATTTTCACAAGAATATCGTGATATTTCACAATCTCGGCAGTTTATAATTTTTTGTGATTTTATCATGAAATTATCCTGATTTTAACGCAATAAATATTTAAAATTTTAAAATAATTCATTCATCATATATATTTAAATTTTAAAATTGTTTATTACTTTGTAGTAAGTAATTTACTTGTAGCGAGATTTTTCTGATAATATTATAATATTTTCAGAGAACTGTCAAAATCTAAAAATCTCCTGAGAAATTCCCAATCCAAGAAATTGCCGAGAACAAGATTCGTCACTATGGCTGTACCCTGTTGCATGACTAGCTTTCTACAAATTCTAGAACACAAGCACAATGGAAAAAGGGCCCATGACCAACTGACACTGTTAGTGCATGAACCATATGCAAGGGTTCTGACTTCTTTGCCTGATAAAATGCTTATAGGTATAATAAAGTGGTTTGTTTCACCTAAGCTTTCTTTTCTACACAGAGACATTACATAAACAGCAAAGGTCCTGCTGTGCTACCACTCCCAGAAATTTCTCTTGGTGGATATCAAGCACTAAAGTCTGACTTCCAAGCAATTCAATCTAGAGGTATCTAAAACCTAGCATTTCTTATGGCTAATTACTGTCACTTGCATGGCATATCTACATGGAAGCAAACATGTTGGCATCTGCATCTCCAAGGTCACCCGAACCAGATTCCAGGATCTGACAGTAGGCAAGATTTTTAAGAACCCTACAAACCTAAGTTCAAAACCAGATGAGTCATTCCAAACACACAGTCCACTTGACTGTCAGAACTTTCGTTGAGTAGCAGAATATTCAGCCAAAAACTTGAAAAAGAATAGCATATGAATTTTCTGAAACTTCGGCGAAAGAAACCCATTCCAGTTAATTTGGAGCCAGACCAAGTTGATTCAAGGACACTTGATTCCAAATCAAATCTAGAGTTTTTAAACTTGGCATGCATGAAGAATGGAGGTGTAGACAAATAAGAAATAACTATCCATCATTGTTTTTCATGCAACAGTTACAGGAACAGACAATGGTAACATAATTAGCAACAACTCTTTAAGGGAGCAGCTCCAACCAAATACCAAGCCTGAGATACAAGGAGGATCACTCACAAAGCATGAAAACCACCTTAAGCTGATATTAGTGAAAAGTCAACACTTCCTTAACACTGCAGAAGCTCTTTTCAGACTCCACATTCCTTTTGATATTTTCCATGCCAGTCGCAATAAACGGGAAGATAAAGAGAACAAGCTTTTGTTAGATTGTGCATATGAAATAATGAAAAGAAAAGGTGACAGAGAAGAGCTAGGTTTCCATTCTTCTGTGGGAATGCCTGTTGTATCTATGAAGTTGAAATGCTTAGATGATTTGGTTAAGCAGTTGCATGAAGACCTGGAGCATTTAGAATTCCGTGGTGAGACAGGGGGTGATAATTATGATGCTGCTGCCACCTTCCTGCATGAGACGCTCAAAGGAGACATCGAAAACAGGAAGCCAGATGTGAATTGTATGTGGGATTTTGGTTGGAATGAAATGATGTTTGCGTATCTTGAAAAGGATGAGGTTGTAAAGGATGTTGAGAAGCATGTATTGAATAGGCTCATTGATGAGATTACTGGAGATCTTTTACATGTAAGTATTGAGAAAAGCTACTATAAAGCCGCAAGCTGATGAGGTTAGCACTGGGTTTCTGCTCCATTACGTCAGCATAAAAGGAGGAAGTAGTTTGCCACTTTTACAGTACCTACCTGAGTAGAGCTGAAAGCGAGAAAGGTGGCCTCTATGTTATATGGATTATAGACAATTAATCGTGTGTAAACTAAGTTGTCTCATATCTTTCTATTTTTGTCAGTCTCCATAAAAGTAAAATTATGAAGAGTGAGTTCTTGGTCCAATGTACTAAAGACTTTATTTTTCTCCATCCATTATCAGTGATTGTTCCTAGCCTGCATATCTAGATGTATCCATCAGGTATAAATTATGTCTACAACTGCCAGATGATTCAAAGAAAAAATTAACTGCATTGCAAGTTTACAAGAGATACAAACAACTTTTCAAGAGCGTAGGCACGGATCCAATTATTATTTCAGATAAAAAAGATAACTCAATCACACATTTCAGCTTCTCCACTCTGATGTTGGATAAAATGTCTGGGAAAAGACTGAAATGTAATTACATTATTGGAACCTTTCTTGGAATCAGGAAATCCTCCCGAGCTACCACCCATGCTTAATGAGGAAGGGTTTCAATAAACTCGCGCTTTAGGCGGGAATGACTCAACTTCATCATCCAGTGTGTTCATGTGGACAGGTCTGTATGCAAGCCGCACTTTCTCATTTTCCCAGTACCTGTAGAACCAAACAAATACTGATTATGCCCCCATGGAAGAAGACAAGAAAATAGAAGAGCCAGATTCAGAAGAGAATAACTAATGCATGTGCTCCTGTTCTTCCATTTTCTTTTTCTTTTTCTTTCTTTTTTTCTTTTTAAATTCAAAAAACAAATGAAAATCTCAGTCCACATGGAAGTAAAATGAACCATAGAACACAACCAGCAAAGTAGAAGTTACGAGTTCAGTCACTGAATGTAACAAACGTTACAAACCTGGAGATGATACTCAGATGCATGAACCTAAGTAAATTACTCCTGCTAAGTTCAAAACCAGGATTTTTAATGTCTTCACCATTTATGGTAGGTTCAATACCATGAAAAGCATACGAAAATAGATAATGCAGAACCACGACCCAAACTTATTTGCTTAGATCGTATAACCTTTAACCTAGAAAATGCCAACTGTAACAAAATTCAGTATTCAATAAACCTCCAAAGTATGGCCATGGCGAAGCTACTTTCCACATACAAAATTACAAATGACTATGGTGAGATACAGAAACAAATAGAGATGGCAGTTGCCTACTTGGCACATTACAGAAGCATGGATATACATTGACACAAGTCCATTACGACTCATCGACCCCAAAACACAGGGTATGGGGAGATCAAAATAGTTAACACTCTAGTATTTCATTATTAAAATTTTTTAATATTATCTTATAATTTTTATTTATTATTCAAATATAAAACATACTCAGCTAAGATTGAGCCACATCCAGAGCATGGAGCCCAAACCCATACCCATGTTGTGTCATATTCTAACACCGTACTCCAAGGGGTTTGAAGGATCCAATAATGGATATTGAAGAAGGGGATATTGGAGAGAGAGAGAGAGAGAGAGAGAGAGAGAGAGAGGACTAACCCCACTGTGTGCTTCATCCAATTCTCATCGTCCCTTTTCTGCAAACAGGAGACGCAACATTACACTTTAAAAATGAAAAATAATAAATAAATAAAACACAGAGAGACAGGAGAAATGAGAAATTTGTGTTGTAAGTGAGTCGGACCGTAAAATCTTCGCGGGCATGTGCACCTCTGCTCTCCTTCCTAGCCTCTGCGGAGTGCATAGTTATACACGCATTGATCAAAAGATTTTCCAGTTCGATAGTCTCTATTAAGTCAGAATTCCTGCAACCAAATGCCGAAAATCAGATCCCTGGAAGTTGGTAGAATTTATAGTTATACATGCATTGATCAAAAGCTCTCCAGTTCTATAGTCTCTATCAAATCAGAATCCTAACAAGTAAAAACATCTACCATATCAGTGTACGGTCACGCAGCTGAACATCATGAAAGCTCTGCCACACTTTGTCAATCAACTCACAGCCTAAAAGGCCAAAAACATCCATGGTTAAAAAAAGGAGCTCATAATGACACATGCAGTCAATGAAATATTGAAATGTAATAACGTGGATACTTCCTGCCGCTAATGTTACTACTGCCATGCTAAAATGACTAGATCACAATTTCATTAATAAACAAATGAGAAATGTTCCAGAAGCATTTAAAAAACCAAAACAAGGAAAGAAAGAGTGGTGCTATATTTTTCTTCCATTCTGCGTCTAAATGGGTGATGAATGGAGGTGGCGAGTTATAATGGAATACCTTCTTCCAGTGTTTCCTGAGTGCGAAACACTGCAGCATTAGTCTGCATCACCCGCTGCATATTTAGACGGATTTTTGAAGTTGGCAATGAACCATTTGAGTTCCTTAACTTATCCAGCCATGCAATGGTCTTCTCCCCAGCATCGCTTTCCAGAGGTTTTTGTTTTGCTCCTACAGGATACCAAATGAATGCTTGCTAATTTAGGGCACAACCTCACATGGAGAAGTGGGTTGCAATACTTGAACTCATGGAAAAGAGATGAACTCATGGAAAAGAGAACCTACCTGGCTTATTGATCTCTGCAACCCTATTTGCACATGCTCGGCCAAAAACAACAATGTCAAGAAGGGAATTTGCGCCAAGCCGATTGGCTCCATGAACTGATGCACAAGCTGCCTCCCCAGCAGCCATTAATCCAGGAACTACTGCATCTGGATCATCACCTTTGATGTCAACAACCTGGGAAGCAAAAGACATGTTAAAATTTGAAACTGGAAGTACAAATTAAAGCAACAGCCAGAAATTATAACAATCAATTTCATCAGCGTGCTACTCCATCCTTACCTCTCCATGGTAATTTGTCGGGATACCACCCATATTATAGTGAACTGTTGGTAAAACAGGGATGGGCTCCTTGGTAACATCTACACCCGCAAAAATAGCAGCAGTTTCAGAGATGCCAGGAAGTCTCTCCTTGAGAACATCTGGGGGTAAGTGATTCAGGTGGAGATATATGTGGTCCTTTAGTGGTCCTGTGGAAAATTAGTATAATTAACTGCATGGTGGAAGTATTTATTATAAAAGAACTCAGAGAACCAAAACAGTGAGCGACATATAACTTCAACTACAACTATGACAAAAGACATGACGAGAATCATGAGGCTCGCTAGTTAAACTGAACCACAAGGGTTAGTAAAATCGAACCTCAAATGGGCTCATTATAGACCTAGTATCTGCTATATAACTTGGATGCGGAGACAAGCCAACATCGGACATGGATGCCAGGTGTCAGATTAATGGTACCTTTAAAAGTCAGATTCACCAGCACAACCATACAATGCTGAAATAGAAAATATGATACTTTTAATCATATATTGTAATTTTTATATATTTAAAATCTTAATAAATAAATAAGAATAACAATGCATCTAAAAATAATAATATGACATAGAAGAGCATCCCAAAATAAGAGACAACAATAGTTAGACATAAAAATTAGTTTTTTCTTGACATGTGCCAACAAGGCACTATTTTAAAGAAGTGACTGTGTCCTTGTTAAATGTTCATTACAAACTGAAGACATCTAGGACATGGACAAGCGGCTTGCATTGTGCTAGTTAAACCCTGAACCAAAAAAAGAATCAGCTAGATCCACTATCTGCCAACTTGAGACACAGTAAACATGGCCAAATTTATCTGACATTTCTAGAAAAAATTCTCGAAAGGGAAAGAGTGTTTTCCAGGTTGACATGAATATGCATACCTACACCACGACCTTCTCGAATTTCCATGGTCATAGATCTTGAAACTACGTCCCTCGATGCAAGATCCTTCGCAGTAGGAGCATACCGTTCCATAAACCGCTCTCCTTCACTGTTTCTTAGAATACCACCTTCACCGCGAGATCCTACACATAGCACAGAAGAAAGGAACCTATAATTAAAATAATTGCATTTGAGAAGATAACCATTTCAGTCTCAATTATCAAACAAATCAGCTACAAAGGAAAATTAGCCAAAGGGGGATGGGACCACATATCTAGCATATATTTTACTTTTTCCATGAAACATAAAATTATGACCTTCAACAATAAAAAGATAATAATAATAAGACAGAGACCTTCAGTAATGAGGCACCCAGCACCATATATACCAGTAGGGTGGAACTGCACAAACTCAAGATCCTGCAGGAAGAATAGCCGACAACAAAGCACATAAATAATGAATCCATGAAACAAGAGTCACTTCCAACTAATGGTTTGACTCGCCCAAGTTGTGCTGGTTTAAGAGAAATGAACAAATTTGCATGCAATGTTTAGTGAATATTCTTCCCTTTTTTTCAAAAAAAAAAAAGTCGATATATCTTGATCACCTCGTACTGAACTTGCTTAGCCATACCAGCCCTCTGGTTGGCTAAGTTGGCAGTCTTATGGAATTTTAAGCCTAACTTCCAGCTATGGACAACAATACAAACCTGAAGAGGTATCCCAGAACGTGCAACCATTGCATTGCCATCTCCTGTGCATGTATGAGCTGAGGTAGCAGAGAAGTAAGTTCTACCATAACCCTGATAGGAAAGTTGAATGACGGTTAGGTGTATGCATGAACCACAATACTTGTTCAAGTAGTAAATTGGACGATGTACAATTCAATAACAAAACCGGTTACCCCTGTGGCCAAAATTGTGGAAGCAGAACGGAACCGATGAAGGGTCCCATCCTCCATGTTAAGTGCAATCACCCCTTGGCATGTACCTGAAGCATAAACGATGATGGGGCAATTAGCTTTCCAGCAAAATCCTGATCATCACCGAGATACCATCTATGTTTTTTTTTTTTTTTTTCTTTTTTTTTTCTTTTTTTTTTTTGAAAGAAATTTATCAAGAAAGGGAAAACAACAAAAGGCGACTTATTGCAGAACATGATGAGAGATCATCCCATGCCCATTACAAGAAAGGCCTTTCCCCCAGCACTCAAAATTTTGCCCTGAACTACACTGCCATTAAATATTAAAGATATCTGAGAGACCATCACATGCCCATTACAAGAAAGACCTTTCCCTCGCACACTCAAAAATTTTGCTACGAATCACATCCCTTAGATCCCTTACATATCAAAGATCCCCGCACTACCATCTACCTTTTAAGGACAATGTGCAACACGAGAAAGCTTTCCACCTGATGTGGCCAATCCTAAAGCAACCCACAGGTCATATGGAACATGAAGAGAACACTACAATTTGCAGCATGGAAACATTAACTGGTTACATTCCATGATGGATTTGTAATGGTCTATGTAACAAGCAAGGCTTGCTGAGCCAAAAGCTCAGTGCCTAATCAGTTTTGACATGACATTTTCTTGATAAAAAAGGAGAAAAGTGAAGTCAGCGAACACAAGGAAGAAAAGCACAGGGATCTGGCTGGTCCATTCTTTAGTTATCTGGTGTATCCTAACTTAATATGTCAAGTTATAACCTTATGATTTCCCACAAAATGGAAAAGAATTCCACATAAAATTCAAAAGAAAATCATTCAGCACTTTCTAGCTGCACTGAAGCAATTCAATTGTATCACATTCAACATGTGTTTGACAATTGAGAACCACAAAAAGTTCAAATTCAAATCAGAGGAAAGCGAGATTAGGTCAATTTTTTTGGTGGAGAAATATATCACTCAGAAAGTAACTTACCCGTACTGTCCATTATAAGATCCAAAGCAAAATATTCCACGAAGAACTGTGTATTGTGTCTCATCGCCTGGCCATAAAGTGTGTGCAACAAAGCATGACCAGTTCGATCGGCAGCACATGCACAGCGATAGGCCTGCCCACCTACAATTGCAACACAAAAGATGGTAAAAATCAGGAAATGTTACAGATAACTCGTGAAACTAACTACCCCTATAACAAAGTTGAGTATGTGAACCTTTTCCGAAATTCAGGCTTTGACCACCAAATGCACGCTGATATATTTTCCCTTCTTCAGTTCGGGAAAATGGCAACCCATAATTTTCAAGTTCTATGACAGCTTTTGGTGCCTCTCTACACATATACTGGATAGCATCTTGATCGCCTACATAACGCAACAACATTCCACTTTAAGAACACCCATAAAACAGTTGCAAGAGGAATTGCATACAAATTGGCCACCATAAAGGGCAAAAATCACACTCTTATGACTCCATCGCCCGTTAACTAGTGGAAAATGTAGAGATGCTCCATTAAGTTTGAGTCAAATTACATAACATGTAATAACAGTTGTAGTTAAGTAAATACTTAGAAGGCAAAGAATGTGCAGAAGATGTTTATGAAAAGACAATATAAGAGTACAGGAAACGGTAAAATATTTCTTACCCGAGATTAGGAAGAAAGAAAAGAAAGAAAGAAGAACTGATGCAAGGAAAAGAATTTTGATTTCTCATTGTAACTCAAATAACCAAGGACTTATAGAACATGCCATGTAAGTGAATGCCAAAGTTGGAAATTTCTATCACTTGAATGTATTACCTAACCAATCGCTTCCTTTGACAGTGTCATACATATGCCACCTCCAATCATCTTCAGTCATATTTCCTAAGGCTGCATTTATACCTCCCTGCAAAGAATCTACTAGCACAAATTAACATGCATTCCCATCAAGATCTAGAGTAACAAAAGTTCTAAAAGTTGATATACTCTGAGGCAGCTCTCCTGAAGGAAGAAAGATACACCTAATACTAATCAACCAATCTTCAGAATAACCTAACAGAACAGACCTGATTATTCTACAACAGAAAATGGTAACAGAATGGAATAATTTTCTTCTTAGCTTATTCTTTTGGGTGCATGATATTGCAAGCTAGTTTCAATCTCCATGCATCATTAAAAAAGACAAATAATCAATCATTTATACAGCAGAGACGGGGTCAAAAGGTGAACGGCGACATGACAGATCTGCACAAAGGTCCCATAAAAACCTCTGGATATGCATTTTTCAGTGAAGCACTCATGAGCAGTTTGACATTTAAAAGAAAAAAAAAAAATTTGAAAGATTTGACATAAATTATTTACATGAGCACACGAATGAGGTATATACCATCATTTGATTTTTCTTTTTCTTTTTTTTTTCTTTTTTTTTTTTTTTTTGAAAGAACTGAATATTGTTAAAGCCCAAAGGGCAAAAGAAAAGCACAACAAAAGACAAAATGATGGGATCTACCATCATTTGATAGTAACCAATTATCATTATGCTATAAATCAGTGATAAGTATGATAGTAAAAAACGATAATAAATCAAGGAAATACATTTTGTGTTAGAGAACTTATCACCTGCTGCAACTTGTGGGGCCATACCATCTTTCCACTGGCATGTCACTTGTGTAGGACATCCATTACATGAAAACAGTAGGCCCACCATGAAGATTACCCTTCTCGAAAATGAGGCTGATTCACTCTCTAGGGGCCACACCTGGAAGTTGAGCCGGATCATCAATTGTCCATTAATTCCAAAGGCATAGCCTATCTGATGAGCAAGCCAAACTGATTTTTGTTCCAGGGGATCATCATGATGGGATCTACCTTTTCCATGGTCCGGATGTCCTAACCAAGTGTTATGTTGGCAGTAAGATGGCTTGGCGCCACAAGTTACAGTATCGCTGCCTATAGGTGATCAGTTCTTTTTGTATTATACCGTAGTCAGACATCCTTCCTTTTTATGGTTGTAAGTTTAAGCATAAAAAGTTTATGTATTGATTGCTAACTCTTAGCCAAGATTCAAAGGTCAAGTGTGAAGCTATATTAGAGAGAGGGTAGCTTGGCATCCACTTAACAAAAATCCTACAAGCCTTGGGTGAGAATCAAGGTATTTTGTAATGGTAACAGCCAACGCACATCAGCCAACTTGCTGACCGATATGATGCGGGCTGTATCAGCCAATACAGCCCTATAATGGCCAAACCTTTTTTTCTTTGGGAAAAAATCTCAAAAATTAGTGGTAAATTTCTTGTTAAAATGTGAGGATCCCAAATATGTATTCTTTCTTGATTTTGGACATGTATCTGATGGTGTAACAGGCCATTCTTTAGTTAGAATGTTGTCCGTATTGGTTGTGTGTGTGCCCTATAAAGCCAATCAAATATTGGTTGATTGGAACCAAGTCATTAGCAACCCTTTTATGAATGAAACTTAGCCATCAATGCCTACTTATAGCCTCTCTTATTATTTAATTAATTGTGTGAATATTGATGTAGGACAATTAACCACTTCCTCTAAAAGCTCGAACTGTTAGAGCATGGCGAATTAATCCCTTTATCTCATAGCGCAGGCCCCACATCTCATGGGTTAGGACCTCAGTCGAACCCCCCTCGTCGGTCCCAAATCACATGGGTACCGCCCACCCCAAGTGTGTCCCCCCATTTCACAGGCTACCTCACTCGAACCCGGTGTGAAATGCGCATTAATCACCCCCGGTGAGGAGTCTCGAACACGATACCTCCTCCGTGGGCCCCGCCCACCCCGAGTGTGCCCCTGCATGCCACAGGCGACCCCACTCGAGTCTGGTGTGAAAATGCCCCTGCATTAATCACCCCCGATGAGGAGTCTCGAACACAAAACCTCCCGCTCTAATACTAATTTGATGCAGAACGATTAACCACTTGCTCTAAAAGCTCAAACTGTTAGAACATGGCAAATTAATCCCTTTATCTCATAGTGTAGGCTCCACATCTCATGGGTTAGGACCTCAACCGAACCCCCCTTGTGGGCCCCAAATCACATGGATACCACCCACCCCGAGTGTGTCCCCGCATCCCACAGGCTACCCCACTTGAGCCCGGTGTGAAATGCACATTAATCACCCCCGGTGAGGAGTCTCAAACACAAGACCTCCTCCGTGGGCCCCGCCGGCGCCCACCCCAAGTGTGCCCCTGCATCCCACAAGCGACCCCACTAGAGCCTAGTGTGAAAATGCCCCTGCATTAAATATACAGAATAGTTTTTATATGGGTTGCAGGGATTTCTTATGGATTCTCTCTAGTGGGCCCATGTGGAAACAATGAAGTAGACACAACGGCCTAGATTGGAGAGTTTTGCTACCAGGGTTCTTGAATACCCTAAATGCCATAACCACTCTAGCAGAAGTGAGCAACATGAGAGTGTTTTAAATAGCAAATAGCATGTAGAGTAGCGTTCACCCATCTGAAGTGTGAGGCGTAAGCTACATAACATGTAGCATAAGCTACACGTCACTTTTAGATTTTTAATTAAGGTTGTGCTTGGTTGCACTAATTCCATGATTCACCAAATTATACTGATGAATAATGAAATTGAACATTTTTTCATGATATTTGGTGCAATCAAAGGGGACTTAAAGTGATAGAAAAGGGTAATCATCAAGTATAAAGGTAAAGAAAGAGCAACAAAGTTAATTTAATACTGTTACTTATATTATTTTTACTAAAAGCATTAAACATTGAAAATAGAAAAATGTAACAAATCATTGAAAATGTTATTTGATTTTAATGTTGTAATGAAAAATAACCTATAATGTGAGGTACGTAGCACATGGACTAGTCTATGTAATGTGTAGCGTATGCAAATTATCATGCAGATCAAGCAACACACGACTTAAGCTATTTTCATGAGCTACATAGCGCATGCACATGACTTAAGCTATTTTCATGAGTTACGTAACGTTAAGGCTAAACTACGCTACGTAGCGTAAACTGCACGCTACATAGCATAGATATTTAAAACATTGCCGGGACTAGTTGATGTGATTATCCCGTGTGATGAAGAACCAATGACTAGTTAGGATGGTTTCATCTCCACCATCAGGCAGCTTGTGGCCAAAGCCCTTCTCCACATGGGAGTGCAAACACCATTAGATTAAAAGTACAGTAATTTACTTGATTGGATGTTTGCATTGGTGGATCACATGAAGTCTTCTAACTGAGAGACCCATCATGCTCGTGTGGATTGATCATGCACTAGCTTTGGCTGATTCCTTAGAGTTGAGGTTTTATGAGAACTTCATGATCCTATTGCGGGACACGGTTGAAGGCTTGTGTATGGCAACAAGGGATCCACTAGTCTCCCAGCACCAAGTTGTGATTAAATCTTGATGATCGAACCGTCCATCAAGTGTTTTTCAACTAGCTAATGCTCTTAAATCCTTTCAAAAGATTGCTCGATAACCGCTAAATCCTAACATGTACGTGTTTTTTTAGACTGATGGACATTTGATGCTTAGATCATTTTGTGGTCCACCACTTGTGATGGCATGGGATTTTGACTAATGGTAGACGTCACTAATAGTGGAGTGATCTAGATCAATTTGAGTGCATGGGATAGGCGGATTTATGGGCTTTTGATGATGTGGTGCATATTGAAGCCCGTAGGGCCCTAATTTCCTCGAATAGATCATATCCTTAAGAGGAGTGGAGAAAGAGCCTTGGTCATCACCACCCCCTCTTCTTTGGACATATAAAGGGAAAAGAGATGGGAAAAGGGAAAGAAAATAAGTTGGAGGAGGAGAGAAATCTTCTCTCTCAATCTTTATGTCCTCTCAATGTGGTCCATCTCATGGACAAACTCCAGTTAGATCTTTTGATCATGCCCCTACAATGTGATCAGAAGAATGTGGTTCTCTCATCTCTCCTTCGCTAGAGATAGATTAGGGAGAAGCCTTAATGCAGGGACATTTTCACACCGGGCTCAAGTGGGGTGGCATGTGGGATGTGGGGGCACATTCAGGGTGGGCAGCCCACGGAACACATGGATTTGGGGCCCGTGTGAGGCGGGTGGCTTATGTGAGGCTGAACCCATGTGATTTAAGGCTCATGAGGAGAGTTCGGCCAAGGACCTAACCCATGGATTTGGGGCCTGTGCTATGAGATAAAGGGATCAATTCATCATGTTCTATCACTTCAAGCCTTCAGAGCAAGTGATTATTTGTCTTGCATCAAATTGATATCAGAGCGGGAGATCTCGTGTTTGAGACGACTCACCAAGGGTGATTAATGTAGGGGCATTTTCACACCGGGCTTGAATGAGATGGCCTATGAGATGCAGGGGCACACTCGGGGTGGGCGGCCCGTGGAACCCATGGATTTGGGGGCCGTGTGAGGCGGGTGGCTCGTGTGAGGTGGAACCCATATGATTTGGGACCCAGGAGGGGGCGGAACACATGGATTTGGGGCCCACGAGGAGGGTTCGACCAAGGACCTGACCTATAGATTTGGGGCTTAAGCTATGAGATAAAGGGATTAGTTCGTCATGCTCTATCAGTTCGAGCTTTTAGAGTAAGTGGTTAATTGTCTTGCATCAGGCCTTCTTCATAGGAGGAATGGCACTGGATCTACGCTTTCGTTAGAGTTGATGACTAGGAAACAATCCTAACCATTCATTATTTCTTTTGGAGCATTAAATTCATCTAGATGAGGATCCATTTATTTCATTATTAAAAATTCTCATGTTTTTCAAAATTACACTTTTATCTTTCATAAATCTCAACAGTTTGTCAAGCAGCGTCAACTTAACCTAATGAAATTCGACTGAATACACCCTAGTCAAACACAAGTCAAGCATGCTTTGGTTCCCAGTTTTCAGTTCAATTGCCTTCATTTCTGGTTTACATTTTGTAGTTTATGAATATCCAATGAATCCAATTAATGGAATACAATTTGCCATCAGAGCATCCACCCGATGGCATCAATTTACTACGTTTGCATATTTGATTCATTTAGTTCATGGAACTTATTCACTTTATTATCAATGTTTTAAATAGCTATGTTATGCACTGTGTAGCTTAGCCTTTAGCACTACATAGCTCAGCCTTTAACACTATGTAGCTCATGAAAATAGATGGCATTGCATGTAGCCTACGCTATATGATAATTTGCATGTGCTATATACTATACAGACTACGCTACATGCTACGTAGCTCGCATTACAAGTTATTTTCATTACAATAGTGAAATCGAAATTTTCAATGATTTTATATATTTTCTTTTTTCAATAAAATTAGTTAATTTTTTCATTGTTTTAAGTAAACTAATATGAGCAACACTATCAAATATGTTTTGTCACTCGTTCTTCATCTTTATACTTAATCATTGCCCTTTCCTATTACTTTATGTTGCATTTGGTTGCACCAAATATCATGAAATTTTGTTAAATTTCATTATTGATCAGTCTAATTTGGTGCAGAATATCATGAAATTGGTGCAACCAAGCACAACCTTGAGTAAAACTCTAGAAGCAGTGTGTAGCTTATGCTACACGCTATGTAGCTTATGCTTCACACTCCAAAGGGGTGAACACTACACCATACGCTATACGCTATTTAAAATACTGCTTACTTTGAAAGTAGTCAATAAGTTCTTTGAGTATTATTTTCAGATCTCAAGTTCAGATTTTCTTCATAAAGTTTTAGGTGATTCTAGGAGCTGATGATTAGTGGGTTTGGAAGAATTTTCATCAAATAGGAATACAAAATTAGGGGAAGCCAAAGAACTTTTTGGGAGATGGGAACTGAAGGCTTTATTGCTACCAAAGATAGAGCCTTAGATGGGAATTTTCACTAAACAAAATCCATAAAACTGAACCAAAGAGCTAGGAAGGAGCTACAATGAAGACGATCAATACAACGATGATGAGAAACTATTTGGGAGAATTTTGAAGTCGCTAATTTGCAATTTGAATTGATTGAATCGTGGCCAATGCTGAGTCAATTCAACAAACTGAATCAGTTCGATTCGCTTGGTTCAGAGTAGAATAGGGAGCCAGAAATCGTATCGTGCTAAGGTGGGAAGAAATGCAAGATTATCGAGTTTCCCGACGTTGTGCGTGGAGGGTTTCCCGGAAGGATGGACACCAATTAACTTCCCCAGGGTGTTCGAGAGGGCAGGGACCGTGATGGAAGTTGTCGTTCCAAGGGACAAGCACACAGCAACGCTCCAAGGCTTTGCATTTGTTCAGATGAGCTTAGAGGAAGAGTTGGCCTGAGCAGTGAAGATGCTTCATGGGGAGAGTTTCGGGGGAAAGAATCTCTTGGTTCAGAGAGCTAGTTTTGGCCCTAACCACAAGTATAGAGAGGAGAAGCAATTGGAAGGGAGCAGTGTCATTCATCATCTGACTTCGAAGGCCCTTCAAGATAGTTCCATGCAAAAGGCTCCCTTTAAGGCAGTGGGAACAAGTTCCACCTCTTTCAGAGACAGTGTCTAGCTGGAAAGGAGAATCCTAAAGAGCAAGTTCATGGAGCCAAGCAAGTTGAGGGAGCCGTCATTGCCCCAGACCTAGAAAGGGAGCCAAAAGGGAAAAGGGCCTTGATGGAGATTAAAAGAGGAGAAGTGGTGCTTCGCATGAAGGAGGAGGCAATCGGAAAGTCATGGGAATGGCTACAGTATTCCGTAGTTGCTGCAAAAAAGATACACCACCATCACTCATGTTAGAGAGTGGTTGGACGAATGTTGCCAACTGACGCCAGAGAGGTACCAAATCAAGCCAATAGGTCGAAATGAGGTACGGATACATCCAAGTCAAGCAGTGAACAGGGATTTGGTTCTCATGGCTAGAGCACTTCAAATAGATGAACCGATCCCTGTGGCACTTCAAATACAGTTTGTAGGACTTTTCCATTTTCGAGATGGAGGAAGCTTGGTTTTTTATTTGGGTTGTGCCACTTGAATTCTAGTTTCAGGACTTCTTCCTAGCGGTAGCTGGATGTATAGGGGAGATTGTTGCAATCAATCCTGCCACAAAGCTCGGGGAGGAGCTGGGTGTGGTTAAGCTGTGGGTTCGAAGGAAGAAGGGATTGGAGACCCCTAGTTCCATCCCTACACTAGCTAAGGAGAAGAGAGTGGCGATGCTACTACAAAAGGAAGAGGCAAAAGATCCCCCGATACGATGGAGGGGTTTTTGAAGGCAGAAGGATTGGCGAAGGAGTGGTGATCAGCCATGAAAGCCGGTCGGGAGAGGTTGAAGGAACACAATAGGTGGATGTCCGTGGACTACCAACCAATAGGAGTCCTTTGTGTTATAACCCAGTTGGGGGAGAGGAGGTAGGTGGAGGGTTATCGCCCCTACTTGCAACAGGTGGCCCTTCATGCAACGCGGGAGAATTGATCAAGATGGGCTCTCGCACAACCCTATGTTGAGCAGGAAGTTTGGGTGCCGACCTTGATCCGATCCTGGAACATGGTGTTGATCCAACGGATGGGAAGGATGCTCAGGACATGTGTAGAGAGCACCCAGAATCCAAGCCTTCGCCTCATTCGATGCCTCTGGATTTTGAATCGGATGGCACCGATTTGGAAACGTGTCTAGTGGAGAATCACGCAAGCTCGGATGGAATGCTTGCACGTATGGACGACTCCTCACACGATTTGGTCGTAGCAGACTCCCTTGCACGTGAGCTCTTACTTAAGTCCCTCGCACATGGGATCCCCAATCGAGCACTCGCCTTTTAACTCGGTTTCAAATGCTTAGTTCCTTTCCGTTGATTCCAAAGAAGATCAAGATGCGAAAGGGAACCAAGCGATCTAGTCGACTGCACTCAGGATTCCTTCAGAGGCGCAAGCTAATCAGGATCCTATTGACTCCTCGCAGGATGGGTTAGACATCAACACGACTCCAGTCCTAGAGCTCAAAGGGAACGAGGCAGGGAAAGATGAGGACAACTTGTTGGTGTGGGTTGTGGCTGAAGAAGCAGAGATGGAGGAAGGGGAAATCCTATCAACTGATGATTAGTTTGAAGATGACATGCTGGAAGATGCACTGGCCATCACCCCATTATGAGCAGAGAAGATGACCAGAGGTCCAATACGGCATTGTTGGGCAAACAGATATGGAGGTTTTCAGTAGAAGGGGGCAGGTGGAGGGAGCTTATTTCTAGCAAATATGAAACTCAATAAGGGAGGAGTTCATGAGGAGCTCCTCTTTGTATGGAGCTTCGGGAATTTGGAAAGTGATAGCGGCCATGGAACATTTTGTTCGCAGGGATATGCCTTTTAGGCTCAGAAATGGAAAGTGTATTTGCTTTTGGGTTGATGTCTAGTGTGGAGATAAAGCACTTCAGGACCTTTCCCTACGAATTGTCTAATTAGTCATTGATCGGTTCACTGTGCTTGCAGATTGTTTCTCTATTCATGAGTCAGAAGTGGTTTGGTCCCCCTTATGTCGAACGAACAAGTGAGAAGATGAGATTGGTAAGGTTGCAGGGCTACTGGATCTCCTTAATTCTACTAAGAGGGTGATTCAAACGGAGGGCCACATTTTTGGAGTAACCGATATGGAACACTTTTCCATCAAATCTCTCTATAGCATCATTTTTAAGACAACATGTTACCTTCCAACATCTCCTTTCCACCATTGGTTCTATGGAGCACCGCCTCGTGTCGTGGTGTGTATCTAATTCATTGGAAGAAAGAGGATTCTTATGGTCAACAACCTGTAGAGAAGAGCTCTCGTTCTCCCCAACGTCTGCTTAATGTGCACAAAGAGTGAGGAGACGATCAACCACCTCTTCACACATTGCCCATTTGCTGCTAGAGTATGGGATCACTTCTTGGATTTATTTCATATGGTCTACGTAATGCTGAAATTAGTCAAGATGTTGCTTTGGGCTTGGCATGGGGGCGGAAATAGTGGGGCAGGCAAAGCCTTGTGGACACTCCTAATTATGGCCGTGTTTTAGGTGATCTGGGGTGCTAGAAATGGGTGGTGTTTTCGAAACATTCATGAAGGTTTTGGTGAGGTCATTAGCAAAATCAAAGGCGTCCTTTCAGACTGGGCAGGAAATGTATAGCCAGCTTCAGTTGGTTCTATATTTTTAGCGTTTTTGGTTGTTCTGGGGTTGTATTCTTTTCTCGCGTTTGGCGAGCTTATTAATAAAATGTTTTTAGCTCTAAAAAAAGAGTAGGGAGTTCAGTGAATTGAGAAACTATGCCACGGTACTGATCTCTGCTCTCCACCAGATAAACAATAATGTGATGGGCATGCTCGCAAATCCTTGTTATAGTCTACTTCTTTATAAGCACGGAGTGAGTTCCCCCAGTTCACACACACATCATTCTTTACTAACTTGTTTGTTGGCTTTCCCTAGTTCAAAAGAATGCCATGTTGTGTTTCTTTTTTCTTTTTCTTTCTCTCCTTTTTTTTTTTTTTTGTCTATCATCAAAAGAGGCAGAAAAAAAAAAAAAAATTTATTATCAGCAATCAGTCCTAAGATATCTGCAACGTTCAAACAACACAAGTTTGCCTGTCTTCCTCTCCATTAGAGGCTCAATATCTTTCATAATCAATTTAATGTCTTCCTCTCCATTAGAGGTTCAGTATTTTACACAATCAGTTTTATCTTACCTCTTGCAAGCTTGCACTTTAGTGGTAAAGCCCATGGTCATATGCAACAGGTAAAATTTCAACAATCAAGTGGCCAAGAATGTATTGTTCAATGGAATAGAGTTTCACTCCATTGCCCATCCAGAGTGAAGTCCAACAAACAAACAATCAAGGACCAGATCAATACCTGTTGTATGCATCAAGTAAAATAGCCTAACTCTGTGAGGCCCACCATGTTGTGAGTGTAACATCCACTCCATCCGTCAGGTGTTAATTCTCATTCCCGTACCTATCCAAAACCAGCCCTATCCAAACCTAAGGTGGGCCACACCACAGGGAAAAATGTAAATCTCACCATTAAAACCTCCAAGTTCAAGCAGCACAGCCCGCCTGATCTATACTCAGGCTGATTTTTCGAATCTGTCGTTCCTGATGATGTACACCTAATGAGTTGGATGGAACACAAACAACATGTGGGCACACCTGTACGGAATGCTGGCCCCAGACAAAAACAACACCACAACTTACATGCATGCAAACGACCTCATAATCATCAAAAGAAGCAAATAGATTTTTTATTTAAAAAAAAAAAAAAAAAAAAAAAACACTCCAGATTCAACAATTCCAGCATCTAAATGCCATTTTCCACAATCCACGATCAAAAGAAAGCCCCCCCCCTTCAGTCATCGAGAGTGGAAAGATTATCGCATCCGTACCTGCGCAGCAACTGTATGCGATCGAGTTGGGAAGAGCTTCGTAATGCAAGCGGTATTAAACCCGTGCTCGGAAAGCCCAATGGCCGCTCTGAGACCCGCGCCACCCGCTCCAACAACGACCGCATCGTATGTGTGATCTACGACGGTGTACGATGATCGTCCCCCGACCGCCTGATTGAATGGAATCAAAACAATGAAAATCAAATCCGAAAAAGGAAAGAGATGGAAAGAAGAGAAATGAAGGGAAAAGGAGAGAGGGCGTACGGAATCGGTGGAGAGGGATCTGGAAAGATAGGGTTCGTTTGCGACGGATGTCCTCTTCGCCGTCGCAGAGAGGCGAAGTCCCCTTGATACGCAGCGCCACATGCTTCTGTACTCCTTTGGACCAGTATCTGCGTCTGTAGCTTCTCTGCTGTTGTCTTCGAAATCGGAGAGCGAGAGCGAGAGCGAGAGCGAGTTTGGGAGGCAGCTGAAGAATATGATACTAAGGGCTCCGAAAATGACACTGCCTGCTTAGAAAACTACGAAAATACCTGGGAATGGGTTATTTTGTAAATGCTAGATAGAGTTAGACGAATGGTGAAGGACACGGGAGTGGATTAGGTACGCCCCGGCCTTACCCAAGACGGTGGGGCTCACCTTGATGTATGTATTTATATCCACGCCATCCATCCGTTTTCTCATATATTTTTAGGGCATGATCGAAAAAAATGAAACAGATCCAAATCTCAGGTGGACCATACCATAGGAAACAGTTTGTTTTTTACCATTAAAAACTTCTTATAGGCCACAAAAATCTTGGATCAATATGATATTTTCATCTAAGTTTGTGTGACCTTATCAACAGGGTGGATGGAAAATAAACATTACGGTGGGCCCTGTGAAATTTCTAACGGTAGAGCTTTCAATCAGGCCACTGTTTCCTACCCTCAAATAATCTGGCAAAACGGATGGGTTGCATGGATGTAGAATACATGCACCAAGTTGGGCCCGACGGTAAGGACCCCACTGACTTAGTTGAGGCCCGGGCGCACCTAATCCACTCCCTAAGAATACACGCTCATTCCAAAATGTAGATGTGGACCGTTTGTGAGGTAAGGGTATAGTGTTCATAGGCCACAGTGAAGAACTCACATTAGTTGGAGGATCGTTTCCTTCCTATTAGTAGTACCCTGCTGAATGGACAGTATCAACCATTTTAAGAAAAGATCCAACCATCAATCTGAATCATCCATTTTGTGGCCCACCTTGGATTGTGGAAGAATCAAGTCAATCAGCCGTTCATAATCATCCCATCAATGGCTTGGAAACTAACTGTGAATATTAAAAAATAAATAAATAAATAAATAAAGACAAACATTTTTTATGGTTTAGGATCATGAGGAGAGCTTTTTTTTTTTTCCCCTTTATTTGAACAGAATGCTTTAGAGTGAATTGACTGACCATTCATTCCATAATACGTTTTTTAGGATACTGTATAAAAATCTCAGATGATCCAATCCACCGTTGATTTACCCTTATTTTTTACAACCATCCTTCTCAAAACCATGGATTAGACGGATAGAATTGCCTAACAAAATATAATCTTTATGTCCATGATAGGTCCTAATAAATAGAGCGATCATATTGTTGATTAGACTAAATTTGTATGAATGATCTTGACTATCCATATTTGATACCATTCATCAAATGGTTCATGTTTATTATTTGGCATGGTAGCCAATGAATGTGTGTTGAACCTTATGAACAGTCTAGATGAATGGAATGGACTGGATTATCTAAGTGTCCTTAAGAGCAATATAACTTACAATGCTCAGACAGCATTCGAGCATCTGTCCTGTCTATCAAGTGGCAGTGGGCTGGACGAGGGCTGCTCCTGCCTGGCCCTAGTCCCATGTGCATTGCCTCTAACCTTGACCCTGGACTTAATCGCGCGAAAGAGGCCTTGACCTTGTTGCTGACCCTATATGGCCAGGCTGAGCCAAGGCCCGCCCTGTTTGGACTGTTTCAGCTATGGCTCAGTTGGTTGCACCCTGGAGAAAACCCAAATGCAGCCTCGGTTACCCAACGAACATGCATGCAAGTTAAGAAGGGGAAAGAGAGAGAAGAAGACTGTTGAACTCTTCAAACCATAAAATGTGTAGAAGTATACTTAAAAATCGAACAAAGCCCAACATCATAGCCCACCCATAAAGAAATACTTCTTATTCCATTTACCTCCAAATTCAAGACTAACAAAGACACACACACACACAAACAATTATTTGAATTTGAAATACACTAATTTACCACTAAATCCAAGGTGTTAAACAGAATGCCAGTTAACTCAAAGTTGATAGGATCCAATGTATCTTGTCTCAACCCTGATTATAAGGCAAGTTGATCTGATTCAACCCAAACCAGAACAAGTCCAGACTCTACTTAAAACCAAACAAGTCAGTCTAACCCTCCAAGTCTTCTAACGATGGGTCTAGTTGATGTTTTAATGTTAACATAGCATCATAAATAAACCATCATCATTTCCCTATACTTCTAGACACTTCAACTTCAATTAACTCCTTCCTGAACTTGTAGGAATCATATAAATGTATAATATAAGTGTTTGACAAGTAGACTCAGGTAGTTGGACTGGAACAAAGCTCGAACCAGATGATTGAACCATTTTTGTGGCAATGTCAGATATGAGTTTTCAAACACCGCATTTAATTCACCCCCCAAGAAAAAAAATAAAATTTTATGCATATATATATATATATATTTAAATTATTTAATTAAAAATTTTTTATTTTAATTTCTATAAAATATATGCACATATATAACCATTTTTTCACATTGTTCTTGGATTCCAACGTATTATATCTAAACATTTCTTTCTCTTAATTTTTGGAGTTTTCAATTTTTACTGTGTTTTTTTTTTAATCATCGAGACTAAGTTAAACATATGCAATTCCTCTGTGGTTTTTATTAATATCTTTTTGCTAACCATGCAAAGGATTTATAATTGCTAATTTATAAGTGGATTTGAGCATTTGGACAGGGTCTGAACAAAAATCGAGGTGCATGCATGGGGCAAAAGGTTATTTTGTAGTTTTCCGCAAAATTAGGGGCTTTAAATGATACTTTTGCTTTCCGTCTGGAGTGGGACTCTTTGGGAGTTAGCGGCCACAGCAGTCGCCACGCCTATGCATGCCATCGCGGCTGGAATAGGTGCATCGCGGCGCTTTTTGAGCCAAAATATATTGCCCCCACTGCTGCATTGGGTTCGTGGAAAGCCGTTCACCTTCCACGTCGAGCGTGTTTCTGATCTAGACGGTTGATTTTGTGGGCCACTTCATCGATGGCCCGTGGCCTAGAAATTGAGGCGATTGGAGAATTGTAGCCATCTGATCGCTGGCTTGAAAAAGTAGAGATTGGGAGAAGTTGAACATGGAATGAGCAACCGTTCCTCGATGATTATTGTTCAATACGGAAAAATCAAATCGTTCCCGGATGATTGGACGGTTAGGATCTTTTTGGTATTCGATGTCATGGACGGTACGTGATCAACCCATATACGGGAGAAGAGATTGACAGATTGAAGTCTGAAGAGGTGAACCGATCTGGCACAACCATGCATGATCGAGGCCAGTCATTAGGTGGGGCCCACATGCGGTATCTCATGAATCAGGCCGATTCCTTCATCAGGTGGACCACGCTTGTATAAGGAAAATAGTAGGCCATTAGAAAGACAATCACCAATGTGTATGAGTGGGCCCGCCTTATGAGTGGACAATCCTAACTTGAGGGGGGTACATTCTCACACGACCCCACACATGTAAACCTGGCACGGGTGCCCCAATTTTTAAAGGAATCGTATAGTCCTTAAGGTTGTAAGTGGCTACAGGGTCTATTTATAAACAAATTACAACTTCTAGTTGTAATTTAAAATATAATAAAAAGTCATGTTTTAGTGTATTATTAAAGTCTTTACGATTAAGAATTCATTTTATATATATATATATATATATATATATATATATATATATATATATATTAGAATACGGTGGTTAATATACACTCATGATATATGGGGGCCTAATGTAATGCATATGATACATCCAATCTATCCATAATGTACTTTCCTTAATGCTCTCATATTTTTATAAAAAAATAGCTTGTTCATTATCAAATGGACCAAATGAGAGGAGGATGGGACATCCACTATATATATAAAAAAAACTTCTAAATTACATTTGAGGTCCACTGTGATGGGTGAAAGATATCCAATCTATTTAGTATGTTTATACTTTAATGCTTTCTCAGGTCTGTAAAAATATATAATACTTAAGTGATTTGTGAATTTTATTCATTGTAAATATGGTACAAAGTAAGTGTATGGCACTTAAAAGCCAGACAAAATAGCACATAAACTAATTATACTTGTAACTTTTTAAAGGGGTAATGTGTTTACAACTAAAAAAAAATTATAAGCATCAAAATAACCCCTAAGCTTCAAGCCAGGAGAGCTTTTCTGCTAACAATGAAAGGAGATCAAATCATCCGGTATGCTGCAGAGGTGGCCCACATCTATCATGATTCAGAGGTAAATGGCCAAAATTGTCTTTGATTGTAAGCCGTTGCTGATGCATGAACCTTTTCTCACTGAATATAAGCCGTCGGTGATTTTTTCGTCCATACATGCAACAATTATTGAAGGGATGAAACACAGGGATTAAGGTCGTCCAAACTGTGAGATTTTTGGTCCACGGCCCATTCACCATTGAGGCCGACAAATAAACGGCTCCCGTAGTTCCCACGAGTGCTTCTTTTAAAAGTAAAAGACATAAACGGGTTGTTCCTTTATGCCTTTTTCCTCAACCCAAATTCAGGCCAAGCTCGATCCAATCCTTCTAAGTTGGGCCCACCATGAGGATCACCTAGTATTGAAATCAGCCCCATCTACTCATCAAGGGAACCGAACTATAGAAAACAATATCTGACCATTGATAAATAGAAAAATACAAGTGTGGTCCACTCAATAAATGGATGTGACTGATTTTCACAAGAGGTGACCACATGATGGGCCAACCTATGAGCAGGGTTGGATGTTTCATTGAAGTTATCTATTGGGTGGACCATAACTCATGGTCCAACCAGTTGGAATTGAGACCCCAATTTGTAATTGCTAGCCAAAAGGAAGGATGTTAATGGGTTGGGTCTACCCTTAGGGCCATGAGGGCCAGGCCTGGGCTGATAATGATGAATGGCCCTGGCTGGCCCGTCCAGCCATCAAGTGGGTCAATATTGTATAAAAGAATGGACTAATAAATAATGTAGCTGGTCCTCGCTTAAGTATGACAGAGGGCCTTAAAAGGTCGCCCAACCTGGCCTAACTTGTCCAAAATCTCTGGACTGAAAATCTGACTGGTGGGCGAACGCCATGGACCGGGTGATGAGCTGGGCTGGACCTGGACTCATGTCAAGGGGTGTTATTCAGGTGGGTTGAGGGTCAACTGGAGCCCAGCTCCATCTCAAGAGGACCCAACCCATAACCCAAATTGATCCAAATTCCTTCATTCCCAACCCTGAACTGTCCCTAATTCGACACCTGAGCTTCTCAACTTAAAGCCCAACCCAAATTCCTAAGCTGACCTATTCTGAAACGACCTAAATTGCTCGACTCATGCCCAACCCGAATTCCTCTGTACTCAACCCTAAACTGACTTAATCTGACTCGACCCAAACTCCAACCCGATGTTCTCAACTAGAAGTCCTCTATACTCAACCCCAAACTGACCCAAATTCCAACATGAACCCAACCCGAATTCCTCTATAATCAACCCTAAACCGATCTAATTTGGGCCGACTAACCCAACCTAACCTCAATACATAAAATTATTCTCAATCCATCCTAATTGACTCGAATTTGCTCATCTCAAGCCTAACCCAATTTCAAATTGACCTCGACTTTTCCAATCCTAACCCAAGGACCCTAATAACCCGACCTGAAATCAGATTGAGTCAGTCGGGTTCAGGTCAACTTGAACCCAAGTTGCAGCCCTACTCAGGTCCTTAGCTCGTGGGTTGGGCTTGACTCTACATAGTATATAGATATATGGGCCCAAGCAGAAACTGAACCCTAAATGGCTACTTCTTAGGCTCGACTCCAAACCGTTGGAACTTGGAACATTTGCATTCATATACAAAGACTAGGCCCCAAACTTCCAATCATACACTTTCAAGTTAGACCTGGAGCTGAATATTCACAGTCCAATTTAAATCGTGCATCCAAACGCACCCCAACCAATGTGCCAAACTGAGGAGAAATGGGTCCAAAAAGTAATGTTTCATGGGCAGGATGACGATCTGCGTTCCCCAACAAATTTTAGGGCCCGTTTGGCAAAAACCAATCGGATTAGTTTTTGTCAAGTCAGCATTTTTGAGCCTGTCTTATAGAGTGGGAGATGAGACCATGGTTTGCAAAATGCATCCAAACATACAAGATCAACCGCGGTTTGGCTCAAAATGGCATTTTGGGCTGCAAATCCACAACCTTTGCTTAAAAAGCAAACTAATGGTCACTCTGCCAAATTCGCATTGTTAGGTTAACACTTTTTATTTTATAATTAATTTAAATGAACTAAATTTCCCAACAATGGCAGGTTGGAATTGGTCCAAACTGATGGACTGAACTGCCCGCAAATTCGACATTGTCTACGGACGCTGTCAATAGCCAATAGCTATTGGACGGTGCTGTGTGGGCCCCACCATCATGTATTTGTTTTATCCACGTTGTTCATCTATTTTTATGGATTATTTTAGGGCATGAGCACAAAATGAGTTCATCTATTTTTATGGATTATTTTAGGGCATGAGCACAAAATGAGGCATGTCCAAATCTCATGAGAACCAAACTTCAGGAAACAATGGTGATTGAACACCCACCATTAAAAGTTTTTGATGAAGTTAATATTTGTGTTTTCCCTTCATCTTGGTTTGTCCGACCTAATCAACAAGTTGGATGGCAAATAAACATTACAATGGGCCTTAAGAAGTTTTTAATGGTGCATGTTCAATCATTATTGTGTTGTTGCGGTGTGGTCCACTTGAGATTTGGATTTGCCTCATTTTTAGGGGTGCACATCGAACCGGTAGAACCGTGGAACCGGACCAAAACCATTGGATCGGTCCAGTTTGGTCCGGTTCTAGATAGCATCGGTTCCGGTTCTGGTTCTAGTTCTGGTTGCAAAATTTCGAGAACCGTTGGATATGGATCGGTTCGGTTCAAGGCCCTGTAGAACCGAACCGAACTGTGAACCGAACCGTAGATCCGAACCGTTGGAATATGCATTGATCTTCCTGCACCATTTGTTTTAAGTTGGGTGTTGGTTTCCAGCCTCTACGATGCAATGGGTTTAATGTTTTCATTTTTTTAAGATTGGGCCAAAAAAAAACACCACACAAAGAGGTGATCAGTTTATTCATCTGGTGAACTCCAATTGAATTTTGGCCCACTAAACATGCATGTATCAGTTCCTAATTTTACAATTGTCCATTTACATGCCCTTGAATCATTCAGGTAGATCTTTTAGAGGTGTCAAATATGGACAATGGTCCATATGAATCGATTTTGTTTTCTATTAAGAATATCGGTGGAGCGCCATGATAAATAGCAGCAGCACTTGATTGCTTCTGCTATTTTTGATTTATGAGTACTTGCCATTGCATTGCTTGCTTAGCATTTTGGTTCTCCAAGACAAGGCTCTTCTGCTATTTTTGACGTGTATTTTGTGCTAAGTACTTGACTGGCTTTGGATTCCTTGTGGCACATCAAATCTTTCAATTCTAAGGTCACCTTCTTCATTGAAGGCATGAACACCTACCTTCATTTTTTTATCTAAGTACTAAATCAGAACTGAACTACTTTGAGTACATTGTTGTAGGGGTCTTATACCTAAGACCCATAGAGCGGATCTAGGTCCGAAAGTTCGTGGTGAATCGCTAACTGGACCGGATTTTTAAAAGCCCAGAACCATGGAACCGATCCGGAACCGAATCGTTTTTCACGGTCAGGTTCCGGTTCCAAAAATTGTAGAACTGTTAGGAACGGTTCGGTTTCGGTTTCACCCCGGAACCGGACCGAACCGACCCGTGTGCACCCCTACTCATTTTTGCACTTACGTCCTAAAATGATTTGGCAAAATAGATGGGTAGCATAGATAAAACACATACATTATGGTGGGGCCCACAAAGCACCATCTTGTAACCACCTCGCTAGTAGTAGTGTCAGTAGGCAATCAATGTCCCCACGAATCCAATTCGGGTTTTAAAATCTTGGTTATGAAAGATCCAATAACCATTTTCACAATTTATGTGCATTAATGAGGTCTTATCAATATCTAATGTGCATGTACACGGTGTTTACGTGTAATCAATTATGGCTAGATCAAATTGTTTAAAAGAAGCCGGTGGCAACCATGCCATTCGTAGCATAGATGAACTTCAAATGAATGCGTTAAATATATGTACATGTGAAAGCATTAAATGCTAGAGTTCTATAAAGTAACTCTTTATAAAGCAAGTGTCTCATTTAAGTACGTTTCTAAGCAAATTAAATGCTAAAAGTCCCGTTAAAGTAACTTTATGCAAAGCTTTTTATGAAAGAGTTCCGTAATGTCAAGATTTCAACTAAGCTTTTCATGCAACAGTCCAGTAAAAATTCCAACAAGGCTTCCAATGCATGTTACAACGCTAGAATGGTAAGAGGAGATGTTATCTTTTCGATTTGCACGATTAAATAGTTGAATCTTTTACACTATAACATGCTAAACAAGGTCACTACCTCTCTAAATTTATGAAGGCAGTATACAAAGAAGAGCTTGGGGCCTCACGCCAACACAACCAAATACAACACAATATTGCTTTATTTATCCATCCAATATGGACACTTCTCTTTACTTTATTTTAGTTTAGCTCCCATCATTGTTTATAGCATATGGTTCTAATTTTTATCCTCAGTTTATCTCTTCACCCGAATAGAAAGTTGCAGGGCTTTTCTATTACGTGCTAGTAATTTCCTTAGCCATTTCTCCACAAAGTTTGGTACATACCAGATGGCAAATAGATAGTCAAATCATGATTATCTTGTCACGTGCTTGATTCCTACTAAGTTCATGAACAAACTGTTACTCCATCGACCATCTCGTCATGACCGAGCGACAAACAAATTGTTGAAGATCCACCCTTCATCGACCATCTCACTATGAAATTCAGTTTTTTATCGAGTAACGAACATGAGACCATCCCACACTTCATGACTGTCATACTATGAAGCTCAGTTTGTACTGGGTAACGAATAGATTATCATCATTTAAGCCGATTGTAAGTATCAATATTGTAACAATCGTTAATAAAATACTTTAAGCTTTTATCTTATTTTTCTATTGTTTTGTTATTGATATATGGTTGCAATCACATGAATATTGAAGTTCTTTCGATTGAAAGGTAAGAAAAAGAATTAATTTAAAGAACGATGCCTCCATTTGCAAATCACCCAATTTCATATTAATCAGTCTATCTCGATAGTTAGAATTACAAGGAGTTTGGTTTGATTCGAGTTGCATCCTTTCCGGCACACCTAGCGTGCGCACATGAATAAATTTGAGCCAAACTCATGGTATACCTGTTTTAGTGAAATTAAGATTAGGGTTTTAACGTAGGGGCCTGCACTGGATGTGTCAAAGTGCTGTTAGCATTAAAAAAAAAAAAAAAAAAACCAGTATTAGAATAAAAATCTCGCAATTGTTGCTTAGTTAGTATAATAGTACTATTCTATGCACTCACCTTTTTTTTTGTGCCTCCTATTGTTAATTGCTGGGTCTATTTTTCTCAAGGACGTTTGAACCACCTGAAGAGTGGATATATGTCTGATTTTCTGGGCCATGCTTGTTCACAGTGGATCCCCACCTAATGAATGGCAATGGACCAGGGCCTGAGATTAGACCTGGCCTGGCCGTAGTCCCCACTGTCCCTGGCCCTATAATAAAGGTAAAAATGACTTGGCCTTGGCCCTGGCCCCACAAGGCTGGCCTTACAAGGAAGAGAGTGACATATCGATGGTTTGGAAAAGCATAAATCTATGATTTTTTTTTCTTGGTATATATCCCCTCTATCCAGGGTGAGTCCCATCACATATATGATTTTAATGATAGAAACATCCCCTCGATTTGAAAGGTTCCTTTAAGCTACACATGAAACTTGAATGGGACCCTCTTTAAGTGTCCACATATAGTCCATACTATTGTGTAATAGTGACCCACTGACCAGCTCTTTCATTATTGGCTCTGGCCCAGCCTAGAAATCAGGCACCTGAGCCAGTGGCCTTATAGGGCTGCACCGCCGGGCCCGGCCCAGCCCCTTTCCACCCTTATGTGTCATAGTGGCACACGTACATGCAACAAAGCCCCATTACCAAATCACTCTCACGAGTGTCATTCACGTGTGGCCCACTTGAAACTAAGTTGACGTGACAATCGGATGATTGAAGGTACTTAAATCTAATCAATTATCCAAAGCTGAGTAGAGGTGGCAAGCACCTGAAAAATGAGAAGTAGATTCATGTGGGCCCATATATACCAAGCAACAAAGAGGTATTCAAGATTACTGTGAAAGGTGGGGCCCATTTCAGTAATCCATACCATTAATCTGATCAGCCCCAACTATGGAAGGGGAGTGCCACCTAAAATCACCCAGATCGAACATTCTCAACCCTTTGATTCATGAACTATCTTCCACCGTATGTCTATTATTGCTATATTTTCTCTTTAACCACCCAGGTGTTGGAATCTTCTAATCTGAAAAAAAATTTAGGCATCCCCCAATTAAGTTTGGGCCCATCAGATCAATGGTTCGGATGGCACATATGTGATCCTACAATTCCTCCCACATGAAAACCCAAACATAGATGTAGGATCATCATCCATGCACAACTCAAGTATCGACTAATGGCCCACTATCATCAAATGGGTCCGGGTAACAGGTTGGCAGATCTTGGAGTACCCATATAAAATCCCAGGGAATATGACATGAACTACCAATCGGATAATTGAACGATCTATACAATAATCAGCCATTGAACGGTTGATGTGCACCCTTCTTATATCACAACTTCATCATCATCATTGTAAGGTGTCAAAAATGCCAAGTCACCACCTAAAAGGAAATAATTCGGCACCGAAAGCTCCCTAACATAAACACTCATTGTCCTGAGTAGGCCGACGTGATCATAACCCCAGAATGATCATACATCGTTAATTAAAAAATAGAGAGAGACTCAAGTGGGCCCACGAATCGAAAAGCATGTGTCATGCATTTACATGAACATTGAATGTTGTTGAAATCATGACCATGAGTACATATCATCATCAGCTTGGGTCATGATCAGCTAGGTTTGAACAGGCACGTACATTCGACGTGCACACTCGCTGACCATAACTTTACTATGATTATATATACGTTGTTTAAAGAAAAGAAGGAAAAAACCCAAGTGGGCCCGTGCATGGAAATGTTCAATTTATGTATATACATGAATATCAGAGATATGTTGTTGATATCGTGGATATAGGTTCATGTCACCACCAACTTGGGTCATGATCATCTAGAGTTGAACAGGCACGCATTCGACGTGCGCATTAGCTGACCATAACTTCATCATGATAATAGATACATTTTAAAGAAAAAAGAAAAAGATCTAAGTGGGCCCATGCACCACGAGTCATGTACATATATGTACATCAAAGGCATGCTATTGAATGGCCAGAGGTGCATTTCATCACCAACTTGGGTTAGTCATGATCATCAAGGGTTGAACAGACACATTTGACGTGTGCATTCGTCGACCATAACTTCATTATGATAATAGATACACTGTTTAAAGAAAGAAAAAAAAAAAGGACCCAAGTGGGCCCAAGCATCGATATGCACGAGTCATGTACATACATGAACATTAAAGGCATGTTGTTGATATCATGGCTATAGGTGTATGTCACCACCAACTTGGGTCACGATCATCAAGGGTTGGATAGGCACATTCGACGTGCACATTTGCCGACCATAACATCATTATATATGATAATACATACATTTTAAAGAAAAAAAGAAAAAGACCCAAGTGGGTCCATACACCGATATGCACGAATCATGTACATATATGGACATCAAAGGCATGCTGTTGATATCATGGCCGGAGGTGCATTTCATCACCAACTTGGGTTGGTCATGATCATCAAGGGTTGAACAGGCACATTTGCCGACCATAACTTCATTATGAATATATATACATTGCTTAAAGAAAAGAAGAAATTAAAAGACCCAAGTGGGCCATGCATCTAAAGGTATGAGTTATGTACATACATGGACATCAAAGGCATGTTGTTGATATCATGGCCATAAGTGCATGTCATCGCCAACTTGGGTTGTGGCCAAGAAGGATTACAGAAGCACAGTCTACGGGCTCATTCACCAATCATAACTTTGGTATCATTATACATGCATCGTTTGAAAAAAGTTAAAAAAAAAGAAAAGAAAAGAAAGACCCAAGTGAGTCCATGCATCGAGAATGTATGTGTCATGAACGTACATGGACGCTAATGGAATGGTGTCTATATCATGCCCATAGGTGCATGTCATCGCCAACTTGTGTCATGGCTTACACAATCACATTCGATCGTGCGCATTCATTGATCATAACTCAAGTATGATTATACATACATCGTTATCGTTAAAAAAAAAAACCCAAGTGGGCCATGCATCAAAATGCATGTGTCATGAACATACATGGAGATTAAAGGAACAACATCGATATCATGGCCATAGGTGCGTGTCGTGGCCAACTTGAGTCATTTCCATGAAATATTACACAAGCACATTCGACGTAGACAGTTATCAATCATAACTCAAGTATGATCATACATACATCGATCATTAAAAAAAAAATAAAAAATAAAAAAAAAGATCCAAGTGGGCCCATGCATCAAAACGCATATGCCATGCACATACATGGACATCAAAGGAACGTCGGTGATATCATGGCCATGGGGGTGTGCATGTGAATACCAACTTAGGTCATGACCACCAATCGCTACACAAGAGCCAAATCATTGAATAGGGTGGAATGGGCCCAAACGTGAGCACGCTCCAGTCACATGTCTAATAAAGGAGGAGAGATACATTGAAAATGAATGAAGACCTAACAAGGAAGTCAGCTATCTTTTAGTGGTGGGCGAGAGAGATGTGATCTCACTCATATCATGGATTCAACCCTTACCAGACATCAGTCAATGCCCCACGAATGGATCTGATTTTCTTTTAAGACTCCCTACATTAAATTCGAGTTTTGTTGTTGGAACTCTCCAACAAAAGAGAGGAAATGGGCTCTTGGGCCTGGCCGACATTTTTGAAAATATCTACTTATCTACTATCTTTTGGGGTGATATTTCATACTCTGATAGAGTAGGACGCTTGCTACACTGTCGCTATGTCACAGTTCCAAAATTAGATTGGTTGAACAATCATAACCTCTGATCCGTGGAGAGTTGTTTGTTGAAATAGGACCATTGGATGATTTTCATTTTTAGCTGTCCAATAAATGTCCGACGGTCAGATGATGAAATAAGCGTAAGATTTGGTTAATATTGCGTATAAACAGGGACTAATAATTTGGACAGTTTAATTCAAGAGCTTTGATAAGTGCATACACGTGTGCAATGGAGCTTGGGTACACATGTGCCAGCATGTCATATGCTTGCGAGATCTAATCCATCCATCAGGTTGATCTGACCATATAAATGTTTTCCTAAAAATAAATTATGGAACAACCAGTATGTGGGCTCCAATATTGGAAATAGGTGGATGGATTAGAAAGCTTCAGCAAACTTTTTCAGAGCCGTACATTTGTTTTGAAATCTGTGGCCCACACAACTAGTGGATCAACTTGATTCTTGGGCTAGGGTGTCAATGTAGTGCTGGTGTTCTGATGGATGGATTGGATCTTGGACCTATCGCACATGTGTGGCGTGTAAACCAGCTTTTATTGTACGTGCGTGTCGTATTGGCACAGTGAATGGTAAGAATGAAAGTGATCCAACCGTCCACTTTTGCAGGCCCTCTTCGAGTGGATGCAATCATCTAATCAAGTAATATTGGGGCCATATGCAATTCACAGTGGACCCCTTCTATCCAATGGTTCACTTTGATCACACGCACGTCACACTTGCGCGCACACACATAGAGTTATAGTGTTTCTAATTGCATCAAAACACTTAGGCAATCCAATTCATTGATCCGTACCGTTGGTTAGGTCTATTGCACGATTCATGAGAAACTATGCAAATATCACACACAATTTCAAAAATATCACCATTTGATCAATGATTTTCAATATGGACGATCGGGATCATTACACAAAGTAGGTTGGATCAACGATTTGATCCTTTCTATTTGTTAGGGACCACCTTGCTTATGATTTCAAATAATCATTTTTGGTAGGTAATCATAACCAGCCCATCCATGGCTTGGAAAGATAAAGACTAAATCACGGATGGATTGTACTGTCTGATTAGTTCAATTTTTGTTGGTATCCCATTGAAATGTTTTGGATTTAATGGACATTTCAAATGGATGATTGAATCACTGATTCAACTCGAAGCACAGTACCCTGTGGTCCTACGACCGTCCTCCGAAACAGTTCATTTTGAGTGATGCTTCAGTGCTCCTAGTTGCATCTATTCACTTAAGTCTGGTAAATTGATCTAAACCGTCTATTCACTCTATAACACAATTTTGGACGATTATGCAAAACTTGCATGATCCAATCTGTTTACACTCGGCTGATTAGGACAAGATTAAACGGTTCAGAGTACGCCACATAATAGCCATGTTACATGTGGTACTATAGATGAGCTTCAAAAGGAGTGGTTAGATATGTAAACATATGTGAAAGTATTAAATGATATAATTTTGTCGGTTGTGGTTCGACTTCAAATTTGGTCATGTGATTAGTGTGGACGTGCTAGAATTGAATTTATAGCTCAATTCAAACCGACCAACTATAACCTCAAGCACTGAGATAGACAAATTAATACGTAGTATATATATGATCAAGATTGAATGAGATTGGCTGCCTATTCAGCCACTCGCTCAATATGTTAATCAAATTAGATAATGTACAGAAGGTAGGGTTCATCCTCTGATGATGTAGGTTACATATTTACCTTCCGCACGAAAAAACTTTTCAGTACAGATAAAAGATTGAGAAAGGAATTCTCATAGTTGGTCGTGTAGAACAACTGTAAAACACCTTCCCAAATGGAGAATTGAATTCAATATATGAGCACAGACTCGAATTATAAATAATTAAGATTACCAGATACTTAATTAACACTACAAATTATACTATGGAATGGAAATAACATGCAAAAAGTAAATGATTATACTAAGAAATGTAGTTGATTTGCAGAAATGTATAATACCAAGGAATATAAATTATAGGTAATTATAATGATAATTGAAAGATAGATTTGGTTTGGTATGGTTGGCATGAGACTATTTGTTTTGTTGAAATCCTTTGCTATTTATAGCCTCAATTCGGCTATCTAGATGTTTTCCACGTTCTAACAGTTGTTATAACTGTTTAATACTATATAGCCTTCTGGATGTTTTCCACATTCTAATAGCTGTTATAACTATTTCAGCACTACATAGCCTTCTGGAGACTTCATTCTAAACTTGTCACCTGTCCTGGTAACCGCTCCAAGCCTCATTGCTGATTCGACTGTATTCCGCTTGGCCAGTCGATTGAACACCTAAATGACTATCGACTGCTTGATCGACTTCCTGGATGGTTGTTGACCGCTTTGGTGGGCTGCTTGGTTTGCTATCGGCGCTTGGTCAGCTGCTTGGTTTGCTTTCGAATTCATCTCAACTGTTGCATGTCTTGTCATCTTATCAGCTGTGATTCTATCAAAAACACTCCAAGCATTCTTGAAAATCTTTAGCTTGCAATATCATAACACGTGTCCTTTCCAATTGGGTTTATCAAGAACGGTTAGGAATACAGTACAACACTATCAAAAGTAAATCCATGTAAAATATCCTATCAAACCAAGTCTCTATCTAAGCATCAAATGCTAGAATTCTGTTAAAAGCAACTCTCTGTAAAGAAAGAGTCTCATCAAAGCAAGTCTCGAGCAAAAGACTCTCGGCAAGCAAGCACTAACTGCTAAGAGTCCCCTTAAAGCAACTCTCCCATAAAGCTTTTTATGTAAGGGTCTAGAGACGTTAAAACTAAAGTAAGGTTTCGAACCCGTGTTGTAAGACTAAAATGGCAAGAGGCACATGAGATCTCTTGTACATATGATCGTAAATGACAGGCTATGCTTATGTGGAGAATGAAATAAATTTACATGACTAACAATACAAATATCTCACATTGTTGAATCATATGCAATGTCATTTCCTCCTACAAGCCTATAAGAGAAGCATTTAAGAGAAGAACCCGGGGACTATAGACACCCCACCCTGGGTCGACTAGTTGATCGAATCGGATCGAACCCATCAACCTAACCTCGTCAACTCAACCCAATCAACTCACCCGACCTAAACCCTACCCTAATCCTAAACCCTAAACCTAACCTTAGAACCTTAAACCTTAAAACCTTAAAACTCAACCAACTCACTAAGTTGACTCGGTTGAGCCAACCCACATGGTCAACCTATCTAGATCTAACTAGTCAGCCCACCTAGTCAAAATCAAGCCTAAAACCAACCTGAAAACTAAGTCCATATGACCAAAGCCCATTCAAAATTTGAAGCATTAGTAAACAGGCACCAATAGAGGTAGAGCCTCCACACACTTGGGGAGGCTCCCTTGCCAAAACAGGGGAGCCTGTGTGGCCTAGGCACCACCCAGTGTGTCGCCTGCCATGTGGCACGCTTCCTGTTTTGGGAGGGGTACGATACATGTGCTTTTTCTACCATTGTAACTCTCAACCGCATGTCAATGCAAAACAACTTCGATGCCCCTTCCCCTTAGCCCAACTTACGACCTATGTCATCCAAATCAACCCTTAAGATCTTACCACGTGGAAATATCAAATCCAAACCATCTAAACCTTTTCTAGCTCTAGGCCTGCTAGGAATTATCAGAAAACCAAGTTTAGGGCTATAAATAGCCCCCTTCCCCTTCCCATTTCAATCATCACTCACTACCCAAGAAATCCATCCATTGAAGGAAATCATAAGCCCTAAACCCTTAGCTATTCCATCCCCTCACTAAGGAGAGGAAAGAGCAACACGAGAGAGTTCAACTCGGTCTGGCCCAAAACCTTAGCCGCCTGAGCAACAAAGCTTCAATTCAACCCTTACGACAAAAGTGTCCACCCTACCATATGATCCAAGAAAACCAAGAAGGAGAGGGAAACAGAGGGAGGGAAATAAAATAAAGTAGGGTTTTTTTTTTTTAAAAAATAAAATCCATACCTTTTACCGACGCCCACCTTTTAACATCAGGAGCATTTCTTGATAGTTGCCGGTGATTCCCATTATTAACGGCAATTAGAGATTGTCACCGGTAAATGCATATTTTCTTGTAGTGACTTGAACCTTAGATCTGTCTCTTTTTTGGCCTCATGCCCTAAAATAATCTGTCAAAATAGATGGACAAATAAAACACATACATCACAATGGCCCCCACAAAGCCCCTCCTTGGACCGAGCCCATCCATGCAGGTGCAGGACACAATCCTTGTATCCTATCTTAACACAGTTATTAGTTTTCACAAAATGAAGGATATTTTCGTATGAAGGGATAAAGTTCTAAGAAAACGGTGGTAGTGAGATTTGAGAAGAGTCTTGAGTCTCCAAACTCTAATGTCTTTTTGCTCCCATATTTTCATTATGAAGTTGATGCCCATTAACTTTCTTGGATCTAGGCCCACCCCCATCTGGTCTTTCGGGTGGACCTCACTTGAAAACAATGTCTTCACTAGATGTAGGCCTCATTAAGGATACCAAGTTTGACCTGATAACTGGATTAGGAAGGGTCATGCACAGCCTCATACATGCCATGTGGTAGATTGAGACCTTATATCTAATTGGGTCTAGTTCAACTGAAAATACATCATATGGATGACCCTTACCATTGGTTTTCACCTTATAATGTGGTCCCTTGGCTATTTTCTCTCAATACCATGCTTTTAAAAGACAGTTTATATGGAAAGGCTGGTTCTTAGCTGGGAATGACCCTTAAAGCAGAATTCACAAAACTAACGTCGAATGCCATCATGATGACCTGAAGGCCATCGTTCGTGTAAATAGGGGAAGAGGGGGTACCGAGTAAGTATGTTATAGCATGCTAACTAAACTCTATGGCCCCCGCCATGATGCATGTGTCTCATACACCTCATAAGAAACTATGTTAATTTAATTTCTATCATTAAAAACTTCTTAGGGGCCATAAAAGTCTTGGATTAAGTTGATATTTTCACTCCTTTGTTCAGGTCTATGTGAACTTATAAACGAATTGGATGACAAATAAATATCACAGTAGCCCTAGGAAGTTTTCAGTGGTGGATGTCATTATCGTCACCGTAGCATGTGGTGTGTCCACTTGAGCTTTAGATATTCTTCGATTTTGGGCTCATGCCCTAAAATGAGCTGAAAAAAATGGATGGATGGGATAAGACACATGTTAGGATTTATGGAGCTTGATTATCAAAGGTGCATTGTTCATCCAACTAGCTAGCACTTTCGTGGCTCAAGCTCCACACCGAGTTTGTTGAGGGTTGTAGGGGACAATGCCCCCTTACTTGGGGTCGAGGGGCATGCCCTCAATCCAGAGGGCAATTTCATAATTTCACATGAAGTCTTATGTAAATTTGAATTCGTTTGGGGTAATATACATTTTGTCATGAGAGAGAGAGAGAGAGAGAGCTGTTATTGTATTGAGAGCCGCTTCTTTATTTTTTGCCTTTAGGTCTAGTTGATTGACATAGATTCGTGAACGTACCGAAAGAAAATCACGTAAATCTCTGTATTGTGGTTTGCTTCTTTATTCTACTTTCTTTTGATTCTGATATTGTTGTGCATGTGATCAAGATAAGCTCTTTCTCCCAACAACACATACATGATCTATAGTGGGCCCCAAAGAGTTTCCTCAGTACTCAATCTTCTTCTACGAATAAGATGGTCATTTTGGTGTGATTTTCAAGGTTTGGAAGTTCCATTTAACAAGTTATCTTAACCATCAGTTTCTCCTATCAAATGTTGGATATCAACCATTTTAAAGTTCCTCCAGGTGACTTGGATGTTATATGTTTCTAAATTATAAGTGACTTCCAACTGAAAGATACTTTTAACTATACTCACTTCCAAGCTCACCTCAAGCCTCAAGAAGCTTCTTTGTAGTTTTGCTTGTAAGTGACATACATGTGAATTTCCTTCCCAAACACCAATTGTAAATCACTCCCACTTATTAAACTTACAGGCATCCAAATGACCACTTAAGGGGTGTGTATGCATGTTGTTTAAGGTTATGATTCTATGATGTAGTCATGTTCATCGAAAACTATTGATTGTGGAGAATACAAAAGCAAATGTGTCAACCAGACTTAGAATATTGGAGAATAACAGGATTTGAGATCCGGCAAGTAACTTAGCAATGGATTGATCAAAACCCCAATTACATGATCACAATATGTTAGATCCACTGACACAAATAAACAAGGTCAATCTCATTGAGGTCCAAATCGTATCTCATCATAGGCTAGTTATCGAACAAACAAGCCTACCATGGTCACGGCTTGTTTAATATCAATCAATAACAGAGAACAACTTGAGTCTGATGTTGACTTCATCATCTATCCATATTTAAATTCTTGCCACTTTTGAATCCTATTTTGTCTGAATTTTGTAGATAGGGACCCACAACAATAATGCTTACCCTTTTACCTATAGTAATCCTTGCATACATGCTTTTTCAAATTACTAGCTACAAACACCAGACATTTGCCTGGCTAAAAATGTCCAATCCTGCATGGTAATTTAGATAAATAGATAGATAGAGAGATCATAGCTATTTAATGTCCATTTATTGTCCAAGCAGGTATGTAGACCACATTCCATCTCCTAATGACTTCCCCATCATGTATAAAATACAAAACATAGGCAATTTTCAAATTGGAAGTTGCTAAGAGAAAGAGATCATATAATTGAATTAAAGGAAAACAATCACATAAGTACACATACGATACAATAGGCATAAAGAGCCCTCAAATTGTACTTTACAAGCATCTTAGTCTCAAATCTCTAAGTCTGATTCATCTATATGATACAAAACCATTACACTACACTATACCATGCAAGCCCGGCAAATAGATTGTCGTTTGTGAAGAAAGGAACGAGTACTCCACAGATGGAACCATTACACCCACAGACAATGATAAGACAAAACCATAAACATGGATCTTTGTTTCTTCCTACTTTTTTCGACAAGCTCGAAGCTCCAATGCATCTTTTTCTGTGGTGCATGTAAGGGTAAAATGCATTAATGCCAAACTCAGGACATGTTGATTCTAAAACCCCTCTAAAATCGAATCGCGATTTTAATATATAGGTCGATAATGGAGCGGAGAAAGCTGTGCAAACCATAGACCACAAAATAATGAAACAGAGATCAGAGAAGGTTGTGGTCCTGCTTCTGTACTTATATATATATATATATATATATATATATATATATATATATATATATATATATATATATATATATATATATATATCCTTTTCCCATTCATGGATCCAAATAACTTTTTCAGATTCATTGGAAGACGCGAAGGCCTAAACCATAACCTTGTCAGTGCCACTTATCCACATATAAGTGGTTATAAGTTCTTTCCCGAACTTTAGATATTTTCCTATTATCTTCTTTCTTTTCTTTCTTTCTCTCTTTTATGGGTTCCATCCGATACAAGAGGTTCGAATTGAGAGGAGGAAATTGGATTTTTGGGCTTAGCTCTTTTTCTAATTTTTCGAGAAATTTATCCCTTGTTTGAGGGTGTGGACCTTGATAGGTAGACCTTTAGGGAAATCGACGAATGGGAAGGCGAGGGCTTGGTCAGGTTCTGCGAGTTCCCAATGGTAATTTAATACGAGGTGGTGAATGAAAACAGCCATCTCTAACTTTGCAAGCTCTGACCCGGCACATAAGCGTGGACCACCTCCGAATGGCATGAAGTTGCTTGTAGACACTGCACTAGATGAACCCTTCTGCATGATAGAAAATAAAAACAATATTTGCTTATGTAAGGACATAACTAATACCTAATAAACTGACTAAGGGCACGTTTGGTTGCACCAAATGTAATGAAATTTTATGATATTTCATTATCAATCAGTGTAATTTGGTGTAGAATATCATGAATTTAATGATATTTCATTATCAATCAGTGTAATTTGGTGTAGAATATCATGAATTTAATGATATTTGATACAACCAAACCACCCAACGTATGAATGGCCCGTAGCTTTCGCACGTGTGCCATGTTGTCAATTGCTGCACGAAAGTCCTCAATTATTTCGAAAGGGAGACATTGCAGTCAACGGCGAGGTCGTACTCTGAAATAAAAAGGAGAATTGTTACAGTGCTCTCAAAGCACTGTAAGTTATAGTGCCACTAGTTGTATCTGTTCAATTGAACAGCACAATGGATCAATCTGAACTTTCCATTAAGTCCTGAACAAATTTTCAGACTACCATGCAAAAATCACACTGATTGGATGATCCAATCAATATTTGATTTGACCTTATTTTCTACAGCCATCCATTTTCCAACCCATGGATGGGATGGTTATGATTGCCTGATGAAAGTTTTTCTTTAGAATTATAAGCAATCCATGATGGCCCCTGACAAATAGATGGATCAAATTGTTGACTGAACCTATTTTTGTGTATATGATCTCAGCCGTCCATGTTTGTTAATCAGCTTGATGTTTGCCTAGTAGCCTGTGGAACATACGTTGGAGCTAATGAATGGTCCAGATCAATTGGAATTTTTCACTGTTTAGGAAAGAGAGTGAGTTGATCCAAAACTCGGTTAAAAACCGAATCGACTCGAGTCAGATGGCTCCCGAGCTGAGTGATAGATTCCAGTCAGTGAGGTTTGTGTCATATGCACAGATACGATAAGGAAGTCCACTAGACCACCCCAATTTGTAGCCCATGTGGCTGAACTCATCTGTCGCACTTATGGGCCACATTACAAAATATCCTGATGGGACTTATCCTAGCCATGGCCTGGAAACAGACAACAAAACAAAGATGGCCTTTTTTGTTTTAACCATCCATCTGGACCCCACCATTTTATGCAAATTTCGCCTCGTATCCAATCCAAACCTATCACCATCGGACGGACCACCAATTGGGGTAGTTAGGCGGGCTGACAACATTTTCTTTAATAATCAAATTGTATTGGTGTTTTTCTAATTTCACACGCGTGTGGAGCACTATACATGTACACGTGCAATTATGAAACATTTATGCGAGATCTGAGCTTTTGATGAGGTTAGAAACAATGCTTTGTTTAATGTCTTAAATTTCAGAAAATTTCACTCTTCAGGTGGGCCACAACATATCACGTAAATTTTATCCATTCATTTAGTTTGATATGTTGTGGCTGGCCTGAGTTGCCAAATAGCCAGAATTTTAGTCCGCATTATCTAAATAGCATATGGAAACAGATGGAAAGCACAGATCCTGCACTTGTTAGATTATGACACGTGCACCCGTGCTTGGCGTGTGTAATTAGAAAACCTGCGGGCTACCTGTATTATTTCCATGAGGATATCTTGGAGCCGGGATGAAATTTCCAGGCAACCAGAGCGTTTTCTTCTGTTTGATTTGGGAAAAAAACAAGGACGAATTATTTGGTACTCCAGCTTAGTATGACACTTGATACACAGTCACTTAGAAATGATACACGTGGCATATATAAACCCAAATTATTTAGATTAAATTGTGGAATCCACTGTATGTAGTTATGGTTAGTGGACACTTGTTTTTTCAAATAAGACCATTGATTTTTTATTTTTTTTTAATTATTCAATAAATGTCCAGCCATCTAATATTTCTATAATCCAAGAGAAGTAATTTTTTATCTATATAATACATCTAAAACTGATGTACCTAATTTGGACAGTTTAGTTTAAATTATTTATATCCCACGTAACCAATTCTGAATAATATCTAATTGCCCGAGCATCACCTATAACACTCTGCCAGAGTATCAAAGAAATTCTAAAAAAGAAAAATAAAAACAAAAACAAAAGGTGGAAAAGCATGCATGCACGTGCATGTGAACCCACATGGCCCCCAATCATCTACAACTGCCGCCCATCACCTTCAACCTCTCATGTCTCAATCATGGTCCAATATATAACGGTACGGGGTCCAAACACGAAACGGAGTTCAGATAACAGCCGTACTTTCAAATACCTATATTTATATATATGTATATAAGAAAAAAAAAGAAATGGAGCATGTGGTACACTTCCGGAGCACGGATATCCGTACAAATGCACATCACCACTGTACACATGTCTTACATGCAGAACAATCCATAGTCTGAAAATCATGGGCCCCATTATGGATGCTATATAATCCAAAATATCTACAGTGATTTCCGGTTAGTGGCCTTCAAATCTACTATATAAATGAAAAGAGCCAGTAATCCAAATTAGTTAATTAATCGAAAGTTAGGATCGTCCAATCCATCTGAATTTGGGTCTACCACCAATCCAATCAACGGATGAAGATTTGCATGGTTTGGATTGAGGTAAATAAGTGCCACGTGTACAGTGTTCATGTGATGAGTATGGATTGTGAGTATCTTCCTCCGTGGCTGTAGAAGCATTTTTCTATCTTATAATTTTGGAAGGCTGCATTCAAAACAAAACATATTCTTGTATAAAAAGAGAAATAAAAAAAAGAAAAAGAAAAAGTTCTTTTTTAATATTTAAATTATTATTAATATTATTTTATCAGATTCTGACCTGCCATCTCCAAGGATTGAACTGTTGAGGATCGTCGTAGAGCAACGGATCCAAATGCACTGCTGTAAAGACCGGAAGAACTTTCCACCCACATGGAATGTCGTAGCCTTTGAAAGAAAAATGAAAAGTATATGACAAAAAGGTGGGTCAGATTCCGGCGAGAAACTCCGGCGACTCCCTACAAACAGAATATTAGTAACTAAAAAAGTCATAATCTCTTACCTTTGTACCGGACGTCTCGAAGCGCCTTCCGGTGAACGAATCTGACCACGTTCCCTAGTCTGAGTGTCTCATTGATAACCTTTCATTAAAGAAGATTAAAGAGAATTAACAAACTAATCTATTCCTTCTCTCTCTCAAGTCTTAGAATGTCGATTTTTTTAGTAAGCTTACACATTGGGTGAAATCCATTTGCTTGTAATCTTCCCAATTCATATCAGACTCTCCTTTTTCCTTCCTGATTCTAACAATTTCAAGGTGTTCTTCCTGAAAAATTATTACAAGTTATCTGTCCCGACTTGAAATTCAAAGGACCCATGAAAATAAATCCACTTCAAAGCAGTTGTATGTATGGGTATTTAGAAAAATCATATAAATTATATACATAAGGAGAAGGTTGAAATAGCTTAATTACCCTTAATTGCTCAACTGCCTTGGGACATCCTTCTAGAAAGTAGATAGATAAAGCTATGGCTACTGATGAAGTTTCATGGCCGGCGAAAAGCAAGCTCAGTATCAGATCGAGTATCTGTTCAGTTGAAAGATCGGATTGCTTCAAAACCCACCCAAGGAGATCATCCTCCTCTACATTCTTGTCTTCATCACTCATCTTGTGGAGTCTCTCTTCCATCTTTTGTTCTATAAATCTAAGGATGATCGACCTCGACTGCAATTGGAAGTAATAGAAATGAAGGATAAGGCCCTAAAATCATTGAGAATTTTCAGGTAATTGTAAAAACAGTTCTTGAATTTCCATTTATGGAAAAGGTGGTATTATTTTATGTACTTGAAACCATTTTCAAGGTAATGTCATTTGATGGATTAATTGTTAAGACATAACGTCATTATGTGGAGTTTCCGCGCACTTTTTTTTTTAAAAAAAATTATTATTATGAGATACCACATGCTATTGGCACGATCGATCTTAGAGATCATGTCATGAATGGTTAATGGATATGTGGATCATCTCATGTATGACTAAGATCGACAGTTATTCGAAATTAGACCTTGAAGATCTCTGAATTCAAGAGATGATCCCTCTTTATACATCGGCAAACAAGCTAGTTAGTCATATGGCTACGCAAAGTTTAGACCTTCAAGAGTTGGGTAGTTGATCTCTACTTAAGTGGAATTTTTTGTTTCAGAAACTCTTAATTGATCAATTAAAAAAGATAAAAGGGAAGTGATAAGACTTGGATGAGTAGAAAAGGATGGAAGCGAAACAATTGCTCGATTGAAGAAAGAAAAAAAGAAAAAGAAAAAAAGGAAGTGATCAGACCTTAGTAATTAACTGAGAAAAAATGTTAAAATCAGCAAATCGTACCTGTAAGGCCTTTCTATATGCAGTTCCTGGAAAATTCAAAGGAGCAGATACCACTCCTTTCATGAAGGTGATGTATTCTCTCTTCAGCTGCTCCGTCTCGACCTCTCCTGGATCCATGCTCATGATATGTTTCGCCATCAGATTGAATGTAAACTGCATAAATTTCTTGATAGGTTAGATTGTTTTCCTATCCAGAGTAAAAATTATTGTATGAAATCTCTCTCTCTCTCTCTCTCTCTCTCTCTCTCTCTCTCTCTCTCTCTCTCACCTTCTTTGCCTCCTCCTGAGCTGAAATTGTCGAATTCGGTATCCAAGATCCTAAAACCTGCAACGTATGCCACTCCACATCTCGCAACATATGTGTTCGGAGCCTTGTGTTGCTCATGAAGTTGAGAGATATCATTCTCATGTCTCTATGCATGTCCCCAACCAAAACCAACATGGACCATTTTCCCAGAATCCCACCAATACTTCTTGGGTAGCTGCACTCGAACAATCGCCCCTCGTTCTGCAATATAAACCGGTTCAGACCGGCATCTGCTGAAACAATCGTACGCTCACCAAACAAATTCGACTGGTATATCTTTCCAAACCTGTCAAATTCATACGAGATTCGAAATCTTTAGAAGAAAAGAGAAGTTGGGTTTTTCTATTTATCTTCTGATCTATCTTCTTGGGTTTTTGAGATTACCTCGATATATGATGCTCCATGAATTCTCCGACGGAAGTTGCAGCATGAGGCTTCAGATAACCGATCGTTTCACCAAGTAAAGGCCAGCCAACGTTCCCTGGTGGGAGTTTAAGAGACATTCTTTTCTTTTTTCTGGAATTCCATATGAAAATGAAAGCTAGAATTGCTGAACAGAGCAAAAGAAGAAGCTCTATTGCAGACATGGAAGCAGTGGAAACTAGAGATTTCTCTCTCTTTCTCCTTCCTTTCAAGCTTCTCTATTGAAGGGGATTGTCTAAAGAAAGTTACTGCCGTTTTGAGTCCTTTAAAAGAGAAAAATGCAAGAAATAGAGAGATATTTGCAGCGATCGATTGTGAGCAAGCTTTATAAGGGACGCGGATTTCCTGCTAAAGCCTTTACAAGTAAGTTCCTGCGCAAGAATGCTATGTGGGGCCCACTGCAATGTATGTGAGAAATCAATTCCGTCAATCCGTTTTTCAAGATCAATTTAAAATGTGTGACCAAAAATTAGGAGGATAAAAAGCTAAAAAGGGTCACACGGGAGGGAAAATTGGAGAAAGAAATTCTTACCGTTGAAACCTTTCCGGGCTCCAAATTGATGTTTATATGCTATCCAAACCGTTTATAAGGTCATTCCCAGTGATATGAAGTGAAAAAGCTAAAAATATAGCCTCACAGAAAATTTTTATGGCCATAGGAATGCTTCAACGGTGTCCACTGAAATCGCACTTTTTACTCTTGTGTGGCCAACTTGAGTGTTGGATACACCTCAATTTTGATCGACGTCCTAAAATTATCTCAAAAAACGAATGAACGGGTGGATTTCTTACAAACATCTCCGTGGACCCCACCCAGCATCCTTGCGCAGGAACTTACTTTATAAGCTGCTTTTTACCTGATGTTTTGACTTATAAAACCGATTTAGCCGTTGAAATCAATGTTGACTAGAGAAATTACAATCATATCTCTGGGTTTCTTGAAATTGCTGTATACTTCTTTGAAGAGAATGAGAAAAAGGGTTACTGTTTAGGGTCGAGATCTAATTTACTTTGTCGTAACTCGCGTACACGTGGCATACAATTCAGGTCGAAATAGAGGGGCCCACTTTATTTGGACCTTCAAAGTCCATCTTAACCATCTCATTTTGTCGTTGAATTTGGACCGATGGCCCTTTTATTTATAACCGATAGCAAGTTAGGCACATGGGACACACATACCACTCGTTTGAACTGTGTGGAGACCATTAACTGGTGTGAGCTATCTAATCCGTCCATACCCGTAGGCTTGAAAGGTTGCTGGATTTAGTTCATCTCCACCCTTTATCTTTATTAGTAGAATATAGCCTCGTCGGACCAACGGTGATAGTTTTACTTTGAGAGAATTACATGCCACCACTATGATTTTCAAGCCTTCAAGATGTAGCAGATGCATAAGAAAAACTACAGTCTTCAAGATGATCAGATCTCCATTGAATGGACATTTGCATATATATTAAACCTGGACCGTCCGCTATGCTATGTTGCAGTCTATCTGATGGACAGGAATTAGTATTTTAAGATTACTCAATCAGTGTGGATTTTAATCTTGTGCCATGTGAATCTCTCGGCCCACAGTTTAGACAGCTGGATTGACTTTTGGTGTAAAAAACCAGTACGGTAGATGTGTGTGTGACTATAATTCCTGTTACTCTCCCATCGCATCGTATAATTCCGCACGTCTTTTTGTCATTTACCCATTTCCATTTTTTGGACGGTTCCAAACCTCACACCCAAGTCAAGAATCTCCGTACGACCTGAGCCTGCTTTTCTTTGGGAAATCCATGACTCTGCAATTTCTCACTTTTACATTAATTTCTACAGAAAACCCAATTCCTCATTTTCATATATTCATGCCCTAAATATTTGGAGTATTTTAAAAAATAAAAATACAAAAGTGTTTCTTTTACATGGAAATGTTTATAAAGCTGACATCCACACCCTTCTTTTGTTAGGTCTTCTGTAGTTTATGGGATGTGTCAAACATTAGTAATATCTGGAGCTCATATGCGCCACACCAATTGAAATCATGTCTAAATATTTAAAAGCACTTGGGGGGCTAATTTAGTTCTGAAATGGCCTAAAATTTAGTGTAACCCTTCATCCAAGTGGAGCACATAGAATGGATAGGTTGGATGCTAAACCACATTTCTCTAGACCCCCTATACAATCCAAAAGTTTTCAATGGGTGGGCATACAGTCTCAACTATTGTAGGTGGTGTGGCCCACCTAAGTCATGAATTGACTTGATTTTTAGGTTCATGGATGAAAGATTACATAATGGCATGGATGTCTATCACACACCATGGTGGGGCTTATAGAGCTTGACCTAGTGTGTATAGGTATATAGAGAGAGAGAGAAATAATCACATGCACACCTTCTTAGGTGAGAACTCATGTGCACTTTTGTTAGTTGTATCATGGGCACGAAATCCTAATTCTCCAATGTGGCATGCCATGAAACCCGCCAGGCCCAACTATTAACCCTATCCGAAACTCTGGTGGGCCATTCTAAAGGGAAATAATTTCCTTCTTTGATTTGCAGCTCCTTTTGCTATGGCCCACCAGAGTTTTGGATCGGGCAAAAAGTTAGGCCATGGAAGTTTTATAGGGGTGCCGCATTAGATGGACCGTTTGGATTTTATGCCCATGACACGTACAAAGATGTACATGAGTTCTTACCTAAGAAGGTGCATAGGTGATCATTTTTCCGAAAAAAGCTGTACTAAAAAATAAGGTAAAAACGTAATTAACAGGGCATTTAGCCATAGTAGGTTTGACTGGGAGTGGTCAAATAAATTTCCACTTCTGACACAAATTGCGTTTAGGTAAACTTTTTCTTTCAAATACGACACAAACAACAAAATTCCAAAATCCACCACATGGGAGAGGGATTTTAAAAAGGAATACTGATGGTTAGAAAGATTTACATTTCTTCATTATTTTCTATTACATACCGTTATAAGCAGAGACAAATTCTCCACGCCGATTGCTGGGGGCCTAGTCACCGGAACTGGATCTTTAAGGTCTTACTGTGATGTATGTGTTTGATCCATTCTATCCATTTGTTTTACCAATTCATTTCAGGACATGAGATCAAATGTGCGGTGGCAAATCTAAAGCTCAAGTGGACCACCCTACAGGAAGTAGTAAGGACTGAACACCTATCATTGAAAACTTCTTTGGGCCATGGAAGTTTTGGATCAAGTTGGTATTTTTGTTTTCCCTTCATCTTTGTAATTAACCTTATGAACCGGTTAGACTAGGTTAGACACCAAATAAACACCATGAAGGCTCCTAGAAAGTTCTCAACAGTGGGCATCATTAGCCCCACTGTTTCTTTTGGTATGGTTTGCTTGAGCTTTGGATCTTCATCATTTATTTGACTCATGCCCTAAAATGACTTGGCAAAATGGATGAAGAATGTTGATAAAATATATAAATCATGGTGGGACCCACAAAGTCAGGTCAAAGGAATATCACTAGTGATCAGGTCTCTAAACAATTCATAGTCTCAAATAGAGCTAGACACCAACCAAGTTAGCTCGATTAACTCATTCGGTTCGACTAAAAAAAACTTAACTCAACTCGGCTCAAACCTGAGTTTGGGCTGAGCCAAGCTAATTTTTGGAGCTTAAAATTTTTTCGAGCCAAGTCTGAGTTGGCCCAAGCTCGTCTCGACTCGACTCAAAGCTCAACTCGATTCAATTTAGCTCGACCCAACTCAATTTTTGTAACGCCCTAAAAATCGGGGGTTAAGCAGGAGCCCAACTCCCGAGTTCTAACACATCACTTATGCAACATAGATAATTATGATTAAATATTGTCCATATTAGTGCATTAAACATGAGTGGGATTATACCAAAATAGCATATCATACTCCAGAGACAATTGAATTACGCAAGTGGAAGACTGTGATAAGTATATAAAACATATAGTAAGTCTCCTGAGTATGATCATGTTACCAGGTCAATTAATTACATATAAAGTTTTCAAAATATACAAAATGTGTAATGTCATCTACTCATTATCCCAGTAATCACCGTCGATCAGAACATAGCCTACATTGACCCGCCTAATAGATGTAAATAGGAGAAGATCAACTCAGTGGAGCTATAAAGTAAAGGTTAACATGTTATCAATTCAGTCAAGTAGTAATGATAAAACAATACAACACTCATGTCCTAAATACTCTTGTTAATGCAAGGATGATATGCGATAATGATGTATGCCCTCGCCTGCACTCCCTCTTGTGACAACATCTCACGATCGCGACATGCAACACTCCCGGTGTGCTCAACTCCAACACTAAAGGCACATGCAATGCGGTGTATGTGCGTGATTAACCAAGTTTTTAATTTAACATATTCATACAGTAGGTTGGGAAACTAAGGTACCTCCCTTATATCATTTTCCAAACAATGATCCATCTAGGGTCATCAATCCTAGCTAATCTCATACGATAACAGTTCTAGGTTACTATGGAGAGGCTCGTTACCATCAGCGCAGGCCTACCTTATACTCGAAGCAACTATGGAAAGGCTCATCGCCTTAGCATAGTCCTAGTATATATTCGAGGTCACTACGGGATCGTCACCTGATCGTAGGCCGACCGCTCGAATACAGTGTCCTATACCACCGTATTCGGCTCACGAGTTTGTTTGCTCACTGGACACTACAGGGAGGCTCGTCGCCCCAGCATAGGCCGACAACTTGACCACGGTGTGCCATACCACTATGCCCAGCTCATGAGTCTTAGCGAATCGAGGTACCAAGGTTAAACGGGCATTCCACTGGTAAGTTTGGTACCTTAGATTCAAGCAGTAACGTTCATACATGTTGAACATACATTGGGTCAATCGGGTTACTTGACAAGCTCGACTAGTACGAGCGTACGTTGACTTAATCGACATGAAGTGCATAAGCATTCCGCATGGCCTAACCACTGTCGTCAAACGATATACGACTCAGATTCGTCGAACGCATCCATCGTAGCTAAAACAGTTCAGTCACTGATCGTAAACCATTACCAATTGTCTGGACTACAACGTAGCCCCGAGCACACTCCAGAACAATAGCATTCACATGTAATGGCTAAGACAACATGTAACAATCAATTTAAATATAAATCTCATAGCAGCATTTTAAAGAGCACATAGAGTACATATTAACATACATTAGCATTTTACTCATAAATCACGTAGTAGTAAGATAGATTACATGAAGGAAACTGTAACCCTAGATAAGGGGATTGAGAATCCTATCTCAACGCCCTCATCAAATACATTACATCAAGCATTTTATTAAACACTTAGACTACACATATTACATACATATAATAAGTTAGTTAAAACACATATAGCAACGAATCCTCTCACAAAGGAGTTGCCACGTGTCCCATGATCATGCATTAGCAACTAAAAAATATGGCAAGCACAAATCATAATTTCATATTCATTCAAACATTATAAGAAACACTTGGAATGCATTATAATCAACATAGTTTATATACATATGTAATATACGGAAAACATCGAATCTAAGCATATGTGATAGCAATCAAGTCAGTCATAAATCATGAACTGACATTGAAGGCCTTGAAAACCATAACCTAAACATTTATAGTCCGCACATTTCACTGATAAATAAGAGAATTGAACTCAGTTTGTATGCCAAGTCTTTGTCTACGGCATGACGACCATCTATATCATGAAATAGGTTAGTTATTTCATCACTTACATTATTTGAAACCCTAAAACAGATTAGGGTTAGGTTTTCTTACCTAAGAACGGAATTGAAATCGCCTATATAGCGATACAGGAATGATGGTTAAGCACGTGGAGCGTCAGGGAAAGATCCCAACAAGTACCTCTCACTCACTCACACACTCTCTCTCTCTCTCTCTCTCTCTCTCTCTCTCCTCTTTTCTCTCTTCTCTCTCTTAGGGTTTACAAAATTCGTATGGCATAGGAGAGAGAGGGTTTAAGGGGCTTATAAAGGCCCAAAACTGATGAGAATAGCCCCAGGGCCATGGTATACTTAGGTTATAGCCAAATAGTGGCTATTTCGATCCAACGGAGCACATCTGGAGGCCTCTTTTCTGCCTATGGTCAAGGAGAAGTTCCCTGACATTGGATCTATGTCAGGCTAAGTTTTCAGCCTGACCGAATTTATGGATCGACTGTGGTGAACTAGTTTCAGTTCAACGGTCGTCAGCACTCGATCAGAGCCACAAGTACACTGACCTGTGTAAGGAATTTTCCTTAATCCGAGGGTGTAATTGGGTTAGATTTTAATGGTTTGAAACTTTAAATTTGGCCCTCAAGTGAACGGCCTAAGTTACTTAAATCTGAGTTCATGTTCAAAGGATATTCGCGTTTCTCACACACTTCGCTCCAAGCTCAAGTTGCCCATTTTTAGATACTATCTGGATTTGACTTCCGAGATGGTTGTCAAGACTAGTAAGGCGGTCATAAGCGTATAGTTTCGTGGTCATCAGACTTTCAACGCGCGGTTCAGGTCTGATTCGAAGTTTCAATGTGCTCTCGAGAGCAACTGGGTTTAGAGATTGATCCTAGATTTCAGGATAATGTAGCGCTAATGATTCTGCTAGTTTTGGGTCTTGCCGTTCATATTTAAAGTGGTTTAAGTTAATTTCACAGCTAATCTTGTTTAGCACTTAGTTCATTTCGTCAAATTTTCTAAAGGATTTGGTCCTAAGTGATTTCTGCCTGAGGTGGTACTCGAGTCTTTGTACAAATTTTTTCAAGACGTTACAATTTTAAAGAAATAGAAAATATTATATTTTTGGGTAGTACTGCAAATTATCATATTAGAAATGAAAAATATTCCTTGGTGCCTCTTCTTTCCCTTTGTCACTATCGCAACCCACTCCTCTCTCTTCTTCTTCCTTCGCAGTCACTGTGACCCTCGACTGCCACCGCTACCGCTACAGCTGCGATCCTCGATTTCCACAGCAACAACACCAGCCTCAACCCCAACCCACCACCTGAACTCCACGACCATGACAAACACCCACTGCCCCAACCCACCACCCCAACTCTTCAACCCCGACGAACACCTGAACCCACCACCCGCAAACCTCTTCCCACACCACCAAAACCCCAACTATCATCCTGAAATCCTTTCGCGACCACCGCTCGTTATCACACACCGAAACCCTGTCACGACCACCTCTCGAATCCTACCGCGACCAGCGTTCAACTCCTACAGCTGAAACCCCTATTGCCTCTCGCAATCTTGCCGGCCCAAAACCTGTCTGCTCAAACTCCTAATACCCTAATTGACTCAAAAGCTAGAACTCGAACTTACCTCAAATTTGGCTCAAGCTGGCCAGAGATACTGACCGAACCGGGCCGAGCTGGACAGTAAGGTTAAGGACTGAGCCGAGCTGAGTTCGAGCTAGGGTTGGCTGCTAGCCAAACCAAGAGGAGTTGTGCTAAGCTCAACTCGGTGTTTAGATCTAATCCCAAATACTCTCTCACATGGTATTCACAATGCATCCATAAAACAAATATTATTATTTACACAATTTTCACATGGATTCCCTTAATAAACTATGTGATATTAGCATGTCACAAATCAGCTTGCTGCTTATCATGCAAGTTGGAGAGAGAATTTTTAATTACTCTAGCTAAACAGTTGATATATAGTCACTTAGAAATGGTACACATGGCATATAATATCTCAAATTAAAAATGATAAATTATAACATCATTGATATTTTCAAATTAAACTAGATAAATTGTAATATCATTGATATTTTCATTTTTAGTTGTCCATTAGACGTGTAACAATCTAATAGTTATATGATCAAATGAAACTATTTTTTTTTAATGATAGACAACCTATTTAAAATTAATTATGGGTGGCATGTGTCATTTCTCAATACATTCTATTGGAGTATCTATTTCTACAATTCGATCAAACACAGGGCCACACGCCTGTAATTAGATTTTGTATACAATTACGATGTGTGGGCGTGATAGAGTTGTACTCGACTTAATGTTTGATTGAATGTTGGTGCCCTCGTGCTGAAACGAATGCGTAGGACCAGGTTTAGAAATCCAACTATCGAATCAGCTACCGATTGTGATCACCGATCGGGTGATTTGCAAAAGGATAGGAGTTAGTCATTCCTGAAGGATTCTTTTTCTCTTAAGACTTTAGGACTTTATTTTTCAACAATAATTGTTATTACTAATTCTTAAAGGAACGGAGATAAAAAATAGATAAATAAAATAAGGCTAAGAAATGCTGATTTTATTAATATTTGAATACATGACTCATTATAATTGACAGAGTATCAACATAAACAATCTAGAGAAATAAATGAATGATAAATACCAGATTCGTCTGTAAGAACAAACGATCGAGGCTGATGATTAGCGGGATGTGACCAGAAAGATGATTGCCTAAGTAAGAACTCAAATGATCATGATACAACAACTTAGGGTTGTTGATGTAGAGCGGGTCGCGGACAGTTTCATGGCCAAGATGGATCAGAAAAGGCTTGGTCAACGATAGAAGTGATTCGGACCGTCGAACCTTAGATCAGGCGTATCTCGCAATTCGGAATGAGTTAGCTGACGTAAAATATATGATTTGGGGGTAGAACGAGCTACTTTAGCCAACCAACCTAGCAATGTTGGGTTGCAATGCCCGGAATTGCGAAAAACCCCTGAATCGATGGTCATATCCCTGCTTTAATTTCGCTTTTACTATAAATAGTAAGTTTTAGTTTGGTTATAACTCTTCATCCGTCGGGCTTTAGGACTTGCGCCCAACGTGAAAAGAGCTTAGAATAATTAGGAGAACAGTTTGGTGAAGCCAAATAGGACACTTACTATTTTTGGCTGAAAACCTTGCGCACTAGTAGACATCAAGACCGTCTATAAATAGTAAGTTTACTATTTATAGTAAGTCACGGATTCTTGGAGTTCTAGTTGTAGTTTGATTCTAATTTCTTTTCCATTACTTGGTACCCCTATTTAAAGGTTTGTGAACTCGTTTTTAGTCATCAATTAATCAATTTCGAATTTCTTAGAATTTATTTCTATTTTTCTGCTTTCTTTCCTCGCGAATTCGAGAAGTCTTTGTGATGAGTCCAGAGAAGCTCCGTGGATTCGGAGTAGTTATCCTCATCATGTTCATCCCTGCATCAATTGGTATCAAAACGAGGTTTCCCCTCGAGCCGATGGCAAATAATGAAGGTATGAATCAAAATCCTGTGGACGGTGATCTAGGGATTCGTTATCTTTCGGAAAGAATGGAAGATTTCCATCGAGAGAATCAGTTGACCATGCAAGGGCTGCAGGTAACCCTCGACCGTCTTGCGGATGCGCTACTTCCTCCCCGAGCCCTAGGCGGTGCTCCACCACTTATGGTTGCTCCACCACCCGTGGTTGCTGTACGACACAACCCTAATTTTCGTAGATCACTACCAGTGGCAAATCGTAGGGCTACACCAGATGATTCAAATTCTAGCGACGAGGACCTTAATGAGGGTTTTGTCCAACGACCGATCCATGGAGGTGATCACTTAGATCGTGCTGAAAGAGACATCGAGGTAAGGCTGAACTTCCTGGTTTTAATGGTTTATTACGTATAGAAGATTTCCTCAATTAGCTAGCCAAAGTAAAGAGATATTTTGATTATATGGACGTGCCAGATCATAAAAGGGTAAAATTGGTAGCGTTTAAATTAAAATCTGGTACTTCTGCATTGTGGAAATGTTGAGGGTCAAATATTACATATCAGAGCCCAATTACTGCGTAGATTTATGAACATGATACCATTTAATGCCCTATTTTAATCGTGTTTGTGATGCAAGGTACATTTGAAAGCGTGAACTGAAAAAGATGCTAAAAGCCGAGATTTAATGCTTAGATTTCACAAAAGCATAGGACGGACCCCAGGGGACCAAGATTGATAAAATAACATGCATGAGACCCGAGAAAATTGAGAAACTGAAGCTCAAGTGACCTAAAATTGGTACAGAATGCAAGATCATAGGGTTCTCACCATCCGTTCAGCTCAAAACTTCATATATGGACTGAAGACCTTAAATAAGTCGTACATGTCAAAGTTCAGCCGTTCGATCCCTGCGAAAGTGACTAAATGGACAGATAAGCCCCTAAGATCCTGATTTGGGGCCCGCCTAATGTCTGGATATGCTTAAAATTTGGTCTCAACTGCTTAAAATAGATGAGCAAGCAAATGAAAGGCGTAGATTTTTCATACACATCAATGAGGACCCTACGGTGCATCATGTGCACCACACCCATCCGTGCAACAGATGTGCACCTAGCCGACCGCCTTCCAAATCAGGATCGAATTTAAATCTTGCCTGCGGAAACGGAACAAAGACTTACTGGCAGTCTTCGTGGGCCACCATCATGGTTCGGATGACCAATCTAGACCGTTCATTAGAATCCCAGTGTTCGTATTCCCATGGCCTAGGTGACGAAATGAGATGAAACAACGAGGATGGGTCCCTATCAGTTCAAATGCAGGAATGGACGGTAGAGGCAAAGACTCAATGGGCCACACTAAATCTGAGAAAAAATGCCCATGTCTGACCTATTTTCTGAGGGGAATGCAGTGAATGGCTTGGATTTCTCAAAACTACATCGAAGTGGACCCCACCAGCAACATCAGCACACGTGAGAGACCTTTGTTTCACAGGCGTCCGCAAAAACCGGCTGCTGTGGGCCCCAGTACGCTCGTGATCACCGTCGGATGATGATCCGATCCGTCTAGCTGATACACAGGTAGGTCTTGACCTCATCCATGGAAACAAAACTGGGTTTGAGACGATCTTTCGTCCCAAAACTCAATCAAAACGCAAGCGCAGGTTAAGTGTTACGTAACTTCTCTGTTTTCACTGACGTGCAGAACCGACTTCACCTCTCCACGCTACTATCCACCATTCTCTTATCTATATAAAGAAAGAGGGAAGGAGATTCAGGGACATCCACGACTGGGGAGAGCTTGGAGCTTGGACGTGGAGCACAGTGGAGAGAGAGTAGAGTTGTTCTCTTTTGTTTTTTCTTTTATTTATTTTATTTTGTTAAGAGATTAGCCTAATCATGTTTATGGGCTAAACCTCTTAGCTAGGACTAAGAGGTGAAGCTTGTAGCATGATGGGGGACTTGTTGCTTGTGCAATTTGTTTAGACTGAATGATGTTGATTTTAATTTGATTTTAAGGGAATGCTTTTAGTTTTTTTTAATGGTCTGCTGTGACTGAAATTACAATGGGTCTGCAATGGCTTTGAGCATGTTCCTTTCCTTTATGTTTATGACGTCAGGAAGCCCTATTGTTCACCATCGTCTCCTGGGCATGGTCGGATGACGGTACCCTTCCTAACCTTCATGGCATGTTGATTGGTTGGTAATTAGTTTAATTCTATTGTTTGCTTTGTCTCCTGGGCATAGTTTGGTGATGGAATCCATTCTAATTCATATACCTCTCATCTCTTGAAAACTATATCAACGACAGTTCAGTTAATTTTCATGATTTTTGATACAGGCATAAGATCTCTCTGATCTCTACAAGTGGATCCTCTGAATCCCTAGTTTCCTACCTCTGAATTCTTTAAAATTGTAGATAATATTTTCATCATTATTTCTCAAATTACAGTTGATTTAGATTACATCTTAGTCTGGTTCTAGTTCTAGTTAATTTCAGATAATGTACAGGTATCAGTCCCTTGGGATTCGACCTCGATCTTACCGAGTTTATTACTACATCACAACCCTGCACTTGGAGAGTGAATAGGGAACAATTACAACTCTCACGAGCCCGCCAGAACAAGGCGCCCATCTCATCATGGCCACGGATGAGACGTCTTCTTCAATCACAATTTCTCCTCAGTGATTTTGAGCAGATATTATTCCACCAATACTAAAATTGCCGACAAGGAAATCGAACCGTCACATATTACACTGAAGAGTTCCAGCGGTTGGCTACACGAAACGATCTGTCAGAATCTGAGTCACAGAAGGTGGCACGATTTATAGGTAGGTTGCGACCGACAATTTAGGACCGAGTTCAGATGTACCCAGTCGGGACCGTGAATGAAGCAATTCAATTGGCTGGTAGGGTAGAAACACAACTTACAAGAGTTCCTGCTCGTCCCTATCCTTCAACTCGACCCCCCATGGCGGGTCCCCCGCATGATCCAGTGCTGACACGAGGAAAAGATCCAGTAGGAGAACGGCCTCAACCTCCTACAACCGCAAGCCGTGATACGGGGAGCGGCTCATCCAGACCTCAGCGCGCAGCACCCACGACAGTGGGCCCGAGTAGGATTCCAAATCCTTATGCTCGGCCAAGGTCGAACAATTGTTACCACTGTGGCCAGCCGGGCCACTTATCAAATACATGTCCTCAATGTCCCGCTGCACACTTGACTATAAACGAAGGGAGCATTGAAGATGAGGCCGTAGAAAAAGGTCATGGCTATGATGAACATGAACAAACCACTGAAGAAATAGTAGGTGGCGATGAAGTGACGGGCGATGATCGTAGCGAATTTCTAGTTGTGAGGTGATTACTGTATACCCCACGAAAGGAATTACATCCACAGCGACACAATATATTTCGTACTTGGTGCACTGTTAACGGAAAGGTCTGTGATGTGATCATAGACAGTTGTAGTAGCGACAACATCATCTCAAGAGTGATGGTGGACAAGTTGCGGCTACCAATGACGAAACATCCTTCCCCGTACTCAATTGGCTGGATAAAAAAGGTGAATGAGACCAAGGTAACTGAACAATGCGCTATCTCATTTTTCATTGGTAAAAATTATAAGGATCAGATACTTTGTGACGTGGTCGACATAAAAGCTTGCCACATGTTACTCGGTTGACCCTGGCAGTCGAACCGCGATGTGACCCATCAGGGGTGAGACAATGTTTACATATTCGTCAAGGATAGTCGAAAAATAATCCTTACCCCTATGGCACCAGAGAATCACCCTGAAGCTTCTAAAGTAGAGGGGAGTTCCCTCTTGACCATTTGAGATTTCATGGAGGAATCCAAGGAAACCGGCGAGGTATATGCCGTAGTGGTGAAGGGCGAGGAAAAGGAACCCTCAAACATCCCTTTAAGTTTAAGACTGTTACTAAACGAATTCAAAGAAGTCTGGCCTGAGGATTTACCTGATGGATTGTCCCCCATGAGGGACATCCAACATCACATTGACCTCGTCCCTGGGGCTAGCCTGCCCAACCGCCCTCATTATCGGATGAGTCCGAAAGAATGTGAGATACTTCAGGGGCAAGTGGAAGAATTGATCCGTAAGGGTCTCTTGAGAGAGAGCATGAGCCCATGTGTCGTACCAGTATTATTAACACCAAAAAAAGATGGAAGTTGCCGCATGTGTGTCGACAGCCGGGCAATTAACAAAAGTACCATCAAATATAGGTTCCCAATACCACGGTTGGACGACATGCCCGATATGCTAGAAGGGGCCAAGGTGTTCTCTAAACTAGATCTAAGGAGCGGGTACCATCAGATTCGTATCCGACCTGGTGATGAGTGGAAAACGACATTCAAGACAAAGGAAGGGTTGTATGAGTGGCTGATCATGCCCTTCGGCCTATCGAACGCACCAAGTACTTTTATGCGTTTGATGAATCAAGTTCTAAAACCATTCACTGGCCGATTTGTGGTAGTATATTTCGATGACATATTGATATATAGCCAGGATAAGGCAGAGCACAGGAAACATCTCAGGCAGGTGCTGCAGGTCCTAGAAATTAACAAGTTGTACCTCAACTTGAAGAAGTGTAGTTTTCTAACTGACAGCCTGCTGTTTCTAGGATTTGTTGTAACATCCACAGGCATTCGTGTGGACGATGAAAAGGTTCGAGCTATTAGGGAATGGCCGATCCTGACAAATATTCATGAGGTGAGGAGTTTTCATGGGTTGACGACTTTCTATCATCGATTTGTAGGAGATTTTAGCACCATAGTCGCACCTATAACAGATTGCATGAAAAAAGGACCGTTCCAGTGGACCGATAAAGATGACAAGAGCTTTTATGAGATCAAGCATCGTTTGTCTACAACACCGGTCTTGGTACTTCCTAATTTCGATAATTGTTTGAGGTTGAGTATGACGCCTCATACGTCGGAATTGGGAGAGTATTATCACAGGAAGGCAGGTCGGTAGCCTTCTACAACGAGAAGCTCAGCGAAGCCCGAAAGAAGTGGTCGACTTATGAGCTTGAGTTGTACGTAGTTGTTCAGGCGCTGCGACATTAGCGGCATTATTTAATTCAAAGAGAGTTTGTTCTGTACACTGACCATCAAGCATTAAAGTTTATTAATAGTCAAACTAATGTGAATCGTGTGCATGCTAGATGGGTTGCATTTTTACAGGAATTCACGTTCGTTCTGAAACACAAGTCATGACAGCAGAACAAGGTGGTTAATGCACTTAGTCATCGTACATCACTACTTGTTACAATGAGCAATGAGGTGGTTGGCTTCGACTGTCTCAAGGAGCTGTATGCTGAGGATGAGGACTTTAGAGATTCTTGGATGAGGTGTCAAGAAGGTCACCCCAATAACCTTCATATACAGGACGATTTTCTCTTCAAAGGGAATCGATTGTGCATCCCTCAAAGTTTTCTGAGGGATCAGATTATTCGGGAGCTACATGGAGGTGGCCTTGGTGGACACCTTGGGCGAGACAAGACGCGAGCTCTTGTGGAAGAGTGGTATTACTGGCCGCAATTAGTACGTGATGTGGGAAAGGCCGTACAACGATGTCATGTTTGTCAGACCTCCAAGGGACAATCTCAGAATACAGGCCTCTACACCCCGTTACCTGTGCCTGATGGTCCTTGGGAGGATTTATCAATGGACTTCGTACTTGGTCTCCCACGAACACAACGCGGTATGGATTCGGTGTTCGTGGTGGTAGATCGTTTCTCCAAGATGGCACACTTTATCTCATGCAAGAAGACCCTCAATGCAATACACGTGGCGAATGTATTCTTTAGGGAGGTCGTACAGCTACACGAGGTCCCCAAGACCATTACTTCTGATCGTGACACGAAGTTCATTGGCCACTTTTGGCAGACTTTGTGGACTCGATTCGATATACGACTTCAATTTAGCAGTGCTTACCACCTACAGACTGATGGGCAGACCGAAGTTGTAAATCGCACGTTAGGAAACCTCATTCACTGTATTTCAGGAGAAAAACCGAAGCAGTGGGATTTGGCCTTGTCTCAAGCAGACTTTGCATTCAACAACATGGTGAACTGCTCGACAGGCAAATCACCGTTCCAGATTATCTATGGACGAGTGCCTCGCCACACGCTTGACTTGGTCCCTCTGCCCAAGCACTCAGGCACGAGTATTGCAGCAGAACATTTGGCAAATAAGATCATGGGCATCCATATGGAAGTGCAGACCAAGCTATATGCCTCGAACGAGAAGTACAAGGAACAAGCAGACAAGCACCGGCGACAAAAAGTGTTCGAGGTGGGCGACCGTGTTATGGTCCATCTGCGCAAAGAAAGATTTTCGATCGGGACGTACAACAAGTTAAAAAATAAGAAGATTGGACTCGTCCCAATCATTTGAAAGATCAATGACAACGCTTATGTTGTTGATCTTCCAGATGACATGGCGATTTCACGGACTTTCAACGTCACAGACCTGACCGAGTATCATGAACCAGCGCAGGATGAGAACTTGAGGGCGAGTTCTTTTGAAGTAGAGGGGACTGATGTAGAGCGGGTTGCGGACAGTTTCATGGCCAAGATGGATCAGAAAAGGCCCGGTCAATGATAGAAGTGATCCAAACCGTCGGACCTTAGATCGGGCGTATCTCGCAATCCGGAATGAGTTAGCTGACGTAAAATATATGATTTTGGGGTAGAACGAGCTACTTTAGCCAACCAACCTAGCTATGCTGAGTTGTGATGCCCGAAATTATGAAAAACCCCTGGATCGATAGTCGTTTCCCTGCTTTAATTTCGTTTTTACTATAAATAGTAAGTTTTAATTTGGTTATAACTCTTCATCCATCGGGCTTTAGGACTTGCGCCCAACGTGAAAAGAGCTTAGAATAATTAGGAGAACGGTTTGGTGAAGCCAAATAGGACACTTACTATTTTTGGCCGAAAACCTTGCACACTAGTAGACATCACGACCGTTTATAAATAGTAAGTTTACTATTTATAGTAAGTCACGGATTCTTGGAGTTCTAGTTGTAGTTTGATTCTGATTTCTTTCCCATTGCTTGGTACCCCTATTTAAAGGTTTGTGAACTCGTTTTTAGTCATCAATTAATCCATTTCGAATTTCTTAGAATTTATTTCTATTTTTCTGCTTTCTTTCCTCGTGGATTCGAGAAGTCTCTGTGAGGAGTCCAGAGAAGCTCCGTGGATTCGGAGTAGTTATCCTCATCACGTTCATCCCTGCATCAGTTGTGGACATTTAATCTAATCCTACGGTACAGTAGCAATGGTGCTGAACAATAGCGATCTATGCTATGACTAGGCTAGGCTATACTATGCTAGGACAAAAGTAAAGATAAATGTATAAGATTGATGAATTGTGTTTGGAGTGGGCCCCGAGCTCTTCTTCGTGTGCTCATTTTATAAGTTGTCGAGGCAGCTAAACCCTCGCTAGGATTCCTTGTTAATCCTAGATTTTCTGCGCTTATAACATGCATTTCGAATGATAAGATCTCCACTTTTACATAGATGGTCCCCTTTAGGAAACAACTACATCTAAATTTGGAATCATTGGCTCCTGGATCTTCGCTTAGATGGTCTCCTGGACGATATTGCATCTAAAAATAAATGAATCAAGGGAACATATATATATATATATATATATATATATATATATATATAAATGAATCAAGGGAACATATATATATCGCTAATCCCGAACCTCAAATCGATCATGGTCACTCATATGATAACCTAATCAAACCACCTCTGATAAGATCTTGAACTCTCACTCCCTTCTAATAATTGGTCCTGGATGAGTCTGATCGTTTAGGAAACTATTACATAAAAAATACTTCGATTAGAGTTATTTCCACTGTTCTTCCTACCATATCCTATCTGATTGTCGAAGTACTCAAATCAGATTTTTCATTAAGCTCTCTCATTCTCTTAATTTCGATTATTATACAAGTTAAGACCCGATTCAAGTGGTGTTCATCCTCTCTTAATTTGGGTCTGAGCCACAATTATATTCGCTTAAATATTGGTTTGATATTCATATATTCATAATCTTCATTATCTTCACAAACTCTCCCATTTTGAAAGGACTGAGAGATTGCCTTACCGATTGTATCATAACTAAATCCATAATAGAATTTGTCCTCTCAGTAGGTCTTTATAGAAGTGTCAGACATGCAACCTTATTAATTGACTTGCTAATATTGATCATGTGGCATACGACAGTTTGCTCCCTTATATGCATGCGTAACGGTCTGTGCTACAACATTTATAACGGAATACATATATATAGCCAAACAAATATATCTTCGAATGTGCATATAATTTCCGTGAGTACCAATCACGCAGTGTTGACACGTGACAACTTTTCATTAGTCTACATCAAGGCCCAAAAAATGAGTGTAAACATTATTAACATTTTCCAGTGTAATTTTAAGAACAATAATTTCAATGCCCGAGCCAGAGCACTGGGAATTGGTGTGCACATTATCTCTAACAATTTAAAGACACTCAAAAAGGAACTCTAAACATCTCAAATTGGATTTCCACAAATTCATTAATTTGTAGAAAGTTGCCAAGCCCACATGCTTCTACAATGGAGGTGGGTTGCTACCGGGTTAGGGTTTGGAGCAAGACGGGGTGTGCCAATGCACTAACTGGGCCATGAAATTAGTCTAATTAATGACCCAGATTAAATGGCTCTAATACCATATATATTAATTATTTCAGAGAAATTTGACATTGATAATTTCATTTCCCATTTCTTTAATTTATAATGCATAAAAAGGTACACAAAATTATAGACATACAAGCAAATATAAAATACAACAAAATGATAAAATGTATAAGGTGTAGCATACAAGAGCACACAAATATATACAATACCATACAAGATTGATCATAGACACAACACCACATGAGCCAGCATCTCACATATGTGAAAGATCCAATCCATCCATCGGTTAGTCCAGTCATGTTGATGATTTGCCCGAAAAACAAATATGCTACATTCAGTAAGTGGGCCTTGATTTTGGGAATAGGTGAATAGGTTCCTACACCAGTACACTTAGGACCCGTTAATCCATTTCTCGGGTTTCATGTTTTCCAAGAAAATATTAAAATTTGTTTGATGGATACATTAGGTTTACTAGAGAAATCAAGAAAAAGTCAACATATCTATTTAAAAAATCTCTTAGCTTTTCATTCCCTCTTAAAAACTAAGGCAAGCTTTTTGAAGAAAAGTTGGAAAATAAAACTACTAAAGAATGTAAAAATTAATAATAATAAAAAAGTAAAAAAGCTTTGTTTTTTTTTTTTTCTTTTTCTTTTTTTAAAGACCAGTTAATTACAAAGCTTAAGCTTATAAATATAAAAGTAGAAACCAAACTCCTTGTTATTTTCTAAACTGTGGTCCACCTTACCTAGTGGACGTACGGACATGATTCTTAGGTAATATCCCCCATGGGTGGATTGGGTCCCACATCTCTACCTGTCATGCCAGCACATGCATGCGTACATGTGTTTACCATTTTGCATAAACAGAATTTTCATATTGGGAATTTAAATGGTACAGCTGACTGTTGTATGATATTTTAATTTCCAAAACGAGCAATGGGTGTATGCAAATCAATGAGGCGTGGGTATTTTTTAAAACGTGTTATCGTGCTCACCGTTAGTTGAATTAGGTTAAGTTAGTTATGGGAAGGTTAATTAGGTTATGTTAGTTGAGATAGACCAGGAAAATTCTTAGAAATTTTAAAAAAAAAAAAAAAAAAACAGTCAACATAGAATGGAAAATAATGAGGATCTTTCAATTTTAATCTCCACCATTCATTGATCAATAACGGTATTGTGCTAATAGAATAGTTATAATACCATATTTTTTAATGAATGACCCTTTTTTAAAGGAGGAATGATTTTAAAAGACTCTTGCAACTTACCTGGCCCATTGGAAGTTCCTGTTATGGGAAGCTATATGGGACCCACGGAGATGCCCGTGAGAAATCCACTCCGTTCATTAGTTTCTCAAGATCACAATATGACGGGAAGTCAAAAATCAGGTAGATCCAAAGCTCAGGTGGGCCGCACGACAGGAAATAGTGAGAATGGAAACATAAAGGTCGAAACCTTCCTAAAGATGATCATGATATTTATATGACATCCAAACCGTTAATAAGGTTATTGCCACTAAGATAAAATGTAGGCACAAATATCATCCTGATCCAAAACTTCTGTGGTCCCCACAAACGTTCCAATGGTGTGCTTTCATTCCACGCTGTTTCATGTGGTGTGGTCCACTTGAGTTTTGGGTCTACCTTATTTTTGGATTCCCTTCCTATTGTGAGCTCGAGAAACTGATAGACGGAGTGGATTTCTCACGGCATCTCTATGGGCCCCACATAACTTCCGACCACAGGAATTTACTGTGGGCGGGGCCACAGGCAATTGGCGTCTATGATGCCATTCCAGGTCTTTCTCCAGCGACCAATTACTACGGTTGATTCGATATAATAGAAAATCGGTTTTGATAGAGTGCGGGGCCAGCCTCACAGCTACCATGCAGGGTCTGGTTTCCAGCATCTGAAGGCACATGTGATCAATCAGGACCGTTCATCATTTAGCGTACACTGTGAAATGCCATATACCAAAAATCATACAGTCATCGAGTGTGCCCGTTGAATTGGGATGCTTGGACATTTTTCCTGACCATTCATTTTTTTCCTCATACGAGTATGATCTGCCAAGTCGGTGGATCAATATTATTATTTTATTTTTTATTTTTTGGCACAGTGCACTCTCACAATGCACACTAATATCACTGGCATGTCATCATTTCTGGCCAGCGATTCATCAGTAGTATTAATTTCGCTGTGGGTGGTTCACATTCGTTCAGTTTCTTTGGTCCGACAAAGTGTAACCGTCCATCTTGGGAGCCCTTTTATTGATGGACTATGGTCCCAAAAACTATCTATCTGAGACTAATGGTCCACCCTCAGTTGGAAAATAATTCATCAATCAAATGGCTAAGATTGTATAGTAGATACAATTTATGGCCGTGAACAAGAAATATGGGGGATGAATGGTTGAGATCTTGTACAACTGCACGTTCCACATGTACGATATCCACTTCACTGGCAAGAGATAAAGAACAGTTTTTAAGATAGGGAGGTAATGCACCATTACACGTAATACACGTGCCAACTTGGCAAGCGTGTGGGACATAGGCAAGTGGGGAATACATGTAGGGGTGGCCAACCTGATTAGTTGACAGCATGGTTTTTTTTCGTGGGAGCACCATTTTACGGTGGGGCCCACGTCGCGCACCACTCAGATAGTTAGATGCTCTATGCATGTGCCAGTTCGACACGTGTAATTCGTGCACAAGTGCGTGCGGAGTCGGTGCGTGTGGGGCTAGTAAAAAAATCATAAAATGAAAGTAAGATGGGTTTATTTCCGGGACTTTGGTCCAACAGTCCTGTACCGTGACGTGGTAGTGGCGCCAGCACGTCCTTTCCCAACGTAAGTTTTTGTAACCCTTTATGCACTTTTATTTTTTAAGATGAAAATGCTCTTGTGCATGAGTTACTCTTCGTTTAACTTGTCTTTAAAGGAGAAAAGAGATTTGGAAAGATTAGTTTTGGTTTCACACGAAGAAAAAGAAGACCCACTCTTTGGCCAATCTAATCCGTTCATGTGATTCGGGGCTTCCTTGATTATCGGAGAGCACTAATTTCATCTTCATTCGAGACCGTTAGTCATCAATAGAGATAACAATGGCTTTTCATCTTGGAGTTATTTCCTCTAGTGTGGTTAACCTTTGATGTCTTCTTCCCTATTTTTTGGGCCATGTCATGAAATTTTCCACTCAACTAATGGATTTAGCATATTTCAAAGGAGATGTACTGTGAATTTTTTTTTAAAAAAAGGGTCCAAAAAGCTATATGGACTCAAATCACTTCGTCCACAAATTATTAGAAACCACCAAAATGTTATGGCATATATGATTATCTCCGGACAAAACTCTACAGTTAAACTATCTTTGTTTAGAGAAAGTCAAACGTAAAAGTGTAGTGAGAAAACCCATCTTTGCAGATCTGAATGAGCCAGTAAAAATGTGAAAACCTCCTGTATATAGATAAGACTACATGAAGGTCACATCATCGGATCGTGCAAACATCGTTGGCCTATCAATTAATGCACCCGTTCAAGATCCAAGGCTTGACAGCTTGGACATACCAACTTTTCACTCTTTGCCTCATGAAGAGTGCAATGACACTTATAGTAGTGGGTGCAGATGTAGCTGGCCCATCAAGTAATGCACGTATATATGTTTCGTTGTTTTTGATACAATTATTTTTCAATTGTTGGATAGTCATAACTTATGGCATTCCATCATATCGTGCAGACATCCCTTTGACATCAAGCAATGTAATTATTCAAGATCTGATAATCGACAAATTTAATGCACTAACTTTTTACTCTCCGTCTCATGAAGAGTGCATTGACATCCCCCCACTAGTTGGCGTAGATATTCGTAGCCCATCAAATAATGCACATTTATATGTTTCATTATTTGACGACTTTGATGAGTCAAGTTTTCGATTGTTGGATAGCAAAGACTACATGGGAATCCCTTCAACGGATCATGCAGACATCTTACGCCTATCAAGAATTGCACCCGTTTAAGATCCGAGGCTCGATCATTTGGACGCGCTGACTTTTAACTTTTCGTCTCGTGAAGTGCACTGACAACCCCTCACCAGTTGGTGTAGATGTATTTGATCCATCAAGTTATACACCTATACATGTTCTGATATCGGGCAGTTGGGAGCGGCCATTAACTCCATGGAGTCATACAACAGTGGATGCCATGATTGCACCATCTGGTATGTTTCCACTTAACATACGTGACAAGGATCTTGCATTTGTTTACATGGATTATTCGGGATATCCAGATTTTGTTGATGGTCCTACTGAAATAATTGTTAAACATACGTAAGTTTGCGACGCGAGAACTCTTTTAGTATAAGATTTTGAAATCAAACAAGAAGAGATACATGATTACATGTCTCATTGAAAGTTATGATTGGATGTTGCATGCAACGAGGTTGGATGATACTGATGTTTTCAAAATAAAGACATAAATATCGAAACACACATACAGTCAGTCTTTGGATAGCTTATCTTCAAGCACATTTTAAGGAGAGTGGTCAGCGTATATGTGGAGCAAATTATAAAGTGACAGTGAAACATCATTGATAGGCAATTAGTAAGATATGTAGTGAATTTGCAGCTAGTCACATGTGGAAAGGCCTAGCGTATATGCCTGTGGATATATAGTATGAAATGTTCAAAATATATAAAGTCAATGTCAATTATGACAATGTATATAATGGTAAGGAACTTGCAACTTTCAAGGTTATGGGTTCATTCGAACATTCCTACGTTGTGTTGCCAGCCTATCTTCACGAGCTGACAAAAATAAATAAATTAGGGGACGATAACAGATTTATAGGTAAACTCCGAAACCAACTAATTTGAGAGATGCTTCGTCACACTCGGCCAATGCATTAAAAATTTTCAATTGCATTTTCGAAAAATGTTATGTGTAGATGGTGCTCACCTGAAAGGGAGGTATAAATATGTATTGTTTATGGCTACGATGTTAGACGGGAATAACCACCTCTTTACGGTAGCTTACGAAATTGGTGAGTTTGAGAATCATAATAGTTGGAATTAGTTCCTTGCAAATTTGAGATGAGAAATTGAACTATACATGGATATTGTTATTATATAAAATCGTCGTAAAGCACTGATTAGCGAAGTGAAAGTCATATTCCCTCAAAGAAGTTATGGTTATTGCGCACACCCTATTTTATCAAATATGATGCATATATGCAAGGATGAGAGGTTGAAACTATACTATTGAGCAACAACGAAGATGTGCAGGAAAACTATATTTAAAGAGATCATGCATTCTATAGCATTGGCTAACCCTTCATCATATAATTGACTCAATAGTATAGAGAGAGAAAGATGGACATCTGCATTCTTTACGAGCAAAAGATACAAAATTATTACAACAAATATAATTGAGAACAAAAATGCATTGTGGAAACACCCGAGAGAACATCTGATCATAAAACTTCTTGATAATTTAAGAAAGAAGATACAATAGTTCTTCATTGTGAGAAGAGAAGATGTCATCGATTTTCTTAGAAGAGCGATTCTATGAGCGAAGTCTTACATGAGTTAACCATCAAAGGATGCAAGAAAGACAGTATGTACAACGATATATGCGGATGAATATGAAGTGGAAACAATGAGATATTCACGTAGTGAAACTGAGTGAAGCTCAATGTGGACATGGTGAATACGGTGCGATGATATTGCCCTGTATGCATGTAATTGTAACATGTGATAAATATGAACATAATCATTACAATTATTATTCTCCGTTCTACTCACCAGAAATTTACCGACAGGCATACCAAGAATCGGTGTACCTAGTCCCTGATACTAGCCAATAAGACACATCCACAGATGTGAAAGCGATATGTGATAAAATTCGTCCCCCGATTCGGAAGATATGGCTTGAAAGACAGAAAAAGAGAAGAATTATAAGCCTCTAGGTGCAAGTGAACGGGTCACAATAGGACAATGTGCACTTACTTTCCAGCCGTCAAGGAGAAATAGGGTAAAAGTAGTTGATTAAAAAAATTAAAACTATAAAATATCCTCATTGAATAATGAGACAGGTTTTTATTTAAACTTTTGTTGATTTGACTATTCTGTGTAATTATTAATGTTAACATGAATGTAGGAAAAAGAACATTTAATTGTATTAAGTTAGTTTTCACCATATACCATGATACTCAATGTTTGAAATTTTTCTACAGAGTGATTAATGATTCAAACTCAATCAAGTTGTTTGCTAAGTACACTAGAATCTAGGTTGATTTCAATTTTTAGAACTGTGTGCCTTAGAACTCTATTATTCGAATTAACTTGAAGATCACATGGATTTACAAAATGAACTCCATAAAAGAAATTTTTACTCTTAGATTTTAAAAAATATTTTGCATGTTTTACTCAAGACTAGAAAAATGCTAGTTAGGGGTGTGATAAGACCTAAATATTACATGTTTATCCCTTATATTGCATTATTTTTTTCATGAATTTAAGCGTTAAAATATATAATTGGTTATGTTTTTGAGTTGCAGAAAAATTTTGAAGTCTAAGACGAATACGTTAGTAAAGTATCAAATTAAAGGCCAAAAGAATTAGGATGGAAAAATTGAAGAATGGAGAATTTAAAATTTTAAACCTCAAGAAACAATTATCAAAGCGTGTAGAGTGGAAGATCAAAGGAAGAACTAAATATATTGTTAAATTATGCTTAAAAATAAGTGAAGAAACCAAGAAAAAAAAGGTCATGAAATTTCAGGGCCAAGAAAATGAAATCCTGAAACTGCAAAGTTATAAATACAAATCATGTCAATTGATTACCAGAGTCATCGATCGATTGAAACTCTCATGATTTATTCAGATTGCTTGCTGGATAATTTTTGGTATGTTCGAATCGATCGATGAACATGGTTCGATCAATTGATAATTAATAGATTTTTTAATTTTAGATGTTGGAAGTTATTGAAAATCATCGATCAAACAATTGACACATCGATTGATGGTAGCCGTAACTGCGTAAGTTCATAATTTTTTGAGGGCAGTACAAAAGTGCATAAATATAATATATTTAGAGGGTTGTTTAGGACGTGTTTAGGTGTCTTCTAGGATTTGAAGAGAAAGAAGGCTTGGGTGGAGCGCCGACAACGCCATCCCACCTTAATTTTCTTTCGTGTTCTAGTAAATTGTTTGTTTTTCTTTTATTTAAGAGTTAATTATGTCTAGCTAATCTCTTAACTAAGGGCCAGGAATGAAGTTTTCTAATTTAGTTGCAATGTTTTAGTTTATTGATTCATACATCTAATTTGAATGATGATTATTGAATTGAATTATACTTGAATTTACTTTAAAACTTTTTGAGATTGTTTATTTCTGAATCCGTTGTGAATTCCGGATACATCGGAAGCTTTGAAGTACAATTGCCTGACTTGATTAAATAATAAATTAATCTGTAAAATTTCTTAATTTATTGCAAACTCCAAGCACAATAGATACTTTGAATTCCCTGCGATTGATCTCTGAATGCTTCATGAGATAATTGCTCAATTAAAGTCATGCATTGTTGGATGTTTGTGATTAATTTAATTATTTGATATGTTGATTAGAATAAATTGAAATTCGATTCTAGTTGAATTATAGAATATAAATTAATGAATTAGGCATTGCGATTACTAGAGATGGATCCCTTGATCCTTAGTGTTTCTTAATTATTGTTTTAATCCTTTATTCATTGATTTATTTAAAAAAAAAAAATAACCATATTTTAGATTAGTTCTAATTATGTTCTCACATTCCTTGTTAATCGACGTCAATTTCATTGAGTTATTTCTACACCGTAGTCTTATACTTAAGTTATTACTACATCGTAGTCCTACGCTTGGGATTGTTCAACAATTATTAGTCAGCCATTATTAATACAAAAAAAAAAAACCCACAAAAACTCCAACCATTCACGTAACAAAAAGCCCACAACAACTCCCACCTTTCATTAAAAATAAAAAATAAAAAATCCACCACAACTCCCACCATTCATACAACCAAAAAACCCACCACGACTAGGTGGAACCTAGGTGGAACTCGCCGTGATGTTTGTAAGAAGGCCTTTCCCATGAAGTTCCTGCGCTGAACCTAGGTGGAACTCCACTCACCATAATGTTTGTAAGAAACCCACCCCGTCCATCCATTCTGTGAGGTCATTTTAGGGCTTAGATACCAAAAGGAAGTAGATCCAAGACTCAAGTGGGCCGCACTAAAGGAAAATGGGGTAGGGAAATTCCTACCGTTGAAACCTCCCTCAGGTCAACAGTGATGTTTAGATGCCATCCATACCGTTTATAACGTCATTCCTACTGGGATGAACATAAAACACAAATATGAGCCTGATTCAAAACTTCTGTGGCCCCACAAATATTTCAACTGTGGACGTTCAATCCTTACATTTTCGGCCCAATTGAGTACTGTATCCCAATCATCCCAATCATTTTTGGTCCCATGTGTTAAAGTGAGCTAAAAAATCGGATGGTGGGAGTGGATTTCTCACAAACATGAGGGTGGGCCCCATCTAGATTTCCAGCGCAGGAACATCCTGCGAAAGTCTTTCGTAGGAAATCCGCACGCAGGGCGATTGGGGCAAAAAAAAAAAAAAAAAACCCTCGGTTTCCCATGGAAACGGAATGGCTACTCCCCCTGCCACCAGCCAATGGCTGGTGTTCGGTGCTCTGTGGGCCCCACCATGATGTATTTGTTTCATCCATTCCATCCATTTATTTTCCTATATAATATTAGTGTATGAGACAAAAAAATGATCTATATTCCAATCTCAATGAACCACATTATAAGAAATGGTGTTGAATGAACGTCGACCATTAAAAAATTTTTAGGGCCATAAAAGTTTTGGACCAAGCTGTTATTTATTTTTTCCCTTCACCTAGGTCTGTATGACCTAATCAACAGATTTGATGTCAAATAAACACTACAGTGCGCCTTAAGGAGGATTTTAATGGTAGATATCTAATCACTATTGTTTTCCTGTGGTGTGGTCCACCTAATATTTATATCCCTTTAATTTTTGGGATAGAGTCGTAAAATGATCTGTAAAAATGGATGAACGTCATGGATGAAACACATACATCATGATGGGCCCACAGAGCACCGACCATCAGCCTGGGGCTGGTGGCAGGGGGAGTAGCCAATCCATTTCCGTTTAACATATCTTTTCTAAGCGCATGCGCATGCAATAAAGCTGATGTACACGCCACACGTGCCAGCATAGTCTATAGGTAAGAGATCCAAACCATCCACCAGGTTGGTCCGACTTTTTAAATACTTATATATGGTCTAATCAGCATGTGGGCCCCAATATTGAAAGAGGTCGATGGATTAAAATATTTCAGCCAAGTTTTTCAGAACCGTCAATTTATTTTGCAAACATTGGTCCACTTGACTATTGAATCAACCTTATTTTTGGGCCAGGGAATCCATATAATGGTTCCATTCTTATGGATGGATTTGGATCTTAGACCTATTCTGCCATGCTGTCACATGTTTGGCGTGTCCATGAGGTTTATTGCACACGCGTGTGGGATTACAAAAGCTCCATTTCTCGTACCATATATATCACGATATTTACATTCTAATTAGCAAGAATTTCCACATTTTCTTCTCTTTGAAACGCCCACTTTGATCATCCACCATCAATTTTAATATGATGAGTACTCATTCATCAATCCAGACCATCCAAGCCTCAGTGATCATTAAGGATGAAGCACATCGAAAAAAAAAAAAAAACATACTTGATCAATGAGATCTGTCCATCAAAACTCGATCACGCTCAGATGTACGGTTAAAAATAAAATGAACAGCGGTCAAATAGCTAAGAATACCTAATTAGGTGATTTGCAATCTATGTACGATCTCCGGATGGTCCCACAATTTGGATTTTCCGAACAGCCGTACATGTGTGCCACATGTACGGTGGACCGGTAGTTGAGTCACCACCATTTTTTTAAAACGGTGGTGACCTGTCAGTGTAGCCTACCTGCTGGTCCCCGCATTCCCTTTTTTTTTTTTTTTCTGGGAGTCATTGGATACTCTGGCAGCGTATGACACCTGATACACCGGCGCTCAAAAGTTATAAACGTGGCTACATTAGTTCAAACTATACCAGCTAAATTGTGGAACCTAATGTCTTTAACTTACCATCTGAAAATCGTATTGGTTGAGCAATCCTAGCCTCTGATTCGTGGAAACTTATTTGTTCAAATAAAAACACACGATATTTTACATTTTTAACCGTCCAATAAATGTCCATCAATCCAATAAAAATATAACCAAGTAAAAATAATATTTAAACTATTGTATATCTGTGGTAGGAATAATAATTTGGACAGTTTAATTAAAATCATATGAGGTCTACATAATATTTAAACTATTTAAGTGCCTGCGTATGATTCATCACACTTTACCAGAGTATCAAAGCTTTTATCAGGCACCGCTAAGATGTCCCATCCCACGTGCTCTGCCATGATTGGCCTTCATATGCGACTTTATCCACCAAACTTTAAATTATTTATTTGGCCGACTATTGATTGAAATTATAATACTTACATATTTTCTTTTAATTTCAGAAAAAATGATGTATTTTCCAGAAAATTAGAAAATAAAAAAGAAAATAATAATAAAAGGGAATGGAAAGCGAGAAGGAGTGGAAGAGACGTAAGGGTCCGACCAACCACCCGTGCGGCTGGACCTCATATCATGTGGCACGTGTCCAACCAATCATTGTCTCCATGGGTTTACATTCCTTTGCTAGGACGTCGATGCACGTGCTGCTCCGCCACCAAAGCTGACTACCAAGAAATGAATGAGCGACAGGGGCGTAAGTTAGCGTACGCCCCTCTGAGACGAGACTTGCCAGTAACATGCGGTCAGAGGAATCTCCTGTGACCCTAAGCTATGTGGGCCACCCTCATCTTTTTGTTATATCCACTCCGTCTATCCGTTTCATCGGATGGATGGCATGGGTGAAAATCACCTTACGAACAATTAGGATGGCTTATATATATATATATATATATATATATATATATATATATATATATATAAATGAGTCATGCTTACCTGCGCACCTTTGCACACATGAGCATGTAACTCCAACGGTCCTGTAACGTGGAATCCCATAAACTTTAGTAGTCGTTTGGCTCATGGTATTAGATGAGATTAGGTGGGATGGAATTGCATTTTGTTGGTGCCAATTCCACTCAATGATTGGGAAAAATGGAAAAGCTTGAAATTAGATTAGATGAAATTGCATTGGTCCAATGCCAATTCCAGACAATGTTAGCAAGTTGTGTAGGTCCCACCAAGATATGTGGGCTATATCTACACCGTTCACCCATTTTTTGAGATCATTTTAGAGCATGGGCAAAAAATCAAGTAGATCTAAAGCTCTAGTGGACCCCACCATATAAAGCAACGGGGATTGAATACCTATTGTTGAAAACTTCTTTGGGGCCACATAAGTTTTGGATCTGCCTCATTTTTAGGCCCATGCCATAAAATGAGGTTACAAAATAGATGAACAGTTTGGATATAACACATGTGTTATTCTCAATAGTTTCAAATGATGGTGGGTGTATCCATTCAATGTACCACCGTATTACTAACATAACATGGAATTAAGTTTATCCCATGGTAACAGGGGACAATCCCTGTCATTTGTAATAATTACGTTTTTTTTAATCCCATCTCATCTAATCCTTCCCAATACCATGTGTCAAACACCCCTTTAGTTGACGGAATGCTCATTTAAGATGAGCTAAAAAAATGTAGTAGATCAAAAGCTAAGTAAGCTACACCGTAGGAAACAACAATAACTGAATACTGATCATTAAAACTTCGTGAAGCCATTAAAATTTTAGATCAAGTTAATATTTGTATTTTCTACTCATTTAGGTATGCATGAACTACACTGATGAATAATGTGGATGGAATATAAACATTAGGGTGGTCCCTTCAAAGATTTCAACGATAAGGTGCCATTATCCTTCTGTTCATCTAATTAGGATAGTGGAAGAACCGGAAAATGTACACTGGATATGCGGACATAAGAAAAATATGTCTTCATAAAAATAACTTCGCATGTTGTGAAAATCTCATGGAAAATGAGATTTTATTATTTTTTATTTTTAAAAAACAGTTGATTTTCCTTTTGAGCAAAAGGATATCTAACAAAAAAATGTATTTTCGAACACATGATTAGAATTTACATTGATTTATAGATCTGTATACGAACCGAGTTAGCTTGATTAACTCGCTCAACTTGACTTGAAAAAGCTTAATTTGACTCGGTTCAAAACTGAGTTTGAATCGAGTCGAGTTGATTTTTGAGTTCGAAAAATTTTTGAGCTGAGTTTGAGCTTACTCGAGCTCAACTCTACTCGGATTGAACCTCAACTTGAATCGGCTCGGTGACTCAGTTATTTTGATATTGATACTGCTCGCCAAGTGTTTGGTGAAATGACTCAATGAAGTGTTGTTTTGGGTACATACATTCTTCGCGGGATCAACTAGTGATGAGGAAAGAATGGATACGAAACAAATCACTGAAAAAAAAATAATGAATAAATAAATAAAACTTCCCATTATAAAACTGTCCTCAAATAATAATTTTGATGTTGCCCGCCGAGTGTTTGATGAAATACTTGTAAACTGTTGTTATTGTTTTACATTCTGTGAAAAATTAAAGATGCACTCTATATGTTTGAGAAAATGTCACATAGGCTCGAACTCAGCTCAAACCGGCTCGATCTGCTAACAGAACCGAGCCGAGCTAGCCAGTCAGGCTCGAGGATTGAGTCGACCCAAGTTCGAGCTAAGGTTAGCTATTGGCCGAGCCGAGCCAGTTGTGCCAAGTTCGACTCGGTTCAACACGTGTACAATTCTACTGACTTATAACAGTAGAAACATATATAACAGAGATTCAAAAATATAAAAATGGTTGTAAAGGAATGATTTCTTGAGGAACACATGAAATAAAGTGTTGGTTGAAAGGAAATGTGTGGGCATGCAATTAATGAGCTAGGTGGTGGTTAGGAAACATTCACCAAAAAAAAAAAGTCGGGATGAATGTAAGAACGGAAGCGGAAGGCATGTGCAACTTTTAATGCTGCGCTTGTAGCTGTTTCTTGTGGCATATCCATATAAGTTTTTGATCTATTTCATTTTTTGGCCCTAAAATAAGCTAGTAAAATAGATGGGCAACATTGATATAAAACACACACATCAAGGTGGGTCCCATAGTGCTGGTTGGTGTTGAGGTCACCACAACAGAACCCACCGTTTGGATGATTGAAATGGTATTGGAGGTCTTCTCTACCTTAGCTGACACATCATAAGTTAAAAAGGGTGGTGAACTATGACCTTAATCAAAAGGTGAATGGAGATAAAAAGTCAGTGACCTAGACTAACCAATGGATCAAAAGCTTCAAGAATGATGTAACATGTTACACTAAAGAAAGTTGCAAGGATTGAGTGTTCCAAGCAGTGGCTTACTCTGTGGTGGCATTCACCTTTTGGCCTCTTCTCCACATAGCCCTTTCCACCGTAGGATGGGATAACGACTTTCATTTTAGTTTAGGTTGTCCTCTCCACAAGAACCCTCATCTAAGATTCGAACACAAGACGTAATGCCGGCTCAAATATCAATTAACAACCTAACGAGTACATCAGTATCGTCATTATCATCTCTCTCTCTCTCTTATATTCAAATAGACAAAGCCGTTGTGAATTAGGCTACAACTCTTGTTTTCACGGATATGACTCTTATGTTATAATTTTGAGGGCCTAATTAGTGGAAAAAGAAAAGAAAATTGATTTTTTTTAAAGGACATTTTAATATATTTATATAGTAAAAAAATAATTATTATCCAAAAATAGAGGTAGGCATTGAGTTGAGTCGGACCGAGTTAGGGCTGACTCAATCTCACCCAATTTTGAAATAGATCTGACTCGAACTCTACTCGACTAGGTACCGAGTCCAGCATGCCTGACCTGATCCCAGTCCGAGTCTAGCCTGGACTAACCCGGACTGATTCAACATGATCACATGGACCGAGTCAAGTAAAGTCAACACCAAGTCGGGTCAAGTTTACTTCTTCTTCTTTTTTCTCTGTTGACCTTTAGGGTTTGGGTTTAGGTTTATGTTTAGGGTTAGGGTTTAGGGTTTATTAGAAATGGCTCAGTTAGAGCCAGCCCGGACGCACCTGTGTTAGTTCAAACCAAATACAAGCAATTGGCCCATTCCAATTTGTCCACTTAACCCTACCATATCTTAATTTTACAAAACTCCTAAATTAGAATACCCTAGCATGATGTATTTCACAAGAATAGATGAAAATCATGAAATATAAGTCTTTTTTAACACAAAATTACATTAATTAGTTGATTTGGAGAATTGGGTGGAGTCCGCAACGAATGGGTGGGCCGGGTGTGAACGAGCTGCTCAGTTGAGACGAGCGGCCGAACTGCCAAGATGGTGGTTGTTGGGTCGGGACCGTCAAGTGCGGGAGATGAGGAAGAGAGTAGAGGAGAGAAAGGAGGGTGGCCTGGTGGTGGTGGGTGGTTGTCGGGCTCGAGAGAGGAGGAGGGAGGGAGGGAGAGAGGTCAGGTCGGGTGCGGCGGGTTGGTTAGATTAGATTTAGGTGTGTACACACACACACACAAAACCTGAACTCGAGTCGAGTTTTGTTTCAGATCGAATTGAATCAATACTGAGTCAGATTTTGGGTCGAGACCGAGTCAGATTTTGGGTCGAGTCAAGTCGAGTTACTAGGTGACCCGGACTTGACTCAGTTTGAGTTCAGAATAGGCGAAGTATACACAGTTCGAGAGTTGGATAAGTCGGGTCTGTGGAGTCGACCCATCACATGCCCAGCTCTATCCAAAAATCATATGTCAAAATTTAAGGCATAAGATATAAAAAAGAATATTATGAAACTTTATATGATGCAACCTAAACAGGACTTCAAAAATTATATACAAATCCATGTTTCAATTGTACTATTGGAAATTTCGAAAAATATCATTAGATAATCATTATAACTTTCTTTTCTTTGCTTTTCTTCTTGTTTTTTTTCTTTTCTTTTACCACTATGAAATAAGCTCTAAAGGTAAAATGGAAAATAAAATTTTAGAAAGCACAACCATAGGTTTTATTGCATGATCATTTACTTGGTATTTTTTAAATTTTAAAATTATTTATAAAAAAAAAAAAACGATTTTGAAAAAGTGACTAGACTCTCTCTCTCTCTCTCTCTCTCTCTCTCTCTCTCTCTCTCTCCTCATTCTTTTCTTTTCTTTTTTTTTTTTTTTGCTCATGCCCTAAAATGGCATGGTAAAAGTGATAGGATGGACAGTGTGGATCACATCCATCACCATGGGACCCAAGGATTTTACACTACCTAATGCCTCTTCATTTCTTGCTTTTGGACCCAATTTTCAAGGTATAATTACTTGCATATTTTTCCTCTCAAACAAACACCCTACAAAAGTTATAATTAGCTATTTACCTCCATTTACTCCCATTTATATGGGTAATTGGCAATCTAAACTGTGGACCATCCTACTTATAAAATAGGAGGGATAATTAGATTAGATCATTTCCCCTCCCATAGACATGGGCTGTCCATCTTTAGCTTTGTGCAAAAGTTCCTAAGATAATTTAGATACTATCAAATCATGTGGGCCACCTATCAAGGCCTATCAATAGCATAGCGCATGTACCCTGACAACAATCTGTGGGTCAAGTCATAAATAGGGCACGGTGGGAACGTACATTGGCATGATATCACGGAAATTCCGACCCTAAATGTATATGCTATGACTCCACTCCATTCATAGACCAAAAAATCTCCAGTACTTGGGTCATTTTAAGCAAAGGAAAAGAAGACAACCAAGATCTCTCATGGTGGACCCTGAATCTTTTGACAACGATTCTGCAGTGGTTATTCGACAAAATTCCATGGTAACATCTTGGTAAAGGTCACACCCCATAAGAAATGGATTGGGCTTGTGCAGAGGAATTTTCAGAAGAATAAAAGTCTAACACGTAATCTTGATGTGGAGGGCCACAACTTTTTAATGATTATAGGGTGAAATATCCTACAACCTAGTTGGAAAAAAAATGAGAAATGATTTTTCTAGGTAGACTTCAAGATTGTAACCATAGTTTGAAAAGCTGAAAACTAGACTCAAACTCAAGATGTTCAACTGGGTTGGGTCGACTCGGAGACCAAACCAGGCTCAACTCGGTATTGAATTATTGTAAACTGAAAAAATAGTATGAATGTTAATTGATATTTATTTTGTTTTTTTAATATATAAAATCCCCTCTCAAAAACCAAGTGACTCAATTTGAGTCATGCGTCCATCCGATCAACAGGTTTTGGAACTATGTTGTAACGCATCCTACCATGCAATTGAGCTATATATTTCAGGGCCCTTTACATAGTGTTGGCATTTTAATACCTATTTTTTGGATGGTGAAATGGGGGTTTGCAAAGTGCATCTAGACCACATTAAAAACCCTGGTTTGGCTCAAAACAAAAACACCCCTTGGAGGGTGAGTCCAAACAGGCCCTTGATTTTATTTAAGGGTCTTCTGCAAGTTAAATGGCCAAATGATTGTAGGAGAAAACCATTTAATGGTGATGGAGATGGTTGATTTAGACATGATTGTCTTTAGGAAAGACTGATTTTTTATCTTTGGCTTTTTCGGTAGAAACTAGAAATCTATATGAAGCTTCTAGGATAAAGTCAGGGATGCTTTGATCATAAACTTCTAGGATAAAACCTGGACACTCCTTAGAACTTTATCTCCCTAGGGCCCAATGAAAGAAGCAAGTGATTATCATGTCATGGAGTGGGGAAATGTGTGGGGTCCACTCACAAAGTTGAATTTACAAACAATGCCATCCTGCAATCATTGCCCAGGCACTACAAAGCCAATGTGGCCGCTCACGAGCGCATGCCGCCTGGAGTCATCGGGATCCAATGATACCACTATACTGTAGATTCTCAATGGCTTGGATTGTAAAAAGGCTTTCTTTAATGCCATGTAAGAACCATTGAGGTGGGCCAATATCAGTACCCTATAGATCGAATACAGTTGAATCCCAATCAAGGGGAGGGTCGCTTCATGATTCCCACGTGTGCTACTGCTATAAGTGAGATTGGAAAAGGCCTTTAAACTAGTATATATTTGAGTTGAACCTGGACCACCTGGTACTGTTACATCTGGGTGCCACATGAAATCATCTCCAAGCTCATCATCAAGGCAACAGAGTTCATCTAAAAGTAATGGAGGCATGGTCAATGTGGAAAAAGGAGTGGGAAACCCCTAAGTGGTTTTGGGTAATCTTTTATTTAGATGAGTTATGTGATACTTGTCCCAATGATCCCCTGACATGTATAGTATCTTTCAGCCCTGATAATCCAAACAAGCATGGCCCGGTGAATTGACAATGCAGATCGTTGATCAGGTAAGCCCGATCTCCCTGATGGACAATTATAACCCATCAAATAATAACCAAAAATCAGATTATTAATAATGAATAAAGCATCAGTCCACATGAAAATAAATAAATAAATAACAAGAATGGATGGTTAGGATCTTCCATTCTAGGAGATTTTCAGAGCGGATCTTACGATCCATGGTCCAGATTGATTACGACCCTAATCCCAAAATTGCCAAAAAGTGTATTGTCATAAAAACACACAAGGAATAAACAATAAGGCTAAGGGACCATGAACAAAGGATAAAAGGAAATGGGTCACATGATGATATTGCTATCCATCAGGTGAACCACACATACACCACAATCAATCTGGACCGTGGATCATAGGATCAATCCAACATGATGTTTATCAACAAGTAGTTTATCCAGAGCAAGGCCCATCAAATCTGAACCAAGGGACCCATTTCTACAAAAAAGCACCAGAGAATAGAAATGCTGAAGCCAGATATCATAAAATGCATCCTATAATTAAAAAAGGATAAACCAAGGAAAGAGAGAGGAAGACGCAGAGAAAGAAAGAAAGAAAGGTATCCAGCTTCCCACATTGAGTAGATTAGATATGAATAATTGGAGCCCATATCATTGCTCTCCAGTGGGAGTTTTCATGCTAAAAGCAGGACTTAAGGAAGACCATGATGGCATTGAACTATAGATAGCAGGACTCAAGGAAGACCATGATGGCATTGAACTATAGATAGCTGAGTGAGGATTGGAAAAGACCATTAGATTACTCTTCAGTGGAAGACCATTGATTGGTCTGCGACTCGATGGGCCAGCCAGTGTCTCCACCACAGCTTCCTCTTTCTTCTAAAGTTGGATTTGGGGGGAAGAAGATTATCAGTTTCCAACATGATGTCATTGGATCAGTATGTTAATCAAAGGATCTCATAACAGTTGGGTACAAGGCCTGAGATTGCTACTTTGGGTGTTGGATTAAAGATGCAACCTTGATCTTTAAACTATTCCTTGGATAATGTTATCCATCACTATCTAAAACTTGGTAGAGATTAAAGAAGATGAGCTTAGATTATTCTATATTTATGTGTCTCCATTCATTTCTTAAATGACACAAACTCATCCGCAGCATATGTGTGATGCATTTGAGTCAATCCAGACTGTTGAAATAACTATCCCTGGTATGGATGAAACATATCCCAAATACCACACTTGCTGGATGGTTGTAACCAGCACTTGTTGGCTAGCAAATAGACAGTTAAAAAGTAAAACAGTCAGTGGTCCAAATTCAGCAGCTGATATCAGTTGGTGAATATCATTCATTCACTATGATTCTTGGGATATGCTCGATGCTGGATCATGACGCACAAGTGGACTGTCTGGATTGACATACGTGTATGCAACATGTGTAGTAGATGGGTCAACACAACACAAGAAACAGAGGGAACTGGAATATACCAAAGAAGACAGAGGTGGCCTCCATGTATGGAGCGCACCCAAGTATTCTATTAGATGGTTCCTTGTGCAACCTACAAACTCTCTTTGTTCCGCTTCTTTTGCAAGAAAGGTACTTTTGTCATGTAAGGTAAACGATAACTCCATTCACTGATGAGAGAGAGAGAGAGAGAGAGAGAGAGAGAGAGAGAGAGAGAGATTGGATATAGACATTTGCCTAACAGTGTTGGAAAACATGTCTGCAATGAAAGGATCACTTATCAATTACGATAATTGCGGAACTAATGGATTAAATCAGACTTCATTAATGGGAACCACTTTCATCGCCCCTGTTACTATGTCCAATTGCAAAACGACACGACTGACCTTAACATTTAGAATCAAAATTTCCTTTAAAAAATCGAGGGTTATTTGGCTTTATGTAAAGGTGAGGGCCACACCACTTATCTCCTTAGTGCATATGTTAGAGGAAACCTTTTTGGAATGATAGGATTTCTTAACAATAATGTAACAAAATAGTTTAAATTTCCCTATTATGCACAGAAGGAAATAGAATTCATGCTGCTCTACAAAATGTGAACTATCTTCACTTTTCTTTTTCTTTTTCTTTTTGCTTTTAATTCTATTAAGAGCTGACGATTTAATATGTAACCTCCCTTACACATCCTACCACAAAATATTAGTATGATATATTATCATGAAATACCATAAATTTCCGTATAAAATAGTTGGGCAGAAGACCCAATTGCAGAATTGATGCTAATGTGGTCATTTGTGAAGGCAGAAGACCCAATTGCAGAATTATGAATTATCCGTATGGTGCTAATGTGGTCATTTGTGAAGGCGTGTGGACCCTCATGATGCTAATGCAGTCATTTGTGAAGGGGCACACAACCTATCTCCTTAGTGCATATGTTAAAGGAAACCTTTTTGGAATGATAGGATTTCTTAACAATAATGTAATGAAACAGTTTAAATTTCCCTATTATGCACAAGATGGAAATAGAATTCATGCTACTCTACAAAATGTGAACATCTTCACTTTTCTTTTCTTTCCTTTTTTCGCTTTTAATTCTATTAAGAGCTGAGTTAATTTAGTAATTTGTGAAGAAAGAATATGTAAACTCCCTTGCACATCCTACCACAAAAATATTAGTATGATATATTATCATGTAATACTATAAATTTCCCTATAAAATACTTGGGCAGAAGACCCAATTGCAGAATTATGAAACATCCTTATGATGCTAATGCGGTCATTTGTGAAGGCGTGTGGGACCTCATGATGCTAATGCAGTCATTTGTGAAGGCGCGCGTGGGTCCTCATGATGCTAATGCAGTCGTTTGTGAAGGCGCATGGGTCCTCATGATGCTAATGCAGTCATTTGTGAAGGCATGTGGGTAACCCCATGAAGCCTAGTGCATGCTAGAGGAACCCCATCAAACAGTGATTTCTTAATCATAGTTATTTTATAATAAATTTCTTAATGGTATTATGAGACATTACTTTTCCTACAAAACAATCGTAGAAGACCCCACACATGCACTTCAGTTGAATAATAGATGTTTTCTAGAACATTTCAATCATCCCCACCCTGTTAGAAAATCAGTTGAATAATCTAGAGCAGAAACAGAGGAATATGTGCTTCAAAGAAATGGCTTGAAAAAGCTCCTTGAGATTTTAAAGATCTATTCCATGCATGCGACCAATCTGAGCTATGACACTGTCAAGTCAAAGGAAATGAGGAGGTGATAAAAACCATCATGCATCTATTTCCTCAAACTAATCTCAAGCACATAGAGAAAAGGCACCTTGCAGAAAGAGGATATTGCTTCCACAGGAAATGGTCCATATCCGTTGAATAAGAGGAATATCTGAGGGTGGCCTGGCAATGGTCAACAAAGCCAGAGATTAATGGCCCTCAGCGGGCCACACCAACACAACAATGTTTCAATATGTCAAGGGGTCAACCAGAGAGAGAGAGAGAGAGAGAGAGAGAGAGAGAGAGAGAGAGAGAGAGCTTTTGCAGCTAAAAGTTATCACGGTTATAATTGAACTTCTATATTTTGATATTACGCACACAAAAAGTACTCACACATGTACTGTGTAGCCTTTTTTTCTAATTCTCGTTCTAGTCGAACCGTATCAAACCTGAATTTTTCACTCTTCAGTTTCTTGGTGTTTATGTTTCTCTGCCTGAATTTTTGAATTTCAGGATTGGAACTGAATCAAACTCAAAATTTTGCATGCACTTTTTATTTCTTTCTTTTTTATGAACAATTTTTTTTTTTTTTTGCAAACATTTATTTTCTGTATGGGATTTTCCTAACAATGAACATGTGGTAACTCAGATTTGTAAATGTATATAAATTAATCAAGGTGCATTGCTCTTATTCCCACGTTGCACATTCACATCTCAAAATTTGGGCTTCACAGCTCAGCAACTGGAGCGCAAGGGCCAATGAGATTAAAGTTCCATCCCAGCTTATGTACCAGAAAAGGGGGTCTGTAAATCAAATCATTGGGTTGAAGGAAAATCGTGCCTGTATTCGGTACATACATCTGTACTGAAGGATACCTCCATAATTTCATATTTGCTTGAATAGTCTTATAACATCATCATTATCATCTTAGCCTTTCCCCCAGCAATTTCATGCTGCCATTTAAATGATAGATTGGCATGTCTTACTATCAGCTGTCCACCAAACATCAACCTTCCCCTTATACCTGGGCTCTTGGAACTAGCCCCGGCAGAGGCTCACACTGACACCACTCACATGCCAACACAGTCCCACTCACATGCTGCCATTTAAACGATAGATTGGCATGTCTTACTATCAGCTGTCCACCAAACACCTTCCCCTTATACCCGGGCACTTGGAACTAGCCATGGCAGAGGCTCACACTGACACCACTCACATGCCAACACAGTCCCACTCTAGATTTGCAAATCTTACTATCAGCTGTCCAAACATCAACCTTCCCCTTATACCTGCGCTCTTGGAACTAGCTATGGCAGAGGCTCACACTAACACCACTCACATGCCAACACAGTCCCACTCACATGCCGCCATTTAAATGATAGATTGGCAAGTCTTACTATCAGCTGTCCACCAAACATCAACCTTCCCCTTATACCCGGGCTCTTGGAACTAGCCATGGCAGAGGCTCACACTAACACCACTCACATGCCAACACAGTCCCATTCAATACAAGGCGGGGCCAAAGTATTATTACATGGGGGGGAGTTGCAACACAACCACTGACTGCAAAGTGCTCACTAACGTGAAGGGAATGCATGTATTTAGAGAAATTATGCAGTGCCCACTCACATGAAGGGAATGCATGTATTTAGAGAAATTATGTAATCCTTTTGTATTGTTTTTAAGAGTCTCATTTTCTGGATATGCCAAATCTGTAGATTTATGAGGGTATAGATTTGGGAAATCCACAGATTTAGCAAATTCCCAACAAAAGAAAGAACATGGGAGATTTTAAATCTGTGGATTTCGCAAATCCCTGCCCCAAACCCCTCGCAACTGAAAACCTGACCTGACCCATCCATAAACAAAAGACAAAAACCAGTAGGTCAAATACGCGGATTCCACCAATTTGGCTGGTGAAGCCTAGTTTCATATTAGAATTGAAAATAAGCATATAACCACCCGTTTGAAAGAAAATGCATGTGTGTTATCATTCATTGTAAACATGGACCACCTTTACAAATAAACAAGAAAGAAATACAACCAATGTAGATCAATATATGGAGTTTACATGAGGAAACATATATGTAGCAGAGTATCACAACTTTCATAAATGAGTATCCATGTTACATGCAGTTGAAAACAGCTATTTAACTCTTAAGCACCATGTGTGTGAAGATTGAAAGGAGAGATCACACATCTAGTTCAGTAGGAAGTTGGCAAAGTGCCACAAGCAACTAAGATCACCTGTTGATGCTTCTAGGTTGGTCTCACATGCTACATGGGTCAAGATCAAGCAATTATCCACTCTTCATTAAAGTCCTGGGTAGGAGAACTCAGGGGGGATTTCAAGAGCTTTTTCAATGATATTCACATGGACAGGAGCTGCAACATTCTTCTCTCCCTTTTGCTCGACAGCCTCCTCTGCTTGGAAATTTTTAGGTATATGGGACGAAGGATTCTGAGGCATATGACGCCAATAGACAACTGAAAATATCTGTAGTAAGGAATTAAATAGGAGGATAAATGAGCACAAAAGAACATCAAGGCCCTCAATGGAGCTGTAATGACACCAGCCCTGCAACATGTGGACGTAAGTTTTCAATTGGTGGTCAACGAGACCAAATAAAGGAGCACATACACATGTAAGTTGGCAATGAGCACACATGTGGTCCACCTGACTTTTGGATCAGCCTGACTTTTGGACTCATGTCCAAGCTCCCAGCATGAGGGGGTGCACCTGATGCATGATTTGGTTGCCACATGCTCATCACAGTGGGCACCAAAGCTCGACTGTATCGTAATTCATAAGTCACCACATAGTCAACTACATTGAATTGATCATTTCAATATTTATGAACACACGCGTGCACACAGACACTTACACGTGTATTGTTTATGTATGTTTATGTATATATTGGGAAAACTAGACCTGAAACCCATGCATAAAGAGTGATAGAGATATGAGCACCACAGCTCGACTGTATCGTAATTCATAAGTCACCACATAGTCAACTACATTGAATTGATCATTTCAATATTTATGAACACACGCATGCACACAGACACTTACACGTGTATTGTTTATGTATATATCGGGAAAACTAGACCTGAAACCCATGCATAAAGAGTGATAGAGATGTGAAGATAAAAGGGATTTCTGCAAAACTTGCTTCAAGGTAGCAAACATCCCCATATCTAACATTATGAGATGGTGTAACCTCGTAAACTCAAAGGCGGCTTGTGTTATCTTTCAGCAACCTCCTAAACTCAATGCACAAACAATTCTACGGTGTAACAAATACCGAAATTCTAGAAACGCTTCTACCACTTTCTGAGGAAATGCGATGAAGAACCCCCCCGCCCTAGCATGTATACATGTACGTGTCTTAATACATGTGTTTGTCTTCCTATGGAGGAATCATATTCATATAACAAATTTTCATGGGCCACTGAATGTTCTTGCCGGTCAAATTTGCTATGGCACCTATTGTTCTTCAAGTTTCCATGGCTAGCTTATTCTCCATACATTTTTGGGATATTCTTAGATACGTTCTTGACATGCTTATGTAACATTCTTCAACTGCTATGAACTATTATGATATGATATTATATAGCGCCCCCCTAGCATGTATACATGTACGTGTCTTAATACATGTGTTTATCTTCCTATGGAGGAATCATATTCATATAACAAATTTTCGCGGGCCACTGAATGTTCTTGCCGGTCAAATTTGCTATGGCACCTATTGTTCTTCAAGTTTCCATGGCTAGCTTATTCTCCATACATTTTTGGGATATTCTTAGATATGTTCTTGACATGCTAATGTAACATTCTTCAACTGCTATAAACTATTATGATATGATATGATATGATATACCCCCCCCCCCCCCCCTAGAAAAAAAAAAAAAAAAAAAAATCGTCATCTAAGCCTTATCCCAATTAATTGGGGTCAACCGGCAACATGAATCTGGCACCGCCATTCTACTCTATCAAGAGCCATACTTTCAGTTAGACCATAGGAAAGTCTTTTACTACTACCTCCATCCACGTCCTTTTGGACCTTCCCCTTGCCCTTTTAGAGCCTTCAACTTGTACCAACTCACTCCTAAATGGTGAGGTTCTTTGCACATGATCAAACCACATCTTATTACTTATAGCTGCTACACCTAACTTCCCTCAAATGCATTCATATCTATTTATATCTTTCCTCATCTTGCCATGAATCCATCTCAACATCCTCATTTCAGTAGCTCATCTTATTAACATGTCCCTTAATTGCCCAACGTTCTATCCCTTCAAGCAAGGATGGTCTTATAATTATCCTATAAAATTTCCCTTTCACTTTGAGTGGTACACAACAATCACATAAAAATCCAGTGTTGTAACTACATTTCTTCCACCCAGAATGAATTTAATGGGCAACATCCTTCTCAACCTCTCCAGTCCAAGGTGTGGAGTGGAGAGGTTTTAGTGGCTGTTATGCCTCCTGTAACAGTCTTTTCTCTTCTTTTATGTTGTCTCGGCCTGTCTGATGAATTTATGAACCTAACAACTTGGATTGACTACAAAACTCCTATATTTAATTTCCAAACTATCTAATATCAATGATAAATATATTAGCATGAATGTAATACCAAGTATCTCACATTTGCAGGGTATTACCTACCTTGCGTACATCAGGCAGAATTAGTCTAGAGCAACGTGTGTTGTCCTGTGACTCCTGTCTATCATCCTCAAGAAAAAGAAAAAGTATTATTTGATTAACTCACCTACAATTTGATAGTACCTACCTTGATGGTTAGTCAAGGGAGTTATTTTAAGCACAAGTCCTTCAACGTGTGCTTGTTGAGATGTATGTGGGTGAAGAAGAGTTTACTTGTGTGAATGTTTAGAAATACTTTCGTAAAATAAAAACTCACTAGTCACCACCAATCAATCACCACCAAATCACCACCAGAATGAAAATATGTTTGTTTGTGGTTGCTCGTCCTCCTAATCTTCGTCAATCGTCATCATCTGATTGTGGTTGTGCAATAGGTGTTGCATATCCACAATAACCAGAGCCTGAGGAAAAGAGCATGTCCACGAAACCCAATGATGACTAATCCTCACAAAGTCAATCCTTACCCTAAGTAAGAATATCCACCAATATGAGACATACCCATAGTCATAGTCACCTATGACTAGTCCAACACAAAAATGGCCCAACAGGTTTTGTATATTGTCCATGGTAGATATGCAATAGGTGTTGCATATCCATAATAACCAGGGCTGGTGGAAAAGAGCACATCAACAAAAACCAATGATGACTGATCCTCACAAAGTCAATCCTTACCCCCTAAGTAAGAATATCCACCAGTATGAGACAGACCCATAGTCATAGTCACCTAGGACTAGTCCAACACGAAAATGGCCCAATAGGTTTTTTATATTGTCCATGGTGGATATGCAATAGGTGTTGCATATCCATAATAACCAGGGCTGGTGGAAAAGAGCACATCAACGAAGAAATCAAACCCTTCACTGTTCAGGCTCAAGTTGTTCTTCAATTGGCAGGGGTGCGTTTACAGAATGGGGCCCATTTTTTCCTAGAGGTGACGGTCGCAGCCTTCGAAGAAATCCAAGATCATGGAATAAAGGTCTTATTTCCTAGAGGATGATCATCGCCAATACCGTCATCCTCGTCGTCCCCTCTCGCGGATGATCATCGCTAATACCATGGAAAAGCTCGCGGCAAGGCCGGACGTCATTGGGGAGATTCATCTGTAGACGATAGTGACCGTTCCATTACTGACCACCATTCGGGGAGCAACAGGGACACCCGTAATGCTGAAGCTTCTGAGGCTTCTCCAGAAGAGGGTGAATATGTTCCCCATCGGGATCATGAATGGAAGGAAGTGCATCGGCGGAAAAAGGTATCCATCGAGTCAACAACAAGAAATCGTAAGGCCTTCCCTACTCTGTTTGTGACGGGATTCCCTGCTGGCTGGTTTCCTCTCAACGTTGAGAGAATCTTTGGTAGGGCAAGTGTGGTCATGGACTCATGGATGTAGTTATGCCCAGAGATCGGAACAGTGGAGAATACAGAGGATTCGCTCTCGTTCACATGTCCTCTGAGGCTGAACTAGCAAGAGCCGTCACCATGCTTCACGGGGTGAAGTTTGCTGGTTGTCCGATGCTGGTGCAACGTGCGCGGTTTGGACGCCTTCGGATTGGCTTCAATCCCCCCCCCCCCCCCCCGAGTGCCGCCTTCCTTTAAGGAGGTTCTCCTCCAGCAGCACCCTCAACCATATCCTACCCGTCCATCCTTCACCCCCTCATCCTCTCCCTCTATCATGCCGAACCCGTCGTCCCCTCTCCCGCGACCTCACCCTGGGTGTCCCAATTTTGGTCAAGGCAGACCTCTTTCTTAAAGCGAAGGAAGATCTCAAGGAGTCGGTGGTGATCATATGTAAGGAAGGTGCCTCGCTTTCGTAGGTGAAAGACTGGATAGCAGAGACAACGGGTTTCAGCCCCCGGAACTATAAGATCAAACCGCTGGGTTATAATGAACTTTGGCTGACGGCATGTCCCGGGATCAATCCAGAGATGCTGATCATGGCAGGTCATCTTCATGCCGGTGGACTGGTTGCGGCGGTGAAGAGGTGGGAAGAATACTCCAGCTTTGGGATGGAAAACGTATGGTTCCAAGTTTGGGGAGTCCCTTATGAATTATGGTTCGATGAATTCTTTATTGCGGTGGCTGATTTTTTGGGTTCATATCTGGAGGTGGATGAGAAGACAAAACTAGGGGAAGAGATCAGTGTCATCCAACTTGAGTCCGAAGAAAAAAGGGTCTGGATCCACCGTCGTCAGTGAAGGTGATCGTGGAAGACCACTGCCTCGACTTCCCAGTCATTAGAGAAGCGCTCGATGATCCTCTACCTCGCTGGGGTGATCTATGGAGAATCAGGGAAGGTCCCTCGCCGGAGCAATCCCTCCCCCCTCATCCTTGGCGGAAGGAAGAAGTTCATTCTCCCTACTCCAGCAAACCACCAGTTCTGGCGCCCGCCATTTCTCCTACTGCCTGCAGTCGGAATGACTACTCCGTACCCTCTTCAATGACAAGTCACGTCTGCCACTCCCATCAGCCGCCCTTGCCAGCTCCTACTCCCCAACGCCTGGCACGTGTTCGACCGATAGACTCCGAGATAGAGACACGTGTTGTTGTCCGTGAGATGAATACTCTCAATATCCACCTTTTTCCTGATTATCCAACGGATTTTTTGGAGAAAAATCTGAATACCCAGGGCCCTATCCCGATAAATCTCCAGCTGCTGTCAGGGGCTATTATGGTAACTCCTATCACAACACATCACCTAGGACGCGTGGCGCAATGTGTTACTTCTTTCGACAGAGGTGTTCAGTTCAAGGCGACTGCTACATGTACGCTTTCTCAGCGCGAGGACCTACGTATGGGACACGTGGAGGGAGGCGAAGACAGTCCTCGACACGCGGCACTCATACACGCCATCCCTCTTTCAGAACACCCCTCGGGCGGTCCCCCTGCGGACCTGGACCCGATACCCGACTCCTCCCGAGCTTTGGTCTTACATCCACCTCTCTCTAGCCCTTGCTTCCTCAGCGGGCTTCACTAACTTTCCTCCCCTCAACCTTAGCCTTGCCTTGGATGATCCTTCCAAACCGCGATTCATGTCTGACTGTACCGCTTCTCTGACCTTATCCCGGCCGTCCTCGCCCTGCTCACCATCGGCTTCCTCCTTCCCGTCTACCAATGCACTGGATTTGGGGCCTCTCACTCTGTTTCAAGACTCCTCAGAGTGTTTGATGGCCGAGCCTCTGCCAATGATTCCTGATCATCACGTCGATAATTCGATATCGGACACGAATAGAGCTGACCTGCTGACCAAGATCCAGCAGAAGCGATGGATTCGAGATGCTATGGGTAAAGTTGGAAGATCCCTCGGCTTATCATTTGGGGACAGGGTGGAAGACTACATTGCCCTGTTTCAATGTATTGAAAACAGAGGCAGACCCCTTGTAAAGAAATCGACTCCTGCAAAACTCTCACTCAAGACCTCCTCCTCCCGCGAGCTATTACGCCTTAAAGCCAGCCCAGGGTTCATTTCTTCTTCTGCTTCTAACTCTAGACGCCAGGGCAAACGGGGAAGTGTTGTGACCCCATGAAGGTGATCTCATGGAATGTCAGGGGGGTGGGCTCCAAACATAAAAGGAGTCTCATTAAGGCGACCATTAGTTCTAAGAATCCCAAAGTTCTGTCTTCAGGAGACTAAGGTCTCCTAGTTCAAAGACTACCTTTTGGCTTCTTTGTGGAAAGCTTCCGATGCTAAATGGTTGGCTGTTGATGCAGTTGGCAGCTCGGGTGGGATCCTCGTTGCTTGGAGATCCTCTAAATGGGACCTTCTTTCCTCCTCTTCAAGCTCTTTCTCCGTTACTGTGTCTCTTAAAGATAAGTCTTCAAGCTCTTTCTCCGTTACTGTGTCTCTTAAAGATAAGTCTTCTTCCATTCATTACCTTATTCCAGTCATTTATGGGCCTACCAGTCAGTCCCTCAGGACCATTTTTTGGGACGAACTGTCACAGGTTAGAAGGAATCATGCTGGTCCGTGGTGTGTCGTTGGCAACTTTAATGTCACGCCCTATCCGGAGGATCACTCCAGACGCAGAAGACCCTCCTCCGCTATGAATCGCTTCTCTGAGTGGATCCAGCAGGAGGAGCTCATTGACTTGCCTCTCTTGGGTGCTACATACACTTGGACCAACGGCAGGGCTTCCCCTATCCAATCTCGCCTGGATAGATTCCTCGTCTCCCCAGAATGGCTCGAGGTCTTCTCGTCCAGCAAGCAAATAGCCATGTCGGGCACCACTTCCGATCATTGTCCAATCCTGCTGACTGTGGATGATGTCAATTGGGGCCCAAAACCTTTCAGGTTTAATTCCTCTTGGCTTCTTTCAGAGGGTCTACACCAGAAAATCATCGAATGGTGGAAGTCTTTCTCTGTGAAAGGATTTGCTGGTCAAAAGCTACTCCGTAAACTCAATCTTCTCAAGATTTTAAGGAATGGCATAGGGAGGAAATTCAGAAACATGAAGCTGAGACCGAAGCTCTTCTATCCGAGTTACAGAGTATTGACCGGGACTCTGAACAAGCTCCGCTTCCCAAAGATGTTCTTCTCGGGCGTATATCCATCATCCAGGACCTCTCAAATAAAGCATTAGAAGATGAAGCATCCTAGAAGATTAAATCCAGAGCTAAATGGATTGCGAAAGGGGACAAAAACACCAATTTCTTCCATCAAATGGCCAACATGTACTCTCGGGCAAAGTCCATTCTCAGCATGGACGACAAAGGCAGCAGAACTGAGGATAGTAAGGAGATTGAAGAGCTCGCCATTTCCCATTTTCAGGAACTCTCCTCCGAGAACTGGCCCAGACCGACGCTCGATTCGATCCCCTTCAACAGGCTCAAGCCAGAGGAAGCAGTTTTTTTGGAATCTCAGTTTACGGAAGCAGAGGTTAAGGCCACTGTGGATGATCTGGGTGGGGACAAATCTCCAGGCCCAAATGGTTTTCCAATCGCTTTCTACAAAACCTTTTGGGTGCAACCTTTATCTCGCTGATCCCCAAGGTGGTGGGTGCCTCCTCTTTTGCTGATTTTAGGCCGATTAGCCTTATTGGGAGTCCCTACAAAATATTGGCGAAGGTCTTATCCACTCAACTGTCAAAAGTTATCGGGAGTCTGATCTCAAGCAACCAGAATGCCTTCATAAGAGGCAGACAAATCATAGACGGTGCTCTTATTGCCAATGAAGTGCTTCATACCTGTCACAAGACCAGACACGAAGCCGTCTTCTGCAAATTGGATCTTGCCAAGGCTTACGACCACGTGGATTGGAATTTCCTGTTATATATGCTATCACGGATGGGTTTTGGTTCCAAGTGGAATCATTGGATCGTCGCTTGTATTGGCTCGGCCCACTTCTCTATCATTTTAAATGGTTCCCCTAAGGGCTTCTTCAGGAGTTCGAGAGGTCTTAGACAAGGGGATCCTCTCTCCCCACTCCTCTTCCTAATTGTAGGTGACGCTCTCTCTCAAATGCTATCCAGAGGTCAGGAGCATGGTCTACTTAAGGGTATAGTCATGCCGGGTCTGTCTGCCCCCCTAACCCACATTTAGTTTACCGATGATACCCTTATATTTTTGGAAGCTTCAAAGGTGAAAATTCAGCATCTCCTCACTGCCCTTCGTTGTTTCGAAGCAGTTTTGGGCCTAAGGATCAATCTGAATAAATCAAAGATTCTTGGTGTCAATGTCGCTCAAAACTCTCCATAAATTTGCCTCCACGCAAGGCTGTCGTATTGATTCTTTCCCTACTTACTTCGTTGGGCTTCTCCTCTCGATGAGTTCTCCACCGAAGCACATGTGGGAGAGGGTTATCAACAGATTTCAGAAATATCTTGCTTCATGGAAATGCTTCCCTACTTACTTCGTTGGGCTTCCCCTCTCGATGAGTTCTCCACCGAAGCACATGTGGGACAGGGTTATCAATAGATTTCAGAAATATCTTGCTTCATGGAAATGCCGCTATCTATCTGCGGGAGGTCGTTTGACCCTTATCAATTCTGCTCTTTCTAGTCTTCCTCTTTACTTCATGTCCTTATATCGATGTCCGGGATCGGTTCTTAGAGCTATGGATAAAATTCGAAGAGATTTCCCGTGGTTTGGTAAGGAGAATCAGAGCAAGATTCACCTTCTCGAATGGAATCAGGTGTGCAAGGTTTTCAGCGAGGGTGGAGCGAATGTTAAAATTCTGAAGATTATGAATTCCGTGCCGCTAGGGAAATGGGTTTGGCGATTTGCTTCCGATCAACTTTCCCTCTGGTCTTTAATTGCTAAAGGGAAGTATGGTTCTTCTCATGGCAACTGGTGGCCTTCAGATAAGTCTCTCTACAAAGCCTCTCACATCTGGAAAGGTATTCTCAAAGCTAAATCTCCCGTTATAACTAACAGCAGGTATGTGTTGGGCAATGGTTCAGCGATCCGATTTTGGGAAGATTTTTGGATTGGAGATAAGCCTCTCAACCTCCTTTTCCCGCAAATCTATCGCCTTTCCCCTGAAAGAGGAATTTTCATCAACAAGTGCGGTTATTTCTCCTCCAATCGGTTTGTGTGGGATATCAACTGTTTTAGAAATCTGGATGATAATGAGACCGATGAATACACGGCCCTCCTCGACTTCATCTCTAATTCCAAGCCTAGCCCTTCGCTTCAAGACAGCATCGATTGGTTGCTTGAAAAAAGTGCGGCCTTCTCAGTTGATCCCTATATGCAGCTATCTATCCTGCGGCTCAACCCCGATTTGATGTGGCCCCTTTTATCTGAAAATATCAAGTTCCGCCTAAGATTAAATGTTTTGGTTGGCTTGCGGCCCGTAATAGAATTCTAACTATAGACAACCTAGCCAAGCATGGAATGCAGATTGTCAACAGATGCCTATGTTGTATGCATCTATCGGAATCTGTGAACCATTTGTTGGTCCACTGCTCCTTTACTTGGACCATCCTGATGGAGTTCTCTCATCTATTCTCTGTGTCCTGGTACATGCCGGAGTCGACTGCTAATCTGTTGCGTGGAATGGCTCCAAGCTTGATAAATCCAAATCGATCATCTGGCAAATGTCTATCCTTGCCATTTGGTGGGCTGTCTGGGAGGAACGAAACGACAGATGTTTTAACGATCGATCTTCGTCAGCAAAGAGGGTGGGAGCTAGGGTTAAATCGTTGGTCATAGCTTGGGCAATCAATGTGAAGGAGTTGAATAGGGATGATCTTTCCTTTTTTGCTTATTAGGGGTGTCTGCTATCTCAGCAGTCCTTCTATCTTTGTATTTGCTTTTCCTCTTTAATGAATTCCTGCGTTGCTTTAAATTAAAATTTAAAAAAAAAAAGGCACATCAACGAAATCCAATGATGACTGATCCTCACAAAGTCAATCCTTACCCTAAGTGAGAATATCCACCAGTATGAAACAGACCCATAGTCATAGTCACCTAGGACTAGTCCAACACGAAAATGGCCCAATAGGTTTTGTATATTGTCCATGGTGGATATGCAATTGGTGTTGCATATCCATAATAACCAAAGCCGGAGGAAAAGAACATGTCAACGAAACCCAATTATGACCGATCCTCACAAAGTCAATCCTTATGCTAAGTAAGAATATCCACCAGTATAAGACAGACCCATAGTCATAGTCACCTAAGACTAGTCCAACACGAAAATGGCCCAATAGGTTTTGTATATTGTCCATGGTCATATCTATAGTCATATCTTTGTATTTACTTTTCCTTTTTAATGAATTCCTGCGTTGCTTTAAAATAATTTATTTTATTTTTTAAAACAAAAAAAAAGAGCACATCAACGAAATCAAATGATGACCGATCCTCACAAAGTCAATCCTTACCCTAAGTGAGAATATCCACCAGTATGAGACAGACCCATAGTCATAGTCACCTAGGACTAGTCCAAGACGAAATGGCCCAATAGGTTTTGTATATTGTCCATGGTGGATATGCAATAGGTGTCGCATATCCATAATAACCAGAGCCGGAGGAAAAGAAAACGTCAACGAAACCCAATTATGACCGATCCTCATAAAGTCAATCCTTCCACCAAGTAAGAATATCCACCAGTATGAGACAGACCCATAGTCATAGTCACCTAGGACTAGTCCAACATGAAAATGGCCCAATAGGTTTTGTATATTGTCCATGGTGGATATGCAATAGGTGTTGCATATCCATAATAACCAGAGCCGAAGGAAAAGAACACGTCAATGAAACCCAATTATGACCGATCCTCACAAAGTCAATCCTTATGCTAAGTAAGAATATCCACCAGTATGAGACAGACCCATAGCCATAGTCACCTAAGACTAGTCCAACATGAAAATGGCCCAATAGGTTTTGTATATTGTCCATGGTCATATCTATAGTCATATCTTTGTATTTGCTTTTCCTTTTTAATGAATTCCTGCATTGCTTTAAAATAATAAAAAATATTTTTAAAAAAAAGAGCACATCAACGAAATCAAATGATGACTGATCCTCACAAAGTCAATCCTTAACCTAAGTGAGAATATCCACCAGTATGAAACAGACCCATAGTCATAGTCACCTAGGACTAGTCCAACACGAAATGGCCCAATAGGTTTTGTATATTGTCCATGGTGGATATGCAATAGGTGTTGCATATCCATAATAACCAGAGCCGGAGGAAAAGAACACGTCAACGAAACCCAATTATGACCGATCCTCACAAAGTCAATCCTTATGCTAAGTAAGAATATCCACCAGTATGAGACAGACCCATAGCCATAGTCACCTAAGACTAGTCCAACACGAAAATGGCCCAATAGGTTTTGTATATTGTCCATGGTCATATCTATAGTCATATCTTTGTATTTGCTTTTCCTTTTTAATGAATTCCTGCGTTGCTTTAAAATAATAAAAAATATAAAATATTAAAAAAAAAAAGAGCACATCAACGAAATCGAATGATGACTGATCCTCACAAAGTCAATCCTTACCCTAAGTGAGAATATCCACCAGTATGAGACAGAGCCATAGTCATAGTCACCTAGGACTAGTCCAACACGAAATGGCCCAATAGGTTTTGTATATTGTCCATGGTGGATATGCAATAGGTGTTGCATAGCCATAATAATCAGAGCCGGAGGAAAAGAACACGTCAACGAAACCCAATTATGACCGATCCTCATAAAGTCAATCCTTACACCAAGTAAGAATATCCACCAGTATGAGACAGAGCCATAGTCATAGTCACCTAGGACTAGTCCAACACGAAATGGCCCAATAGGTTTTGTATATTGTCCATGGTCATATATTTGCAATGAGGTGTTGCATAAAATCCATAAAAATATAAAATATTAGCCGAAAAAAAAAGAACACGTCAACGAAACCCAATTATGACCGATCCTCATAAAGTCAATCCTTACACCAAGTAAGAATATCCACCCGTATGAGACAGACCCATAGTCATAGTCACCTAAGACTAGTCCAACACGAAAATGGCCCAATAGGTTTTGTATATTGTCCATGGTCATATCTATATAATCATACAACACCAACCCCCCCCCCCCTTGTCCATGGTCATATCTATATCCATACACCAAGTAAGAATATCCACCAAGATGAGACAGAGCCATAGTCATAGTCACCTAAGACTAGTCCAACACGAAATGGCCCAATAGGTTTTGTATATTGTCCATGGTCATATCTATATTCATACCACCTAGAGGGAGGAAAGAACACGTCCCCAATCCATGGTCATATCTATATTCATACACCAAGTAAGAATATCCACCAGTATGAGACAGACCCATAGTCATAGTCACCTAAGACTAGTCCAACACGAAAATGGCCCAATAGGTTTTGTATATTGTCCATGGTCATATCTATATTCATACAACCCCCCCCCCCCCAAAAAAAAAAAAAAAAAAAAAAAAACAAAGAAGAAGATTATCTTTGCACGACTCTCTTACTATGTCATGCATATCACTAGGATCCTCCTCGACACCTTCATTGTGCTCTTCAACATGTTTCTCCCTTTGTTTCAACCAAGGCATAAGCAGGTCCTCGTCATCATAAATGTAAGTTTCCTTTGTCGAACAGATTCGTCACACACGCCTTGTATTCTGCAATCTTAGCTTCACGTTGTATCGCATATGAAAAAGTCGATTCAACATCCTAGCCTACAATCTATTCATATTCTTCAAATGAACAAGTGCAAAACAACTCCAGTTCCTCTTGCAGCTAGAGGAAGAACTTGTTTGGCTCAAAACTTTGATTGCAATTGTTTTAAGAGCCCTTGCACTCTCTCCAAAATGAACTCATCAACAGTGTTGTCATGTGCGACTGCATATGGTACACAGATTGCATATGTGGCATATGCGAAAATATGCAATCGCATAGAGCATATGCGATCACATATTGGCCATGGCACATAAATTTTTATTATTATTTTTTGCAAAAAAAAAAAAAAACAACAACTTTTTTCCTATAAAAAAGCTTCCAAGCCTTCTCACCCCAAAACTCTCTTACTCTCTTCTTCTCTTACATTTCTTAATTCCAAGTGGTCTCTCTCTCTCTCTCTCTCTCTCTCTCTCTCTCTCTCTCTCTCTCTCTCTCTCTCTCTCTCACGTTTCATGCTTCCAAGTTCTCTCTTACATTTCCTACTTCCAACTGGTCTTAATCTCTCTTTCTCCTACATTCCCTTTCATTTGGAAGTTGGAAGATCAAGATTCAAGCACTTTCAAGTTTCAAGGAAGATAGCTTGTTGATTTTCTACAATAATAAATAAATAGCTAGTTGATTTTGTTGTTACTTCTTACTTGTTAACTATATTGTTGAATGTTGATGACTTGAAGTTTAATGCATTGTTTAATTGATTTTAAAATGTATTTTAAATATGTAAAATTAGTTATTTATTAACTTAGAGAATTTCCCCTTAGTTTCTTATTTTTTTTACATTTTTTTATTGTTTTCCTATTTTTCGATTTTCTTTAATTTTTTGAAGAAAAAATATGCGGTTGCATATGCGATCGCACATGATCAAATATACGATTCAACAACATTGCTCAACAATCAGCCGAAGTTGTTTGATTCACTGCCTGTTGTGCAAGAACATCTCCGCAACTGCCTTGACAAAGTCCATATATTTCCAATTCGTTCAATGCCCTTATCTACTTAGTTAAGTCCTGCTCTAATATATTTATCATGTTTTTTAGCCTGACACAAACCTCATCATCCTTGGCAAATGATTGGGCATATCTGAATCTTAGATTTATATAGCAACCTACAGTATGAAGATCATGGTGAAATTGTTTCGTCTAACTCTTGTAGATCATCTTCCAGTTATTAGCGTATTTACAATCAAGACAAATGATCAGCTTCGCTTCATCCATGACATCATAGAGGAAACCCATGGTCTTGTCAGATTCAACAGGATGAAGGTACCCTCATTAGTGGTTCCATCACCTTGAGGATATTTGCGACCTTCTTCCAATATTTGTTGTCCCCTTTGGTAGCCACAACCTTAACCGGAGTCACAACCTTAACCTTGAGGATATTTGCGACCTTCTTCCAATATTTGTTGTCCCCTTTGGTAGCCACAACCTTAACCGGAGTCCCCGATATCATATGCCCATGTTTTGTTTTGAGCCAAGCTCGGGAAGAAAACATCTCGCCCAACTCTCTTCGATGCTAGTACAAACTTTCAATGGCTATAAAGTTCGTCATAAATCTAATCGCCACAAGCCTAAGTAACTTTTTCCCGTTAATGAACTTCCTTGTTATGGTGACTAATTGATTATGGTTGTAGATGAATGTCGTCAATTGTCTTCCCCTTTCGACCAATGCTGCAACGCGCTTCATCTTTCCATTATCTTCTATTATGAGATCGATGCAATGTGCAGCACACAATAACCAAAATATGTGTGGTCTCTTCACCATCAAAACTCTACTCGCATACTTATATGTTGTTTCATTATTGGTCACAATCTGCACCAAATTCTCCTCTATAATCTCATCCACCATCCAATCCATTAGAGTAAAAATATAGTCAACATTTTTTTGTTGCATCTGATGCATCAATTGATTTGTGGAATACCACTCCCAAGTGATAGTATACCATGGAGCTAATCATGCTACGTCTGGTTGGGCCAACCCAGCAATCACACATAATAGAGCATCCCTAGTATGTTGTTCAAGTCTAAAGGTAACCATACATGCCTTCACATCTATGGTTACCTTTAGACTTGTACGACATACTAGGGAGTTGCCAATATTGCCATGTATAAATAGCTTAGTTGTTGTCCTACCCATCTTCACAATAACAGTTCTAATCCACAGTTATTTGATCTTCTTCTGTTTTATCACATCATTTCTAAATAGAATCAGATTATAAGGGTCTCCCAAACTCCAACACATCCACATCATCAACCACTCCCCCCTGCACGTATGGACAACAACAGTTCTAGTCCACATCTGTTAAATCTTTTGTTTTGTCGCCTCTTTTCTAAACAGAATTGGATCATATGAACATCTCCTAGGCTCCACCACATCCACATCATCGGCCACCCATAATCGTGCTAAGTCATAGGGTGCAATAGAGTGGCAAAAGAGATAATGAACATGCTGCAACAAAATTTGGGAGAGCCGGAGAGGAAAGAGCTATTGTGTAGAAAAAGAAGTAGGATGCTCTTAATGTGGCCCGATAGGAGGTGTTTGGTATTGATTTTATGGACATTGGTGTGAGGTTTTTTTTTTTAAAAAAGAATTGAGGACAGTTGATTTTAATGAAGATTCAATCGAGGAATGATGATGGCTACGAGAGAGAGCATGCATATTTCTTGTGAATAAGAAGATAGCAACGCTATGCATTTTTTTTAAAGAGGGGGGGGGGGTGGTTGATGATGTAGATATGGAGTTCAACAGACCCTCATATAATCCGATTTTGTTTAGAAATAAGGTGATAAAACATAATAAGAACAAACATGTGGACTAAAATTGTTGTTGAGTAGATGGGTAGGGCAGCACCTAAGTTATTCATATATGGCAACATATCCTCAAATCTTTATTTCCTCTGGCATCTTTCAATAATGTAGTGATATTAAGACTCAACTCTTTACTTTTTTATTGATTGCAATTAAGCCCCTATCTATTGGTGATTGATGTGGCTGACGATGCTCTAAGTTAAAGTTATATTTCTTTTTCTTGGCAAGAAGTCAGGGTTAGGAGGAATCCCTACATGTTTGAAGTTTCTGAACACAGTGGAGGAATCTTGAGGGTGTTATCTTGATGTGTCTCGTGCAATGTACAGTCTCTTAAGTTTCTGTGATGTTTCTTTTCATTCAATTAAGCATCTTTAAATCATTTCAAATTGTGAGCCTATAAGGTCTATTGATGAAGTCCCCAAAGTTGTGACTCACCCTATGACTGCTTCCTTTGTCAACAAAGGCTTTGAGCACTTTGCTCAAGTGTGATAATTCAATAATCCCGGCCACTGGATTATTCAGTCCAATGGTGGATTGACAATGCCTCAAAGATCTTCACAACAAGACAATCCTGATGCAGGACATGAAATTCAGATATGATGTGTGAGATTTCAGGCTTAAGATCATGTTAGTTCATAGACAATTACACAAATTCCACGTCTCACATGAAAGTCCAAACCATTGAATTAAGGGGAATCTATGTGGGTCCAGGCCTACACACGTTAGGGCTGAATCAATAAAAATTATGAGCCAAACACTACTCAAAGAGAAATAGAAATCATCCACACGTGCATAAAAATTAGTCCCTAATCCAAGGGATTCCCCAATTTCAATTCAAGGAACCCTAGGGTGATGAAAACGGCAAAAATCTAGGTTTAGGGTTTATGAAGAAAACATGTATGAGGATGCAAAGAGGAATAAAACCTGAAACAAAGACGATTCCCACGTGTGGACAGCGGGCCTGGGGCGCTCACACGTGTGCAGGTACCTGGCCGCACATGCGAGGGGGCGTCAGTTTTAAAAAAGCCCTCCTTAGCCCTGGTCGGCTGGGGGTAGGCTCCAAAACCCCGAAGTTTCGGGTCAATTCGAGCTGCAGCTTGTGCGTAGTACTCCATCAAATTTTCTGACCTCCTACAGGGCCGAAATCTGGAAATCTGCTGTAATGAAGAAAACTGATGCAACAAAGGAAAAATTCGAGGCACGGATGATGGTAGAAGATGAGAAAAAAAAAAAAAAAAGACGATAAAAGATGGGGTGAATCAGGATTGATGTGGCTTCGCACCACGGTAGTTAGCCCTTCGAAAAGGGAGGGCTTCGCACTCACTTTTGAATTCTTCCACAACTCACGAAGAGAGCAGAAAAATAAAGCAGGAATTTTTATTAAACTTGAATGAATAAAAAGAACTACAAGGGGTGCCTATTTATAAAGAAAACCTTATACCCTAAAAACTCGCACCATGTGCGCAACCTATTACTTGGCGATGAAGTAAACTAAAATAAAAACCAAACAAAGAAATCTAAAGTGTTCACGATGTTTTAAATAATAACAATAAGCAAAACCTAAAATATGAAATCAATCCTACGAGTGGGCCATGATCATAAGATCACATGATAGGTTTTTCTTAACTATCGCACTCTTTTGAACCAAAACTTCGTCTTCTAGCTAAGAGGCCCTCCCTCGACGTCGTCGTCGAGCCAGATCGATGGTGGGGCCCTCCTTCTACGGCGTACGTACGTGCGTGGGGGGGGGTGTGTGCGCGTGTGCGCATGATGTCCCCATCAAATCCTAACCTTGAGGATAAAAGTCAAAAGATTGGTCGCTAGGATCTTCCTATTTGGGAGAATTTTTTGGCATGGACCATATGTTGTGGAAGAGAACCAAACAGTGGTTTGCATTCATCGCTGTTCTGTTATTTCTTACCAATTTTAACATCAAGCATTAAGGAACAATGGTTTTAAAACTCGTTGACTCGAAACTTGGCCAAGTCACAACTCAGTGAGAACTGAAAAGACACACCAAGCTTGGCCAAGTCACAACTCGGTGAGAACTGAAAAGACACACCAAGTCAATGTTAATATCGCTCTCCAAACATGACTCGGCCACATTTGAGAAAAACTTGTTGAGTAGACTTGATGGCTCGGTCGACTCAACACGACTCATGATGACTTGAGCCAGGTCACCTGCCCATCCAAACTTCTTTGAGAATCATGAGATTCAAGCCCTCACCTTTTCTAGGACAAAATGTACCTTCAACTGATGTTCATGTTAAGTTTTGATATTTTACCTCTTTTGCTATTGTAAATGCTTATAACCAGCACTAATATTTTATTTAATTTTTGATATTTTACCTCTTTTTTTATTGTAAATGTTTATAACCAGCACTAATGTTTTATTTAATTATTATTAAATATTGCATCAGGTCATGTGAAGACTCAATCGAATCTTCAGGTCAGCCCAACAGAGCAGGACATCGGGTCGAGTCAAAGTTTTTGAGGTTTTGAACTATAAAGGGAACTGAAGCACCTGTCACCCACTTACCATATGGAACATGATAATGACCTGCAACAATCAAAGATATGTATGGAGTAAGGACTTCAAGCCTTGGTCTTGGTAATTTTTCATTTATAGAATTTTCTCTTTAGGGAGCAGGCATTGACTCCGACCCTGATTGACTCCCAATATTAAGGGATCATTGTACCTGGCGGTCCTTTTGCTACAAGTGGCCCATTTTCACTGGGACCAAAAATTACTCAGAGTGGAAGATCTTAGTAGACACCTAAAAATAAGCTCCTCTCATTTTAGTCAACAGTAATTATGTATTAAAGATCTTGATCTATAATACATAATTAGTTCATATCATTTCAGTTAACAGTAATTATGTATTAGAGATCTTGATCTAATACATGATTACTGTTAACTAAAATAGATGAACTCAATTTTAAGTGGCAACCAAACAGGGCATTAGATATGCAATCTTCACCTTCCTTCCTATTGAATGCCACCTTCGCTTCTTCTTCTTCTTTTCAAGTTAAAAATTGTCTATTTGCTGGCCACTCACTGAAGGGTTGAGATTGACCCCTTGTAGTGTTAGAACAGACCCAATGACATTTTTAGAGCATGACTTGAAGCCCCATGATTCTACATGTGCTAGGCATCCTCAGCTCGAGTATCATATCATTCCTCATTAAGGGCTCACATCTGTAGCCAACTAAAACTGCACGAATTTTAGGAAGTGTTGAGATTAAAGGCTAAGATCTCACTGATATAAAATTTGGACAGTGCATATGCTAGGCCATCAAATAAAGTATTTTGTTTTTGGATCAAATCAAAGGTTTTTTTTTCTACTGTGTATTGTGTACCAAAGGCGATAAATGAAGAGCAAAGACGGATATCAAAGGTGGGAGATGTGTGAGCAGATGTCATACGCTATTTGTTTTGCAATTGTATATGAGTTGGTGTAAGTTAACATTTTGGCAGTGAAACAAACTGACACAACCATAGGTAAGTTGGCAAATCTTTTTATATGTTCTCTCTTGAATCTAATGACCGTTAACAGCCATTATGGTCTCTCTTTTTTTTTTTTAGTGAAAAATCCAAAAAACCTGTATCGGTCCCGTAACGGATTGTTACGGGGCCATTATAGCCTTTACGATGAGGCGTAACGGCCTCTTACAGGGGCTGTAATGGCCTTTATGGGTTCCGTAACGGTTGTTACGGCCTTGACAACCCTATGACATGGAATGGCTACCACCGTTACTTTTACGGCACACCATAATAATTGGTTATTATTGCCAAAAGAATATTTTATTGGAGATTGCTAGTAGGAATATATATATTGGAGAGAGGTAGCATTTCAATGTAAACTCTCATTTTAATAAGAAAAAATAAACAAATCAGTCCTTTCTTAGAAGATCGCTCACCTTCAAGTGAACCATCTTTCCTTTTTCTTTTCCATTTCTCTTTATCTTATTTCAATATATACACCGTTGATATGTATGGGGTAGATTGCTCGCCTTCAAGTGAACCATTTTTCCTTTTTATTTTCATTTCTCTTAATCTTATTTCAAGATCTACACCGTTGATATGTACAGTTACACATCAGTAACTTTCAGTTTCCATTGTTAAATATCTCATTAAAAATCAAGGAAAGGAGATTGTGTAGAGCTTGGAAGAGTTATTTGGTGCAAATATTGTCCATGTATGCACTGCCTCCATACGTGTGGAATGTACCTCAATCTATACCTTCTTAGTCCACACAAACATTGACTAGGTGACTCTATCTGGTTGGCAGTCATCAAAAGGACAGTTGAATGAAAATAATCGATGTCTAAATTCAAAAAACAAATGACCATTAATTAAATATTAGGATCATCAAATCAATATGATCCATAGTGTGTTGCATCCCACCATGGATGGGCCATAGGCAGGAAATCTCCCAGATTGGAAGATCCCCACCGATATTTGGGCAATTTTCAGCTGAACATGGACCATTACTGTATTTCTCTTTTTAACTGTTGATTTGTAGGTGGTAAATCTAGAGGTTAGAATCATCCCATGCGGAGATTTTTGGGGCATGGTCTATCCACCCTCAAGACCCAAACAGACAAAATGCCTGGATTACTGAACCATGGTCCCACTTGGTCAGAAATGAAACAGGGAGTTTACCGTTGAGAGCTTGGGGTCGAGGATCCTATAATTCCTCTTTACCTATCTTATGTTACAATAATTACCAATAAATCAATGTATAGAAAGTTTTTACTAATGAGTAGCTCAAAATCCATGGTGCATCAGTGATAATGGCTGAGAGTGTGAATGATATGATTTTTCCATTGTACAATAAATATATGAAACTGAAGCTGTAATAACGAAGAAATGGTATGTACCACAAGAACTGAAATCAAAGCAGGAAAAAAAAAATCTATATGAACCACTGGCAATTTTACAAACTAAAAATTTATTTAATCATCGTTTGTACCATGTAATGAATGATTTTTCCAATGTACAATGAACATATGAAACTGAAGCTGTAATAAGGAAGAAAAGGGTATGTTCTAAAAGCACTGTAAACAAAGCAGAAAAAAAAAATTCTATATGAACCACTGGCAATTTTACAAACAAAAATTTATTTAATCATCCTTTATACCATGTAATGAATGTCGCAGCTCATCTCCACTTTGATCTCTCAAGATCTTCTCCCTTTGCATTCTCAGATGGAAGTGGAATTCTAGCAGCAGTGGTCTGACTTACACGGGGAGGACACGTGGCTGCTTCCCGCGCTGTCCGATGCTCCTGTAAAACATGACAGCTCTCGATTGAGGTAATTGTGAACCACTTATAGCTAGAGAAATTGAAGAGTTCAAACAAATCTAAATCTTTTAGCGTAAATGCCTTAGCCATGACATTTCCGAGGATTTTGTACCCAAAAAAAAAAAGCACATCAACAAGGTAAAACAGAGGAACAAAGCTCACTTTAAAGCCTAAAATGTATCTCTATTATATATAGCATGAGCAGTCGGCGGACATTTTTAACCCCTAAAAGGTGCGTCTAGCCCTTCAACCTGGGGTATTTATGTTGTTTCCATCCGCACTGCCCTCTCCTCTCTGCGTATAGACTACACGACGCAAATCAGACTTCAGTTCAACAAAAAATTACATGGGACCCACTGTGACGTCTCTCTGAAATCCACTCCGTGGATCAGTTCCGGCAGCTCATGTTGGGAAATTAACCTAAAACCGAGACATTTCTAAGACTCAAGTGGTCCAAACCACCGCAAGAACTGAGATGGAGACGCGCCCCACTGTGACATCTCTCTGAAATCCACTCCGTGGATCAGTTCCAGCAGCTCATGTTGGGAAATTAACCTAAAACCGAGACATTTTTAAGACACAAGTGGTCCAAACCACCGCAAAAACTGAGATGGAGACACGGCCGACACCCACTGCTGAAACCCCTCAACAGTTCTTTCTCTGTGTGTGTAGCCCGCGCCTATCCACACATTCGCCATCCAATCTCCTTGTTCTCTCCCTTCATCTCTCCACATGCATCGTACGTGCCATACCCACTAGTACTGATGAAGAGAAAATTGTGTCACGTACAAGTTGATTCGTAAAAATCTGCTGAGAAACCATGAGAAATTTGGGAGTCCTTGAGGTGAAATTCTGCATGAGCCTTTGCTGATTGTTGTTGAAGAAGTTGCAGCCAATTACATACTAAATGCATTTCATAACTCAGAAAGTCTTAACTCTGCATCCACTTATTGATCTCAAGCAAGTTAAGTTTTACTATCTAAACTGAAGGGAAAAAAAAAAAAAGGATGCTACTAGATAGACAACTGAAAAATAGTCTACGATAAGGACCAAGTTACAAAGGTCCAAGTTTAGTTTTACTACCTATCACTGTTCAAAAAATTGTTGATTGGCAATGAATTAACTTGTTGTCACCAGGCCCCGAGTATATTTTTTAAAAAATAAAAAATAATTTCTACGAATCTAAACTTCTCACTGTATTTTTTATAAAAAATTGAAAATAATATAGACAAATATAAGAAAGGAATACTCACAGCGTTACTTGAAAATTAAAAGAAAAATCCCAGTCAAAATTCAGGATTTTGAATATTGCCAATCTATATCACTAACAGAGGATTTCATCAGTAGTAGATATAAGCATAATTCTTAAATTTCATTCCAAGCCCCCTCCCTGCCACCCACACATGTAAGAAAGGTTGAGATTTGGTATAAGCTATCCTGTGTGTGTATCATCTCCCTGTCATCCACACATGTATCTGTATCACAATCTACTTGCATAACAGTGAATTGGCCAATTTTGTGGAAAAGATGTAACACAGCAAATTGCCTGAGAATTGAGACCAAGCATGCAAGTAGATTGTGATATAGATACAACATGAAGTTGATTTAATATCTCGATTGGATTATTGTATTCCTGCAATCCCCATGGTGCTAATGGGCCAAGAACCTCCCTTGTGAGGGAATACCCAGAGGGTCACTCGTTGTAGCCGCTCAGTGCCCCTTTTGTAAAGCTACTTTGTTTCAACACTTTTTTAGTAATCATTCAAACAATAATAAACTAAAGAGCAAATAAATATCCTTACCGAGCGGAAAGGAAATTCATCTGCTTCAAGCATGTGTACAACGTGTCCCATCTTTGGTCTCTTTTGAGCATCCAAATCTATACAACGGAGGCATACCAGCAATACCCGCTTCAAAGCCCTCGGTGGTGGCTGGACCTCTATCAATGGGTCCACTACTTCTTCTCCACGCCGACTTCCTACCATCCCTTTAAACCAATCAACCAAATTTACCTGCGAAAGCAAGTAATGATCACTATTAGGTTAAAAATGCCACGGTTGTAGTAATTCAGTGCGAATAAATAAATAAATAAAGAGATTCTTTAACCTCTCCCACTGGTCTGCCATAATCAACTGGGCTCCTTCCTGAAATTATTTCCATAAGCAGAACTCCAAAACTATACACATCACTGCCTTCATTAAGCATACCCGTGTTTGCATATTCAGGAGCAACATATCTGTTCAGAAACACGAAAAAGCTTATGCATACCATCCTTGTTGATCATGAAAAAGTTCAGAAAAGCCTATCGATGATGGTATTCTGCTGAAATGCACATTCCTACTAACACCACCCTTTTCAAACATCACTGTTTGAAATATATAATTTACATCCCTATTGCTGAAGTCCCGAAATTGATCCTAATTAGACAATATATATTTACAGTTTAACCTCACCTTGTTTGAAATAGAAGTTACGCCAAATTAGTTGGGATCAAGCAAATCCAAGCTTTTATGGTTACATCCTCCTACTCAGCTCTTCAAGAAACTCAGTTGCAGCAGGAGAAGGATTCAAACTGTCAATTTGGAGGTGCCCAGGTCCTAGCCCCATGGATGGCTTGCCAGAGAAAATAAGATTCTTATATTGAATCATCTAAGGAAAATTGCCAAATTAGTTGGGATCAAGCACCTCCAAAGCTTTTATGGTTACATCCTCCTACTCAGCTCTTCAAGAAACTCAGTTGCAGCAGGAGAAGGATCCAAACTGTCAATTTGGAGGTGCCCAGGTCCTAGCCCCGTGGTGGCCTTTGGATGGCTTGCCAGAGAAAATAAGATTCTTATTTATTGCCTTTAAGGTGAGGAAATGTGGATCTTTTATTGCACTCTATCTAGGAAAGTGTGAGAAAGGTTCTTCTTGCTTTTGGAGGTTCAACGTGTCATGCTTTGTTGGTTAGGGGCTTGCTCTCCATGTGGCATGATTTCATGAATGGAAGGAAGGAAAGGATGATATGGCAGCTGGTTCTCTTATCCATCGTATCAGTTTGGTTAGAATGCAATTCCAAGACCTTTAACAACAAGGCTTTATGTTCAACTGAAGTGTTTCATAAGTCTAAATGGTTGTTCATTAACTGGGGAAGAGCTAAATAAAGCATATGAGGGATGCCCATTAGAAGCTCTTCAGGGTAGCCAGGGGAGTAATCTCCATCAAATTAGACGATGATCTCTCTTTGATAAAATTTTCAGTTACCCTTCCAAAAAAAAAAAAAAAAAACTGTTAAACTCCCAAAGAAATGGAAATGTCTAAATTTTAAGATTGTTAGATTCAACTGCTGGATTGAAGGGCAATGGGATGCTGCTACATGTAAAGGTAACATACTTAAAGGACCTTTATGGTTACTCTCTATGTTTACCATTTTTTAAACAATTAGAATATCTTAATAAGAATAATCCAAGTTAAGGATTTGATTTGATATGTCCTCTTAGAATTAGTGTCCAACTCAATTGTAAAACGCCAATCCACTTGAACTGAGAAACGGACAAGCACTATAAAAACATATTGGTGGTAGAGAGAGAACAAACCCAAATGTTCCCATCACACGCGTAGTCACATAGCTTGAATCAGATCCCAAGAGCTTGGCAAGTCCAAAATCTGACACCTTTGGGTTCCAATGTTTATCCAAAAGTATGTTACTGGATTTGATATCTCGGTGCACGACCTTGGGCTCTAATCCTTCATGCAGATAAGCTAATCTGCATCCAGATACGATTCACATTACAAGAACAGTAAAATGCACAACAGGGTTGAAGCAAGTTACCAAAGAACTGCAGTGCATGAAGAATTTTTAAAAGCATCACACTTTAAAGAGATGAAGATGATAGATTCCCAATAAATAACAGAAAGAATAAACTTAAATATCTATAATCCTCAAACTAGGTTGTGAATAACACATCATGTCATGAAACTAAAAGTCCTGTTAGTGCTTTCCTTAAGGAAAACTCTTGCATACTCATGTAGGTACCTAACAGGGTAACTTTCTTTAACGTGAAGAAACAGTTTAACATGCATCAAGTCCACCCTGTCCATCAGGTAGACCACCCCTTGTGTCGCCTTGATCCCAAAAATCAGGCTGATTCACGACTCACCCAGTTCAAAATTATACAAAAACCTCTAAATTCTCCTGGTATGGCACACCTGACCTGAGTTTTAGAATATTGGGGATTTTGGGTAATCCTTTCATCCTGATGAGGCACATCAGATGAATGGATTGGATGGGATGGAATACAAACACCATGATGGGCCATGCACAAAACTATGATGGACATTCCATCCCAGCTGTTTCCTATGGCATGCCCCACCTTAGTTTTTGGATCATCGTGATTTTGTTCCACGGTGAACATGAGGGACCATACCACATGATGCTCAGTTAACAGTAGGTTAAGCGAGGTTACCATTAGCTACCTACATGAGGTGCGCTGGCGCAGTTCTTTCATTAAAGCGAATGCTTTGGGTCTTGAGCATAGTCCTCTAGAAGCTAGAGAAATCTCAGTCACTTTAAAACAAAGGCATCCGTAGTTATCAGTTTGGTAACTTCAAGGTTATTACAAGTCATGAATAACATTGCAGATTCAACCCCCACCCCTGATAATGACTTTAGCGCTAGTATAGCATTTTGTTTTGATCTAATTCACTGTCAAAATCTGGAATATATATATATATATATATATATATATATATATATATATATATCATGAACTAAAATTCAAACACAGATGAAACATTCCCAAACAAAAATTTTCAAATAGTGATTACACATGGAAAGAAGCGAGAGCCTGTGCAGCAACAAAAGAGTGGAAAAAGCGATATCACCCAAAACATCCAGGAATAAAAAGACAACAAAGTGGGAAAGACAACCTAATAACAAGATTCATGCAGCTATTATATGGTCCAGCAGAATAATGATTTAGGCCTATGATTAAGCAGGAATAACGCACCCTTTTGCCGTTCCAATGGCAATCTTCATTCTAATATCCCATGTTAGAGGGCTGAATGGGCCAACATCACCGTGCAACCATTGCTCCAAATTGCCATTCTCTACATATTCGTATACAAGCATCCTATATGACAAACACAGGTTTTCAAGCATGTCAGGACTCGGGAACAAACAATAACGTAAAGAAAGACACTACATTTTCCTTAACAAATCGAGCAAACTGGTAAGCGTTAAAAAAGGCAAAAGATAAACAAAGGCATACCTCTGAGTACCTTCTGCACAGAAGCCAAGAAGCCCCACCAGATTCTTATGCCTGACTTTTCCAATCGCTTCCACTTCCACCTTGAACTCCCTCTCAGCCTGACCCCTACACAGGAAATGGAGTCATATCAGCACATCCCATTTCTACAAAATGGCACTATTATATAGGAACTTAGAAGAAACAAGCACAAAACCAAAAGGATGCTATCATGCAAGCCCATAGATAACAGTAACTCAGTCGAATATCAATTTTTAGAGAAATATCAAGCCTCCTATGGATCAAAATTCTATTGAACCAAATAATAAAAGAGCAGAAACATCAAATGCCCGAAAACTCATCTCCATTGAATTTCAAATTTTTAGTAAAAAAAAAAATGTTCACTGAAGTTCATTGTCCTCAATTGGCACCAAGTATCAAAATTATCCTTTGCTTTTCCCACGAAATGGAACAAGCTACCATCTCCACTGTAGGTTTCAACATTATATAACATTTTCATAGGGGAAAGTGATTTGTCAGGTATTTATTTTTATTTTTTCACAAGAAAATGCAAAGTGATTCTCCTTGAACGGAAATAATATCCAATGACGAAACAATACATAACAACCTATTTTCATAAGAATCATCTGAACATAACTAGCTATTGAAGATTTTTCAACTCAATCCTCCAAAAAAAAAAAGGTATATACCAAATATCCTGAAATGTAAATAATGACTTCTCAAACGTACAAAAATCAAACAATAAAAGAAGAGAAAAATGCAGAAGCCATGCACTTGTTAGAGCATGCTAGAGTGTATCTAACATGCGCCTATTTCTCTAACATGAAGCAGGCACACACCATCATCAAACCAGAGGTAAACGGACAAGACAGTTGTGGAGAAATGACATTTCTACTCTGATCCGATCCAATCTAACATGCGCCAGTAAAACCATTCTCCAAACCGTAACCAAACAAATTGGATTTTTTTTGAGAGGGAGAGAAAATGAAAATAAAAGAAAAGGAAGAAAAGAAAACGTGGCAAGGATCTAACATGCGCCGGGTATACAGAAAGCCTTCGTTTTTATTTTTCAAAACTCACTTGTTGTTGAGAAGGTTTTTAACAGCAACGACGGAACTGTCAGGCAAAACCCCTCTGTAAACCACTCCATACCCTCCTTCTCCTATCACATTCTCCCCAATGAATCCGTCCGTCGCGACTTCCAGCTCCCTCAGTCCATACCACCTCCCCCACCCTATATTCGACGCATCCACCGAAACTGCTGACGACGAGCTCGCACTCCCACCTGATACTTTACTTTCCGCACTTCGACTCCCAGCCTCCAAATCCTCCTTCCCCTCTCCTCCCTCCAAATCAACAGCAACGATCTTACCCCCATTCTCCATCGGATCCGACACCGCCTTTACCTCGATGATCTCTTTCGATATCATCGGAATAAAGCCGGAAGCGTGCTTCACTCGCATCATCCGACGCTTCTTGGACTTGCGATTGGCGCAGAAGAAGAAGAAGATTAAAAGCGCAACAAGGACCATGCATCCGACAACGATTCCGATGAGGATGTAGACTTTCAGGCCAAGAATCGAGGTCTTCTCCGACAGCTTGTTGGTCAGGCCGTTGCCGGAGTCTCCCCCGTCGGTATGATTTCCAGCGGCCATTTCCGACCTTTTTCCTTTTGGGGGCTTTTTTTTGCTTGTTTGTTATGTCTCTTCGTGGAATGCGATCGTGAGAAATGAGAAGAATGAGTTTTTTGGAGGAAAGATGAGATTTTTCTCTGTTTTTTTTTTTTCAAAGATAGTAGCCGTTGGAGAGATCCGCTCTTAGGGGATAGTGACGCTGCAACGGCTAGATAGAAGGAGGGTGGGATTTGACTCGTTCGACGGAGGAGGAGAAGAAGAGAAGACGAAAAAGAAGTATTTCGGGAAAAGAGCGAAAAGCGACGAATTGAAAGCTTGCTGTGAAGGAGTGTGCTCAACGGGCATGAAGAAAAAAAATGGAGAGAGGGGTGTAATTTGTTACTCCAGCTGCACATGACGCTTCATACGCAGGCACCAGGAAATATTACACGTGGCATGTATTAACACAGATTAAACTGACTAAATTTTGTAAGACACTGTTTTTTAATTTAAATTATAAAAATAGGCTTGTTTTAACAATTCTAACCTCTGATTTGTGAGCACTTGTATTTTGAGTATGTTTTTTCAATCCTAACCGTTAAATAAATGTCCAGCAATCTAATAGTTTAATAAACGAATAAGAGTAATTTTTAGTTCAAGATATATCTAAGATGGTAACCATTATTTTGAATGCTTTAATTGAAGTATTTTATTCTAGGTAAGTAATTTCTGAGTAATTTCTAAGTGCGTGTGTATCATCCATCACGCATTGCCAGAGTTCTAGTATTTCTCACGGAGAAAAGAGAAGCGTATTGTCACCGGAGTTCTACATTGTAGCGGACATGACGAGTGCGCCACCACTACAGGACTGCTGGACACTAAAAACAGCATTTCACGAACACGGATTCGGTGAGCCGTCACTGTGGGGCCCACATTGATGTATGTATTATATATCCACGCCGTCCGTCTGTTTTTCCAGCTCAATTTATGCAATGGGCCCTAAAAAGAAAGCCGAACAAATCTCAAGAGAGCCGCACCACAGGAAACAGTGGTGATTGAATGTCCACTATTAAAAATTCTGGTGGGCCACAAAATTTTTAGATCAAACTGATATTTGTGTGTTTCACTTCATCTACGTCCTTCTGTGTGACCCAATCCACAGATTAGATGGGAAATTTTCTCAACGGTGTGCGTTCAATCACCACTGTTACTGTGATGTGGCTCACTTGAGAATGAGATATAGAACGGCTTTATTTTTAGCTTAAAGTGTATGTTAATATTAACCGTCCGATTCGTAGGGGCCGTTGTGGGAGGATACTCTCAGTTCTCCAATCTCAATGGTTGAAATTACATGCTTAAGATGGACCGAAGTAGCGTGATTTTAGGGGCTGTGCTCCCTCTGTGGTGGGCCAGAAACTAGATGCCCTCATTGAGGTACAGGTGGACGCGACTTTTGGGTAACCCCACTTGAGAGAGTCCCTGTAGGGGGGAGCTCGGTGGGCCCACCATGATGTGGTGGGACATCTACTCCACCCATCAGTTTTGGCCAGCTCATATAAGTGTATGAACCAACATGATATAGATTAAACTCAAATGGAAGTCGCCATATGAAACAGTTGCATTAAATCCCTCCTATTGGAAACTTTGTGGGCCACACTAAGCTTCAATGCTTGTGATAGACCACTGTAAAGTAGGGCCTACACTGCATGTCACTGGGCTGCAAATCCGGAAGAGGTTCGGTTGGTGGACGCGGATTGCGTCCTAACCCCATCCCCCACCCCCACCCCCACCACGCCCCGCCCCGCCGTCTCTAGCCACGGACGGGCTGTTCTGCGGGTAGGCCCACGGTGATGTATCTGTTTATCCACTTGTTCATCCCTTCCATTATATCATGTCAGGGCATGTACATGAAAATGAGACAGATCTAAAGTTCAAGTAGACCACGCCAAATAATAAACTTGGGTTACATTAAATGTACGAAGAATTAAATACAAGTTGCATTGAATGCAAGGCTGATTTGTAGTGTGGTCCACTTGATTGTTAGATCTGCCTCATTTTTGTACTCATACCTTAGAATGATATAAGAAAAGTAATCGACAATGCGAATAAACAAATACATCACGGTGGGCCCACTGAAAGAACTTCCATATGTGGGGGCCACCATGTGTCAATGTTTTATCTGTGTCGTCTATCCATTTTTCCCTGTTCCTTTTAAGCTGGGCTAACAATGAAGTAGATCTTAATCTCAGGTGTACTGCACCATAGGAAATGATGACGATTGATTGTTTTTGGGTGAAACGTTGTTATAGGCCACCTAAATTTTGAATCAAGCTGATATTTGTATTTCTCATTCATCCAGGCTAAGTGACCTGTCAAAAGTTTCATTGGCAAATAAATATTACATTGGCCCTTAGAAGGTTTTTAACTGTAAGAGTTCAATCACCGTTGCCTTCTGTCAATTAGTCTGCCTGAGATTTACATTCACCTTGTTCATAGGAAAAATGAACAGACAGAGTATAAAAACAGACTCATCATGGAAGTCACCACAGAGCTTTGACACCAACCAGTAGGACGTGGACTGCGTCTTACCTCTGCCAGTCTCTAGCTAGGCAGTTCTATGGGCAGGCCCATTATGATGTATTTATTTATCCACGTCCATCCATCTCATCTCATGATCACTTTAAGGTATGTGCACAAAATGATACAGATCTAAAGCTCAAGTGGACCATACCAAATAATAAGCTTGGGTTGCGTTAAACGCACAAAGCACTTACTGCAAGATTCATCTATTGGGTTGCCCACCTCAACTTTTGCTTACCTTCATACCTTAAAATAATCCGAGAAAAGGGATGGACAAGGTAAATAAGCAGATACATCACGGTGGGCCCACCTACAAAACTGCTTCTTCGTAGCTAGAGACAGGTGGGGGTAGGACGCAACATACGTCACAGCCAGTATGGTAGGGCTCATAGAGCTTTGACACCAGCTAGCTGGCTGGTGTTGGGGTCAACAGCTAGCTGGCTGGTGTAATGGACTAATTGAAGATCCATAAATGTACCCTAGCCAATCCAAGGACCATTTTGTTATTTTCCACAGGGTGGTTCATCTAATTGAGATGTGCCTGATTTTACACCCAGCAGTATTCCAGCTTGGGCTTCTGTTTTTTTTTTTGGTGGCTTGGGGTGTTGTATTAATGGAGCACATTGGCCATATGTGGATAGTCCAACATTCATCATATTGGTGAAGGATCGATATGACCTCGAGCCATATGATTTGCTCAGGAATTCCAGGTATTGTAGTCTGTTCCGGTACAGTTGATATAGAGTTGAAGAGATGGAGTGGGCGTGTGGAACAAGTGACAGTGAATATGTGAAGAAGATGTGGATCATCCCAACAGGACAATATTTGGATGGTTTTTATAAAAAGGAAAATAGGAAAGATAAGATAAGCACATGTGTCCCACCTAGCTAATGAGTGTACCAGAATGATTTTCATGCATGTGGGTGAGCGAGGTAGTGTCCCCTGATTTGTATGAGCCGTGATGAAGAAATTAACCTTTCCTCAATTAAGACAAATGCAGATAAAATCAGGCAAGAGATTTGAAGATATCATTAAAAAAGGGCAGCCTTGGAGAGGAAATGGTAAATGAGATTTTAGGTCTGAGAATACGAGAAAGTTGTGCGTAAGAGAGAGAGAGAGATAAAGCAGTGCTTGTAACCTTAAATACTTGGGAGTTGAAGATTATAATAAAAAATAATAAATCCTGAAACAACAAACATACTCTAATCAAACCAACACAAGACCATGTTTTTATCCGCCATGCGTCAAGACAATGATTGAACGCAAGGCCTCAACATGGACATAACTCTCGGCTCAACCACATGCATGCCTGGTCCAACTATTTGCAATGTCCATACCGTGTTGTAATGTATTCCTTACTACTATAACATGCCACTAATAAAAAAGTCATATGTTTGATGTGAGATTTATAGTTGAAAGTGTTTATACAAAAATATGATTAGATATTTTGGACTTGCTTACGTGCACAAGGAACGGACGAGGAAGACCCTAGCTAGAACAGGGGACCCTCCAATGCCTAAATCAAGAAAGGGATATGGGTCTAATCAATTATTGAAGGTTTAGGGCTAAAGATAATACATACCTTTCACCATTAGAGGTATCTCTATTTATAGTTTAGGAGAAATGGTAGAATAGGAGAGATTCCCCTATTTAGTAGGTGCGTATTGTATATGGATTGAGATCCTAGACTAGTAAGAGGATCTTCTCAAATCCTTAGCGAAGATCTCGGGGGGTCCGAGCGTGTCGTAGATATCATCCGAAATCTTTGGATAATACTTCGGAAGGAACTCTTTTGCGTAAGATCTAATTATTTGAAACTAGTGGAGATGTGCAATTGGAGGCCGAGGTAGCCTTGGTCGACCTGACTTGGGAGTGGCATGTCGCTTTAAGCTATGCCAACCGGAGTCACACCGACTTGGGTTGTGCCGACCAGAGTCGTGAAGACCTAAGTCATGCCGACCTGGGCTATGTCGATGACGCAGGGATGAACATGATGAGAATCCACGGAGTTTCTCTGGACTCCTCACAGAGACTTCTCGAATCCACGAGGAAAGAAAACAAAAAAATAGAAATAAATTCTAAGAAATTCGAAATTGATTAATTGATTATTAAAAATGAGTTCACAACCCTTTAAATAGGGATACGAAGAAATAGCAAAGAAATCAGAATTAAACTACAATTAAAATTCCTAGAATCTGCGACTTACTATAAATAGTAAACTTACTATTTATAGACAGTCGTGATGTCTACTAGTGCGCAAGGTTTTCGGCCAAAAATAGTAAGTATCTTATTTGGCTTCACCAAACCATTCTCCTAATTATTCTAAGCTTTTTTCACGTTGGGCGCAACTCCTAAAGCCCGACAAATGAAGAGTTATAATCAAACTAAAACTTACTATTTATAGTAAAAACGAAATTAAAGCAGGGAAACGACCGTCGATTCAGGGGTTTTTTCACAATTTCGGGCGTCGCAACCCAGCATAGCTAGGTTGGTTGGCTAAAGTAGCTCGTTCTACCCCAAAATCTTATATTTTACGTCAGGTAACTCATTCCAGATTGTGAGATACGCCCGATCTAAGGTCCGACGGTCCGGATCACTTCTGTCATCGACAGGGCCTTTTCTGATCCATCTTGGCCATGAAACTGTCCGCGACCCGCTCTACATCAGCCGACCTGTCTCCTTAGTCGAGTAGAGGGTCAAGATGTTCCTGATGAACTCTAGAGATCTTCGAATCGAAGGAGGTGGTGCTCTTTCAAGTGTTTGGGTAGGTCGGTAGGTGTTCCAATCTAGTGACGAGATGTCGAGCTCGATCTTACTTCTTTCTTGGGTTTTTAAGTATGAAATCGAACCTGCTATCGTGTTCGACCTGAAGAAGTGTGCAAAGTCCCGACCTGAGCTTTCATCATTGGCCGGCCTATTTTCCTTACAACAGAAAGTATTAAAAAATTAACATAAAAAGGATGATTTTACCCTTTTTAAATTATAGATCTTACGTATGTCATGTATACTTGCCACTTCTATATTAACAACATGTCATTGCAGAACGAGTTCCGTGCAATGCTCTACTACATATGTAACCCACATAGCTGTTCGTTAGGCTGGATGATTGCCCATGTAGTAAAACTAGAACATAGTAGATCTATCTCTTCAAAAGTACACATTATCCATATATGGCCAAGAGGCCATATGCATGTGCTGGCCATTTTATTGGTGGCCTTCAAAGTAACGATAGAGTACAAATAATGAAGGAGCCAAATATTCACTTTGGGGCATCAATAAAAAATAAAAATAAAAAAGAATTTTTAACATGTTCTACCTTTTAATTTTATTTTTTTATTTTTTTCTATATTCTAATAAAACCCCTCCTTTTTTGGCATTGGCAAATGAACTGTCTTCCCTATAGTTAACTTTGGTTAGTGTTAACTGTTAAAGAGGACATTTGATGGACTATATATGAAATTCTGCTTTTATCATTGACTTTGAAGATGGTAGAGATTTTTATGTTTTGTGAGATCCAAATCATTGGGTTATATGAGCCCAACATAGACATGTGATTCAAACCATTCAATTGTGAGTCATCCAAATACTATATGGATAATATTTTTATATTTATATAGGGGCAAATCAAATTTTAATTTTCTCATCTCCACATGGTTAAGGGAAAACCAACATTTATAAGGTGGACAACTAAATATAAAGGCTACCCATCAAATCTAATGGAAGTTAAGTACATGATGTTATATGACCATATATGGACAAAATTGATAACATTAGCAATGGTGAAAAGAGAAACGAAACGGAAAGTTGTATATGTCAACTAAAAAAATGATAGATATGATTTGTGTAACTTAAGTCATCCATAATAGAGCCCTCAAATGGACAGCTCTAACTAAGGCATCACCCCGCTGTTTGACTAAGATATCATTTTCTTAATATGGTTTTGGTGGTACTCCATCCAAAATTAGGTCATCCATTTAGATGGTCTAGATCACCATACAATTACCCCGTGGAAATGGTTGAAGAGTAGTAATTGGCAAGACGTAGAGTTTGTCAATAGCTTTCCGACACTATTATATATGTGAATGACCATCAAAAGTCATAATACCAGTTTAAGTTCTTTTTCTCTTAGTTAAAGCATTATAGCTTATTATTATTATTATTTTGAGCCATTGAAGAAACCAACCTTCACTTATTCTATATGACTTAGTTGCACCACTGTTTGTCCATTAACTTCAAGGTATGGGCCACACAATAATTAAAATGGTCTGATTTTTGTTCTAGGTAATCTTCATAGTGATATCATTCTAAAATAGAGACATTAATGGGAAAAGATTGTAGGGTGCCATTAGTTGTGGTACCTACTACCTAGCTTTCATGTGATTAATTGACCCCAGCTAATTACATAGGAAGAGGCTTGACATATAAAGTGCAAAGTTAACTTGTACATTTCACAAACTCCCTACGGCATATAGATGTGGACCAGTTGATGTAGAGGGCATTCAACCCCCAGCCAGGTGGGGTGCTTGCCATTTCCTCTAGTGGGTCTACCATCACAATGGGTAGTCAGATACACTAGCTATCTACAATGCACACCAAACACAATAATTAAGAGATTGTACTCATCTCTTTTGCATCACAAATTGTCACCGTACAGCACAAAGTTACACCTGCCAATCACGTAGCTTGTGGGACCTATAATCCTCCCAAAAATCACATCCATCACAGGAAACGACTTGGCTGCGACCTCACAACCAGATATGTGGGTGCAACCCTGACCGTATGCATGCATTGTATATCCACGCCGTCCATCTTTTTTGCCAGCTTATTTTATGGCATGGTGTCAAGAATTAAGAAGATACAAATTTCAAGTGGATCACACCACATGAAAAGTGGTTATTGATTATTAAAAACCTTTTGTGAGCTATGAAAGTTTTGGATCAAGTTGATATTTGTTTTTCCCTTTCATGGAGGCCTTTTTAACCTTATCAACAGGTTGGATGGTTAAAAATAAAAATAAAAAATTTTACAGTGGACCCTAGAGGAAGTTTTTAATGGCTGACGTTCAACTACCACTGTTTCCTTATAGTGTGGTTCACTTAAAATTTGCATTTTCTTCCTTTTTTGAACCATGTCCTAAAATAATCTGGCAAAGCAGATGGACAGCATGGATATATAATGCATGCATCAAGTTGGGCCTTACAACAGGGTCACACCCACATGGCTAGTTCCAGGGTCACAGCCAAGTGGTTCTCCTGTAACAAAAAATGCAACCTTGCAGGGAGCTTTCACCTCATTAAGAAAGTAAAAAAGGGACGTTTGATTTCCAGGGTGAAATTTTCTTGATTGAATGATGTCATATGGAAGTAGGTAAAATTACGGACCTTGGATCTACTTCACCTGTTTTATTTTCCACCGATTCGGGCCAAACGACACTCACCATCTTGACTTGATAGCCCATGCCCAGAGTAGTTGCACCAAGCGGTCTGCTGCTGCCCGCACCTTTGCGTGCTATCCTTGGATTTTCGACAGTGATTGGTGAGATCCTTTGGTTCATTAATCTGGCCCATTATTCTGTTGAGTCCCATCTTAAATGGAAAATCTCCTGATAATCTTCTGATTGGAAGATCCAGATTTCAGTTGAAGGTAGACCACTGCAGTAGTATCTCTCTCTAACCATCTATATGTACTACTGTAGGTTCCACCTACAAAGGTTTAGATATTGAATCATGTTCAATCCTTGGTGGGACACAGCAGATCATTGATCTAGCTATTGAGCCATGGACTTACAATTTCCCAATTGACAACCCGTTCATAAGCATTTATCATTGGCCTCCAGTTGGTTACGAATTCGGCCACGCGGAACACGTGAGATTTGTGGGAGTGCCAGAATTGATTGGATCTGATTCAAACCCTGACCACCAACCCTTGGCGTCAAGATAGAGCGGTGCTCAGTTGTGGCTCGATTAATCGTCTATTCAGTCAACCGTTGGGCGTGCTATCAGGCGACTTGTGGAGGTTGAAATTCTTCTTTCAATGAGTTCTTTTTTGCCTTGAAAATTAAGAGCTTTCAAAGCTGCAACAATTGTACAGTTGATTGAACAGAAAATAAAATAGAAGATAAATTTGTAGAAAATAAGATATGCTTACCACTAAAATGAGATTACCAACCTAACTAAGAACAATGGGGTGCTTCGTGGAGCAGCGTGTTGATCAATGAGGTTAAAATAATATTGAGAATTACAACTAAGGTTGACCCCAGTGTATAAACGTGGGTGGATGATTCCTAATACTATAATCTTCCTTCAGATTGTGCGCAAGCACAAATGGAATGAAACTACAACTACTAGTTATGACTAAAGTCGATCCGGCGTATGTGCAGGGACAGACTGGCCTACTCCGAAAGACTAAACATCTCATGGCTAATGAGCAGTGTGAATAATAAGCTAAGCTAAGATAAACATTATTGTGTTGGTTAGGTTTGGTTTGATTGATTGAGTGATTTCTTTCTTTGTAAATGCCTTTGCTATTTATAATCTTCCTCGATAGAGTGTGATGATAATCACCTATTCATGTGATGCCAGAGCATGTAACCAATTGGAAAAGATTTGTTACCTTTTTTTCGGTCGTGTTTTACTTTTGCTAAATGTTCAAAATGTGATTTAGTGCTGATATAGCCTTAACGGTTTCTTGTACTCATCTAGAGATTGTGCAAACACTAAGGCTCTTCAAAAATATAACTAATCCCTTGCATCTCCAGCGCATATCTAAAAAAAAATCATGTATGTCAGATGGCTTATCATATGTCGTTAATCTAATTTTGTCAAATTTTGGTACAAACACCTCGATCCAATGATTTGAGCCATATAATGTTGTTTTTTCATCATGATTTCTTGAGTCTTTAGTTCAATGGTTTGGATAGCATGGGTATAGTCACATCATGAAAGGATTTGAGCCAACTGATATGGGAGATGTTGTTTTTCATCATGATTCCTTGAGCTTTCATATCAATGGTTTATATCACATAACTATTGTCGCACCATACGTAAATAGGCATGGATTGCTTACAGTGAAATGTTAAATGCACTCACGTAATAATAGCATGCTACTAATGAAAAATAATCATACAAACTCATAAGATTCTTTTTCCATGAAATGATTGTTGGGACTCGCAGAAGCATAGAGAATAAAATTAAGCAAAGTAATCACAATCGCACAAAGCAAACCCAAACAAAGAACAATCTATATTTTACATGGAAAACCCCTTATGGGAAAAAATTCTGGCAGAAAGCGATAAGTAATGTACTATGAACAACCCCTCAAATTTCATTTGAATCCCTAACTATACCCTTGAACCCCTAAGAATATCTTAAAAAGTCATAATATTTAACCTAATCTCGATTACATGCAGTATATATACTACCCAACCATAATAGGAAACAAATTGCACTATTAAGCAATTATATGCACATCTTCAATGGGACCTTTGATGGCATCGACAGTCATCGAAGACCAGTTGATGACATCGACAATCCTTTGATGCCATCGAGTAACAACATTCAAAATTATCTAACAATCAACTAGAATTTTTCTAGATTCTCTCGATGGGATTGACATTTGCTTGATAAGATCGAGTGGTTTGTCGATGTCATCGACAGACCCATGCCAGTTACAGACAGATCTAAGACATTGACAATAATCTCCACCACATCTTCAATCTCGATTCTCCATTGCTCATTTGCCATCACTATCTCTAATTGCCTTTCATCATAGCTTCGTCATTGGCTTTTTTTGCGCACTCCATCTTCATTAAGCCTTCACCAAGTCTAGAAAAGCTGCACAAAAATTAAACTTCTCTGTGGGACTACCTTCGTAAGCATATCGATATGATTCACGCTTGTATGTATCTTCTAAAGGGTCACGCATCCTTCCTCAATCACCTATCGAATAAAATGATGACGCACATCAATATGTTCAGTATATAAGTGATAAACATAGTTCTTCACTAAATTAATAAATATTACAATAGGTAGATGATCTTAACAATTCCAACAATTCCTCGAATCCCATTTGAATCCCTAACTATGCCTTTAAACAACTCGTAAAACCATAATTATTACCCTACTCTTGATTATACTTGGTATATATACTACGAAATCAAAATAGGAAACAAATTGTGCACTTACGCAATTTTGCATGCGTCTTCAATGTGACCTTCGATAGCATCGCAGCCATCAAAGACCAGTCAATGACATCGAAGATCATTTGATGTAATCAAGTAGCAACCTCTAAAATTGTTCAGAAATCAACTAGGTTTTTTCCGATATATCTCGATGGGATCGAGCATCTGTCAATAAAATCAGCGTATGCCAGATAAAATCTGAGTGGTATGTTAATGTCATTAACAAAACCGGTTATAGACAATTTGAAAAGATTTACAACAATAATACTTTTACTCTTTTCATCACGTACCCCCACACTCCACAGCCCTGTAAAATTTTGTATATGTCTGGACAGAGTGGGCCTTAACTGTCGGACTCATTTGTTCATTTGCACAACTTTGGAATTAAAATCATGGAGATTCTCCAACCATACACATGGCATCATTGTACAACAATCCCAACGGTCCAACTCACTGACCCAGCAGTGGATGAAACATAACCCAAAAGTTTTCTTTGAAATGATAATATTAACTATTCATTTTAAACTTCGAATCTGGAGTGCTCACTATTATATTCATAACCATTCATTTGATTAGATGGTTAGGATTGCTTCATCATTGTATTTTAGAGATATGTCCATCCACCATGAGACCCACGATTTGGATGGTCTGGATAGATGTATACATATATAAGATAGAGAGGAGGATGGATTACCACCATTTCCCAAACTTTCCAAAGCTACCATACGAATCTGCCTCCCTTCTTTAGCCTGCATACGAAGGCAACAGCCAACATCACCATATGCTGAGGGCCCATTAAAGAATACGAGCATTAATGATAATATGCATGACCCTGTATAAAATATCTATGCACCTTCTCCACATTCGCTAGATAAGTGGCAAATATATAAGGTGATCGAGACAGTGAATCCGGTGGGCCACCATTTGGATGGCTATATACCAAAATTTTCGATGATTTGGACCATACGATCATCCGTTTAATGTGAATTATACAGAGATTGATGCAGATCACAGTCTTATCCGTTCATTTGGTAGGCCACTTATCGATCAGATGGCTAAGTCAGTCTAATACCCCAGCTTTTGGGAATATGGCCTACCCCCACAAGTGGCAGTGCACCGTACCAAATGCCCATTTGCCACGTGTACACTGGGAGGAAACTATATGGACCTTTGTAAAATTATTTTTCAAGTATTGAGGAGATTCTGAGTTCTTGGAGTGTCGGCAAGAGCCACCGATTTAATAAGTGGTGACTCGCACACTTTATAAATAAGCAATAGATTTCTGGACCGTCCAAGTCGCTGGCAGTAACCATTTTATTTTTACTTCTGAATTCCAACTACTCGATCTCTCACTTTTAACCATCCATTTAAGTGACACCTATTGCATGGTTAGGATTTCTTGATCGTGTCATTTTATCCGAATGTCAGAGTGCTGAAGGATGCTGGTTGGTCCTTTTAATTGGTGGCATACAAACACTAAAAACAAAAATCCACATCCGTTCATTTTTCTACGAGAAACGGTCCCTTTATTAGATGGGTTATGATATTCCGGTCAAACGAGTTTTGGGTAATCACCGGGTCCCACGAGTTGCCTCCTTTTATTCTGCTTCTAATTTTGTTAGACTTACAACTTGTATGGTCCAAAAGACGTAGCACCAAAAATCCACCTTCGAAGTGGACAACCAAAAAAAATTAATAAACAAGTTCTCTGTATATATGCATAGAGAACTTCCTGTGAGATCGAGCTATGTGGCCCACCATGATGTGTGTTGAACATCTATCCCATCAATTAGATGAACTATTCCATAATGGGCCAGGGGTTTAAAAAAATTAAGTCAATCCATGACTTGAGTGGGCCACACTACATACAACAGCTGAGAGGGGTTACCTTCCTATTAAAACATTCATAATCTTTTTTTGGGCCCACTGAGATGTGGTTCACAAATCCAGCCTCATCCATTGTGTGTCCCACTTGGATGAAGGATTAGACCAAGTTTCAGCCATATCCAAAACTAAGATGAGCCCCACAAAGTGCTTTGTATGTTTTAGGCATGTTAACAAATGATTTTGGATGGTATTGCCCACCTGAGCTCCTTGGCTGATATTTTAGACATCCCATGAAGGGACCGATCAAATGCACAGTATTGATATTTAACACAGATCATAGTGGACCCACATGGCTCAACCATTTGGTAAGTTTCCATGAGATCGAACTCATAGTGTATGTATATATATATATATATATATATATATATATATATATATATATATATATATATATATATATAAGGAAAAAGTACAATGCGTGAGGTCAAGCTGTGTGGGCCCCACCGTGATGTGTTTCGACCATCAACACCGTGCATTTGATGGGTACTCTTTAAATTATGGGATATACCAAAAATCAGCCGTATAAGGAACTCAGGTAGGCCATATCATCTAAAATTATGTGAAGACACCGTTAAAACATATAAAAGCACTTTGTGGGGTCCACCTGAGTTTTTCATGCACCTGAAACTTGGTATGAACCCTCATTCAAGTGGGACACACATAATGGATGGGCTAGATTTACAAACTACATCTCGGTGGGCCCTCAAAAATGGTTATGAATGTTTTATTGGTGCACGGCCCCTCCCCACTTCTGTATGTGGTGTGGCCCTTACAAGTCACAGATTGACTTGATTTTTGAGACTTAAGCTCACGATTGAATGGTGCATCTGACTGATGGAGTAGATGTTCGAAAAGCATCACGGTGGGGCCCACACCGCTCCACCTCATGGGGGCATTAAAATCAGCTCGAGCGCGCTGTACCTTTCCCCCCTCTCTCTCTCTCTCTCTCTCTCTCTCTCTCTCTCTCTCTCTCTCTCTCTCTCTCTATATATATATATATATATATATATAAAATCTTCGCATTCAAGTGATGGCCTACAATAATGTTGTGTATGTCTCATCTAATCAACAGATCACGTGATGGAATTCCTAAAAAATCAAGGTTATAAAATCTTTAATTTAGTGGGCCGCACCATAGAAAACAACAGACAACCATCCAAAAACCTTCGAATTCATGTGGTGGTACATGTGTCGGTTGGATGGGCATGTTTTTGAGTATTCCAAATTTCATGGTACACGTAAAACTTGTGGGGCCATGAGAAGCAGTCGTTGAATAAAAGCTTATTTTACAAGCAGTAGCAGATGTACCACCCTCCAAAAAGTGTTATTGAGTTCAGGAACGCCACCTATTTTACGAAGCCCACGCCTGTGGGCCCCACCATCTTCTATCTGTAAATTCTCTACTTCACCTATAAGGTGTGGGGCCCACCATGTTCTATCTCTAAATTCTCTACCCCACCTATAAGATGTTCTATCTGTAAATTCTCTACCCCACCTATAAGGTGTGGGGCCCACCATGTTTTGTGTAAATTCTACTCTGTCCATTGGATTTTATCCTCCCGTTTTAGGACGTTTCTTTCATCAGGCCTGGAAAAAAAAAAATTGGCTTATTAAAAAACTCAGGTGGGCCACGCCGTGTGAACTTGTTACTTTCAAGAGATTTTTTTTTTTTTTTTTTTTTTTGAGTTGTGTGGCCCATATGAAATTTTAATCCATCTTATCTTTTGTATGTACGGTTCAAATGATGATTCTCGCCTAATGAATGGAGTTGATTTTACATATACAATATAGTTGATTCCACGGAGCTTGGGTATTTCACGCGCTGGTGAGAAACATGTGTTCCTGACGATTCCAGGCCCTTTAATGAAAGAGGAGCGTCGAGGCGTCAGATTCCGGTAGCAAAAATCGGAACCAATTCAAGCTGGGAGAAGTACAATTGATTGCGTTAATGTTGGATACGCTAGCAGTGTATAATGAATGATACTCATGCAAACAGTCCTCTACACGAAGCGTACATTTATCTGAATCTGAACCGTCCAAATTGTGAATCCATTGTGTATCGACCATTAAAAATAGATTGGAAGGATGAATTTGAATGCCTAAAACAGATTCTTCGAAACGAGAATTGTATGAATGATGATCAGTCCAAAATCAACAGAAAACACCTACTAATCATTCATCATGTTTTTTTTCAAAGAATTACGATTTAAGATACACAATTCGCGGGTTATATTTAGTTTGGACGGTTCAGATTTATTCATAAGCATGCATATTGTACAGTAGTATTTTGATAGTGCATGTATTGGATGGTCATACTCTTTAAGAGCATAATGTTTTCTTGAAGAATTATATGGGTGAGTGTCGGTGTCACGCGGTTTTCAGGTGGAGTAATTGGGGCTTATTTTATACTCTGGCAGAGTATGATACTTGATAGTCATGCACTCAGAATTTGTAAAGGTGGGATACATTAACTCAAATTAAACCGGCTAACATGTAGAAACCAACTTAGCTAACTCATAATATCGAAATAAAATTATTTTATTATTCTTCGTTCCTGATTAGTGGAGAAACGTTGGGTGAAATATGACCATTGGATATTATCAACTCTCATCTTAAAATAAATGTCCAACCATGAGATGGTGAGATAATCAAGCAATACTTTTTTGATATTATTGATCCATCTAAGCTTGGTAGCCTAATTTGGACGGTTCAGTTTGAATTACTGTTATTCCAAGTATGCAATTCGTAAATAATTATAAGTGTCTGCGTATCATCCATCACACACTTTCAGAGTATCAAAGTTTTTCTTGTAGTAATTTAATACGCTGGTGGAGCAGCTAAGCCCCATGTACACGTCATGAGTATAATGGCCTGATGTTGGACGAGCTTCCACGTGAGAGAGGTATGGCGCCACATAGTCACGTGGCAAGAACAGAACAATCTAGACTGTAAAAATCGTGTGATGGAAGTCAATCGGACCGTTAAGATCAATGGAGATTTGTTGGTTGAATAGCTCCATTTTCTAATTTTCATATCATCCATCCGTTTTATGGCCATTTTGGTATGAGTGTGGTCCATCTGCAATGGATACGATGAAATGCAATCTTTGGCTGGGCGTGGAATGTCATTCAATGTTTTGTTTTGTTTTGTTTTATAAAAAAATTACTTTCATGATTTTCTCCATTTGAAAAGGAGTATTTTATTTCCTGTGATGTCAAAAGACAGTCGCACAGGTTTTTTTTTTTTTAAGAAAAAATCATTTATGATTTTTATGCTATACGCGTGAGTCCATGAATGATTGGCAAGGATGGAGCTATGTACAAATAGCAGGAGGAGCCTTAAACCGGGGCCGGTCACTTAAATACCCAATTCAAATCAAGGAAAAATAAATATATCTTATAAATGAAGAAGGACGTTTTACCAGCTGAAAGGATTATAAGGTTTGATGCATCGTTTATACAAATGTGGTCATGATTCATTTGATCCACATCGTTTATCTTTTGGTCCCTATTTTTGATCTCTCATAATGATTTAGCCCTTGATCAGTGGTCTATAAATAAATGGTTAAGGGACAGATGGAGAGTGGCCCAAGGAATGAAAAAATTTCAATGACAAGGATCTTCCCATCTTGAAGAGTTCTATACATTTGTGGTGGTACCAATGTGATCAACCGTCCAGATCAACGATTCACTCATGTGAAATAAGTGCTTTGTAAGTCACAATTCCTCAACTAACCAGGGTGCATTTGGTGCCCATTGTCCAGTCATGTGGATGGCCTTGTTAGATAAGATTATGTTATGAATACTATAGATGTCATGACAATAGATATATGATTTTTAACAGTGATAACAGTGACAGTACCAATCAATTTAAGCCTACTTAGGATAGTACAAAACATTTAATATTAATACTTCCTCATGGGTCATAACCAAGGGCAATTTTTTTGTCATATTTCATTCTTGATTTAAGGATTTGGACGGTCTTAATTGTCATGCAACAAGAGACTATGATGCACATAGTTTTCTAATTAGTGCATGTATATCAACCATCACATTTTTGTTGTTGTTGTTGTAACGTTCCTTATCAACATTAAAAGTTTCACAATCACCCTATGCACTAAACACATTACATGCATGTCGTTAGTGGCATATCAGGTGTTTGATCACGTGAATTTCAATTTAGCAAAAGTTAACTCGAACTAATTAAGTAACTAATCACAGTGCTCTTATGGTGATGATACGAACAAACTCTCAATGTATTTATTCAATGAGAAAATGGTTAAACAATCAGCCCCCCTTAATAACTTTGTCTGTGATAAAGACCACACAATGATTAGCCCTTGATAATGGTGATGCAAAAGTCGTTGTACCCTTTAGCAATTTATCCATAAGATTTTGTTCAATAATAATGTAAGAATTTTGTGCCCGTTAGTCCCTTATATGTGGTATTAAAAAAAAAAAAAAAAAAATGTTTATTAAAGTGTTTGCTATCTTGTTTTAAATGAAAGTTAATTAACAAAATCCTTTAGCAATTTATGCACAAGATTTTTTTCAATAATAATGTAAGAATTTTGTGCCAATTAGTCTCTTAAATGTGATATTTGGAACCCAAACATGCAAGGTTATTTTAAACTTGTTAGACATGTGGGCACTTCAGTAGGCATCACACATTAGGTCCACAACTAACAGTGAATGATCTACCTTGTCCATGAGGTGCTCTGTCTCATATTTAACCAATGATCCTAAAGAAATCAAACGGATCCAAAAATCAGGTGAGGCAAGCCATAGGGAACAATATTGTAAAATAATGCCAAAAATCCCTATTATCAGGTGGTGTGGCTCATTTTAATTTAAAAGAGTGTAATTTTTAGGAAATCCCCTTATCCATTAGGGTGCTTTAAATGACTAGATTGGATGGTATACATCTACACTACACTACGGGTGCTTACCCAACCATTCGCTATGATGTGGTTCACATGAGCACGTGATGAATGGTAATGTGGATAGGCTTTCCGTACCTAAAAGTAACCACGCAATATTGCATGCTAAGACTGTTAGTATCAAAGTAGCTGGATTTCACATTTTTCTTAAAGTCCAACTATGCCAAAACGGTTATTATCAAAATAGCGGCCGGATTCCACATTTTATTGAAATCCAGCTATTAGCATGATGTGGCAGTTACTAGTGAGGAAAAAAGGTGCCAGTTGGCTCAATTTTTACTAACTATGCCATGCATATAGCATGATGTGGAGCCACACACACACACACACACACACACACATATATATATATATATATATATATATATATATATATATATATATATATATATATGCCCCACATGTGCACCAGTTTTCACGATTTCTATGAGAACTTTTAGAGAACTCTCTCTCGTGACGTGAGCTCAAAATCCAAACATTCTATGTCATGTGGCACCCAATGAAATCCTTAAAGCCTAACTTTTACTCTGTCCCAAAATTTTGGTGGGCATGACAAAAGAAAGACAAATCAAGGGAGGAAACTGTTCCTTTTTTCATGGCCCGCTAAAGTTTTGAATCAATGTGAAAGTTGGGCTCTAGGGATTCCATGAGGTGCTATGTCACGTTGATTGTTCAGATTTTGTACGCATTTTACGTTGGGTCATGAATTCTAAAATAGTTGTCATGGGTTCTTGTGAGAATTGGTGTCCCATTTAGCATTTCAATGCACACAATATATGGCAAAATACTTCCTACTTGTGATGTATGTGCAACATATAACTCGTCTGATGAAGTGCTCCATCATGTGGACTGTTCAAAATTTCAGCTCATTTTATGTGAGATGAGTTTTGTTAGGGGAAAATATGACAGGTTCGGAGACTCGGTTATGGAATGGACCAACTCTGCTGACACCGCCCGAGGTAAGACAACAAAGCCAAAATGAGAGATTTAACTCGGGTTGCTAGAAGTAAATTCTACCTGAGCAACATAAGTCAGAATCCATAGGCTAAAGATGTAAGACATATAAAGTTGATTCGGGTGACGAGGCAGCATTGTCTGAAGGGACCAATTAAGGTCCAAATGCTAGAAGCCCCATGTCCGGCCTTAAAACCGATCCACGTAAGGTCGGTTATCAGGTCGGCTATCGGATTAAAGGAAGATATCAGTCCAAAACCGATATTGTCTCATCCGACAGAAGATCAAATAGCCTTCACCTTACAGCCAGCCAAGACCCATATCATCAGGGTCAGCTAAGGCTGAGTCAAGCAAGGAGGAGACGGTGTAATCAAATATACTGTTCTGAGAATTCAGTAGAAAGATCTCCAGTCTCGAATATCTCGGGATCAGATGAAGTCCAAAAATCACATTACAATCAAATCTCCAAAAAATCAGGAGAAGAATCCCTATATGCCAAGATCCTCCCATTCCTATAAATACAGGAGACTCCCATAGTAAAAGGTACGCAAAAAACTCTATTCCATAACCCCTCATTACTATAAAACCCAGATTCCTAGCCTAACTTTGGCATTGGAGGGTCCCTTGCTCTAGTCAGGGTCTCCTTTGTCTTCTTCCTGTGCAAGTACTCGAAGGTCTAAAGAGGGTGGACCAGATTTTTACATCAACAGTTTGGCGCCAATTGTGGGAAACGACACAAAAAGCCGTTTTGTCAGGCTCTATCTAAAAGTTTCAAGTGAGCGTAAATGGCAAGAGCTAGAAAAACTGGTCCTAGCAAACCAAATGAAGCTGATAATGCTGGACCATTGGGCCCAGATGGAACCCAGGGAGCTCAAAACCCCGACGATCAACAAGGTTCTAGGGCTTGTCTAGCAGCGTCTATGGCAACTAGGAATACCCAGCGGAATTGAGGAAATAGACAGTTGGATCGGGAGGTCCAAGAGCTCAGAGCCGATATAAATATTATGAAACAAATGTTGGAGCAGATGCATCGTCAACAAACTCAGCAGCTTCAACAAGGACAGACAATGAATGTTCTGCAACAAGTTGTCGATCCTCAGCTCACTGCCTCGCTGTCGTTAGCACAGTCGAGTCAGCCCCATGGGCTGTCCGAGCCAGCGCCCGCTCATTTCGCAACTGCCGGGCTACCTCCCTTTGATCTTTGACACGAGATAGATCGGAGAAGGCGCGGCGGGCCTCCGGTTGAAGGTGTGGCAGAGAGCAACGAACCTTGGAAAGTTGACCTTCAAGACTTTAAAAAAGAGGTGTTAGAAGAGATGGCGGACATGAGGAACAGTCGGGACACACACTCAACCAGGACCGAAACAAAAGCGTCTCTGTTCATTGAGGAAGTAATGCAAGCTCGGCTACCGGAAATGTTTTGCCTCCCCCCAGATTACCCCTTTCACAGGCAAAACCGACTCAACAGAGCATATCGAATGCTTCTGAACATATATGAAACTGCATGACGCCTCGGATGCCCTAATGTGTCGAGCTTTCTCCCTCACCTTAGCTAACGTAGCCCAACTTTGGTTTAAGCAGCTGAAACCAAAGTCCATCAGCACGTTCGCACAACTCAGTGATGCCTTCCTCACCAATTTCATTGGCGGAAAGAAGAAATTGAAGCCCCCGGCGCACCTGAATAATATAATTCAAAAGGAGGGAAAGCTGCTGAAAGATTACATTAAACGCTTCAATTTTGAGTCACTCCAAGTCCAGAAGCACTCGAAAGAAACGACACTCAATTCTATCATGCAGGGCGTTAGGGACAAGCCATTTCTGGCGTCCTTAGATAAGAATCCACCCCAAGACTTTAGCTGAATTCATGACTCGGTCAGATAAATACGCATACGCCGAGGAAACAAGAAATTTATGTGAGGCCGCTCAAAATGCAAAAGCTCCGGCTAAAGAGTTAGCCAAAAAGGAAATTGACTCGGTTGGAGCAAGGAAGCGTAAGGACGACCGAAAGCGCGATGAACGAAAGTCGAAGAAACAGCCCGATCGAAAGTTTTCAACCTATACCCCGCTTAACAAACTCCATGAGCAAGTGTTGATGAAAATCAAGGGGGAAGGATTTGTCAGTTAGCCGAATAAGCTGCAAAGTAATCCGAACCGTCGGAATAAAGATAAACATTGCCACTACCATTGCTATCATGGCCACAGTACGAGTGACTATTTTCATCTGAAGGAAGAGATTGAAAGACTCATCCGAGATGGTCGACTCGGAGAGCATGTCGACAGAACCAGGACAACTGAAGAATGTCTGGGTGATAACCGACCCACGGAGGAAATCCAAACTATCATCGGTGGTCCCTAAGGCGGAGGCGATTTATACAATGCTCGAAAAAATCACGCCAGAAGCATCAATCAACCCGAGTCTGAAATCCTGATCATAGATCGACCTTCAAAAGAGAAGAAGAGAGAAAAATATTGTATCTCTTTCATCGATGAAGACGCTCGAGGCATTCACCATCACCATGACGATGCGTTAGTCATCACTATCACCATTGATAATCGGAGGGTGTTCCGCATACTCATCGACACTGGATCATCCGCAGACGTTTTGTTCGTCCAGGCATTCGACAAAATGAGTGTTGAACGACCGGTGTTACGACCAACTCGTACCCCATTGATCGGATTTTCAGGAGGATAGATACTCCTAAAAGGAGTCATCTCACTGCCGCTTACTGCTGGAAACCCTCCACATTAGGTAACAGTGATGGTCGACTTTCTGGTAGTCGATTAGTCATCTGTCTACAACGCTATACTCAGACGACATTTTCTTAGTTTCCTTCAGGCTGTTGTGTCCACATATCACATCTCCATGAAATTTTCGACTGAGTCGGGAGTAGGAGTTATTAAAGGAGATCAACAAGACGCGAGACGTTATTACGCGACCGCTATAAAAGTTTCAGCCGAGGTATCTATGATTGAGTCACTAGATCCTCGTGTCAAAACTCACGAACGAGGATAGCCGATGGAAGACCTGATCTCGGTATCTTTGGGCGAGACAAATGAATCTAAAATGGTTCGAATTGGCTCGTCCTTACAGTTTCCTATGAAAGATAATCTGATAGCCTTGCTCCGATGATATGCTGATGTATTTGCATGGAGTCATGAAGATATGCTGGGAATTAATCCATCAGTAATCACTCACCAACTCAAAATCTATCTGACCTATCGGCCGATTCGACAGAAGCGACATCCACTCGGTCCTGAAAGGTACGCTATCATTGAAGAAGAGGTCAGTAAGCTCCTCAAGGCCAAATTCATAGAAGAGATATACGACCCGAAATGGGTAGCCAATGTTGTACTTGTGAAGAAAGCTAACGGAAAATGGTGTGTTTGTATTGATTATATCGACTTAAATAAAGCTTGCCCTAAGGATAGCTTTCCTCTTCCAAGGATCAATCGGTTGGTAGATAGCACCGCAGGGCATGAACTTCTTAGTTTTATGAATGCTTATTCAGGGTATAATCAAATTGTAATGCATCAGACTGATAAATCTAAGACCACCTTTATCACAGATAAAGGTCTTTATTGTTACTGAGTGATGCCGTTTGGTTTGAAAAATGCTGGAGCAACTTACCAAAGATTAGTGAACAAAATCTTTGCTCGGTTGATCGGCCGAACCGTGGAAGTGTACATTGACGACATGCTCATCAAATGTGTACACGCGGCCGACCATATAGCCAACCTAGAAGAAATGTTCCTCATCTTGCGCAAGTTCCAAATGAAATTGAACTCGAGTAAATGCGCCTTTGGTGTGAGCTCAGAAAAATTCCTCAGATTCTTAGTCAGCCAGCGAGGAATCGAGGCAAACTTAGAGAAAATCAAGGCATTGCTCGACATGAAGTCTCCGAAAACTATAAAAGATATATAAAGATTGACTGGACGAGTAGCGGCACTCAACCGTTTCCTCTCTCGAGCCACAGACAAATGTCTCCATTTCTTTAAGTAATTAAATGGACGACAAACGGTGGATTGGACGGAAGAGTGCGAAGCAGCGTTCCAACAATTGAAATCTTATCTCAGATCTCCGTCTCTCTTATCAAAACCCGAGTCGGGAGAAGCCCTGCTGTTGTATCTTGTTGTATCCGAGGCAACGGTTAGCTCGGCCTTGATACGGGAGCACGAGGGAAAACAACTGCTGGTTTACTATGTTAGCAAAGCACTGCTACCAGCAGAGACAAGATGCCCACTCTTGGAAAAAGTGGCCCTAGTTTTGGTAGTCTCATCACGGCAACTTCGGCTATATTTTCAAGCTCATACTATTATCGTTATGACCGATCTCCCACTACGTCAAGTTCTGCAAAAACTGGAAGCATCCGACCGGCTTACGAAGTGGGCGATCGAACTCAGTGAGTTCGACATTCAGTATAAGCCGAGAGTGGCGATCAAAGGGCAAGTCGTGGCCGACTTCATTGTCGAGGTAACATCAAATGTCGATTTATCGACAGAGTATATCACCGAACAATCAACGACCACATCCCCCTTGTCAATGCCTGACCCAATCCCTTGGAAGCTGTATATTGATAGATCCTCCAACTCTAAGCAAGCGGGGCAGGAGTAGTAATGGAAACTCCTGATCAAACTTATATGCAGTATACCTTAAGATTCAGATTTCAAGCCTCGAACAATATAGCAGAATATGAAGCCTTATTACTCGGCCTCCGAATCGAGGCTAGTTTAGGTGTCACGCACCTCAACGTTTTCAGCTATTCACAGCTAGTCGTCAATCAAGTCATCAGTGTGTATCAAACACGAAAAAAATAATTGAAAGCGTATATGGAGAAGGTTAAGGAACTGATCCGCGGCTTTCAGCTTTGTGTCATCAGCCGGATTCCTTGAACAGAAAATGTCAAAGCCGATTTATTAACGAGACTCGCCTCTGCCGACGAAGATGATATACACAGGTCCGTCCCAATCGAATACGTTGCTAAGCCGAGTATCAATGAATCGCTTAGCTCTACCGTACATACAATTGATTCAGAATGATCTTGGCTCGATCCGATCATCCGATACCTCGACAAGGGAGAATTGCCAGACGATCGTGCTGAGGCTCGGCGTCTCAAGATCTGAGCCTCCCGTTTCACCATGCTTAATAGAGTGCTTTATAAGAAAGGCTACTATGTTCCCCTCTTACGATGCTTGAATTCCAGTGAAGCGGATTATGTGCTGCGGGAAATACATGAAGGGATCTGTGGTAATTATTCAGGAGGACGATCACTTGCGCATAAACTTCTACGACAGGGATATTACTGGTCGACTATCCGGCACAACGCTCGTAAACTCGTTCAGAGATGCGACAAGTGTCAGAGATTCGCAACTATCCCGAGACAACCTCCCGAGGAACTAACTCTTATGACCGGCCCGTGGCCCTTCGCACAGTGGGGATTCGACATCATAGGGTCACTCCCCATGGGGAAAGGCCAGACTAAGTTTGCCGTCATGGCAGTGGACTACTTTACAAAGTTGACCGAGGCAGAGCCCTTGGCAAAGATAACTACAAAAGATTACGGACTTTGTATGGAAAAACATTGTTTGTCGATTCGGTATCCCCCGGACTATTATTACCGACAATGGAAAGCAGTTCGATAATAGGAGCTTTCGAGAAATGTGCGACAATCTCGAAATCAAAAATGTGTATTCATCGTTCCACCATCCTCAGACGAACGGACAAGTTGAGGCAGTCAATAAGATCATTAAACAGCACCTCCGAACTAAGCTCGACCGAGCTAAGGGAGTTTGGGCTGAAGAACTCTCGAAGATATTGTGGGCATACCAAACTACAGCTTGAACCGCTACAGGAGAGACTCCTTTTTCCCTTACTTATGGTTCAGAAGTTGTTACCCTAGTCGAGATCGGATTACCTTCAGCTCGAGTCAGTTCATTCAACGAAGAAGATAATGAGGAACTCTTAGCCCTCGGACTCGATCTCGTGGACAAACAAAGAGAAAAAGCTCGGTTACGGATGATGGCTTGGCAACAACAAGTAGCACGGTTCTACAATACCTGAGTCAAGATCAGGCGATTTCAAGTTGAGGATATGGTTCTCTGAAAAACATTCTTAAATACAAAGGAAGTAGGTGCAGGCACATTAGGGCCTAATTGGGAGGGACCCTATATCGTTTCGATCATCATCCGATCAGGAACGTACCGATTGGAAGACCTGACCGGACAGTTGCTACCTCATCCTTAAAATGCTGATCATTTGAAGATCTACTATCCTTAAGTCGGCCTAACAAATCGTTAAAAAAAAAAAACTCCAAAATGACGAACATGTAAACTGAGTTAAGATGAATAAAAGAAAACTGAATATATTCATTTATCAGTGTGTTTGTTATATTGAGTTATATCTTGCTTCGACATTACATTGATAGAGTAAGAGAAAAGGTTGGTTGTACTAGATGAGTTTCTTCCTCGGCTGAAGATACCCTCGAATTTGCCCTAGAGCTCGGTCTGCTTGAAGGGCTGGTGCGAGTGCAAAAAATGGAGCCGATGATGGTACCAAAAGCGGAGCTGATGATGGTACCAGAAATCCAGCTCCAAGGTTCACCAGGAGCTAAGTAGTTTAGACTTGGTCACCATCTCTCGGAGCGATCTCAGCAGCCTCATAAGCTGCCTCGACCTCGATACCAGCCGCCGCATCCGCAGACTCGACAGCCTCAACACTCGGCCTGTCGGATCCTGAAGCGTCTTCATAAAATCCCAAAAGATTAAGGTTGGGAAAGGACGGCTTCATCTGATGAATACAAGCTGTGTATCTACCTTGATACAAGCGATCCCTCTCTTCCTCAAACTCTTGAAATTCGAGAAAGGCTTGTATAGCCCGATCCCTGGCCTCCTTGGCCTCATTAATGACCCTCTGAATAGCCGCTTCAAACTCAGCCTTGGTCTAGGCTAGCTTATCTCCACAAGAAGCATGGGCTTGAGTCGCTCACCGACTTCCCTCTTGAGCCTCCTTCAGCAGCAAAATCACGCAAGCACACTCAGCCTTGGCGTCTCTAATCGCTTTCCGGGCAAGCCCCAGCTCCCCAGTCAGCCGGCCAACCTGGAGCATAGTGATTTTGAGCTGTGCCTCCGCCTCCGCCTCTGCTGTCCGTTTCTGAGCAGCTTCGACATCCGCCATACTTCTTTGGGCCACGGTCAAATCGGCGTTGGCCCTCAACAGGCAAGGGGCAAGCTGCAAAAATGATAATATTAGATCGCAACAGGGAGACAACCGGTTAAGAGAAGTTTGAACTCTACCTCGAGTAAGATCTTCGCAGCATGGGAGAGTATTCGATTTCCACAGACTTCGAAGAGAGTAGCAAAATCCTTCTCGCTCCCATGAGAAATAGCCCAAGGAACCATCTCAGACACGGCCTGCCGGAAGGTTGATGTCTCTGGCCGAGCTATCTCCCCCCTCGAAGTCTCCCCTCTATGCTCCTCTCTCGGTTCCGAGACCCGCTCCGCAATGGGTCTTGATTCAAGAACCATATGGGGCTTGGTGGGAGTCGTGTCCACCTCTTCCGCCCTCTCCTCGAGGTCAGAGAGTACGACGACGGTCGGGATGACCAGGGCAGAGGCGACAGGGGCAGGCGACTCCTTAGCCATTGGAACCGTCTTCGCCTTCTTTGAAGGTCGAGGCTCTGACAAGAGCACCGACCTTGGAGGAGCCTTCATCTTGGACGCAGGCTTCAAAAGGGTTGAGCTTCAGCCATATCTGCATCAGAAGAGAAGCAAAATTAGACGTATTCAAAGGAAAATGTATCAGAACAGTCATAAGATACCTGTCACAGCCGAATCTAAGCCTGAGAGAAGAAGACGCTGTAACTGAAAAAGATTCTTCCAAGACTGATCTTCAGGACTTAGTGCCCTCAGTTTCTTGATCTGAGCTATAGCATTGGCCCCTAACTTCAGCCTTTTCTTGGGGAGATCTGTAAAATGCGTTAAGTCAGACTCAGAAGAATCATAGTGAGAAATCACATAGAAAGGACACGTCGAGTCACCTGCTTCACAAAATGTCCGAGAAAAGCGAGGTTCAAAAAGTCTAGACTCGTAGTCTCCCAACGACCGCATGACCAAAACCACCTATTTTTCCAATGTTTGTTAGAGGTAGGAGGGTGGGTTATCAAAGAGACGCCCTTGTTCCGCCAAGCACTCAAAAAGTACCAACCGGGCTGCTGCGGATTTGGACGTACTTGATAAAGATATAGGAACTCGTCAATGGTCAGTGAGGGCTGTTCTACCTCAGCCCACAACACCGAACATCCGAATAAGTTCCCCTATCCATTCGGAACTATTTGCCCGGGAGCTATTCGAAGTCGGGAAAGAAAATCACATGCAACGGGTTGCAGGCGCAAGCCACATTGCATGACGACTTAGTAGATCGCGACCATCCCAGAAGGAGGATGGTAGGGCAGTTCACTTGCGAGGGGGAGACGAATAATAATTGAGTCATGGACGTGATATCCGACTCGGATTCTGCCCAAATCCGCTTCAGTTAAAATCAAAGGGATCGAACCCCTTTGATCATCTCCAACCTCTCCTCCCTCGGCAACATTTCCCTCTTCTTCTGCCGACTCAACGGTCCTAGCCGACCTTCTAAGAGGAACCGATTCAACGGGTGGTTCAAACTCCTCATCCTCTTCTTCAAGGTCATCCCCAAGAAAATGAGGGGTAGGTCTGCCAGGGGCAGTGACCAGACCAGAAGGATCCGCTTGTACAGGATGCTCTGCTGAAGCCCCGGATATTCGTTCAAAGAACTAGAATGCTTCATTGACACTATTGCCATCTTTGTTAGCAATGTGGTCGATTCCGAGATATCCTAGAAATGTCTCGTTTCGTCCTCATCACCGGAAATCCCTTCCCGGGGACTTGAAGTATGCATTGCCATAAGGAGCAAAGGAAAGGGATTAAGAGAACTCACCGGAGAGGCAAAAAATGCACTGACAGGGAAGAAAAAGGAGGAAAGAAGGACGAAAATGGTGAGAAAAACGGCGACAGCAAGGGGGTAGAAATCGCACAGACGAAAAAGGAAGAGGAAATGGAGCGGGAAAAAATGGAGTGGCGTCTGCTCCTCCTTTTATATCCCTGCCACGTGGTAGAGACGTTTAAGGAGGAGCCGAATTGACGCCTATTTCAACTCCCCTGCCCGACACGTGGCACATGCCGACTGACACAAGTAACGCTCTCGTCACGCGTCTGATGCTCATAAGCGGACAAAACGGTCTGACGACTGTTCGCTCGTGCAACCTCGAACATCGAATCGACGCCCGTTGAAGATGATATAAGACGCATTAAATGATCCATCATAACCCCGGTCTCCAATATAAGCTGATTGAGCGATTTGTTACTCTTCGACGTCGATACGGTCGACACAAGGAGTAAGGGGGCTTACTGTTAGGGGAAAATATGACGGGTTTGGAGACTCAGTTATGGAATGGACCAACTCTGCCAACACTGCCCGAGGCAAGACAGCAAAGCCGAAAGGAGAGATTTAACTCGGGTTGCGAGAAGTAAATTCTACTGGAGCAACGTAAGTTAGAAGCCATAGGCTAAAGACGTAAGACATATAAAGTTGGCTCGGGTGACGAGACAGCATTGTCTGAAGGGACCGATTAAGGTCCGAATGCTAGAAGCCCCATGTCTGGCCATAAAATCAATCCACATAAGGTCGGTTATCATGTCGGCTATCGGATTAAAGGAAGATATCGGTCCAGAACCGATATCGTCTCATCTGACAGAAGATTAAATAGCCCTTACCTTGCAGCCAGCTGAGACCCATATTGTCAAGGTCAGCTAAGGCCGAGTCAAGCAAGGAGGAGACGATGTAATCAAATATACTGTTCCGAGAATTCAGTAGAAAGATCTCTAGTCCCAAATATATCGGGATCGGATGGAGTGTAAAAATCACATCACAATCAAATCTCCAAAAAATCGGGAAGAGAATCCATGTATGCCAGGATCCTCCCATTCCTATAAATACAGGAGACTCCCATGGTAAAAGGTACACAAAAAACTCTCTCCCAGAATCCCTCATTACTATAAAACTCAGATTCCTAGCTTGACTTTGACATCGGAGGGTCCCCTGCTCTAGCCAGAGTCTCCTTTGTCTTTTTCCATTACAGGTATTCTACGGGTACTCGAAGGTCTAAAGAGAGTGGATCAGATTTTTGCATCAACAAGTTAAAAAAAATTTTCCATGAGTTTTTGTGAGAGCTGGTTATATATATATATATATATATATATATATATATATATATATATATATATATATATATATATATATAGATATATATATATATATATATATATATATATATATATATATAGACACACACTGTGAACCATGGAACAAAACTAACTCTGATTGAATGATTCTAGCAACCGATCCAATGTGGGGCCTAAATGATCGTTCTTACGGCCCGCATTACCTTGGGATGGTACAATGTCAGATATCCAGACCATTCAATAGGTACTTTACACCGTGAACATGCCTCAGATTTTTATTTTTGTAAAAAAATAAAATCAGACGATCCAAATCCAACGAGAATATGTAAGTCGCTGGATGAATCCACCACCCTGAATTCTGATATACTGCATCGTCAATGCCTCACACCACCTCATAGCTAAATCTGATCTACGTTATAGATGGACTGATCTCTGACACGTGTGCAATCCCATGAAAATATGATGAATCAACAGCTACGATTGCATTCTCATTTTAAAAAAAACATGGTAGGTACCACCAGCACATGTACAGTCCGAATTATGTATATGTACTGAGAACTTCTCCTAGGACTGGCAAATGCCAATGTAAGTGCCTGTTTGATTTTCCATGATAGGTAAATCCCTGGTAAACAAATCATTATTCTTTCATCTTGTTTGTAAATTTGAGAGTAATTCCACCTGAAAATTGATACAAAAGTGTTGACTTAAATTAGTGGACCCCACTGTAATGTATATGATATATCCTCACTGTCCATCTATTTTATCGGAACAATTTGAGGCAGGAGTCGAAAAATGAGGCAGATCTAACACTCAAATGGCCCACACGAAAGGAAATGGCGGCATTAATTCGTCCATTGTTGAAAGTTGTTTCCTTCACTGGGCCCATATTAAGGTTTTTTTCATCATCTAACCCGTTCAAAGGGTCACACATACATGGATAAGGGAAAAACACAAATATTAGCTTGATTATAAACTTTCAAGGGCTCCAAGAAGTTTTTAATGGTAAGCATTCGATTCATGTTGTTTCCTATGGTGTGGTCCACTTGAGCTTCGGATTTGCCTAATTTTTTTGGTCATACTCTAAATTCAGCTGGCATAACAAATAAGCGACGTGAATAAATCACATACATCACGATGGGCCCTACATTAATTTTGTAAAAGTTTCCATTTAAGTATTAAAAAAAGTAAGTTATCACAGTACCGAAAAGAACGTGGTAATTACCTAGGTAAATAATTATTATCCATTTATATGGTAATTAAGGTTGAGCCGAAAAATCTAACAGGCCGTACTTTCCAAATGAAGTCACTGTCATGAGATATTGACGCAGATTCATTTTAATTAATAAGGTGGCTTGAAAGAAGAGATTATGTAACTACCGTGGACCTCACATTTATTTGGTTGTCATTCCCAACAAGCCACCTTATTTTATTACAAATGAATTCAGGATGGATTCGTTGGGGCGACGTCATGATGGGTCTTCGACTCGGAAGGATTACAAGGACGGGATCTTCGACTCTTGGGACCGTTTACAGTTAGGTCCCACCATCAATGCATGATTTATTGGAAATGGTCCTTCCCCCCACTCCATCTAATGATGGGCAAAATCCTAAAGTGATCTTAAATTTTAAATGATTATGATTATCTTTAGAGGAAGCATGGAAAACGACCCATGACCAATCTATGATGAGTGGGTATTACCTGGACCCACATGGCCCAAATGGTTCGTATCATCTTACTGGAGTAGTGTGAGATTTAGGCCGTTTGCTCTAATTACTTGTGATTTGACCGAAATTAGCATTTATTACTTACAATGGTAAGGGTTAAATCGGTGGAAAGTCGTCTGTACGATGTTGACATCTCTTCTTCCATCCTCACTCGGAAAACGAGGTTTATGTCTTTACGCAGGAAAACTCAGTGGGTCGTGGATCAGCTACTTACACCTTCAGTAGTCATATCTACGTTACTAACTTCTGTGGGCCCTATCATGATGTGTGTATTGTATCCACACCGTCCATCCATTTGGAAATATTATTTTAAGGCATGAGTCCAAAAATGAAACAAATGTAAAGCTCAAGTGGACCAATTATAGAAAACAGTGGGGACGGTAATGCCCGCCGTTGAAACTTTCATGATGCCTGCCATGATGTTTACTTCAGATTCACCTTGTTCGTAAGTTTTTTTTTTTTTTTTAGTACACCCACACTCAGTTCACACGTCACTGTTAGCCACCATCACTAGGGATCGATACCAAGACCTCAATGTTAAAACGAGGTATCTTTCACGATTCTACCACTTGAGCTATGAGTCAGGGTGTGGCTGGTTGCTCATCTGCGTCCAACTTAGTGGGCCCCACGAAGATGTATGTCATGCAAATCATTTTACTGAAGATCAAAAGCTAAAGTGGACCACACCACTGGAAGCAATGGCAATAATGACGCCCACCGGAAAACTTACATATGGTCGATTGTGAATTTTATTTGAGATCCAACCTGATCATAGGTCAACTGATATGGATTAAGTGAAAACACAGTATGATCAGCTTGATTCAAAATTTTTGTAGGCCTCACAAAGTTTTCAATGCTAGACGTTCAATCCTTAATGGTTTTTATAGTGTGGTCCACTTGAGCCTTTGATAAGCCTCATTGGTGGGCTCATGTCCTAAAATGATCCAAGAAAATGAACCAATGTCATGGATCTAACACATATGTCATGGTGGAGCCCACAAAATTTTGGTTTGAAAATATCAATTATTCTATTGAGTAGGGCTGATTTTGGAGGGGAAATTACGGCTCTTTTTCAAATACATTTTTTTAAATTAAAATAATTATTATATTTTTACCTTCAATTCACAATAATTACAGCAACTCAAACAGACCCAAAGTAGTGTCCTTGCTCTTGCCCGGGTGGTAGACTCTCAGGAGTTTCAACTTCTGGTCAAGGGTTCGGGTACCCATAAGTGGTGAAATTCCACCAGCGTGAGTGTGTGGGGTGTGTGTGCGTGTGTAAATAAAAAAAAATAAAAAAAATAATAAAAAAAGACCCAAAGTAATTGTCATAGTGAAAGAAATTACAAAAGCCACAGCTGTAGAGAATTGAAGCAATAGTTGCAATTACAAAGAATGCAACGGCATGGGATTTGAGTGGTGGAGAGATTGATTATAAGGATTACACATTATCTTTTGTTGACTAATAATGCATACTACATACACTATCTTCTTTATTTTCAATGCCTTTGACAGTGCTTGTTTCAAAATTTTCTTGCCAATTATGAAGGAAAACACAGTGCTTAACTGCTCTGGCTCTATAAGTCCACGCCCATCATCTGGCTGTGAAATACTAAGACAAGTTGGGACCCGTTTTCTAGAAAGCTAGCTGGATTTTTTTATTTGTAAGTGACACACCCTTCTAACCAACCATTTTATTACTATTTCTCATATATTTTAGGTCTGGCTCTAACACTCCCGTACAACTCATGCTCAAATAAGATGGTGCACATCGTTTCACTTTTATGGACACAAGGATGGTCAAGAACTTCAATCTGGACCATTCATCTGGCCTACCTTTGTATTTACTGGACCCCCTTTCAAAACCGCATTAATCGATCAAACTATCTGTCCAATCAATGCTTCGTTAACATGGACGGTACACATAATTTATAATAAGAAGTCTAACCATCTATCTATCTTCTGACATTTTCCACACGGTAGGGCTGACCTGGTGGCCATGAAGAGTTGCTTGGACTAGTCTATGGTCTATGTTCAAATTCCGGAGAAACCCATATGTGAAATATACAACTAATATGCACCGTGCTTTGGTGTAAATCAGTTGTACGGAAAATTAGTTTATTTTAATATATTGTTTAAAATTACCATTATACTGTATTATTAAAAATTTTAAAAATCTAAATATGTTGATGGGTGACGTTGGAACGAAGGGATGGAAGCAACAAGAAATTTCCGAGAATATAATTAAATAATTTAAAAATAAGAATCACGATGGACGATCAGTTATTCATTTAATAGGTTTCCCTTTTGTAGGCTTTTAATCATATGAGGAAATTCTATTTTTCCTCTGGGTATCTATACCTACAGCCCCTTAATGGACGGCTTGGATCTTGCAGACACGTTGGCACATCTCGCAAATCTCTCATTTTATTGAGTCAAACCCAAATATCCAGTGCAAATGAAGGGACCATCTTCATGTGATCCAAACCGTTGATATAGTTGGTTTTAAAAAATAAAAAAGATGGACCGTCGCTCCATCCGATGATCCAACCTTCCAAGTGGGCTTATCCTTTTTCCTGATGTATACTAGTGTTCCAACGGATGATTTGCAAGAGCTACGGATTTGATGGCTATGATGATACGATCATAGAGATATTAGTGAGTGGTCATCCAGCTGATGGAAGGATTAAGGTTACTGTAAAGTGGGCCCATGTGTGCTCTTCCTGGATCAAGCCATGTGAAGGGCCAACGTGATAGAACTGTGGAACATGTCAACTGTCCATCAAGTGGACCCTCGTATTCTTATTTTGCTAGCGTATTCTAGTCGTCCAAATCTCTGGCTTCTTTCTTGAATATATAGTAGAATCTAGATCATATTTTTATTTATTTATTTTTGTCAACTCCAGAAGGTTGGAATAAGAAATAAAATTACATTGTAACTTTATGTAAACACACCTCAAATGTAAAGGTAAAAGGAAAAAAAGTGGTATATTGTCTTGCATGTAAAAGGGGCCCACCCTTACCATCAGGTACATCCATTCCATGGGCTCGCCTGTCATTAGATGGACCAGATATGGCACTTTAAATAGAGACCGTTTCTTAACTTTTTTAATTGCTCCGTTCTTTTGTGCGCACGCTGCAAACCCAGTAAGTAGATCAACCCATGTTTGGGGAGTCAGGTCGGGGTAACATCGGGTTCGGTCTGGCTGTGACTGTGGGGCCTACTTGATGTATGCGTTGTATATAGGACTGAAAGTCGGGCAGGTCGGGGTTGGGTTGGTGCTCAACCCTAGCCCAACCCAACGTTCCTATACCTCAACCCTAACCTAACCCAACCTCAGGTTGGGAATTCTCAACCCAAGCCCAACCCAAGCGGGCTCAGTCGGTTATATGCTAATATTTTTATTATTACATTAGTTTATTATATTTTCAATACACGTCTTATTTTTTGTACCTATAATTTTATTAATTATATATGTAGTTATTTATCATAAAAAAATTTATTTTTTTAGAAACAAACAAGCTAAAATATAGGACTACTCCTTTAAAAGTCGTATTGTGTATCAAGGAGAGAAAATCTGGCGTATCTTATTAGCTTGAGTCATTGGAAATGACGTGGAGCGATGAAACCTGACGGCATTAGAATTTTCCATGCCTTTAACACAGATGATCCACACTCAATTATAATTAATTTATAAGGAACTTATATATTGACCGGGTTCGGTCTCGGTCGGGCAACTTGAAACCTCAACCCGAGCCCAACCCAAGTTTATTGGGTTGGTGTTTGTATGGCCCAAGCCCGAGAGCAAACACGATACATCCTGTCCAAGCCCAACCCAATGTCGGGTCGGTCATGGGTCGGCCAGGTTGAACCCACCCAACTTTCAGCCCTAGTTGTATATTCATGTTGTTATCTATTTTGTGAGCTCATTTTAGGGCATGGGCCCAAAAATTAAGTAGATCCAAATCTCAGGTGGACTGTACCATAGGAAATGGTTAAATGCCCACCATTAAAAACTTCTTGTGGGCCACAAAAATTTTGGATAAAGATGATATTAGTGTTTTCACTTCATCCAGGTTTGTGTCACCTTATCAATATGTAAGATATCAAATAAACGCTGTGGTGGGCCCTTGTAAGTTTTTAATTGTGGGTGCTCAAAATGAGCTACCTCATTTTTGGGCCATGCTCTAAAATGAGCTAGAAAAACGGATATACAACACATACATCAAAGTGGGCCCCACGGTCACAGCCTCACCAAACCCAGTGTTACTCCCACCTGACCAAATCCGCTGGCATGTTCGGGCCTTGGGCGATGCACATTAATGGTGGAGCCTTCCAAATTCAGTATTATGAAATTTCCATTCCAACTGAAAACTATGCTAAACTGGAGAGGGGTTGTTTTCGCTGCTGTCTGGCCTTCCCTTCTTAGTTTCCCTCAAGAAAAAAAAAAAAAACATATGCTTCTCTATAATTTGGAAAATGAAAAGTTGAAATTAATAATTCTCATTTCATCCCTCATCCAGATACAACCTCAAGAAGTGCAATCTTGTCTTTACATTTCCTAACTTTGTCTACTAGAGTTTTTAGATTCTACTTTCGACTGCTTGTGAGACAGCCTGGTTGAGGCCCACTCATCAAACATCAGAAGGGCTTATCTATTTGCCCATTATGGATGTGCCATGTCCTAATGACAATAACTTTCTTTAATTGATCTTTAGTCATCTAGTCATTGGCCGGCAAAATGGCCCACGCACCAGTTGTGGTGCGGGGAGGGACGTGATGAGGTCGATCACCGTCCTCCTCAAGGGGTATTTACTCCAAATCCACGGAGCTCTCTGGACTCCTCACAGAGCTCACTTGAGTCTACCAGGGATAAAAAGCAGAAATAATTCCCAATAATTTCGAAATAACTTGATTGATGATAAAAAATAAAATTACAACTATTTAAAAAAGGAACTTAAACTTAGGATGGAGTTTAAGACTTAAGACTCCAACTCAAACACCCTAAAAATGTGACTTTCTAAGCCATGAAACATGTTATTCTTCCAACTTTTCTAAGTCCGTTTCATGTTGGGCACGACTTCTACCACTCAAATGATCAAAAGTTATACTCGAATTAAAACTTACTATTTATAGTAAAAATGAAATTTTATGGGATATGATGCAATCTCACAAATCCGACATAGAGGGTTGGTTGACTTAAGTAGGTTCTCCTACCCAAATCATATATACTATGTCAAAAACACTCATCCCGGTTTGCTAGATATGACTATTTTAAGGTTCTGACGGTCCGGATCATTTCCACCTCCAATCAGGCCTTCTTTGGTCCATCTTTGCCGTGAAAGTGTCTGTGACCCGCTCTACATCAAGTTGTCGTCTTAAATGGTTGGTGCCTCATGAATGTATTTATTAAGCGATGACATCTCCATGGAATGAACAGTTGAGATCATGTGTATGGGCCGAATCATATGATGCCTTCACAAGTGTATTGTGAATGATTGTACCATGTAATTGATATATGAAAGGCTCCCCATAAACGAGAACTATAAATCCTCTGAACCAGCTCAGTAGTGAAGGCGGTTTTGGCCTCCAAACCACCAAAACAAATGCATTATAAACAACAAACAATTCATTTAAAATGGAGGGATATACATGGTCTTTATGTGCACAGCTCACACAAGCTAAGTGTCATTGCAAGGTGTCCTCAAGCATATAGGGTATTTTGGATGTCTGTAAATGAGGCTAGTTGTAAATGATTTACAAGTTGTATTTGGATGTTGATTTATGCCTGCATTATAGCTTTCATCTCCTTTTGATTTCCCAGTAAAAAAATGGAATTTCATTTACAGCTTTTACTCCCTTTTGAATACCCAATTATAAAATATAAACAATTTACAGGCTATCCAAACATAAATACTAATTTTTACCTATAAATCATTTACAACTTAAAAGTTAAACAGGTCAGGCTGCAAATGATCATTTACTAAAACCATTTATAGATATCCAAATGACTTTATAGACTGCAGCACTAGTATCACAGTCCACTTATGAATGAATCAGAGCACAAGAGAGCTTAGAAGGCAAAGGAACTTGCATTACAGTAGAACGCTTGCAAGTTTTCTGGATGGGTATAAATGAAGAGCTCGCCTCCTTTATAGAGCTGGAAAGCTACTACAATATATACATGTACAGTTAGGATGGCACTATATGGTGATCACCCAACAGCTAAAAAGAATTTAGAAGGCTCTACATAGTGCTAGCTACAAGAAGGCAAAAGAGAACTCCAAAATATCTGGGAGATCTTCACAATTCTCTAATCCTCCCTAGAATAGTCCACACAAAGGAGCTAAAATGGCTAAGTCCATGTCATAGGGCATGAAAATGATCCACCAAGAGCTAAAATGGCTAAGTACATGTCATGGGTTATGAAAATGATCCACCCGTGACATAAGGTGCGTTAGGTTAAGCTCAGGACCAACAAAATCAAAACTTTGAACAGGACCAGCTCAATAGACCCAACCCAACCATTTCAAAATCTATTGCCAGGCCTAATACATGTGGAAGCAGCCTGAATCCCATTTGGATGCAGCTTTTATCTAAGACACTTTTTTAGATGATGTTTATCATCTTATAATCTTAAAATTTATTGTTAATTTCTCTACTATTCCTTGGTATCCAACAGGATGCGAATTCCGACAAGACATGAAGAGGGTTTTCTGGTCTATTTCGAAGTCGGAGAACCAAGACGATATAACAATATGTGATGAAAGATAAAACAGGCAACTTATTGCAGTCCTCAAATAAAAAATAAAAAACTCATGATACATCTTCCATGATCTCTTCATCTCCTGCTGTACCCTTATGCATATGTAGCAAGTGTAATAGAATCCAGAGGAAGTAGCAAAAGTGACCATGGATAGGATTAATTAGATCCTTGTCTTGGAAATGTTCAAGATACAGCTGCCATTTATCTCCATTTCTCATGGCACCATATGCACAAAACTCTCTACACAGAGCTGCTATTTATCCTGAAGAAGAAGAAGAAGCAATGTAAACTAGATAAATTCTTCCTTAAAAAAAAATATTTAATTATTATTTATTATTCTTTTTCTTTTTTTATAGGTAAGCTATGCCAAACCCGAGACCTCAATGTTAAAACGCACGTCCATAGTCAGAGTAGATGAGGGTAAATCTTCCTAAATTAAGATATTTCCTTTTTTTTTTTTTAAAAAAAAAGAAGAAGATGTGTATGGGTTAAGATCTCTGCAGATTTCTCTCATCTTCTATATATTCTTGTTATTCTCAGTGAAATAAAAAAGTTATAGTTTTCATAACAGTCTCTCATGCGTTAAATTGAACTACCAGCGTGAACCCTCATTTTGAAAGGTTATTGCTAAGCTGCGATTGGCCCGTCTTGACCGATCACTCATCTTTAGGACAAGATGATACAATTGGCGAACCAAAAAAACATTGATGGAGAATGGGATCTGTTTCTTTCTGATTGGGATCATTAGCAGCTGCGATGACCACATTGTCACGTGCTGCGGGTGAAGGAAATGCATAGGGAACAAGAAAACATGTGTAAAGATACAGTTATCAATAGATACCCAGGTCCCTGGATACCAAAGTATCCGGCCCCATATAAAAAGATCTGGATCCATATTTCAGGCCCAATCGATAATTGGGTTGGATTTGGGTCCACGGATTTCAGTCTGCCTGGAAGTCAGGTCAGATTGGGTAACCAAATTTTTACTTCTTCTTCTTCTTTATAGTTTTATCCTTCGATTAATAGGGATATAAAAAATAATGTAAGCAGTTCTGATTTTATCTTGGGCATTGCGGGCCCATGGGGTATGTGGGAATAACATCCAACCCATCCAATAGGTGCACCCCATCAGGATGATCAGGTGGGCTGCACCACAAAAACAATGTGCACCATCTGAAAATCTATGAATACATGTGTTGCTCACCTGGTGTTTTAATCAGCCTAATTTTTTGATTCATTTTTTTTTCCTGTATGATCATCATGATGGGGTTGCACCTGAGTGAAGGGTTGGGTGTTACGCAAAGGCACGTGCAGGAGTTCACCTCAACAACTCCAAATTCCTCATGTATTCTAGCAGATGTTTATCAATCAGCTTGTACATGACAGAATTTCTCTTTATCAGTATACATTTTAGGCTTTAAAATGAACTTTGTTGCTCTGTCTTAGCTTGTTCATGCCCCCCACCCCCCCCCCCCCCCCTTTTTTTTGGGCACAAAATCCTCAATCCTCTAAAATATCATGGGCAAGGCACTTTATGCTAAAAGATTTATAATAAAATAAATTGTTTGAACTCTTTTAATTTCTCTAGCTATAAGGACAGGGATTGGGCCACAATTACCTCAATGAAGAGCTGTCATGTTTTACAGATGCTTCGGATAGCACGGGGAGCTGCCTTATGTCCTCCTTGTGTAGGTCAGACCACTGCCATTAAAATTTCATTACCATCTGAGAATGTAGGGAAAGATGATCTTAAGAGATCAAAGCGTTGATGAGAAGCAACATTCATTACATGGTATAAATGATGATTAAATAAATTTTATTTTGTAAAATTGCTATTGGTTCATATAGATTTCTTTTTTCTTTTTTAACTTTACAATGCTAGTACATGTCATTTTTACCTATTACAGCTTCAATTTCTTATTTCCATTATATATTAGAAGAATCATATCATTCACAAGACAAGCTATTACCACTGATGCATAATGGATTTTTAGCAACCCATTAATAACTCTCTATACTTATGAATTATTGGCGATTTTCTAATATAAGATAGGTAAAGAGTACTCACAAGATCCTCTACCCTAGGCTTTCAACAATATACTCCTGTTTTCAGTTCTCAAGCGTAAACCCATGGTCCAGTAATCCAGATCAATTCTCTGTTTGGACTGAGGGTGTATATGCAAGAATTCTATAAGGTGGGCCTAATTGATCAACGGTCTGGATCTCCCTAAGGTCTGGATAATGTGATCAGAAATACTAGTGGACCCTACTAAAGTTGTGATTAATATAAAATCATCTAAGGGGTGGTATGCCATAACTGTGTTACACGCACAATGTTCTGTTTGAACTAGGATTGTTAAAATCCTGTGGAGCCTAAGGGAGAGGAGTTTCAAACTCCTCACCCTTAATAACTATAAAAACAAGGTTGGGTCCCAATGTTACACACGTTTCAAGCTTCCTCATCCTATCCCAGTGCTTCTCTAAAGGTGTAAGGTGTGGAAGACTGCGGCATTCAGCTAGTTCAGATTTTTAGATCCCCGTCTCCAAAAATTACAGTTTACAGTATAGACTCAGAGATTTCCTTATAGGATGATTGATGATTCTAGCCTTAGATTTAAATCAACGGTTGAAAAGAGAATCGCAGCAATAGTGCATACATCCAACTGATTCATTTTTCTTAGAAAATTACATTGAGCGAGATTTCATTTCTCTCTCTTGTCAATAGCAATAACCCACCGCATTCTACTACTATACAAATCTTACTAATTTGTCTATTCCTTATTTGATGTAAGCTCATTTCTTTTATTTCAAAAAATTTTCTGGTAACAATTAGAAAAAAAAAAAATGAACACACACACACAAAACACGATCTGTTTCATTGCTTAGTGCTTATCATAACTTGATGTTCTTTTCATAAATTGCATGAGTGTTCTTCCCATTCATTCATTTCACAAAAGCATGAAGGTGTTAGTTTTTGGTCAGAGCAATTTCAAGGTCAGTCTTCATTTTCAGAAAATGGAGACCGTATCCAGGGCTGTCAATGATTCGGGTTCTGGTCAGATATTTGTGTAATCGTATCCGGATCTGACTTGTGGAATTCGATTCGGGTCCTGCCAGTTTCGTGTATGGTGTACAATACATGAGGTACTGGATACAAATCTGAATGGTTTTGAGTACACGGCATGTCCTATCGGGTCTAATTTGAAGCATGGATTAGAATTCTTGATGGGGTTTGCATATGGCATCGAGTCTAGGATTGGATCCCAACCCAAGTACAAGTCTAGACCTAGATTAAGGTCTATACACATGTCTGTCTTCAAATAATAAAAGATAATCAAGGGATTTTTTTGCTGCAAAATTCAAGGAATTGTGATTTTCTCAACCAATCCCTCAGCATCTTTAAAGTGCCATAACGTGATTCTCTAGGGGTGAAATGAGCAAAAAGTGACATCTTTAAAGTGCCATAATGTGATTCTCAAGGGGTAAAATGAGCAAAAAATTCACATGATTGTTTAATAAGAGTCCCATTCACAAAATTCAAAAGATTCGGCTGAATATGAAACTGGAAAAATATCATTTTGGGTGTGTTTGGATGCCCAGTTGGCCAGAATAGCAAACTGAACTATATATTTAGTAAATAGCCAAAATTTGGTCAGCTATTGATGAAATAAGGTAATGTAAAGAATATCAACTGCACTGAAAACTAAACAAATGATCATCATAATTATGTCCCATCAATTAAAATACAAATCCAGGAGATACTTTTATTCTCAATATTTGTACAAACATACAAATGAAACAAAACACAATTAAAACAAAGAGAAATGGTAAAGATGATAGACCTATAAGTTGTGCTTCCATTGATGTTGCATCGTGATTGCTGGCATGATAGTCCTGAACATTGAGAGACATTGCATTAGTTTTATATAAACACATTTGATAAAGTGATAAATGCAATCCCAAGATTTGGGTCGTTTACTTGGCTTTTTGCCATAAATTCCTTGAAGTTATCAGGCATAAATATTGAATTGCCATTGACCTGAAAAAATATTCAGTATTAAACAATTTGTGACTGAAACTGGAGTATCATCAAACAATTTAGCTCCTGAAAAGCAAAGAGAATAAACTCCTAAAGTTACAGCCAAGGACGAGAAAATAATTGAGATAGAAAAGCTTGAGAAAAATAAAAACCAATAATTAAGAAAACTATTAAAGTGTGGATAATGTACTTAGCAACCAACCTGGAGCGATGTATCCGTAAGTGCTTGCGAGTGGTCCAATTGGAGGAATTGGGTATCAGCAATAATGCAGTTCTAAGGTTAGAAACACTAGCCTCAAGTTCTGAATTCAACAGAATGTCGTTGCTTGATAGGTCTCGATGGACAATTGGTAGGGTGTGATCATGGTGCATGTAAGATAAAGCATGGGCCACACCTTCAATAACCTTCATCCTTAAGAGTCCAATCCAACTGTACAGCTCCTGCGTTGTTGCTTAGGATGCTTGCTAAGCTTCCCCTTTCCATGTACTTGTAAACTAGAAATGAGCACCGAGCATGGGAATAGAAGCCATAAAGCTTCACAATGTTGCGATGGCGGATTTCTGTTAAAGTTGTTATCTCATTCTTAAAACTTCTTTTGAGGACCAAGACTTCTATGTTAGTTTTTAACCATTTATAAAATGGTGGTAACTCATCCTCCCTTTAATTCTGATTGAAAACAAATGAGCTCCCTAATCTGATTGAAAATAAAGGTAAATACCAATACTGGCAGGATATATATATATATATATATATATATATATATATATATATATATATATATATTTGCAAAGTTCAGATTGGTAGAATCTGGTTTGAAACAATATTAAAAGAACTGTTAAAAGAACCATATGTATCACATTTTAAGCCCTCCAATAGGATTCAGTGTTCAACCAATAACATGGAGTAAAAGAAGTACCTGACTACAATAACCAAGTTTCTTATCCATTCTGTTAGAAATTGATATTTGGATACATCGAAAAAATAAGAAATAAATCGAAAATATTTCACTAGGCTGAATCACGTATAAAATACACTGTCCTTAAAGCATGATTCGCCCCCTTATCAACTGCTAATGGGTTACAGGCGAATTGCTTCCAGGATAAGACAAACCTTATCTGGATCCAACATGCAACAATCACGATAGGTCCACTATGGAACAATTTTAACGCAGCAGATTTCTTCTGGCAAACTCAGACGGTAGAGATTTTCCAGAGTATTCTATAAGGGAGATTTGGATTGTATCTGATTTGATGGGAGAGATGGTGTGTTGAGATGATGAAATCGGACCGGAATGGTCCAGTTTATATAGGCATCAGGTATAACACCATTGCTATGTGGTATTCAATGGTCCAGAACGTTTGAAAACGTTTCTGGCCGTTGTCAATTAATCCCAGATGTTTCTGGTCGTCGAATCAAAGGATCTGACCGTTGGATCATCATGGTCCATCCGTTTTCAGACCCTTTGGCTTTCAAGGCAGAGAGTCGTTTTCAGAAACTGCTGAACGTTTTGGATTTATGATCCGACCATTCTTAGTCTTCTATAAAACTTAGACCATTTCAGACCCTACTGCACACAGGCACAGGCCAGACCTATCGCACCGTCTCATGCCGGAAGTGTAAAGTGCGCCATCTAGCGCCACTATTGCCACACTGCCTCATTGCCCACGCCCGAGCCCGAGCGCACGTGCTCGTGCGTAGGGGTGCACACGGGTCGGTTTGGTCCGGTTTTGGGGTGAAACCGGAACCGAACCGTTCCTAACGGTTTTACAATTTTTGGAACTGGAACTGGAACCGGACCGTGAAAACGGAATGGAACCGGAACCGAACCAGAACCGGTGCAGACGAACAAAGAAATGAAAAAAAAAACCAATAAAAATGAAAACCCATTTGCCATTTCAACAGAAAAAGGAAAAAAAAAACTAATAATCGTACCTCAGCTGCCATTGAAGGAAATGCGATGGCCGTTCGCCGTGTGCATGGAGTTTGCAGGTGGCAGGTGCCACAACAGCACCCAGATACGGTGAGAGAGAGAGAGAGAGGGCGCTGGGACCAGGACGGCGATAGAGAGAGAGATACAGAGAGGGAGGGCGTTGGGACCGAGATGGTGAGAGAGAGAGAGAGAGAGAGAGAGAGAGAGAGAGAGAGAGGGGCGAGAGAGAGAGAGAGAGAGAGCAGAGGTAAGGCGCTCAAATAGGGCAAGGGTAGGGTGCTCAAATTGAGTGGGCGCTCAAACAGGGTTTTTTTAAATTTAAAACTAAGTGGGATCGACGGTTTAAATCCACGGACCACGGTTCCTGTCATGGTTCGGATCTACGGTTCAGATCAACGGTTCGGTTCGGTTCTACATGACCCTAAACCGGAACCAATCCATAATCAACGGTTCAGAAAATTTGGGAATCGGAACCGGACCGTTAGCACCCTGGAACTGGACCAAACTGGACCGATCCAACGGTTCCGGTCCGGTTCCACGGATCCAATGGTTAAATGTGCACCCCTACGCGTGCGCGCACTAGAACGCAACCCGAGTATCACCTCCTCCAAAAACTCTAAGTAAGAATACTCTTTACAACATCTCATATAAACCACACAACCATTCTTTGCATTTCCGATGTGGGACAAAGCGCACACACCGCACTTTTTAATTCAAAAAATTCAAAAAGCGTTTTGGCGGAAAATTCCCGAAATTTTGAAAAATTTGAATTTTCTTTTTTTATTTTGAAAAACCACCAATTTTCAACAATCCCCCATGTTGTTGTTGCCCACCAAAAAGAAAAAGAAAAAAATGTATTGATTCATGGGAAAACGAAGCTGCAACAACCTAAAACAAACAAAGAACTGTTAAAATGGAATAGCCATCCACAACAAAGAAACAAAAAAAGGGAAATATATTTGTTGCCTTTTCTTGCAATGAATCATTAGGGTACATTTTTATTTTTTTTAAGGACAATCTTCTTCACTTGCTTTGAGGTTTGGTTGGATGACAAAACCTCACCCTGTAATGTGAGCTTTTTCCATGAAAAAACAGAAACGACAAAGTGGCTAATGGCTGACTTTTTAGGTGCTCCAAATTCATCTTTTTTCCTTCTAGAAGGGAAGGGAATCTTGGGTTTTGTCAAATATGAAGAAATATTGAGTTCTTTGTTTGGCCAAAATCAATGACTCGTAGAAAATAAAAATAAAAACACATACATGCGCATGAAAGATAGAGCACTGAAGAAAATAAACTAGTTGAACTCACCAACTGGAATTTACGAAGTGGGGTATGTGTGAGATTCGTGCACTCACCATGGCTTCAAAATTGTTGTCTGAGAGAATGTTGGCAGTTTGTGTTGTGGACAAAATCTGGATCGCTCTCCACTCCTCGAATAGACCTTGGTCCTGCACAAAGGGTGAGCAAAGGAGACCCTGGCTAAACCGGGGGACCCTCCGATGCCTAAGTCAGGTCAAGGGAATCGGGGTCTAAGTTGAAAGGTAGAGGGAGAGTGCAAGATGTTGTGTACCTGTAGCCATGGAGTCCTCGTGTATTTATACCTGACTATTGAATGATCTGGGTCCGTTAATCACGGCATGATTTACTCAATCAAGGATATTCTCGGATCGTGGGGATACTACGCGTAATCCAAGGATCATGTGCTGTATTATGCGCATCGTGTGTATCTGCGTCCGAAGTAATTGGCCACGTCTTCTTGTAGTAGTTTCCAAGTTTAGCTTGGCGCATAATGTATTCGTATCTTTCCCCGACCCCGGCCCGGGACATCCTTCTTTGGAAGGAGATAGGGATGGGGACGAGGGCTCGGGCTCGGCTTCCTTTGGATGAAGATGAGGACGAGGACGAGAACGAGAGCTCGGCTCGGCCGTCCTCTCCCAGAATATAGCTCGCCGATCCGATAACAAGCTTCGGAGTAGAAGCCTCCTTTGTAACTTGCCGAGGATTTTCAATTGTGCATAGAAAAAAAAAATATAGAAGGAAATTAGATACAATTAATATCATGTATTGCTGACTCGTCCAATCCGGTTCGATAATCTTCAGGTGGCCTGTCATGATTTACGTGCTGAGTTGTGGACCTACCATTTGGATGGCTCGGATGTCATACAAATGTTGCACGTGTGCATGTGTGGGAAGGTGGAGAGTGGGGTTACGGTCCATTGAGGCATATGGAAACATTCTTATGCATATGCATGTACATACACAGAAATGTGAATTACTTACAATCTTCGTGAAGGTAGGCGAGTCCTTTGGCCGATCCTTGCAATCTTGAGTCTGGTAGGAAAATCCATGGTGGGACGACCCCTTCCTGTAATCACGAATTACACCAGGATTAGTGTCTGACGCGATGAATTCATGTCCGTTCATTGCAACTCCCCAACTCATCCACCATATATGTGGCTAAAAATATCATAATCCTTAGACTATTTCAAATAATTAGCCATCAAACAAAGAAACATTCATCCTTTTGCAACAAAACATAAAGCAGAACAATATACTAGGAAAGTGAAATGAAATAGAAACGCTATAACATGACAGATTACTAAATGAATTTTATGTTAAGACTGTCTCCCTACTCATGTGACAGCACACAGATGGGTAAATTCATCGTAAGAAGCTGCCCTCTGCACCAATATTTCAGCCATTTGACCATAATCTACAGAGTTCAGAGTAGCACTGTTTAAGTCAGAAATCACAAGACAAATGAACCATACTGATTTAAAAGGAAATCTTTTCTTTTTTCAAATGCTTGGTCAAATAAATATGGATCTCTACAACAATTCTGCTCATAAAAAGAACTATCTAACAGTATTTTCTTGTCTAGATTAAGCCATAAAATAGGGGAAATCAAAAAAAAAAAAAAAAAGAAGAAAGATTTGGAAAATGTTTTGATAATGTCTTGTTAGGAAAGTGTGGAATCTGCCAGTTGCCATATTTCATGGCTGGAATCACTTAACATGTTGAACAAACCTGAACATTTGATGCCTTATGAGTTAGCAAGTAAATTCAAGTCTGCAATATAAGATATAGGTTAAAGGAGTTTGTTAAATGTCACTAAGGCACAATTACCATCAAGAAAATCTGGAAGAAAACCAAGCATATCAATATCAGGAACTCTGTCCAGTACAGTGATCCATCCCCAGTGATCCATCCCACCAAAATTCTTCATGCTGAAAACAACAAACACCAAGACAGTATATGAAGTCCTACAATCATATTTCTACTGAGTAAACTATGTTGGGCCCACTGTGAATGTATGCGGTTTATCCACACCGTCCATCCATTTTTCCAGATCATTTTAGGGGTTGAGCCAAAAATTGAAGTTTATCCAAAGCTAAAGTGGACCATATCACAGGAAACAGTGTAAAAAATGATTTTCACCGTTGAAACCTTGCTAGGCTCCACAGTGATGTTTATTTATCATCCAATGGTTAACATTTTTCATATTGGTGTGGTGTTTGCATCGATCAGTGGATTTGGCTGTCTAGGTGTCCAAGACTACTAATGCTCTGAGAGCAGTGGAGCATTTCTCCGAACAGGTGTCGTCCACTGGTACTGGTATACCTGGCAAATGTGGAGCATACGTGATGTGTGATGGATGCAGGACATCCAACCCTTCCATCGTATGCATGAACTGCCTCCTTCCACCACATTATGACACTCAAGTGGGCCGCAGCACACGGAACAAGATGGTAAGGAATTCCCACCCTTGATTTGCACACAAGTCCAACTTTCAAAACAACCTATTTTTGGGCTGACCCTTCATGCAGGTCAGTTGAAGGGTCTAAAGGGCCTGAAATGTATCATGTATGCATAGGACGCAATTGCTCCCTATCAAAATCAACAGCAGGCATTCTTACTGTGGTGTGGCCAACTTAAGTTTGGATCTGGACGATGGATGACCAAATCAACCGTGGCATCCTAGAGAGCCCAAAGTATGTTCGAAAGTCAATTGATCGCATATAACTCGTCAGGCCATGTGCCTCTGGACTCATCTTCAGCGGCGGCATATGGTTCAAATCAATCGAATCTTGCCGTGTCAGGCACTGGAATATCATTGCTAGCGATATCGCCTTCGTGAATGGATTGTTAACCCAAATTACATATTTATAAAAATAATTAAAGAAACGGAAAATAAAAGACAGCATGAAACACACGTGTGATCATGCTGTCCTTATAGCATTATTCATCCATTGCTTATAGGTTACTGGCAAATCGCTTTTAGGATAGGATGAGCCTATGTGTGATTTTGTATTCAGCAAACATGGATACCTACCAATGGAACTATGTATCCACAATTTTGTTTGACAAAAAAAAAAAATAATAATAAATTTTCAAATTTGTTTCTGATTCAGACCACTACTTTGGTCCGTTTCTCGAGAACTGTTGGCTCTGGTTCATATTGAACCTGTTTGGCTTGATCTTACTTTTCTTTTTGAGTTGAATTCATGTTGTTGGTGATGGTCCAATGAACCACCCAGGCACTATTTATATAGACCAAGATTGTTAACCGTTTTGGTCCAGGGTCATAACTCAATATGGCTATTTTATAGTTGTTAGTGAAAAACTAGTTGTAATTGGCAGTTTCTAACCGTTATGCATGCAGGACAACTAGTTGTTGCATGCTATCCATTTAGACTAATTGGCTAGCCATTTTATGACTGCTAGGCTAGCCACACGTAACAGTTTTTTAGGTAATGTCACATGACACTCTCTTATTAGTCCTTAGGCTTTGGTAGGATGGTAAATTAGGTGAATTCTTGGGGTAATTTTATATAAGAGTTGACTTTGGGAGGGAGGAACAACTGTGTGTTCAGATGACACATTTGTTGAGAGAGGGCGGTAATCGGATTACGCGGGACACGCAAGTCCCGCCTCCATGGATCAACCAAGCAAATAATAAGTACTCGACACCCTTATATAAACACAACATTTTAAAAGAAGGCTAATACACTCTTCTCTCCTTTCCATGTTGTTGACTCAACAAACAAAATTATTTTATTTTTATTTTGAGTTCTATATGGGCTTTTGGGTTTTTTGGATTTTTGGGGTAGTGGGTAACTTGGTTTGGTTTGGCTAAGGTTTGGGGTAGGATGTGGGGTTTAGGTTCAATTCCTAAGGATCATCCATGCCTTATCAAACTGCTAGCCTGGGTGGGGTGTCTATAGAGAGTGAGTGAATAACTCAATGTTACCATTTCCTATGTTATGTTATCGATATAGTCAAGCATAAGTAACGAAGCATATCAATATAAACGAGTTTAGATAATACAACACAATATTACTAACAGCTCCTAAACTAATTAGTTAATGCATATATGTCATGATGTACAAAAGCATTCTCCAAAAGTAACATAAGAGACTCGAATCATACATTGGTCTTTCACAAACAGTCGACCAGGCACAAGAGACGAAGTATAATGGTCTTTCACAAACAGTTAAACAGGCACAACAAATAGAGTACAATGGTCTTTCACAAACAGCATACTAGGCACAACATATAGATTATACTGGTATTTCATAAACAATCAACCAGACACAACAAACAGAGTACACTAGTCTTTTACAAACAGTTAACCAGGCACCCGACAACAAACATGTAATCTATGCATGATTATCAAGCTTTTATTAATTCAAATTCAAATTTGGATTCAAGATTTTATTAATATGAGTCAAATAAGGGCGTGTTTGACACGAGGTAAGGTCCACGGACTACTCAAGTGGTATTAAGATGGATTCGGTGGGTCTCATTGGATTGCCAAATCCACCGTGGTCCGCCTCATGTGAGAGTGTGTTTGGGCGGCAAGGTATTATTGATTTGGATTGGGAAGATCGATGGATTTCGCCAGATCGGATGATTCCCAAATCTCTGCTCGGCTTGGAATGTATGTCTGTAAAGGATGATGATGTCGATCCCTTCTCGAATCAAAGAACTCCTCCTTATATCCACTAGCAGAGTATCTCTATCTATACTCATGCACGCAGCCTCTACATGTTTGAGATATATACACATCAATCCAGACCATTCAAATAGTTGGCCCCATTACAAATTAGATATCCATACAAAATCACATCGATTGAATAAACAAAACATCTGATTACTCTATTCGAATTTTGGATCATAAACAGAATATCACACCAACCCTACTGCTGTAGTCATTTGATGTTGAGTTTTTTTTTTTATTGTTCTTCTTTTTTCTAATTTCATTAGTCAGTTTTTTCGGCTTTGATGATACAAGTTGCGAAATTCATCTAAAATTCAAGGTTTCTGAGGTGGGTTTTTTGTTTTGTTTTGTTTTTTTTTTTTGTTTTTTTGGGAGGGAGGAACAACCGTTTTTTTTTTTCCGACTGTTTGTTGGGATTTTTTTTCCTGTTTTTGATGATGGGTTTTTCTTTTTTCTTACTTTTCTTGATTGGATTCTCGGCTTCATTGCAGTAGGCGTGAAATTCGCTCTAAAATTGAGGCTTCCGAGGTGGGATTTGTCTGTGAGCCTGATCTGAGCCGAGAAGAAGGTGGTAGATGTGCCCGGCCAAACGGAAACGAACTTTGCATCCCCCGAGCCGTCGGCCCGTCCAAACATGCCACTGGCTAACCGCTGGATATAATCCAGTGACATTGCATGTAATCTACGACGCACTCATTTATAATCTTGAAAGCCGTGCAATCTACCCTAATACAACCCAATCCCATGCCATCTGCCCGTCCAAACAGGCCCTAAATAGGACTGCATGGCTTGTCACTAGCGTCCCAAAATTCCAATTTGGATTCATCACCCATCATAAGTGAATAAGGGATCAAATGGTAAAGCTCTCATTGATAGTAATAAAATCAACACTCTCATTACTAGTGTCCAAAGCTTAAGTTGCCGCACCAAGTAGATGGGGCAATGATTCATACCGTTGAAACCTTTTTAAGGCCCACCATAATGTTTATTTACCATCCAACATTTTTATAAGATCACACGGGCTTGGATGAAGGGAAAAAGCAAACATCAGATGTCCAAAGCTAGCTGTGACCCTGCGAAGTTTTTAATGGTAGATGTCCAATCCCTTGCTTTCTATTGTGTGGTCTACTTAAGCTTTTCATCTGCCACGTTTTTTTTTAGCTCATGTATTAAATTGATGATGTAAAATGAATGAACCGTGTAGATATTGCATACATTATGGTGGGTCTCACAAAGCTTAGGGACATCAACACACCACTGAGGTTGGTGGTGTGTGGCACACCGCAACCTGGATATAACATGCCACGGTGGCCCGACAAAGTCCTGTCACCAGGAAGTTGGTGGCTTGGGTCACCGCTGCGTCCACTTCCCCAGCTGAAATCCGATACCTGCTGATGGGATCACCGGATAATTTTATGATGGGATTTGATTGTGCCACGTGTTGGCCTGATAGAGGGAAGCAGGTTTTTCTAGGGATGTTACCATTACCGTAGGTAGGGGTGTACACGAACCGAGCTATCTTGGTTAGCTCGCTTGGCTTGACTTGACTCGATTTGAAGCTGAGTTCGAGCCGAGTCGAGCTGATTTTTTGAGCTAAAAAATGAGTTTGAGCAGGCCCCACTCAACTTGACTTGGATTGAATCCAGCTCGAATCAAACTAGTTCGGTGACTTGGTTACTTTACCATTGATGTTGCTCACCAATTGTTTGATAAAATGACTCAACGAAATGTGGTAGGTGGTGAGGAAGGTTTGGTTGGTGGCAAGGAAGGTTTGTACATTAAACAAATACATTTTTTTCTCTTTTCTATTATTATTATTTTTTTAGTTTTTTTTGTTTTTATATTACTTAGAAGGTTTTTGATAGAATGCCCATAAGATCATTGCCTCTATTTGTAAAACAGTAGGATTTTGAAGTGGCGGTTTAGGAGTTTGTGGAAATGCCTCGGCGGCGAACTCGGCTCGATCTTGGCTTGAACTTGGCCCGAGTTAGCCCAAGCTGTTGACCGAACCGAGTCAAACTGGCCAATCGGGCTCGAGGACCAAGCCAAGCCAAGTTTGAGCTGAGGTCAGCCAGTGTTCGAGCCGAGTCGAGCTGAGCCCGGCTTTCGACTCGATGTACACCCCTAACCATAGGACTTACCTTACTGATGTGTTGTATTTCCAGTGCGGTTCATCTATTTCTCTAACTTATTTTGGGATGTTTTAAACAAGCCGAGCCAAGTTTGAGCTGAGGTCAGCCAGTGTTCGAGCCGAGTCGAGCTGAGCCCGGCTCGACTCGGTTCGCCTCGATGTACACCCCTAACCATAGGACTTACCTTACTTATGTGTTGTATTTCCAATGCGGTTCATCTATTTCTCTAACTTATTTTGGGATGTTTTAAACAAAAAAAAGAATCTCAAGGAGACCATACCACATAAAACATTAGTGATTGAACCACCATTAAAACTTTCTAAAGCCCACAGCAATGCCTATCATACACTTTCATTTCCATCCAAGGCCTTGATAAGGTCGATCAAATCAGGATGAAGGGCCAATGTAAAGATCAACTTATGTAAAACTTTTGTGGTGTAAAAAAGGCTATTAATAATCATTCATCATTGTTTTCATTTGTGTGGTTTACTTAGATTTGGATCTACTTAATATTTGGGTAGACAGCGTGTGTATCTATATATATAAACTCCCCAATTTCACCCCAGACAGTAAGATAACAACCATGAAAGTGTTACCTGGTAACACCTCCTCTGCTCAATGTTTATTCGGGTGAGGGGATAGGTGTTACCCGGCGTTACACTTATCATGGGCCCACCTTGACCATGTGTTATGTATCCATGTTGTCCCTTTCTCCAACCATTTTAGAGCATGGTCCATGAGGAAATTAAGCTGACCCAAATCATAAGTGTACCGCATCACAAGAAACAATGGTGGTTAAAAGCTCGACTATTAAAAACTTCTAAAAGACTTACTATAAGGTTTTCTTGATATTTATTTTCCATCCAACCTGTTAATAATATAAAACATGGATGAAAGAAAAATACATAAATCAGCTTGCTACAAAACTTTCATAGCTTATAAAATGATTTTAATGGTTAATAGACATATATGAAAAAATTAAATGACAGAGGGGATATAGAACAAATACGTCAAGGTGGGCCCCACACGGTTAGAGTAACACCTCTCACAAACAAACGGTGCCTTACGTGGCTCCTATATGAGAGAAACACGTGGCACAGTCAAATCCCCTACGGCGGGTTTCCGGTATCATCGTTAGGAACCCTTATCTGCATCATTTGATTTATGACATAAATATCCCTGTGGACAACGTCGTGGATATTCCTTGTGTTGGGGGTTGTTTCGTCTCATCTGCTTCTTCTTCGGTTTGTGTGGGTGAGAGATGATAACAGGCATTTCCAAGAAAAGGCAACGTGTCGGAAGCAGCAGCCGCATCTCCTCTTCTTCCTCTTCCTTCCCCGACACCGACGGAACCCTAACTGAATACCCCAAACCCCCGTTACCTCTCCTCCGTTCCGTACCCGGCGGTTTCAATGATCCTCTCACCTCTGACGTCATCCTCCGCCTCCAGTTCGATTCCTCTCCCTTCGATCCCGACCCCAAACCCTCCTTCACCGATGTCGACGACCACTCCCCCATCGACCTCCATCTCCACTCTAACGCCCTCCGTCGATCCAAGTACTTCGCCGCCCTTCTTTCTGATCGCTGGCAGACCATATCAAACGGTCCAGATGATGCTGATTCGATGCTCTGTCTAAATCTTAAGATTCCTGCGTCCGTCGGCTCTATGGACCCTCATCTGACGGTTCTGCAGCTCCTCTACTCGGACGATTTCTGTGGCACCATCATCAGTGCCGCCGTTGCTTTGGCCGTCCTCCCTGTTGCGCTCCAGCTCCTATTTGATGATTGCATCCATGCCTGTGTCCAGTTCCTGGAGGCGGTTCCCTGGAGTGAGGACGAAGAAAATGCCGTTCTTGGCATAATCCCATTGCTCGGGCACAAAGAGTCTCAGGACCTGCTTGCCCGGGTCTCACCACCCGGCCGGGACTCATCCGAAGAGATGCTTCACCGGCTCGTCATGGCCTCTATCGGGAACCACCCAAATGTGGCATCTGTGAAGGTCAAGGCTTTTGTGGCAAAAATGCTGCGGGACTTCCCGTCGAGGGACCCAGTGCGGCGGGTCTTCGATCGGGCGTTCCGTACGAGCTTGAAGACGGTGAAGGAATCACTTGAGAAGTACTCGAGCCCAGATTTCAGGGGGGATCATGATGAGACAGAGGCGATCCAGCGGTTGAATCTACACACAGCGGTATACCATGGCAAGGATCTGTTGTGGCTCGTGGAGAGGATGATTGAACTGAGAATTGCAGATACGGCGGTGAAGGAATGGAGTGAGCAGACAGCATTCGTGGCGGATTTGCAGAGGGCATTCCAGGATGACTCTTGGAGGAATATTGCGCCGGGCTTGCCGGCTCTTGTGCTCCGGTGCACAGGACGCCTTGCGGAGGCTGTTGCTGCTGGTTCAATTTTGGCTGCACGAGAGGTATATTGCTGGTGGCTTCCATGTGCTCCTTAAGTTTTCAGAAAAGAGATCACTGAATGCTATTGTTGTTACCATGAGAATCTATGCTTGTGGTTGTTTGTAGGTGCCAGGTTGATATGTCGGATGATTTTATTCCATCATACATTTTGATTGACTATTGGATTTTTTTGTTCTTGTTGTTGTAGCAGTTGGATGGAATTGATGCTTGCGGTTTTTGGCAATTGGGGCCTGTTTCGAGTACAACTTGGAAACTGCAATTGTAAATTTTGATTCTTTCTGCGATTTCTTTTTTTCTTTTTATTTTTTCCACGGGAAAGATGACAATTGGGTTGTGTGGTTGTTGTTTTGAGATTCTGTACTTGTTCTGGCTTTTATCCTTGGGACTATTTCAATTACAACTTACGAGACATGTACTGCAACTGCATTCTCCGATTCTCTGCGTGATTTTTTCCCCTGAGAAAGATGATTATCGGAGTTGTTCTCTTGAGAATCAGAAGTAGTGGTGTACTATTCAACATATATAATTGGTTCTCTTGAGAATCAGAAGTAGTGGTGCACTATTCAACATATATAATCGATTATTATATCATATGAAAGGCACATTGACATCTTCTTCCACCCCATCACTTTCTTCTCCTTCCATATCCATAGCTCTCAACATCTGAATCTTCTTCCATGAATCTTGTATGATGGGATGAAATGAACTTTGATGGGTGAGAACTATCAGGAAGTGATCAATGCAACTCTCCTCGCTTGGTCTTTCCTTGACATGTTACCCGTCCTCAACCAAGGTCCTTAGTTGAAAGTGGTAAGAGGATATTTTAGCCATATATTCTTCTCCTATGAAAAGTAACAACTTCATTTGTGAAACACTCAGTTCTTTAGGATGAGTAGATGACTTCTAGAAATCTTCATCTATCATATATTCACTTGCTCAGGTATAGCTTAGACAGTGTAATTGCCATGCATTTCATGGAATCTCCCACGAAGCTTCACCCCTGAGTTGTGTTGCCGTATGCTTTTCTGTTTAAACAGATGTGCTCCTGTTCCACACTTTCTAATGGCAGACTCCTACCTCTTTGACTAATTTCATTTGCTTATTTTACTGGGCTGGCATTGTGGTATATATTCTACAACAGTATGACCCCATAGCTTGCAAAAGGATAGAACATCTGTTCTTCTAGTTCAATATGAAGATCAAATACCTTAGTATATTTCTATCTGTTATGGACATAATGCATTCACTCCATTTGCTTCAAGAAATTTCTGCACTGACAGGTTGATTGTCATCTGTGCCTTACATCTTCATGTTCAATAAACAACCATTTCCGCAACTTAAGAAGTAATTTGTTCACATATCTGTCTTGCGAAGTGTTGGGCAATTAGGACTTAGGAGGTGACCATGAATAGAGAGTGAGCATTGTTAAGATGAGTATGCATAGATGGATTTGTGGGGAGACTAGGAAGGATAGAATAAAGAAAGCGTCACGTTCAGAAAAATCAAGAAAGAGGTCTTTGGAGTGAAGCAGCCTTTTATTTATTTATTTATTTCAGGGCCTGTTTATTTCACTAGTTACCACAATAATGTAAAGGAAATGTACAATGATTACAAAACCTCTTGAGTATGTTAATTAACTGGTCGTCTACGATGATAGACGCTGTTTAGGAAATTACATACGGGCCTGCTTGTTTCGTCGATCTCCCTAGTAATGTGAGGGAAATGTGTCATCATTACGATTTTACCACTGCTAAACCAAATACCAGAATTGTCGGTCAAATGCAAATGTATTCAGAAGACAAGTTAAGGAATTTGTAATCACTGCACTTTTTCATGTAATTACTGTGAAAATCTCAAATCCAAACAATGACATTAGTATATTTTAGTGATGATTTGACATTAAAGTAATGTAAAAATATCATCATTATTATTTTACTGCCGATGAACCAAACATGGGAATCGGCGGTCAAATGCAAATGTTGTTGGGACATTGGTAAGGGTGTGTTTGGTCCGTGGGATTGGTAAGGGTGTGTTTGGTCCGTGGGATTAAATGGTATGCAATTGAATTAGGTGGTATTAACACCATTATTGCACAATGATTGCATGTCTGGAAATACCATAGTATTTTGATCATCCAATCCCCATGTTCAAGATCAGATTCTTCCTCAGGCAAAACCACGGTATTAAGTAAAATCCTATTTGGTGGACTATGGATTTGTAATCAACAGACCAGATTCACAATCGATGTGGGTCACTTGCACACGTATACAACTCAAACGTCACGTGTGAAGGATGCATATGGATGGACTGCATGGATAAAACACATGCATCAATGTGGGGTCCACATATGTAGTAGATTTCAAAATCCACTAGAAATCCTGCATAGGACCAAATGTAATTCCATCCTACCTAATCCCATTCTTGACCATGTCTCCAAACGTCCCATGGAATTTGCATGAAACCAAATGCAATTCCATACCACTTAATCCCTCCTAAGCCCATGTACCAAATAGGCTCTAAAGTAATTTGTAATCATTACCCATTTCCTTTACCTTACTATGGTAATTAGTAAAACAAATAGGCCCTACCTATCTTCTGACAATATTTGCATCTGACCACCAATTTTTATGTTTGGTTTATCAATGGTAAAATTGTAATGCGGACATTTTTACATTATTGCAATGTCAAATCATCATCAAAGTATACCATTGTAGCTGTTTGTATTCGAGATTTTCATGGTAATCCCATGAAAAAGTGCAATAAATACTAATTACTTTACCCATCTCCTGAATACATCTATAGTTGATTGAAGATTCCTGTGTTTAGATTGGTAGTGGTGAAATCGTAATGATGGCACTTTTCCTTTACATTACTTGGGTAATTGGCGAAACAAACAAGCCCTAAAATTTGAAGACCGAAGCAACCTTAGAGTGCTTCAATGGGAGATAAATGGTGGAGAACCAATTGAGATGGTTTGGCCAAAACCGAACAACAGACATGACCCTGAGTAATCCTGAGTAACATGGTGAACGTAGATCCAAGTTGAAATGCCTAAAATGAAGAGGATGCGAAGACAAAAATACTCGATTCAAGCACTAAGACCTTTGAATGATTGGCAAAATAGGATTCGTAATGCTGCCCTAAATAGGTGGGACAAGGCTACGATGATAATGAGTATGCAACCGCTTCTGCTCAGTCGGTAAGGCCACTTTAAGGATTCTTTATAGAAGATCGTGTCAATTTGGTCGAAAATCAGGTGATGGTAGGAGAAGAGAAAAGTATGTTAATTTTGGGGTGGTGTTGGGATGTAAATAGATGTGTAATGTCCGGAGAAAATTCTAGGTCCAATGGTACCATAAGGAATATTGTAAATATATTTTACAAGGAAAGGAAGGAGAGGAACATAAGTACAATCCAAGGAATGAGTGGAGGCATGCAGATAAAAAAGGAAAGGAAGTTTATGGTTTGGAAGCAGTAGAATGAGCCTTGTGGCACTCTTGTGTGAGTGGCTATGGTAGTTTGGGAGGAGTCAGTTGATCTTTGAGAAAACTATCTGCAAAGTATTCCTTTGGGAATAAGGGTTGGGATATTGCTGGGCTTTCTCAAGGTTTAGGCTGACTTGCTGAGTTCCATTGGATGGTGTCTTGATAATATATTTGGTCTTGAGAGCATACCAACCTATTCTTTGTTTCTGAGCTTTTCTAGGACGCATTGAGCGAGGGGGTTGTTATTTGTCACTGTGTTGATAAAGTGGTGCTAGGGTAGTTTGGAAGCTAGTTTTAGGACAAACCCCTGGAATGTGAAATTGGTCTTTTAGTTGATATTTATGTTAGATAAAGTGGATATGTCCCTTGAATTTGTTTGATAAAAAGATATTAATGTACAATCATCTAGTAATTTTTTCTTCAAGTTATTTTGTAGAATTCTTTAATCAGTTGGGGTTCCTCAACGCCGATGTTTTAAACATTGGGCTGGACTGTCCAGTTGAATTAGGTCAGACCAGAACTGTACACCTTTCTAGTTCGAATGCTATTGAACCCTTGAATCCTCCTAAACCTCTCAGACTGCCCAGTTTGAATATTTCAATTGTTGAACCGTATGAACCAGATGGTTGATTTCACTTGGGGCCTCTCTCTCTCTCTCTCTCTCTCTCTCTCTCTCTCTCTCTCTCTCTCTTTTTCCACCAATTGCCATGGTAAAGGAAATGTGCATTGATTACAGATTACTTTTCCTGCCTACTGACAACGTCTGCACTTAATGGCCACTTCCCATGTTTGGTTTATTGATGGTAAAACCATAATGATGACATTTTTGCACTAATGTCAAATCATCACCAAAATACATTAGTGTCTTTGTTTGGATTCGAGATTTTCACGGTAATGCAATGACAAAGTGCAATGATTACAAATTCCTTTACCCGTCTCTTGAATATATCTCTACATTTGACTGACAACACACTCGATCCATAGCTCAGGTGCTAGACTGAGTGCAGATACCCTTGTTTCAATGCTGAAGTCTTGGTATTGATTCCCAAGTGGGATGTGCTGTGGCTAATAGTTGGGTGTGACTAACAGTGTGGTGTGTGTACAAACAATGGGATGTGTTTACTAACAAAAAAAAAAAAAAAAAAAAAAACATTTGACCGACATTTGCCATATTTGGTTTGACGGTGGTAAAATCGTAATGATGACACATTTTCTTTACACTACGGGTTAATTGGTGAAACAAACAAGCCTTAAGTTGAAATAGTTTTAGAAAATAAAAAGTTCAAAAAGACTTCTACTAAGTAATTACTTGATATACTATTATATCTGATTGATAATAGTTTGCAAAACATCTTCCCTTAACCCTAACATCTCAAATCAGATTTCATGTTTCCCTCACATTTAATGGACAGTTGAAATGAAAATTGTTGATGATCAGCTTTCAAACAAAAATAAAAAAATAAAAAATTGTGGATTATCTGTACCAACATTTGTCAGTAAATTGTGTGGATCTTAATGGTACCAATATTTGTCTATAAATCATAATGTAAGATTGTTCAAACAATCTGTTATTGAGGATGCAACCTATCCATAGTGTACAGGGTGGGTTGAGCCTAAGTATGATTGGTATACAACATCCGTTCGCCTATTATCAAATCTCTCACCTGTCCTAAGAATATAGTATGGTAGTTATATAGAGAAGTGAGAGTGGGTAGGGAGTTATTTCATACTTTGGCAGCGCATGATGCTTGATATACGGCCATTTAGAAACTGTATATGTTGCATGTATTAACTCAAGTTACATCGTATGAATTGTGTAACCCACTGTCTCTTTGCCACACCCCAAAACTTGGATTCTTTAGGTAAATCCTAATCTTTGATTAGGAGAGATGTTTGTTGAAATAGAACCGTTCGATATTTTTCAATTTTAACTGTCCAATAAATGTCCACCAATCCATGAGTTAGAAAATCAAATATGAATGAATTTTGGCTCATGATACATCTAAACTTGGACCCATTATTTGAATTGTATAATTGAAATTACTCATGTCAGAGATAAAATTCTAAGTGCCTTTGTATCATCCATCACTCTGCCACAGTATAAAGTTTTTCTATCGGGAGAGACTTAGAAAACATACTTGTAGGAGTTAAAAAAATTCTAAAAGTGGAGGGATAAAAAGTAAATAAAGAGGGGAGAGGAGGGAGTGCCACACAGGAAGGGAACTGTCGGGAGGAGTTTTTATTGAGTGCATTTAAAGATTGTCGGGTCATCCCTTTGTCGATGGCGATTGGTGACCCTAGACCAGCCCAGTTATCGTGATGCTTTTGGAGTTGGAGTATGAAACTTACATATTCCAGAATCACAGATTCAGATGAAGCTGAGGTGAGAATCTAGAAAGTGTGAAGATTCTCTGAGTTGAATATTGTTGAGATGTGCATCTCTTTGTTGAGAGTGACTTTACTAGTCATATAATGGGCAGGAAAGATGAAACTGGGCCTTGGACATTAGCATTTGCTGAGAAATATTTAGATATTTCTGATTTTTGAAAACTTGTTTCCTGTCATGTGTTTGTTAACGGCAATAATAGTAGATGGGCTTGTTGGGAATCTCTACAGAAGGGTTTTTCAAGAACATCTTTGTTTCGTCTTGGGCAATCTCTGTCCCTTGGGTACATACTGTGCTGGTGCTATTGGTGCTGCTGGTGGTCAATGACAAATAGCAACACCACCAACAGCAGCTTCTGCAGCAGCAGCAACGTAGCCGCAGAGATCACTGGCTGCGCTGCTGGTGTTGTTGGTTGTTGTTGTCATCTATATCCAAAAAATAAAAGAAAAAAAAAGTGAAAAGCAGCAGTCTTAATTTGGAAGTGTTTTTGCTTGTTTTATATGTTTTACATATCTGTGCTCTCCCCTAAAATTTTTTCTGATGAGCACTGTTCATGTTCTTCCAAGTTCCAATCTTGATTATTACACATGAGCCCCACATACAAGACTTTATCTGGTTAAGATTGCTGTTTTGTTTATATGGTAAAGATATCAACAAAAGAAAATTGAATTCGTTTTAATCATTACGTGCTTCTATAAATAGGGTTCAGATTAATAACATCTTTGAAATTGAAGTAAATTGCCAACTTCCCAAGTGCAAAAACTGCCTCAAACAGTGGTTGAGCTGTTTGGATATTTGGAGTTTTACAATGGGCACTCCGTTCTTGCAGGTGAGATTGAAGCTCGTACGTGTTTGGCTCCCAGTGTTGATCGTTTGCAGAGAGAAGAATGTTTCGCCTATACCTTCGGGTCAGAAACAGCTATATCAGGAATTGGAAGAGACATTCCTGAAGATAATATCCACGCTACCCATGTCGGATGCTGAGTTATTACTGCATCACTGCCTCAGCTTTGCCACCCGCAATGTTGAAGACTGCCCACACCTTGTCTCAGCTTTCAATACGTGGTTCCGTCGGGCTACTCGACCCCCACATGATGACAATGCCAGTTGAAGGAGACCCTGGCTGTTCGCTTGGTTATCTCGGGCCATTGCTTTTGTGCTGCACCTGTAATATCAGATCCAGAACTATCTGTTGACTTCATGTGAACAGGCGAAAATTGTGTATACTGTAAATTTGACTGCCTTCTATATGTGCATGTATCCAACTAATGTACATTTCTCGTCTATGAAAGCTATGCTTTTGTGATGCTTATGTTGTGTTTTCTGTTGACTAATGCCAACATAGCATAGAGTAAAAGCTTAAACGTTTTTATGCTGCTTGTTTTGACTGATGTACAGCCCACCCCATGGCTACATTTTAAGAAGTTAAAAGAATCTGGTGTCACATGCGAGCAAGTTATACAGAACTCCCATCTCTTTACATTTAGCACACGTGCACAAGTTTCTGGATCATCTTCTGGGCCATTCTGTGGACGGAACCTAATCTGAAAACCATGCTGTTCATAGCCGCTAGCTGGAGGAACTCTTTTTTGCAGATGGGTGATAAGAAAAATAAGTCTAAACAATGGCTGACAGTCAATGTGCAAAAAATCCTCCAATCAGTGGACAGGATTATCCTAGTTTTGTAATGTTGTGTGTGGTATGGCTCATTTTGCCCTTGACTTTTTAACTTTAACTAATCAGATTACTTTCATTGATGGATGTTTGAAAATCAATCTGAGAAGTTAACAGACATTTTTAGATGATAGCAGCTTATAATCTCTCTATTTCAACTGTTCCTCGGATCCAACTGCATGTGAAGATTTATTTTCACGTTCGAGAACCAAACAATTTAACAATCTGCCATGAAAGATAAAACGGGCAACTGATTTCAGTCCTCAAATAGAAGAAGAAGAAAAAGCTCATGGTGCTGCTTCCATTGATATATCTCCATCTCCAGTACTATAAAAACGCTTATCTGTAATCTCTGTGCGTGGGCAGATGGAATAGAAACCATGGGAAATAGAGAAAATGATGATTAATGGGATGAATTGGATCTTTGTCTTGGAAATGGTCAAGATACAGCTGCCATGCATCTCTCTCACCTCACCATATGCTCAAAGTCTCGACATGTATTGCCATTAGTGCTGAAGAAGACGCAGAAGAAACAATCTATAATAGATAGATCTCTTCATCTCTCAGAGATGACTGTTTGTCTTTAAAGGTTATTGATCAACTGCAATTGGCCTGTTTCTGACAGTTGCTCATCTTAGGACATCATGATACACCTGGTGAGTAATCAAAATCCATTGAGGAGAATGGAATCCATTTCTTTCTGATCGGGATTATCAGGTGCTGCCATGACCACATTGTCCCCTTCTCTTTCTCACGAGAAGCACTGAATTTTCTAGCCATTTAGGGTCACATGATGGATGGTCCATGTTAATGTATATGGTCAATATTGTAACCAGTTGATTTGAAATTTTATATTATGGTTTTGTTAAGTAATCAACATCAACAATGCTGGTAAAAAAGGAAGAAGAAACAATTGAGAGAGAGAGAGAGAGAGTGAGGGAGGGAGATGACTCTCAAAACAAGAACTGCAAAGTCGCATAAACAAGGTGTGAATTGTAGGAATGTTGGTTTCCACTGTACTCCTACCCCTCATATATAAATTACAAGTGAATAGACATAAGAAGTAATGATACAGTTTTTTTTTCTTCTTCTTCAATTTTCATGTCTCTAAAATTTCCAAATATACTTCATGGAGTCCTGTTTGTTGTTCGAATTTTTCTTCTTATTAAAAAGAGAGAAACAAAGAACATGAAGATGCAGAAGTGTATCTGTATTTCACCATCCTTGGACAGGCCATCTGTGGTTAGGATCTGGTAGCCACGACGATGGCCGTCTCCTCCTCATGTCCTTGTTTGGACAAGTGACAGCATCTTGTTTGGCACCCTCTCTCTCTATATGATAACCTCTTTTGGGAAGGGAAGAAAATAATTGATGAAGGAACATCCATGCTCTTTTCTTCTTGTTACCGGAGGAAGTAGTACACGGGTCTTGTAATTCTATGGAAGGGGAGAGGCGCCTGTAGCTTGTAGTTGCAGTGCATTCCCAAGAGATGGAGAAGTCTTCTGATACTAAGATATGGTTAGCGCTGTTGCATCTGTTGAAACAGGATCTAAAGCTTCTGCTCTTCTTCTCCATCCCTCCCTCTCTCTCTCTCTCTCTCTCTCTCTCTCTCTCTCTCTCTCTCTCAAAGTCGTCTTCTTCTTCTTTTTTTTTTTTTTTTTGACTTTTAGACAAGGTATCTCATCTGTCACAAGTAGCTGAATTTCAAGTGGTTTCAGTGCCGTAAAATCTCTTTTTATTTTATTGAGTAATGCTATGGCAATTGGCTGAGTGCGATTTCCACCTACACACACCCTTTGCATTTTATTGTACGGAGAAAGTGGGTGCGATATAAATACACATGCGTCCTCATTAAATTCATTGTTTATGGTTTGCAACAGATCATTGTAAGTCGTGATCCTCAAAATAAGGCTTATCTAAAACTCAAGTGGGCCACACTGTAGGAAACAGTGGAATAGGACTCTCACCATTGAAATCATCTGTCCAGGACCCACTAAAGTCTTGGTTCATCCTCATGAACGGGTTGGATGTAGCATGAACATCATAGATTCATAGTAGGCCTTAGTAGATTTCGACATTGGACGTCCCTGTCACCACATTTGCCTATGGCTAGGTCAAAGAGTTTTTGATCGGCATGATTAATTTTGAGGGCTACCTTCTAAAATGGAACTCAAGTGATGGACTGATTGAATGTCACATATTCATCATGGTATGTGTTAACTTACCAAAGTTTTATTTGATTGCATTGTCCTAATAATCTATTAGGTGGATTTCTTCCGTTTATGCCTGATCTAACTGCATTAGATCCAGTGACTCTGATAATGACATGTTAAAATCTTAACAAGAGACGGAAGAAAAGATTTCTTGGGACTGCTCTGACGGCCGAATGAGATTAGGATCGGTAAAGTCAAGGAATGCGACTCAGATAATGACATGTAGTAATAAAATCTTAACAAGAGAGAAGAAGGATCTCTTGCACTGCTCTGACAGCCGAATGAGATTAGGATCTGTGAAGTCAAGAAATGCGCCCAACCGGCTACAACATGGACATACTTGTCACATATCTAAATCATGTGGCATAGTTAGCTAACTGACACGATGGCCTCATGACCAAAGTTGGGCATCGACCGACAAATAGTTGCATTGAATGTTAAGTTTGATTGGCATGCCATAGCATTTTGCATGATCCTTATGGCTGACAACATTTGAAGAGCAGAGTAATGATTAGGCTAAGTTGGCATGGCATTATGGTGCATTATTCATGTTAATGTGGAGGAGTAGATAACTATCACCAATATGTGGTAGCTCAAGAGAAATTTCTATCAATGTAATGGGGGATATAACATTTGCATAATCAATGATCAACCCATGATAAACAATTAGCATATGTGGTGTTGTTTGATATGCCATGATCGTCTTTGGGTTCATACGATTATCTCCACATCAGCATACATGAGAAGTGTCTATAAAGATATCTCCGTGTAACTATCTTAAAAATTCTATACATAGGAGGAAGATCGAAGAGCTCAGAACCCTTGCTAACCTAGCACATCAAGTTAGATTTTCAATGAAACGCTACTTATCTTTTATCTTTATTTAAATTTATCTTAACATAGGAGAGCTCGTCCACGCTATTATGTGAACTGGCTTTAGCACATGAGTAGTGTAATTTTGTCGTCTATACTACCATGTTGGACCAACCTAGACTATGAGTGGTGTAATTTCCTTCTATTTATGCAAGTGTTAGACTGCTTTATATATAATTTCATTTGTCCATATTCAAGTCATTGGACTAAGAAAGGCTTAAATCTAGAGTTTTGCCATTTACAACACAAGCGTTGAATTGTTGAAGGATACTTCTGTAAGTTTTTATTTTTATTCATTCTACTCTTATGTTGTGTGAATTAAATTATCTTTACTATTATACTAAGAAAAAGTTATTTAAGCTGAAAAGTAAAAAGGACTCGTTTGAAATGATGAGCTAATTTCTTTTCAAATCATTTAATTGCACATACATGTGATTGAATTGAAGCACAACTGTTTTAAATTTTGGTTATAGACAATCGCCCTTAGTTTTTATCTCAACACTTGGGGTTAAAAGTTATTCTGTTTCGATTGAGTTGTAAAATGTTTTGACAGGCCTAGCACGATGTATACGTACAAACTGTGAATTTTGAGCCAAACACTTTTCTACGTAATGCATTGACAATGAAGTGGCTATTGGCAGTGCTCTATGAGCCACATCATAATGTATGTGTCCTATCCACGCCTTCCATTTTTTAGACTATTTTATAGAATGAGCCTAAAACTAAGATAGATCCAAATTTGATATGGACCATACCACACAAAAGAGTGACGATTGAACACTCAACTAAATGTTAAAAACTTCTTAGAAACCTCAAAAGTTTTGGATTAAGCTGGTATTTGTGTTCCCTTCATCCAGGTGTGCGTGGTTTAATCAACATGTTGGATGACAAATAAACATTACAATGAGCCCCGCGAAGTTTTAAAGGGTGGGCATTCAATCACCACTCTTTTTTTTTTTTTTTTTTGTGTATGGTTCACTCCATATCTGGATCTTCTTCATTTTAAGGCTCATGCTTAAAAATAGATGTACGGCTTGGATAAAACACATAGATAATGTGAGGCCTACAGAACACTGTCAGAAGCCACCTCACTAATGACGCTGTTGGTACGTGCGTCAGTAAGCAATCGGGCATTCCCTAGGAAACGGATTGGCTACTCTCCCTGCCACCAGCCCCGTGGCTGGTGGTCGGTGCTCTGTGGGCGCCACATGATGTACTTGCTTCATCCATTTTTTAAGATAACATTAGGGCGTTAACCAAAAAAATGAGAGGGATATAAATCTCAGGTGCACCACACCAGAGGAAAACAATAATGATTGGATATCCACCATTAAAATCCTCCTAAGGCCCACTGTACTTTTTATTTGACATCCAATATGTTGATTAGGTCATACAGACCCAGATTAAGGGAAAAAACAAAGATCAGCTTGATCGAAAACTTTTATTGCCGCCAACAAGTTTTTAATGGTTGACGCTCAGTCAACACTGTTTCCTGTAATGTGGTCCACTTGAAATGGGGATATACCTCGTTTTCAGTGTAACATCATAAAATGATCTATAAAAGTATATGGAAGGTATGAATGAAACACATACATTATAGTGGGCCCCACAGAGCACCGACCACCGGCCATTGGCTGGTGGCGGGGGGCGTAGCCAACCCGTTTCCCATCCCCTAATGCAAGCCATTTCTGACTTTTTGTCAGCGAGGGACCAACCCTTCTATGGGCCCACCATGATATATTTTATTTCTGTTGTCTATCCATTTTCCGTATCATTTTAGGGCTTAAATACCAAATATGAGTCAGATAAACCTAAAGTCGGCCACCCCACATGAAAACTAGCAGTGGTGATGGAATGTTAGCCATTAAAAACCTTCTGGCCACTGTAGTGGTTATTTTACATTAAACCTGCTGATTAGGTCATACGTAGAAAAAACAAACAAATAACAGCTTGATTTAAAGCTTTTGGCCCCAAAAAGTTTTTAACAGTTGGCGTTCAATAAAACCCTAATTCCTGTGATGTGGTCTACCTGAGACTTGAATCTAACTTAATTTTGGGGTTGTACCATCAAATGATCTTGAAAATGGATGGACAGTTTGGATGAAACATATACATCATGGTGGGGCCTACAGATCACTGACCACTGGCCATTGGCTATCGGCATGGTCACTAGCCAATCCGCGCCCCCCTATTACACCCTATTGAAGAGCTAGGACAGTCCAAACAATTAGATTCTTGGAAGATAGCCCATTCACCATTTGACCATTCAGTTGAACGGTTTTGATCTACTCCATCCATGGAGGGTAGAAATGAGGGACGCGGATTAGATACTGATAGGTTGAGTAGCCAGACTCGCTACCTAAGTGACGTCACAAGTTTCATGGCCGCACATTTAATGTGTTGTATCCACGACACGTTCATTCATTTGAAAATATTATTTCAAGGCATGACCCAACTAGGTAGATTCAAAGCTTTAGTGGACCCCACCACAGAATACAGTGGGAAGATTGATGCCCACTGTTGAAACCTTCCTAATGCCTGCCATGATTTTTTTTTTGAAGTCCAACTTATTCAAAAGTTAATAAAGACATTAAAGAAGGGAAAACAAAAATATCAGCTTGATCCAAGACTTTCTTTTAATGGTAGTGTCACTCTGCCCACTGTTTTTTTGTGGCGAGGTCCACTTTTACTTTGAATGTGATTCATTTTTTAATCTTATCCTAAAATGATCTCTCCAAATGGATGGATGACATGGATAGGTCCACTTTTACTTTGAATGTGATTCATTTTTTAATCTTATCCTAAAATGATCTCTCCAAATGGATGTATGACATGGATAGGTCCACTTTTACTCTGAATGTGATTCATTTTTTAATCTTATTCTAAAATGATCTCTCCAAATGGATGGATGACATGGATACAAAACATACATCATGGTGAGGTCCGTAGAACTTGGTGACATCACTTCCGTAGCACTCTCGCTACTCAACATGTTACTAGCCAATCCGCCCGCAGAAAGGAGATGGACATACATGGGGACACGGATTGCATACTACCCTTGTCTGTCCCATAGTTCCAAATGGGCAGGTCTGGGTGAGCCTACCCTGATGTATCATTACATTTAAACTATCAATCCTTTTTCTCAGATTATTTTTAAGGCATGAGTATAAAAATTAGGAATATCTAAGACTCAAGTGGACCATACCAAGTAATATGGTTGGTTGCATTAAATTGCAAAAAACATTAAATGTCAGTTGCATTAAACGCAAGAGTCATCTGTGGTGATATGGTCCATTTCATCGTTGAATCTGACTTATTTTTGTGTCAATGCCTTAAAATAATTAAAAAAAAGGGATAGACAATTTGGATGTACAGATACATCACGGTGGGCCCACCCACAGACCTGCCCGTTCGTAGCTAGGGACGGGCGGCGGTGGTACGCAATCCGCGTCCCATACATGGTAGATGCATGCCTCCCGAGGCGCCGGATCTTGCGCCCGTCGGACCTGGCGTCTGCCATTTGCTTACTTCAATGCTTGTTTTGAATTTGACTTTGGATTGTTTTTGTTTCTCGAGAAATGATACTTAGATACAGCTGCTGTATCATAAGTTATGGTATATGGCATCCTGTCCATGCACAAGCTAGGCTACCGCATGATGATCACATTAAACGAAAATCAGGTCTTTTCGCCCACATTCTTAATATGAATGGACGGCCATGGGTCGCCCTTATTTTCATTTCAAGTGATCCCACACCTTTGGTACGGATAAAATAATATGCAAGCAGATCAGATGTCACCAAGTTATGTTGGCCCCACTATGATGCATGTATTAAATCCATACTGTCCATTCACTTTTTGGTATTATTTTAAGACTTAGGGCTAAAAACGTGAGAAAGATTCAAAGCTCATGTGTACCACACCACAGAAAACAGTGGAGACAATAACACCCACTGTCGAGACCGTCCTAAGGACCATTATGAAGTTTTATTTGCCATCCAAACTGTCACAAATACTTAGACTAAGGGAAAACACAATATCAAATTGATCCAGAACTTACTAGCTCTCGTGAAGTTTTCAATAGTAGACATTCATTCAATCGATGCTTTTTGTGAAGTGGTCCACCTTAGATTTGAATCTGTCTCATTTTTTTTTTGTTCCGTAGACCTAAAAGGATCTCACAAAATAGATGAATGGTGTAGAAATATAACATAGATCATAGCAGCGGCCACATAATTTAGTGACGTCAGCACACCACCCAGCCTATTCCCAATGATATACTGATATGCAGTATATAAAATGATATGTGCGTCCTTAGTACTGCTGCTTCCTATGGTGTGGTCCACTTGACCTTTAGATCTACTTTATTTTTGGTTTAAAATCTAAAATGATATGGAAATATAAATGGGCGGTGTGGATAAAACTAATAATTCACGGTGGCCCCTCAATGGCCCTTGGAGACTCTGCCTGTCCCGAGCTTACCTCAAAATAATGTATTTATTATATCCACATACCTTTATCTATTTTGCCGTATCATTTTATAGCAAGAGTCCAAAAATGATGTATAACTGATGCTTAGGTGGACCACACCACAAATAAAAGTAAGACAATGTTTCACACCATTAAACTGCACTTGTAAAAAATTTGCAGGGCTCATTATAACTATTATTTTCCATCCAATCTCTTTATAAGGTCAACTTAAATAAAGAGGAAAAACAAATATCATAACGATCCAAAACTATTATGGCACCCAAAGGGTTTCAATGGTAGACATTCAATTCCCACAACTTTTTGCAGTGTGGTTCACTTGATCTTTAGATTTGTTTTATTATTTGGCAAGCATTTTGACCAGTTGGCCAAATGGAAGGACGGTTGGGATATAAGATATACCTCATGATGGGACCATAGAACTTGGTGACGTCAGCACACTAGCAAGATCAATGGTGTGCGGTATACCTAATCGGATTGTGCTCTTATCGTACTGAATGTACGTGGATAGTCCACGCCGTTCATCCATTTGTCCATTTAAGATAAGGGGCTGAGCACAAAATTGAAGCATATACAAAGATAGAGTGAATTATATCACAAGAAACCGTTGGGATAATGATTTCCACCCTTGAAACCTTGCTAGGCTCAACAGTGATGTTTATTTGTCATCCAACCTGTTCATGAGATCATACATATATAGATGAATGGAAAACATAAATATAAGATTGATCCAAAGCTACCATGGCCCCTAAGAATTTTTCAACCGTGAACGTTCAATTCAACTGTTTCCTATGGTGTGATTCATTTGAACATTGAAAATGCTTTATTTTTGAGCTCAAGCCCTAAAATTATCTGTTAAATTAAATGAAAGGACAGAGCGGATAAAACACTTAAATCATGGTGGACCTCAGAGTTGCTCCTACCCAATCCGCTTCCGTGGTAGCTAATCCGGATTAGAAGCAGATTAGCGTGGGATTGTAACTCAAAAAGCATCAGTAAACTCATGTGGGGTTCCCGATTCGGGATGATCTATGTGTTTTATCCACTCCGTCTATTAGATAATTTTAGGATATGAGTTTAAAATTGAAGGACATCCAAAGCTCAAGTGCACCACACCACCATGAAAAAGTGTGAATTGAACTTATACATATGTAAAATTCTAGTGTTCATTTTTTTTAACCTTATATTTATTTTTTTTACCTTCAAATCCATGTCTTTCCATATTATTAACGCTTGTTTGACAAATAGTAAGTATCAATCCCCATTGCTTTCAGTGGGGGTTTCAACGAGCTTTAATCATTATTCCTGATTTTCATGTTAAAATAATCCACTTGAGAGTTGGATATAGCTTCAACTTTAGCCTCAAACTTGCTTAAATGAGCTGAAAAACGAATGGAATTCCATCCGATCTGGATAAACCAAACTTATTTTCACAGAACCGGATGTCAATCTAATTTAATCTCAGTACGATAAGAGCGTACTGAGTTACTCAGTACGCAATCCGATTCCTCCGCTTCCCATAAATTTCGGTACAGATATAGCCTGTGTATCTGATAGTTTCTCCGGATTATTTATTGGCTGAGCTGGTGCCATGTTCTAGAAGCATACGTAGAAGTGCCTCATGTGCCAAGGACATGTGCACGCATATGGCTTTTACGAGGTTTGGTGGACCACCATTATATAGTAAGAAATCCTCCATTTATCCTTTTACGCAAGTGGCTATGGACAATTAGCTGTTTGTCAGGTGGTCCCAGTACATATGTTTTCTGACCTGAAAATTAGGCCACTGATCAGTTCATCAGGTAGGCTTCCTTTTGTGGATTGAATGTTCCCAGCTGGAAAGTTTTATTTAATTTTATTTATTTTAAGAACATTCTTGTTTTCTAATGCATATCCTCCCACCTGATTTTTTGGCCATGAGATCGACACGGTGTAGCCTACCGAATGAACTGCTTCCATCTGATTTACGCTTGCCAAATTTCTTCTTCTTCTTCTTTTTTGAACGTGTTAGATGATGTAGTGAGCCACTCCTATAGGCATGCTGTTTTTGGGTAAGGGTAACTTAACCTGTTTAAAGTCAGCCATATAGATTTTGATTGGACAAAAATCAAACTTGATTTTGTGAATTGGGGCCCATTACTTGTAAATACAATAACAACAACGAAAAAAACAGATGGCAAAGAAAAATAGTTTACATCTTTTAATGTTATTTTTTAAAAAAATGATCCACTTTGTTTTAAATCATCAAATCCTTTTTGAGTAGTGCGTTTTGATTCTTAAATTACGCTTAGATCTAATTTAAAATTAATTTCTAATTTTTTTTTTCACAGTTGAAATAAAGAAGCAGAAAAATAAAGAATAAATTACAAATAAAATTTTAAAATGGGCAATTTATGATAAGGTGACTATTTTCATCACGTATTGGCTGATTAGTAGCTGTTTTTAAAACTATGGGAACACACGCGTGCATCTTCTAATGGAAGGAAGAAGAATTGTTCTTTGGATATAGTGGAGTGAATGAGCTGTGGCTATTTTTGGGAGCTGAGAGAAAATATATGAATAACAATAAACACTACTCTAGTTTTTAATAATTGTAATTGCAAACACCTCTCTTTTGACTTTGATCATTGTAAGTACCTTCCCTTTGGTATATATATCTTACGCAGATATTTCCACATGTGTGTATCTACACCATTATTTTTGAAAAATTCACCACTTTTACTCCTATGTCATGGATAATTTGTAGTAGAAGTTTAAGGCTACCATGTGCATGTATGTCATCCAATGCCTACCATGAAAATATGATATCCAGAAATTTAGGCCAATCTAACTGACTGGCAACTAGGCTTGGCTTGGCCCTAACAAAATAATTTTTTTTTTTTTTTGTTGGGTCGCCCAAAGGCTTGGCTTGACTAGTTCAAAACTTATCCATTGTCAGGCTTAACCCCTAAGTGGCTTACCACATAAATTTGTAGGTTTTTTTAGTGGGTATAGCATACCTAATGTTTAGATTAACTTGATACTATAACGAGAGTGCTTTATTATTTGAAAGCTTGTATTCGAAATGCATTAAAATTTAAATCACAATTACATGGGAATCAAGGTGATTCTGAATTAGTTTTGTTTGGTAACTTACAATGAAATGCATGGAGTGCAAAAATTATGTCTTGATTCCTTAATTAAAATGTATTTAAATTATTTTGTATATTCATAGAATTTAAATTTAATTAATTAAATCCATTTTAATATCCCAAAATAGCATGCATGTGTGATATTTGACAAAATGATTATAATAAGCCCGTTTACTTTGGCAAAAATGACGAAAATTGGACCCTCAAGTGGGTTGCGAATATTAATGAGTGACTCATTGGCATTTTTTAATCATCCATTTATATGCCATTTTTTTGGACAATTTGAATAATTTTAACTATGTTATTTTAGAATTGCAACCAATAATTAGATTAGTTTGTGGTATCGTAGAGTGCAATGCATATGGACAAGTAGCCTAGCTGCACTCTCATTAAAAGTGTGACTCTCCCGCATTTACTAAGTGTGCCAAAAAAGCATTTAACTCTAATTACATTCAATTACAGCAAAAGGTAAGATTTCAAAACACAACCAAACTCTGTATAATTCAAATACTTCTAATTCCACTTCTTCTCATTTGGGAGTTTGTAAATAGAGGTAAATAAAAAATGAAATGGGAGGTAAATGAAGTAGGAGTAAACGGATTTTATAGTTGTGTTTAAATGAAAGTAAATGAAATGAAATTGAAATCCAAATATTCCGTTTAGACGTAGTAAATGAGAGTAATTGGAATGCATTTGAATATTTTAATATATTCATGAGAATATTATATACGTATACCAAATCAACTAATTTAGTGTACCTATATAATGTTTAATAGGATAATTGTAATAAACTCATTGAAATATATACTTTAATAAAAATTAGAAAATTTCAAACTCTAGATGGACCACAAACATAAGGATCATAAATAAATAACTTGCCAATATTTTAGAATTGTCTGTTTAGATGGTCATTGTTTGGATGATTTAGATTATTCTATTACTGTGATTTTAGCAATGTAGCTGATAATTAGATTATTTTTAAATATCATTAGCATGACACATGCATGCGTATCGATACATTGTCTTACACATGATTCTAAGAGAGCTCAAAAATACATTTTACACCGTTCACTTCCAAATCCTCTTTCACTTTCATAGATAGGATTTCATTCATATGTACATTTATTCCTATTTTATTTCATTTACATGCATTTAATTTCATCCAAATACACCTCAAATGCTATTTTGCTCAATTTATTCTCAATTAGTACTTTTATTTATTCATGTAAACAAACAAAGCACCAAACGCGAAAAAGCAGTTAGGAGGAATTCATTTACCCCAAATATATTCAAAACAGGGCTGCCAAATGACATTTAAATGGCTCAGAGAAAGTGAGAGTGACAGAAGTACTTGGAAATAATATGAGGGGAGAGGAGAGGTTTTTAAAGTAATCCCAAAAAAACAAAAGAAATATCATAGCCCAAAATTTCCAGTTTTCTAGAAGTGGAAGGACAGAATAAATGACTATTACGTACTGAGGAATTCAAAGGTCGTGCCTGCTCCTCTGTCAGTTTTCCCTGCCCATGTCTAAATTGTGGACCCCACCGAATGCGGCGTACTCCAAAGTTACACCTCGTTATGTTAATATTAGCCATCCAATGCCATGTTGAGAAAAGGCTGACCAGCGATCCCAGGCGATGTATTAGATAGTTAAAAACCATCCAATAATATGTGCGAGTTTCACATCATCGGCTCATTTTTTTTCGATTTAGGGTTTTCGGAGGTGGAGCATCTTATGAATGGGTTGGATCCCGTGAAAACATCAATGGGACCCACATTGGTACTACTGGAGCAATGGCTTAGATGTACACAATATAAAGTGGGTCCCAATCCCATCAGCTATTTGAACGGTTTTGATTAAGGCACATACGAGTGGCGTGCATGGCTGTGGATCTTTGCCCGCTCAACACGCTCTCCATCTCCTGATACACGTGGTCGAAATAAAGAACGCATTGCTATTGTGAAGGGCGTTACAGCTGGGAAACAAAAGGCAGCGCATCAATTGAAATTCCACAAGGCGTGAAGCGCGTGTGGACCACCATTTCGTAATCCAGGCCATTCGTCCGTTAAGCCCCACCACCATGGATGGACTGGAAGATCCCAGTAGCCAATCTCAATTGAATCTAGACTTTCTGTTGAATCTCTTTTCCGAACCGTCCATCTCTAATACCGAGAGTGGGACGCAACATACGAATGGTGTGATTTACCCAACTGGGAATGAAGTGAAAAGACACGCATGGCGTATGATAGAGATGTAGGCGGTGGAAACCTCTTTCAGCGTCTGTCTTTTTCAATACCTCCTCGCTGGAAACGGATTGTCTACTCCCCCTGACACCAGCCAATGGCTGGTGGTCGGTGCTCCGTGGGCCCCACCATGATGTATGTGTTTCATCCATACCGTCCATCTATTTTTTCAGATAATTTTACCATGTGAGACCAAAAATAAGATATATTCCAATCTTAAGTGAACCACATTACAGGAAACAGTTTTGAATGAGCGTAGACCATTAAAAAACATTTTGGGGCCATAAAAGTTTTGGATCAAGCTGATTTTTGTTTTTTCCCTTCATCCGGGCCTGTATGACCTAATCAACATATTGGATGTCAAATAAACAATATAGTGGGCCTTAGGAGGATTTTAATGATGGATATCCAACCACTATTGTTTTCATGTGGTGTGGTCCACCTGAGATTTATATACCTCTCATTTTTTTTAAGCTAAAAAATGATATGAAAAAAATGGATGAAACACATACATCATTGTGGGACACCTGAGATTTATAAAAAAAAATGATCTGAAAAAATGGATGAAAGGAATGGATGAAACACATACATCATGGTGGGGTCCATAGAGCACCGACCACCAGCCACGGGGCTGGTGTCAGGGGGAGTAGCCAATCCGTTTCCCGCGTCGCTGGGGGTTCGCTCGTGTTTTATAATAATAATAATAATAATAATAATAAAATCCATAAAGAAAAGGGATTGATAAGTGGACCCTCCTTTCGTGTACTCTCAGTGCTACAATGAGTCTATTGCGAATCTACAATAATAATAAAAAGTAGAAAGAAAGGGGCACATCTATCAAAAAGGAGGGGTGTAAACAGTAGCTTCCAAGAATAAGAAGGCAATGGTTTTATAGTGAGAGCAGGAAAGGACAAACGCAGGCCTCGCTCAGATCGCACCATTTGCTCTTTCTCCCTCTCTCTCTCTCTCTCTCTGCCCTGAAGCAAAGCAGAGGAGAAGAACCTCTGCTCTGCTCTGCTTCTACCAGGTCTCTACTGCCTCTTTCTCTCTCTCGGTTTATTTATTTATTTTTCTTTTAAGGAGATAATCCATGCGAAGAAGAGAAGCGTGTAGGAATTTTCTCTTCTTTCTTGAATTCTCTTTCATATTTCTATTCTTAAAACTCTTCCTCTTTTCCTTTTATTACTGCTAAAATGCATCTGAAAACGTTCCATATATATATATATATATATATATATATATATATATATATATATATATATGAGTGCGTAAAGTAATATCTTGAAACGCTTTTCAGAATTTTCTTCAGTTTTTATTTATTTAAATTCCGCTTGAATCACGGTGTTTTTTTTTTCCCCGTCAGAGATTACTACTGTTTATTAGCTTTTATCAGCCCTTTATTATTATCATAGGAAAAGAATATCATATGCAGGAGTCGGCAGGAAGCATCTTCTGTTACAGATTATCCTGAATTGTATGTGGAAACAATTCCATCTATCAGACATTTCTTTTATTTATTTATTTATTTATTTATTCATTTTGGGTTTCTTATTGACTTTATGAGCTAAATTGGGAGGCAAGAACCTGAAATTCAAGCAATTCCTTGTTAGAATCTTTGTCTCGATTAATCTTGATTCATCATTTTTTTTTTCAACCATTTTCTACAGCGTTTACTCATTGATTATAATCAACCTATGCAATAGGCTATTTAGATAGCACTTGATGGTAATCAACCTATGTTAACAGTCTATTACATTGCGCCTGTGGGAGTTTCACGCTCTCATTGCCAGTCCCCACCCTGCATAAAGGAGGAAGGTTGCATCAGGTTGGCGGCCAGTGTCAAACTTATGCCATAACTTCAAATATGACATTCCAAACTCATGCTAGGTTGATAGAGTGGAATGGTGGAAAATGATTCATGTACCCGGCCCCAATTAATTGGGATAAGGCTTAGATGATTGTGATGATGATGATTTTCTATGACCTTGACCTCATCTGGCATACAAGTTTAATGCACATATTTATCAGGCTCCAATCTGCCTTGCACGAGTGTGAAAAGAAAAATCTTTGGGTCTTTTCGTAACTGAAGGAAATGTGGTTTAGGTTGAATATCATACCATGTTAGGCCTTGAGGATGTTCTTCTTGCTTAAATTTCAGTCATTAGTTACTGGAAAGAAAATCGGATCCATGGGACTTGTTTTTGAAACAAGGTCAGACTTAGATCAGAGCAGCTGATGTGGTCCTGCACCAAAACAACTTCGGACCAATGGATCTGGTAAGATCCTATTGATTTGGATGGACCAATGGGGACTTTTTTCACCTCAGTTCCATACGTCTAATGAGTAGAACGTTTCAACATACATCACATTCTAAATTATGTAACAGCCCTTGAGAATTTTGGTCTCTTCTAAGAGTAATGCTATGTAGTCTAGGACAATGATGTGAATTAACTATCTTATATGTAATCTGCCAGGATTACTATTGAAGGTTGGACTTTGCGGCTTTGAAAGCAATCACCATGTTCCGTAGACGGCATGCTCATGATCAGCAGGAAAATGATCTTGTGCACCGAGAAGCCAAGGTAATGGAGATATACTATATATACAAGAATAAGGCCAGTATCTATTAGCTGTTTGGCTTCATGCAATTTCATGGGTGCAGTTGAGGGGGCCTATTTTTTATTTATTTATTTTCCGAAAGGCTACATGGGCTCGAACCCATGACCTCAAGAGGAGATACAATTTTCATCTGTATAAATTACAAATTTTGCATGCACCTTGTTGTCAGATCTAGGTGTTCCACTATCATTGTTCTAAATGTTTCATATTTTAGCAAAGTATGATCCTGCCACCATCGTCGTTATTGTCATTGCTGTTGTCATTGTCATCATCATCACCATCAGTGTTCTCACTGTCGTCGTCACCATCATAGTTGCCATCTTTGTCATCATCATCACCATCAGTGTTCTCACTGTTGTCGTCACCATCATAGTTGCCATCTTTGTCATCATCACCGCCACCATTAGCATCATGGCATTGTCCCAGCTATTTTGTCGGCTTTACTAATCCTATTTCACCAGCCATCCCTATCTTAGCCCCTTTCTTGGCAAGTAAACAAGGCTCAATATCCTTCTCACCATCTCAAAGTCCTTTGAGGTCTTCCTATCATGTATAAAGGCTAAGAAGATAATAATTACTAGCAGGCACTTCAATAAACCAGTGTTAGCCAGACGCACCTGGCAAGAAAAAACAATTCCATTAACATTTTCATCTTCTTCTTTTATTCCTGTTAAAACTCTATCAAAATGACATGGAATCATGAAGAGCTGTGTATATCTTGAATCTTCCTTCAATCAATAAAAATATGTTGATGTTTCTCATTCTAGTATGGATATGACAGTCAACCAGATTGCAGACACCTCTACTACGTGGCTGTAGCTTTCCTATTGATAAAGAAACTTATGTATGATTGTTTTTGCACTCTATCTTGGCTCATGAATTCATAGCATTATAGGTGTAACATCAGAAGAAAAAAAAACCCAGAAAAAGAAAGAGGATCTGTCACATTATGCTCATTTTTTTATTCAATTTCTCCTTCCAAATTTCTTCACAAAAGGCATTATTTGCATCAAACTATTCACTTGAAATGGCAAGTTTGCATATAACCGGTTAGTGAAGGAAAATACATATGTCATCATCTCTTCCCCTTTTATAGCCTTCTTTCCCTTCTATTTCAATAAAATCCTCTGCTCTGTTGCCTAAAAAAGAAAAGAAAAGAAAAAAGATGCCATTGCATGTATATAAAAAACTATGGATCCTTTACAGGTCAATGAGCTCAAAGCTGCTATTGGACCACTATCTGGACGTAGTTCACGGTTTTGTACTGATGCATGTCTAAGGAGGTATTTGGAAGCCCGGAACTGGAATGTCGACAAATCAAAGAAAATGTTGGAAGAGACATTGAAGTGGAGATCAACATATAAGCCTGAGGAAATCCGCTGGGTAAGCTTCCTGATGTCATTTAATGCTCTTCATTCTTGAGTTAGATTAAAATCATAGTCTGATAAACACCTGATGCGAAATTCAGTCTGAAGCACTCATCATGTGGGAAATGCCTAAGAAAATAATGGGCAGCTGCCAATTTGATCCAAAGTTTAGGTGTGGCCCACCTGATGGGTGGATTCCAAACTAGGTGATGTTCATCTTCAACTTCTTAAATAAATAAATAACATGCCAATCCATAGCTCAAGTGGTAGACTGAGTGTCTCATTTCAACATTGAGGTCTTGGTATCGATTCCCAAGTGGGGTGTGGCTAACAGTGGGGTGAGTGTACTAATGTGCTAACACAAAAAAAAATAAAAAATAAAGAACCAGAGGATGTTCATTGTGAGACCAAACTTTTGGTGTGGGTTGGATGCCATTGCCCACCTTGGTATTTGTATGGAATTCAACTGCTCATTGCTCTGGTAGTGATGCTCACCATGAAAATGGAAGTGCCAAAAATCAGGCCTATCCAACAATATGGTGGACCACTCCATAGAAAACAATGGACAACCCCCCACAAAATCTCCAAACATGCATCAGGCCCAGCTGATGGTTGGATTGATCTGCTTTGACCTTGTTGGATGGGTTGAATGCCATTTACACTATTGCCGGACGGGTTGGATGCCATTTCCCCAAAACCTCTAACCTTTTGATAAAAAGGGAGCTATTGCTGATTTTTTTTTTTTTTTTCTTTTTCTTCTAGTGGTCACTTGTATGCCTCCAATTAAATGGCTAAGACCATTTGAAAATGTGATTTTTGGACCAAGGCACATTCACAAAATACTAAAGGAGTTATTATTATTATTATTATTTTAAAATTTTAAAATTTTTAATTTTTAAAATTTAAATCCCTTTCATGCATAACATGTGCAGAAATGACACGGAGTTGCGAAAATCCTGTGCCTCCATAGATATGATCATGCGTGCGTAGACAGATGCACGTGTGGGTGCACCTTTTATCAAGTTGGATCTCTGAAGGACGTGCATTTCTTTATAAATTGTTGTGTTGGACGTGTTGGATGTATGCCTAGAAACATTTAGAACTTGCTTTCAGTAAACTTCTACCTTATCTTCTCTTGTTTTTGTCTTATTCTGTAGTGGTAACCAATGTTCGAAATATCAGTATTGCGTTATGTATTGTACCTTTGGGATACGGATACGTATTAGTTATTGCATGAGATATATCAGTTTTATCACGTAATGTATCGTTGTTATTGGAAACATGGGGAAACATTGGAAATTAGTCGAATTTTTCAATGAAATTTCAGTGATTGTTAAAAAAGACATCAATACACACTTGCAAATCAAACATTACAAAAAACCAGTGTATATAATAGGTTTTCTTTGTATGGGGGTCCTAATCTATGCATTGTCTAACTGAATTGATGCAAGTATATTCAAAGTTTATTAATATAATTTGTAAATGTAAGAAGACGTGTGGAAACACAAGCAATACATTCAAAAGCAAAAGAAGAATCGCTAAATCAGGTTACATACAGTTTGGTTTTATGTTTGGACATAGATTGCAATCGATTTGTGAGAAATTGGAAAGTTTTTAATTTTTTTCAATTTTCCGCAACTCGGTCCATCTCCTCTAAATCTCAAAATCGAAGCTCCCAATCCATGATTTTTCATGCAAAATATGAAACAACATGGATTTGGAAGAATTTGACAATGACTTAATATGATTTACAGAAAAAAAAAAAAGATCGAAAATACAAAATGCTCACCGGATCGAACATGTGGAATATATCCCACTACTTGTGCGTTTCGTATCACACAGGTGGGATATATCGGCTGATATCATTGATATTTAAAACACTAGTGGTAACGCAAATTTTACTTATATATATATATATATATATATATATATAGAGAGAGAGAGAGAGAGAGAGAGAGAGAGAGAGAGAGAGAGAGAGAGAGAGAGAGAGAGAGAGGTGTTCTGTAATGGTAACTAGTGGCCACAACGGCCACCACCGTTACCTTTACAACACGGGTTGTAATGGCTGTCACGGCCCCTGTAACGGCCACTACGGTCTCTTTTTTTATTGAAATTTTTTTTATGAAAAACATGTTTTTGCCCCGTAATGTTGATTAAAAAGTATGGAAAACCTGTATTTGCCCCATAACAGACAATTACGGGGCTGTTATGGCCTTTATAGGGGACATAATGTGCCGTTAACGGCAATTATGAGTCTTTTTTTTTTCCATAACGGCTGTTACGGCCGTTACGACCCTGTAACGTGTAATGGTTGCCACCGTTACCTTTACGTAACAGCCTTTACGACACACCATGATATAGTCACACACACACACACACCCTGCTATTTTCTGGACAGAAGCTTTTGTTTAATTGTTAAAAAAGAAGGGAAAAAAAAAAAAAAAAACCTTTCAGTTTCATCATGTCAATGTGCAAACAGGTTAGCATGGAAGGTTGATGCTTGACGCTAATGATGTGTCTAAGTTGCATGGTACAGGACAAAATGTGCAATATTTTTCTCATTTGAGGTTGATCCACTAAAACGTGTGTTACACTATTCTTTCAGCATGAAGTGGCCATTGAAGGTGAGACAGGGAAAGCATACAGAGCAAATTTTAATGATCGTCAGGGAAGGACTGTTCTTATACTCAGACCAGGAAAGCAGGTTTGTCTTGAATGATTTCTTGTATGTTGTTTATGCAGTTGCGGTCGTGGGTGAAGAGAGCTTTAAAAACAATTTGTTTTCATATGCAGAACACATCATCCCATGACAATCAGCTCCGCCATCTGGTATATCTCATAGAGAATGCAATAATTAGCCTGCCTGAGGGTCACGAGCAGATGGTGTGGATGATAGACTTCAGTGGCTGGTCATTAACAAACTCGGTACCTATCAAGACCGCCCGAGAAACTGTGAATATATTGCAGAATCACTATCCGGAGAGGCTTGCTGCAGCCTTTCTCTACAATCCTCCGAGGATCTTTGAAACCTTTTGGAAGGTTTGCGTTCTAGTCAACTACATGCATCCGAATTTGTTAGAAAAGGAAATTCAAAATCCTGATGGGAAATTATTAAAGACCATTCCTTGATAACTTAAGAAAGATGAACGTACACCTCTTACTTGTTCCTCAGCCTCTACCATGGCCAGTTCCAAGGGCCCGGGTAAAATGAGGAAGGTTGATGTCTGATGGGCAGCAATCATAAAACCTTTCTTCCCAATCATCTATTTAGAAGCCAACCTGAAATTGCTGGGAGAAAGGCTAAGATGATAATGATGATGATGATTTCTTCTTTCATGATTGAGCCTTGTACGTTACTGCCAAGCATTATCTTTGTCATTGATGACAATTAACTTGTTCTATTCTTGTACCATGCAGATTGTCAAGTACTTCTTAGATCCAAAAACATTTCAGAAGGTGAAATTCATTTACCTGAAGAATGAAGAAAGCTTAGAGCTCATGAGACAGAACTTCGATGTTGAGGCCCTTCCTGCTGATTTTGGAGGAAAAGATGCTTCGCAGTATGACCATGAGGAATTCTCAAGATTGATGGCTAGGGATGATGTAAAAACAGAAGGATTTTGGGGGTTAGATGATAAGCCCAGCCGTACTAGTAAGGGGCATTCAGCTGCAGAGGTGGCTCCTGAACCGGTTCTTGCCACCCCACAAGTGAGCTAAGGAAGCCCAACTTGTCAGAAACAATACCATAATGCTGAATTACTGTTATGTAGATTCTGAACTATGCAGAACTATGCCATCCTAGATGGTTTGAGAGGATTCCCGAGTGTCGGAACTGATGTGGGTATGCCTTCCTAGTATACTTTTACTAAAAGAAGCTGGAACCGAGGTTCCATTTTCTGCCGAATATAGAAAACATTGCAATTTAGTTTTATGCTTCATTTTCTGCTGAATGTTGAATGCAGAGAACAGTTTAGTTTCTCTTGCAGAGAACTGATGTTTCTTTTCCTGTCCTGGATCTCTCAATCTGCCTTTTCTTCATCTGTAGACCTTGTATGATTTTATTGCTGTCATGTTACTTATGGTACCTTGGATATCACAGGTAGTTGAAAGCTTTTTGAGAATATTTTCAACCCATTTGCATGAAATTGTTAATTTGTTGAGAACAGGTGGAAAACTGATAACCCGTTTGGTTGGGCGGAGTTGAAACCCTTCAAAAAAGAAAAAGGAAAAAAGAAGGCTGAGTTGAAATCCAGTATAATGTGGAGTGGAAGTGCATGGGGTTTTAGGTGTTCTGATCCTTTTCCTGCTAATTTTGCTGGGGATCTGGCAATTGTGGCCTCTGTCAACTAAAATATTGTTTTAGATCTCTTGGATGTTACTAGGATATCACAGAACATGCATACAAAATTGGTGGATTTGGTTCTAATGTGTAGGTTCTCATTTTGGTAAAATATTCCACCGACTGATTTCTCCACTAATTTCGGCGTCAGCAGCAAATTGCCGCTGTCAATTTAGATTTTATTTTATTTTTCCCATTTCGTTCAAACCTTGCTTCTTCTCTTACAGCTAATTGCAAACATTTGTTTTTAAAGAAAACAGAGGTCGATTTCTTTCAGAAAGAAAGCCTCTTAAATGTAGACAGTTCTCGTCTCCTCATTGTTGTCCTCTTATTCAGAAAGAAAACCTCTTAAATGTGGACAGTCTCGTCCCTTCATTGTTGTCCTCTTAACAGTTTTTGTAAACTTGCGCTCCATGTCAAACAATGAAATCATTGTTGGATCTTCAGGATTCGATAGGGGTTTACCATGTTTATGTTTGGATTCTATCTACCCAAATAGTGCACGCCATACATTAAGGTCTAGGATCATCCGGACTGATTTTTAGGCTATGGCCTGTTCACTACTGAACCTACTAATTCAATGAACGATCCTGATCTAACTGATGCATCCCTGTGTGGAACAGCCCATGCTTCCAGAGGCGCTGGATCAAGTCCCTATTTATCTGGGTTTATTTTTTTGTCTATTTACTAAGAGAGGTGAATGACAGGTTGCCACGTAGTTCTTCTCTGCCTCTGTGATGTTTGATGATGAAGATGATTTTTCTGATTTTTCCATACTCTTATTTTAATGAAGGTATCATTTCTTAAGCACAAAAGAAAAAAAGAAGGGTAGATTGGTTCAAAATGTGACAAAATGGCCAGTATTTTCGATCAATTATAAAAGTTGCAAGAATTTCTTGGACACGTGTAATGTAAACCTATGATCACAGTTAACCAAACATGTACTATAGAGCGAGTTGCAGGGAGTGGTGAAATTTGAATATTGTCGGGGACATGGAAAGCCATTTGAATTTAAGATTTGAGTGTTCTGGGAATTTAAAGGTTGATGGATTACCAGGAAAGCCATTTGAATTAAAGGTGGGTGTTTTGGGAATTTAGAGATGTGGCTTCTTGGTAATCAACTGGTAATAATTTGGCCCCAGAAAGGCCTTTCACAGCGTAATTTTGCCTGCTCAATCTCAATTCCCTATGCTTATATTCCACAGGTGTGTTCCCCACAACCTCTCTGACTCTCTACCCCTGCAAGTAGCCCCCCACCTTTCCCTCAATTGCCTGCTCAATCTCAATTCCCTATGCTTATATTACACAGGTGTGTTGCCCACAACCTCTCTCTGCAAGTAGCCCGCCTTTCCCTCTCTTGCTTGTTGCGTGAACCCTCTTTGCTCCCTCTCCCGATTCCCCTGTTACCCCTCTCTCATGCATGAGTACCATGCTAGTCTATATGGTTAAATTTGTTTCCTAAGTTTTCTGATATTTTTAAGGAATCAAATAATACAAATACTGAACAAATGGCATGTGTGGCCCATATATATACATCTTACTGAAGAAAAACCATCCTCCCAGAAGTAGGCTAGGCATGCTCACACATACATTGCCAAACCATACACAAATGGCATGTGTGTATATACACACTTATTTTTTTAAAAGAAGCCTGAAGTAATAGATATAGAGCTAAATCTGTATGGTTTGGCAATGTATGTGAGTGAGCATGCCTAGCCTACTTCTGGGAGGATGGTTTTTCTTCAGTATGATGTATATAAATACAGATCAAAACAGTATGACAGTCACACAAAGGCTTAAAAGACAAGAAATTCTAACACCCATCAAATTGATATACATCTCTCGCCATTGACAAAACTTCGCTTCCACACTACAAATTTCCTAAACATAAAAAAAGAGGACTGTGTCAGCTACATCAAGAAAATTTCAGACTCCTGAACATCTCACTAACAGGAATATCTCAACAAACAACACTAAGTTAGATGTGTCTTATGGACAACAGAAGCAGACACAATGCAATGAAGATGGTTATTGACTTTTGGGATCCAGGATTATGGTAGTCGCCTCTTGAAGTTCCGGGTGGTTGCTTGATATGTACGGACTAGCAAACCAACTCCTATTCCAATGCCCACGCAAATGCCAAGGCCAATCCCAACGCCTACCCTCACGCCAGCATTGAACCATGAGAGCTCCCCATCCTCACCTTCTATGTACTCCCCCCTCGAGTAGAGACTGTGATAGTCATCATCGTCGTTCTCCTGTTTGTAGTCCTGGAAATTGGATAACTGCAAACAAACCAGAGACAATGGAGCAGCATGTTCGGTCCCATGAAAAGCAAGTTTAAGACTGAAGAAAGGAACATAAAATGCATGAAAATAAAGGGATATAATCTTACTGGTTTCTGCTAATTCTCTAATGCCATACTTGGATACCATGGATGCCATGCCAAACAATGGGAAAGGAAAAGGTGTCTTCTTTGATGTGACAAATTGTGTTTTTTCCTATGGCAAAGGAAAAGGCGGATTCCAGAGTAATCATTACACCTTTCCATTTGAAATCTTGGCATAAGAAACTAGGTGACTTTTGCAGGAGGAATATTAGATTTACACTTGCTAGAATGGAATCCATGTTTAAATAGTGCTCATGGAAGTCACCATTCAATAATTATGTTTTTTTTTTTTCCCTCCCTAAAGAAAAGAACTGAAACAACCTAGCAAGTTCAAATAAATTGATAACATATGGCCATCAAAAGAATAGGGATAAGAGTTTAATATAGATCCATTCTTGTCTCTGAGGTTTACATTTCATGGAATCCACATGCATCACAATATTCTCAGTTTCGAGTTTTCCCAGCTACCTGCACTAGAATGAAAACAACACATCTGATATGCAGATAAAACAGGTGATGACACTAACTGCCAAAAGGCTGAAGACATGGTTGAGAAATATGTAATTTTGGGTGAACAAATGATAACAACTACCATATTCGGTGCTCGAAATTTCAATGCCAGATGGAAACAAGATGGTCAAAATGAGGTCTAAGAATCTGGACTGGTGCATGGGCTAACATACAAAGTGCCAACCTTTTGGCGCAAAACCACCAAAACACCACTGCTTTTCAAAATACAACAAGAAAGGCCTCTACTTTCGAGAAGACGAATACACTGCATAGCTAGATGTTAATTCACCTTATCCTGAATGTCTAATAGAGGTAAGCCAGTGACCATTTGTATCAAAATTCACATCTGACAGAATCATGACATGGAGAGGAAGCAAGAATGGGCACTATAATCAAATTTCCTCAAATTGAAGAACAATTCTGTAGAGAAAGCATGAGTTGAGTGATGCAGGACTATCTGATAATAGAAAGAAGGGTCCAAAGGAAGATTCCATTGCTGGCCAATTGAAGATCATGGCAATCCAAGGGTTCCAATTAAAGATCTGGACCAAACCAAGGGTCCAATTGGACTGTGGGGCCCACAGATCCAAATGGATGACCAAAATAATGACTTGATTGGAGTATGGGGCCCACAACAGGATGCCTTTCTCAGTGTTTATACGCAAACCTTATATGTATAAATTGGCTATACTACCCAAAGTATCCCTACAGTTGCGTCTATGGGAGGTTGAGTAATATTTGGATTTTTTGTTTCTTAGTTTCCTTATTTTATCTTTTCTTATTGATTGTGCCTTTTAGGTGCCTTCTCAATAAATAGATTAGTTAATCCTCAATTTTATTATTATTATTATTATTATTTTAAAAGGACGTTGGATGAGTTCTGAGTAAGGAGTTCTATGTGGAACAAAATGATTTAATTAGAGGTTTCTTTTTATTTGGATTAATATAAAGGAGGCCAGACAAATGCACATATGGGGCACACAGAGGCATGATATGATACAAGACAATTCAATTGATTGAAAATGGTTTTTCATTGTTTCCTGTGATGGGAAAAAGGAAAACTCTACAAATGAGACTCTCCTTGATCACTAATGATGAGAACCCTCCAGTGAGCAACTTGTGGCGAAACTCTACTTTCCACCCCCCAGTTATTCCTGTCCCCGAAACCTTTTTTATTTGTCTCATTTCTGGCTTCCCTATTGTCCTACATATGGATTAATTAGATTTGAAGGCACCTAAGGCGGAACTTTGCACTCATAATTGGCACATATCTAATTTTTAACTGAACTCAATTACATCTTGGTTATCTCATCACTGGGCTTCATGCTCTGGTTGTTATGACCAAGTGCTGAAATATCAAATCATGTATTTCCATCCCAGCTAACCTGACAATGGCAAAGAAAAGAAACAGGACAGCTGAATGAATGAGTACAGATGATAAAACAGATAAAAATAATGTGAACAACTAGTTCCCATTCTATGCATTATATACTAGAAGAAGAACCCCTCAAATCCATAATTGGTTATGCCTGTAAGTATCCTATCCATTGGGAGACAATGCTTGTTATTCTTATTAAAATTCTGATATTTATGGGATAATGATGAGTATGATTTAAAGGGGATTTGGCAATATGATGTAACCATCCATTTTAATGCAAAATAAGAAATCATGCATCCATAAATACTTCAATATTGAAGGGAAGAGCCTGTCAGGTTCTCTAAAGTCTACACAGATCAAACTCCTATAATTTTTGTTAACAGTTATTGAGGACAGCCAATAGCTCATGCTAACTCTGAATATGATACCAGTGTCAAGCATTCGGTGAACCTCCCTTTCCCCTCGTTTACACGCTACGAATTGTCTCATGCCATAAATTAACCCAGACCGTTCCACCATGTGTGGAGTCAGTGGTCGTTGCCCCATTGCTAGATCAAAGGGGCTGTGCCCAGACGCCTCACTCCGCTGCGCATTCAGACCTATCACCTGCCTCAGCAGGGATGATAGACTACCCCACTCCAACCACTTTGATGGATGCCTTACTTGACTCGGATTGCGGGACAGCCATTCTTCTCCAACCCATTCATTGTCCCATTCATCCATCCGCCTGCTTCAATTGAAGAGGAGGGACTATAGCTCTTATCCCCCAACATTACCCACATGTCAACTGTTGCTGAGTAGTTTTTGGCCCTTATCCTGTTGGCAAATGAGGCAAGTCTTCACATACTCTTCAACATCATCCCCAGTCTTTGGTTTTGTTTCTGGCTATTGGATTCAGTGTTTATCAGTGTCACTCCTTCCTTTCGATTATGTCGCTTGGAAGATTTATGAAAGAGATATTATACAATGCTCAGGTGGAGCATTTATATAGTATGCATGTACTTTCAGTTTGTACAAGTGAGACATAGTTTAGGTGATCCAACCATTGATACAATAGACCACTACGGATGGCCAATGCCCAGGATTCATTTGACTGCAAGATCCTAGTGGTTGATACTTGGCTATTTTGTTGAAATTGACCAGGTGCTGTAATTACTTTCTTAAGTATGTTCACTTGAAGTGTTAGGATTTTCCATTTGGGATATTTTTGGTGCATGGTACCATCCAGTGTTCTAAATAGCTATGCTATGTGCTACATAACTCATGAAAAGAGCTTAAGTCATGTGCAACCTTTTTTTTTTTCGAAAGATGAGAATTTTATTGAAAAAGCAAACAACACAAGGACAACACAAAAACAGAAACAAAGAAACAAAATAAATAAATAACAAAAACTACAAGAAAGCTACCCTGCGGCAGCCAAACTCAAAAAAATAATAATTTGCAAGGCCCAATCATGGAAGAGAACTAAAACTCTAGAGAACACCCCCGCGACTGAGACTGATAAATTCTTAAAGCAATGGTTGTTACGCTCAGCCCAGATATCCCAGAACACAGCAAGGAGAATAATCCTTCATTTTCTTTTGCCCAAAGCTCCTCCAAGATCTGCATGCCAAGCACAAAGCAAGTCATCTATAGAACTCGGCATAACCCACGAAACCCTGACAAGATGGATGACACTCCACCAAATATTCGAAGAGAAAGGACAGTGCAAAAGAAGATGGTCTCAGTCTCTTCCTCTTGCAGGAATAGCGCGCACACATTTGGAATTTGCATTCCTCTCTTCTTCACATTGTCGACTGTGAGGATTCTTTTCCTACCCACAAGCCTACCAAAGGCAGCAACTTTAGGCGGAACTCCATACGACCATACTGGGAGAAGAGAAGGAAGAAGCGGACATGGACTTGTAAAAGGACTGCACAGAGGTGGGGACACCCCGTGTCTTCAAAAAAGAAAAAGAAAAAAAAAGGACCGCACAGAGAACGATCCTATAGGTGACAACAACCAGCGCGAAGAGTCATAGACGAAGGAAACGAGCTGGGAATACCCTGCAAGAGAAAAAGGAGCCGAGCAAACTCTTCTATTTCAAAATCCAAAAGGTTTCTTCAGAAGAAAGGAGTCCAAGCACCCTGACTACCCTCAAGACAAAAGCATTTCCTAGTAGTGGCCTTCGGGATGGAGGTGATCGCAAATAGAGCAAGGAAGGATTGGGCAAGGGAAATTTCCCTGCACCAGATATCAAGCCAAAATCTGATTTTCTCGCCATTTCACAGCATGAAAGAAATTCTTTCAAACATAGCAGGGGCAGCTTTGGCAATACATTTCCACAAAAACGAGGCACAGTAAAGGGAAGAATTTAAAGTCCACTAACCGGAGTTAGAAACACCATATTTAGTGGAAAAAAGATCCCGCCAAAGACTGCCTTCCTCATTACCAAACCTCTAGACCCATTTACCCAGAAGGGCCTCGTTAACAAGCACGAGATCCTTAATGTTAGCTCCCCCTACCTTGTACGGTACACAAACCTCTTTCCATTTTAAGAGAGGAAACTTACCTTCCTTCGATCTGCCTTGCCAAAGGAATTTTCTTCGCAAATTATCAATTTTAAGAATCACAGATTTAGGGCATCTAAACAAAGAAAGGAAGTAGATGGGAAGGTTAGATAGGGATGACTTAATAAGATTCTCCGTCTCCTGATCTTGCGATACGAGATTCTTCGTTCTCTAAAATCTCGGGAAAGAGTGGAAACCGCCCCTGAGAAAACACGCTCTGCGTGAGCTGTAGCTGACAAAGCGAAATCCATATCGTGCTGAAAAGAAAGAGCAAGCAGACAATCTTGATAGGAGATCTCGTCTTGCCTCACTACATCCACGTGTCGATCACTTGAGGGAGAGAGCCCGTACACACAAGACATGTTTGGGGGAGAAGACTCGCACATGTGCACTGAGGGGTCTAGTGCTCCACAAGGCACTTGCAATGGTGGTCCTTCATTAATGGCAGTCAGCACTGGTGGGACTGAACCATACAGCAGGGATAAACTATTCTCTTACAAAGGATTACACTTTGATTCTCGAATCACCTTGATGGGAAGGAGGACATCGCCTGCCTTAATCTTGATAACTGTCAAAATCCTCTTTGCTCTCTTCACCCGGATTCGCAGTCTGGTGAAACGAATTTCCTCCCACCTCATAATCACTTGATCCACATGCACAAGTTCACCAAAGGAGGAAGCTAACACGTTAAAAAATCTCCATAACAAAATTCCAATGGGATATTATAAAAAACAAACCAAGCTTCCTCAGAACTGAAAACAGACTAGTCAGACCAATTCCTCATCCCTTCCATCAGGCCCACTCGGTTGGAGTTAGCCACACCCAAGATGGAATGAAGATCGGAGCCAGAGTGGAAGGAAACCAAAACATAAAGAGGGGGATACTCCACATGCTAAACGCATCAGGATTCAATCCATGGAAGAACTGAAACCACAAGGATAAGTCGTGGAGGGAGGAACCATTATGGAAATAAAACATCCCTGTCCATTGGAAAAGTTGGCTGACCCCTTAAAGGATAGAGTCTACGACCTGGATCAGAGGGCAACCTTCATCATCGAATGATGAACAGATTTGGGGGGGGGGGCGCTCAAAACCAAGGAGAGGAAGCACTAAAGGCATAGGAGTAGGGAGGAGATACATCTTGCAAAGGGGGAGGATGATCAATAGGGAGAGGGAAGGATGGAACAAGGGGGGAAGGAGGAGGATCCTGGGATGAGGTAACAAAAGGGGGCCCGAAGAAAACGTGGATGTCGGGGCAACAGAGGGAACAGAACAGAGAAGCGCTTCCTTGAAAGGACATGTTTACAGCCTGAGAGGTAATGATACTCTGCGAAACAGGGGAGTGAAAGAACTCGAGGAGGTGAAAGGAAATGGACCCTAGGATGAGACCGCAATGAAGGTTGTTGTATTTGATCATCCGCAATATTCCTCCGAGTCTCGACAAGACCATTCTTCGGGCCAAAATGAGCTACTTTCACCTTAATCTCCTTTCCATAAAAAAACCTTCCCTTTGAGACCTTCCACCACCCTAAGCAACTCCTCATCAGAGTTCATCTGAACGAAAGTGAAACCTCTAATCACAGAGGAACCGTTAACCCTCAGAATGACTACTTCCCTGACAACATTGAATCTTCCAAATACTCTGGAAATGGATGCCTATACGATCTTCTGGAAAGTTTTTGACGAATAGGGCCGGTAAGTTTCACAAGGGGTGGATGGGAGTAAGCTTACTTCTAAGAGTATCTCTTTTGGAAGGGCCAACTCTAATCCAACCACCTACCCCGTTGGACCTTTCGATATTCCGTAGCTCGATCTCCTTACGCCGGTCTGGCTCTGAAGCATGTGAGGTCATACCTGCAAAGGAAGACATGATAATTTGCATACACTACATGCTACGTAGCTCACATTACAAGTTATTTTTCAGTACAACATTAAAATCAACAATGATTTCTTACTCTTTTTATTTATTTATTTATTATTATTCAGGACAACATTAAAATCAACAATGATTTCTTACTCTTTTTTTTTTTATATATTTAGTACAACATTAAAACCAACAATGATTTCTTACATTTTTTCTATTTTCAATAAAAATTAGTTAATCTTCTCAATTCTTTTAGTAAAAATAAGTAACAATATTTTCAAATTCAAGAAGAAGAAGAAATCATTACCCACTCGTCTTTACCTCATTCAACTCCCTATCTTTACCTCATTCCCCATTCATGCCTCTCACAACCCCTCTCTCTCTCTCTCCAACTCTCTATCTTTACCTCATTCCCCATTCATGCCTTCAACTCCCTATCTTTACCTCATTCCCCATTCATGCCTCTCACGACCCCCCCCCCCCTCTCTCTCTCTCTCTCTCTCTCTCTCTCTCTCTCTCTCTCTCTCTCTCTCTCTCTCTCTCTCTCTCCAGGGTGATGACTTCTCTCGGGAAGACATGACAGAACATCTTCTCTCTGCCTCTTCTACCCACTCGTCTCCTGCCCTTACGACCTCTGCCTCTAGGGATTGGGCCGATCTGGGTCCCTTAACTCTGTTCCAAGAAGAGACCTCTACGGAGGTCATTGACGCGGAACCTCTATGGATGTACGCAGATATCCCTCATCAGCATCAAGGTCCAAATTCCAACGCACCGATGGAAAGGAAATCTAGAGAAGAAATATATAAAGAGATCCACGATAAGAAATGGATCAGAGATGCAGTTGGAAATGTGGGCCGGTCACTGGGTCTTTCTTTCGGCAACAGAGAAGAAGACTACACTGGTCTCTTCCAGTACATTGAAAATAGGGGTAGGCCTCTCCCCCTTCAGAAGCATCCCTCAACGTACGTTCCTCGCTCCGCCAGTAACAGAGAACTTCTTCGTCTCTAGTCCCGTGCCTACGTCTTCGGTCAGGCGTGGTAGGAAGGGTTCACGGGGTAGCTCGGTGCCCCAATGATCGTTCTTTCTTGGAACGTCAGGGGATTGGGCTCCAAACAAAAGCGGAGCCTTATCAAAGGGTCGGTCAGGAGAAATCATCCGGATGTTCTTTGACTTCAGGAAACTAAAGTCCTGACTTTCTCTAAGAAACTCCTCAACACGATGTGGGGTGATCAGGACACGAACTTTGTAGCCTTGGATGCTTCGGGATCCTCTGGTGGTATCCTCATTGCTTGGAAATCTTCAAAGTGGGACCTCCATTTATCCTTCTCTGGGGTTTTTTCTAAAGCGGTTCTCCTTCAAGATAAGTGTTCCTCTTTCCATTGTATTGTGATTTTGGTTTACGGCCCTACTGATGATTCTTTACATTCTAATTTCTGGGAAGAATTGAATGTCATGAGACAGTCTTTTGCAGGCCCCTGTTGCTTTGTGGGTGACTTTAATATCGTTCGTTTTCCTCACTAGTACTCTCACCATCGGCGTTCTTCTACTGCCATGCAGTCTTTCAATGACTGGATTCAAGCCCAGGAATTGGTTGATCTCCCCCTTTCTGGTGCGAGATTCACCTGGTCGAATGGCCGTTGATCTCAAATTCTATCGAGACTCGACAAATTCCTTGTTTCATCTGACTTCATTAACGAGTTGCCGACTTTGTATCAATCGACCCTCCCTCGAACGACCTCAGACCACTAGCCCATCTTTCTCTCCGTCATGGACGCTGATTGGGGCCCTAAACCCTTCAGATTTAACCTGGCTTGGCTCAACGTCGAGGGTCTTCACCAAAATATCGTTGAATGGTGGTCCTCCTTCCCTTCGGGTGGCTACGCAGGTTACAGCTTCATGAATAAGCTTCGTCTGCTTAAGGAAAAGTTAAAAGCTTGGAAGAAAGAGGTGCTTCGGAAGTGTGACAGCGATACTGAGACCCTTTTCGTGGAGCTTCAACAGATAGATTCGGGGTTGGAAGGTAACATCCCCTCCCTCGAGATGCTTTCCAGGCGCATCCAAATTATTCAGTCCATTTATTCTAGATCCCTCGAAGACGAATTTTCCTGGAAGATCAAATCGCAAGTCAAATGGATTTCGGAGGGTGACAAGAACACGAAATATTTCCACAACATTGCTAACATGAGGGCTCGAGCTAAAGTTATCCACAACATCATTGTCGATGGGAATCAGATCGATGATAAGGAAGAGATCTCGGAAGCTGCAGTCCTTCATTTTCGCTCCCTTCTTGCTTCTAAAGGTTGGTCCAGGCCTCGTTTAGATGGTATCCCTTTCAATTCGCTGATCAGTGAGGAGGCCGAGCATTTGGAGGCCCCCTTTCAGGTTGAAGAAGTGAAAGCGGCAATCGTTTCTATGGGAGGTGACAAGTCCCCGGGTCCCAATGGGTTCCCCATGTGCTTCTTCCAAGTCTTCTGGGACGCAATTAGACCGGACATCATGAATTTCCTCAATGAATTCCATGACAGAGGCATTCTCTCTAAAGGTCTTGGTGCGTCATTTATCGCCCTGGTCCCCAAAGTCCTGGGGGCTTCTTTTTTTTTTTTCGACTTCAGGCCTATTAGCCTCATTGGCAGTCCCTACAAAATTCTGGCCAAAATCCTGTCCCTTCGCCTCGCTTCGGTCATGGATAGACTGATATCAAAGTATTAAAACGCCTTTATAAAAGGCAGATAGATCATTGATGGAGCTCTGCTGGCTAACGAAATCCTCCACACCTGTCACAAGGCTGGGATCAAATCGGTCTTCTGCAAGCTTGACGTCAAAAAAGCCTATGACCACGTCGATTGGGATTTCCTGCAGTATATGCTTCTCCGAATGGGGTTCGGCCACAAATGGAGGATTTGGATGAAGGCGTGTGTCGAATCGCCTCACTTCTCCATCCTGTTGAACGGAACTCCTAAATGCTTCTTTCCTACCTCAAGAGGCCTTCGTCAAGGCGATCCTCTCTCTCCCCTTCTTTTTCTAATGGTTGCGGAGGCCCTATCTCAAATGTTGCTCAAGGGCCAAGAGGCGGGTCTTTTCAAGGGCATTTCGATGCTAGGGGTTGCGGTGCCGATTTCCCATTTTCAATTTGCGGATGATACGTTGATTACTTGCGAAGCAGATTCTGAAGCCATCCATAATCTTCACACTACTTTCCGATGTTTTCAGGCAGTCTCTGGGCTTCGTATAAATATGGTTAAGTCCAAGGTTTTTGGTATCAATATTTCAGAGTCGGATCTAGCATCCTTTGCCTCTATTTTTGGGTGCTCCTCCGCTTCTTTCCCTACTTTCTTCGTGGGCCTCCCTACTTTCTTTGTGGGCCTCGCCCTAACCACGGGCTATCCTCCAATATCGATGTGGGACAAAGTGGTTGAAAATTTTCAAAAGTCTCTGGCAAGATGAAAATGTAGATTTCTGTCTATGAGGGGTAGACTTACTCTAATCAAAGCAGCTCTGTCTAACATTCCCATATATTTTATATCCCTTTTTCCATGCCCGTTTGCTGTTTTGAGTCGAATCGACAAGCTGAGGAGGGATTTCTTGTGGAGCGGTAAAGAAAATCAAAAGAAATTTCATCTCCTCGAATGGGAAGATGTCTGCATCCATTTTCGTGATGGAGGCGCTAGTGTAAAAAATTTGAGAGTGATGAACAAGGCTCTTCTGGGAAAATGGACATGGAGACTGGGCTCGGAACCTCATGCTCTGTGGAATATGGTCATTAAAGGGAAATATGGGTCATTCGCAGGAGGTTGGTGGACCAAGGACTCCGCCGTCTATAGAGCGTCTCGCATTTGGAAAGGAATTATTCGCTGCAAGAAACCGGGGATTGAAAACGTCACTTATCAGCTAGGAAATGGGTCTTCTATTCGGTTTTGGGAGGACCGATGGCTCGGAGACTCATGCTTAAAGGATAACTTCCCTGCTATTTATCGTCTTACAATTAAGAAAGACAGCCCTGTCGACAACTTTTTCACGATTTCTGGTTCGTGTGTGATCTGGAATGTTTCCTGCCGAAGACATCTGCAAGATTGGGAGGTCCCTATCATTGCCGATCTCTACCTCCGACTATCCTCGGTTTCCCCCTCTTTAACTGAGCCCGATAAAATTCTCTGGTCGATCGATAAAACTTCTCAGTTTTTGGTGAAATCCTTATATAATGCCCTCATCCCCTCATCCCCTCCCTTCATTCCCTCCTTCATTTGGAAATATCCTGTCCCCCTTAAATTCATTTGCTTTGCTTGGCTTACGACTAGGAACAGGATCCTTACCGTAGACAATCTCATGAAAAAATGAATGCACCTCCCTAATATTTGTCTCTATTGCATGGCCAATGCTGAATCCGTCGCCCATCTGCTTGTTCACTGCCCTTTTGTCTCCCACATTCGCCAGGACTTCCTCTCTCATTTTAGAGTGGTTGGTTGTGTGCCACAGTCCGCATCTCCCTTTCTCGCCTATTGGCACGGTTTCAAGCTGGGTAAAATTAAGACCAAGGTTTGGAAAATGGCGACTATGGCTATTTGGTGGGCAGTTTGGTCGGAAAGGAATGATAGGTGTTTTAACAACGTGCAAGCATCGGCTGATGAAGTGTGTTCGCAAGCTAAGAATCTTCCTGTCGAATGGGGCTATAATATTCCTCTTCTTAGAGATTTTAATTTTCTTTCCTGAGGCTTGTAATCTTCTTTCCCTTCGTTGCTTTGGCTCTGCCATCTCAGCAGGCCCTTTGTATCCTTTTTGGCTTCTTTTTAATTATCTCTCGTTGCTTTTAAAAAAAATAAAATAAGTAACAATATTAATCAGTTTCATTGTTCTTTCTTTATCTTTATACTCGATGATTGCCCTTTCCTATTACTTTAGGTTGCGTTTGGTTGCACTTGCACCAAACATCATGAAATTTTGTAAAAATTCATTATTAATCATTCTAATTTAGTGAATATCATGAAATTGGTGCAACCTTGAATAAAAATATAAAGTAGCATATAACTTACGCTACACGTTATGTAGCTTACGACTCACGCCTCAAAGGGGTAAAAACTATGCTACACGCTATTCGCTATTTAGAACATTGGTACCATCTACAGATGGGCTCATAATATCAACCGTTTGAATCCTTGAACCATGGGTCCACTTGTACAAAATGAAAATCCAAAAGGTACTCTACAAACTTTTGCCCAAGCATTGTATATGTGTCTTTATGAAAGACTTCTCACGGCAAACTCTATGAAGAGAAATTTGTGTGCGTCAAGGTAACAGCCTAGGTTCACTATCTTGACATTCACATAAAGGAATCCTGCTTATCAGGAACTTCGGAGAATACATGTCTGAATTCTCTACTCCAAGTCTTCAACTAATAATGATTAGCCTCTTGCAAGTTTTGATCACCCTGTCATATCCCAAAATCATGTAAATCCATCCATAACAGTTCCACTAATTTCCAAGTGGTAACTAAACATGATTCCAGCCACAGGACCCCTTGCATTTTTGTGTATGCGATTCTTTGAAGAATCTAGTTACTTAGGGCCCATTTGGATGTCAACCCTCAACCGCTTCTCTGGCCCATTTGAAAGAGTGCACTCTAGCTAACTTCATTGTCATGATTGCCTTGCCTGAAATAAAAGACCATGTCTAAAAAAGAAGATACAAGCAAAAAACTGTTTCCTTGGACAGTGTTGCAACGCCTTGCTGCACACATACCAATGTGGCAATCGCCAGTGTCTCTGAACCTTTCATGAGGTGTTCCCTGCCATTATTAGTACATGTTGAGAAAAACCGGGTGTTTAATTCACCAGATTGGCCACAAATGTATGAACCACTTGGGCTATTACCATTTTTTCCGATGAGAAAAGAATGATCTGAAAAAGGCCTTGTACAACTGTCTTCTGGTAGCTTCATGAAATGGAATGAAAGAAATCGTTCAAGGGTGACGTCCAAACAAGGCCTTAGGGAATAAATCAACAAGTCAAAATGGATTAAGATATGAGCATGGCTGGAGAACCACTTGAAGAGGATTGCCTCTAGTAGGGACACAATGTGAAAAAAAAAAAAAAAAAACTTCAATTGGAGGAAGCCAAGGAAGAGACAAAAGATACCAAGAGCTGATCAATGCAGAAAAAATCAATCATGAACATGTTATCATGAGTGGCAACATGAAGAAAACAATATTCATCTGCTTGATGAAGGTTCTACTGAGAGGCAATGGGGAATGCACTACATAGAAGGGATCCCATTTGAAGAGGACGGGCTTGAGTAGGACACAGTGTGGATAAGTAAAAAAAAAACTTCTATTGAATGAAGCAAAAGAGAAGGCAAAAGATGTCACGAGCAGATTCAATGCAGCAATATCAACAATGAACAGGTTATCATCAGTATCAAAATGAAGAAAACGATATTCATGTTGGCATGTGTGTGTGCACGCAAGTGTTGCCACATGGACCTATTATTTCTCCGCTAATAGGTAGCTGAATGAGTCTCCAGCACCAACTGGTTGTGCGGGAGAACGGACGAATAGAGGCCAGTTTCTCTGGTGGCAATGGGCATAAAACCTCAATGAGAAAGTATCCTATTTGGAAATACATATAGCAATATCCTGATACAAGGAGATTACCAACAAAAAGGAGTGTTTGTGTAAAACTCTAATTACTGGCCTGATAATAAAAACCTTGTGCCCCAGCGATCCAGTGCCCAACAGCGACCCAGTGCCCAACGACAATCAGCCTCTTTCGACCGTTGATCTTTGACCAACTTCCTTTGATCCTCAACGATCTTCAATTCACTGTCTGGTGAAAGTCCTTTTATTATTATTATTATTATTTTATGAAGGATACTGTATGGTGAAAGTACTGATGAGGGCATTGAGAGGAAATGGGGAATGCAGTGCCATAGAAGAGGAAATTCAAAATAAAGGCAAATTGATCCAAAGCTGATAAAAAGAATATCTGAGATGAGGCATTGACAAAACCATCTGGACTGGCAGCCAGAAAAGTGTCCTAAGACAAGTTAATTTCAATGCTAATATGTCTAATATAGATACACAAGGAAACCAGTAGCAGCTAAAGTTGATGCAAGAGGCTGAAAATTAATCCATGTGGCAAGATACAAGTACTAATGACTAAGATTTCAAATCAGAAGTTGCATGGAAATATTGAAGGATAAGGTCAACAGTTTGCAGCTTGAGCGACATCAGCAGATAGGAATTTATCTGTATGCCATAAATATAAGAATTAAAAATACAGCACATTCAGATTTCCAGTTTATAGTACCAGGACCATGTCTTGATGATCCAAACTGTTGGTATGAGGGATATCACACTGGATGACCCAGTTACCAAAAATCCCAAGATTGGAAGATCCTAGCTGTAGAATAGTTAGCCTTATTCAGTTGAATGTGAATTGTTGCTATATTTCCTTCCTAGCTGTCTATATGTTGAGCCACCAATTGCAGAGTCAGGAATTTTCCATCTAGTTGATTTTCGTGCATGGGCCAATTCACAATGGCACTCATGATGTTGATTGTTTGGATGACAGAAACCATGAGCCCCACTTGTACAACCTGAAAGCCTGAAACTGTATAAACATTTTCCTGAGAATTGTATAATTCCTCTTATCAGAGTTAAGAACCCTCAAACTCCATCAAAAGGTAACAGATGCTATTACCTCAGCTTATCTTCTTTTTTTCTCTTTTTGGGAATGCAATTTAATTTTTTGTGATTATTTTTCCTGCTGAAATCTAGATACATTGGCTCTGAGGAGGCTATGAACCCGAAAAGTGAAACACTAGGAAAGACGCCATGCAGCTTCTAGTGGAGAGGTATTATACCCAAGTTTCAGTTCGTATAATTGGAGGCCAAGGTTCAGTGATCCAGATTGTTGGCCTGTTGGGACCCAAGACAGATGGATCATGCACCAAAAACTTCTCAACTGGACCATCCTAAACTCTCAATTTGTGGCCTGCAAAGAGAAATACAGAAACAGTGCACATTCAAGTGAAAAGGGCCCAAGATTGGTGGCTGGATCTACCTATCTCAGAGATCCTTTAGGGCCCGTTTGGCCGGGTGGATTGGAAGGGATTGAATGGTATTAGAATGGATGGCGTGGATTTCTAGGTAATGATGGTGTTGTCAGTGGATTGTCTTGAGATCCATGGGATTGGATATATCCCTGTATTGCTATACCCAGTCCGTTTGGCACGCCCGGCCAATCCAGGGATTCAACCTTCCCATCCCTACCAATCCCACCAACCAAACACGTCTAAGGCAAATTTCAATGGATTAGGGTGGATTGGATGGGATTTAAAGGTAATAATGGTGTTGTCAGTGGATTGTCTGAAGATCCATGGAATTGGGATCATATCACCGACCGTGTTTGGCAGGCCCGGCCATTCCCGGGATTGCTCCTTCCAATCCCGTCCAATACAATCTAATCCCTTCTAATCCACCTGTCCAAACACGCCCTTAGGGCAATGGTCCAACCTCAGTGTTCTGCATCAGACCAATAGTATGGATCACTAAAACATGGGCCCCACTCATGCAAACTGACAAGGAGAGTATACTCTACATATTGCCAATCAAGGAAATATAATTCCTCTGGTAGAAACATAGGAACCAATTCATAGAAAATAATATTATATTGCATCTCCTTGAAATATGTGTCATTGCCAAATGCCCATGCTCCTATCCAAGAAACATAAGATTCCACTGCCAGTCTAGCAGAGCATCTAATGCACAACAAGAAATTGATTTTCTTTAATAAACATAAGCTTGTCCAAAGATAAGGAAACATTTGGGCAGCCCTAGAGAGAATGCCAATGCATGGTAAATACAGAACGAAAGCGGCAGATAAATCACACTGCACTCAGCAAACTAAGGAATTCACAACCCAGTGCAGACCAAGATGAGAAAATTAAAGTAGTGGAATGCACTATGGATGTCTTAAAGAAAACATTCAAATTTCAAATAGATTAAAAATAATAATTTAAAATGGAGATTGTTACCAAGTACCTGCAAAGCAAGCTCAGATGGTACCTCTGTCTTGCTTTCAGTTGTCTCATACTCTGGAATCGAAGCCAACATCCCCCTCCTTGTGTGCTTCTTCCGAAAACTGAGCTGAAGAGTCTTGGTCAAGATGATAGGAGTACCCGAGAAACAACCCGCAATGTAAACCTCCACAGTCGGCAGTACAGATTCAGAACCCATATACTGGTTTCCCCTCAGGAAGCCTGTGCCGGCGGTCACCTCTGATTGGCAATTCATGGTCCACTGCTTGCTGTGGTTTTTCGACTCCCTGATGAAACCGTTACTGTTAGACATCTCCAAGACTCCCGAGAGCAACAGATCATCTCTATCATAGACCTCAAGTTTCACACTCCCTGTCGTCCTTATATTATCTGTGCTGACAAATGTGGCTTCTTCAGATTTCTTATCGACCCTATCCCTTCTTAGCAGCGAAGAAACACCTTCAGAGTACATGCTGCTTCTTGTTCCATTCACTTCAAGGAGGGTGTCAGGACTAAGAGGGATATGATTGAGAGTGAGATACTCTGGGGTGAATTCGTCGACCTCACAATTGCTAACTCTCACATAGAAAACCCTTAGATCGAACCAAGGTGATAACTTGGGTTGGTAATTAGAGTGCCAAACAATCTTCCGGCTAGGATCGGCTGATTCATTGACACTCACAGGATCATAACACTCCATAGTTGGAGTAAAGTCCTCTTGACTGAAATCTTCTTACATCAATACAGATGATGAATTGAAAAACACCAGACAACTTAAAATCAAATGGGAATAAGAGCCCAGAAGAGTATGGAGTTGAGAATCCTGAAAAACAAATAGAATATAGAAAACATTAGGGAAACATATTCTTATCAGAAAAAAACAAAAAAAAAAAAAAAAAAAAAAAACAAACAAAACAAACTCCGTAAGAAGAGGAAACAGACAATCAAAGCCAAATATACGAAGAAGAGGTTAACAGAAATAAAGAACAAAGACAGAAAGAGAAAACCCAAAAAGGAAAAGAAATAAAGAAGAGACGGAAAGAGAACAAAACCCACAAATGAAGGGAAAGAAAACAGCCCAGACGAAAGAGGGCCGAAGCCGCACAAACCCTTCCTTTTTTCTTTCCATCTTTCCTGGACTATCAAAGATTAAAATATAAATTTTAAAAAAAAAAAAAAAAAAAAGCAACCCAATTCAAAGGAACAAACAAAAATCAAAGAAAAGGGAAATTAAAAACAAAAAATCCCATTTCAAGAATAGAAGCCTAACACCACAACAAGCTAAGGAAAAAGTCTGGAGAAATAAGACTTTCCCAAATCCACCTCTTAAATTTCAAGATAAGATTGATAAATCCACCTGCAAATTCTTCAAGGAAAAAAAAGAAAGAAAAAGATTTCACCATAATTGAAAGAGACTAACCTCAAGCACAATCCATCAACAAATGCGTCGATCAATCGATCAATAGAAATGGATCCAAATCAAAGAGCTGATGGATTCTCAAATCGCTATCACCACCCAAACAGAGATATTGTTTGTAGCTGAGGGAAGATGAAACAAGCAAAATTAAAAACGACCCAGTTCCTGAAATTCAATAAATAAACAAATAAACGGAATGGATTTTTTTTATATGGATTCTTTTCCAATTCCCTTTGAATCTCTATGCATACAGAAAAAGAAAAAGAAAAAGAAAAAGAAAAAAGAAAGAAAAAAAGAATGATGGAGGGGGTTGATTTTTTTGGTTAATTTATTTAAAAATATGGGGATCTTATCCAGAAAAATGACGTTCACGAGGTCTCTGTCTCTGATAGAGATACGAGGCTGTTTTGGGATTTTGAGTATGGGTAGGGTTACCAAGGGTGCGCAGGATAAACCTTCTAGAAGGTGCGCACGTTTAAAGAATGGAGAACCACCATGGCCATGTCTCTCGACTCTCATTCTCGGCTGTTTTTTCGGGTACCCGCGTAATAGCTGTTATTTACCGGTACTGGTCTTCCAGGACGGAGCGCTTTAGGTTTTACCCGGGTATCACTATATTTGGTGTATTCCTGATTTGGGCACACCTAGATGTATGTGTTGCTTATAAACGCCTTCTGTCATGCCTTTCAACTCATTCTATAGCGTGGTCCAAGAGCCAAGAAGCATATCCAAATCCCAAGTTAACCACATAAAATGTTGGTTATTAAACTCCTACCATTAAAATCTTCTTAATACTGATGGTAATATTTATTTACGCTACCTGGATGAAATGAAAATAAATATACATATCAGCTTGATTCAAACCTTTGTGGCCTCCCAAAGGCTTTTAGATATGCCTTCAAATTGTTGTACCATATTTCTGGCTGTTCCTCGGAGATTCAATTGAGAAAGGACATGTGTTATGGCATGGGAAATATATAGTATGGGGCACCGCTAAGAAGTCCAAGATGCGGAAAGTGGTAGAGCTAAAAGAAGGGTGTGGCTGAGAAGGTGGAAGTGAGCGAGCAGAAAAGAATGGCTAGATACGAACAGACTGAAAGATCTAAAAGGCCAACGTGGCAACGGTTCAACTATCATAACTGACGAAGTAAAGAAGATGAAACATTTTAAGGGAAGCCACAACATAAATGTATAAATATAAGAGGAAATCAACAGAGCAAGACGTCTCATACTAATCCAACAAATCAATTAAATTATCTTTCAATTATTGTATAATTTATCTTTTCTTATCATAGCTTAGCTTTTCTTTAAGAGTAGTTGTAATTCTTAGTTCTAACATACACGCACGCACTATACATGACTGAAACCAAACCAAGTGTCTAACATTTTTTAGCACACCCAATTGGACAAACTATTTGGCTGTCAGAGATATAGCTAGTTTATTTATTTAGTTAGCATTATGTTGCAAAACATAAGTGAAAGAGGTGGTCACATTACTTATACCACTCATGAACCTTCACTGGTTGAGGAGGAATTACAAGTACAACTAGCACCTAATATGTTGTCGAACCCAACACATAGTCCTTCAAACTCAAATAGGGCATCTTCATCTTGGATAGATCCTCTTGAGATAATGATGGTTGGGCTACGCAATATGCAAATGAGGAATCAACATATTACAGAGCAATTACGAGCTCAGACCAAGCTGTCGCAAATTTAGGTTGAAACACTCAATAAATGGATGAAGAACTAGGACGAAACTCTAAATAGGATGTTTTCTGAAAGAGCATCTATCGTGCCTCAGCAAAATGTGCCTCAACTATTAATATTAGTTATATCGAAAATCTTGCGCCAATACTGCAGCTACCTCTTCCATAACATAATATTCATCCAGCTCCATTTTAGGAGATAAGAAAAGCTCTGATGCCTGTTGAGTTTAGGCAACTAGAATGGGAGATTAGGAAAGTTATTCCTGAAGGAAAAAAATCAAGGTATACCTGAGGGGTAGCTCTTCCCTGAGAATCCATCATATCATAGAAGATAAAACCAGGTTAGTCTAGAACCGCCACCATTGGTTGAACCACACAATCTAGATTGTAGTCGAATCATGCAACTGGTCCAAGAAGTAGTAGGCCAAATTCTCGACCGTACTACTACCCCGATCTACTATAAGCCTTTATCTGAAATAAATTGCTCAACAGTGTTCATTGTTGCGACCAACTTTAACGTTTTTCGACCAAGACGGCCAAAATGGTTGAATTTAATGTTTTTCAACCAAGATGGCCGAGTTCGACCAAGACGGTCAAATTTGATGTTTTTTCAACCAAGATGGCCAAGTTCGAACAAGACGACCAAATTTGATACTTTTCGATCAAAAAGGCCGAATTTGATGTTTTTCGACTAAGATGGCTGAATTTAATATTTTTCAATTGAGATGGCTGAGTTGATCAAGATGGTTGAATTTGATATTTTTACCCAGTCTAGTAGTCACATTTATTTTACGAAACGACGAACCAACGTCGCTTTCACATTTTCAACCAAAGATGATGCGACTTGGGGGACAATGTCGTATCATATTTCTGACCATTCCCGAGAGATCCAATTGAAGAAGTACACGTGTCATGTCATGAGAAATATATAGCATGAGGCGCGGTCAAGAAGTTCAAGATGCGTAAAGCAGTCAAGAAGAAATAAAGGTGCAGCTGAGAAGCAAATGGAAAACAGTCAAGTGGAAAAGAATGGTTAAATGAATACAAAGAGACAAGGATCTGGAAGGCCAACGTGACAACGATTCAGCTATCATAACTGATGAAGTAAAGAAGATGAAACGTTTGAAGAGAAGCTACAACAAATATTTATAAATAGTAGAGGAAATCAACAGAACAAGACATCTCATACCAATCCAACAAATCAATCAAATTATCTTTCAATTATTTTATAATTTATCTTTCCTTATCATAACTTAGCTCTTTCGTAGAGATAGTTGTAATTAATTAGTTGTAATCAAAGTCTACACTTCTACGTTTGATTATATCCGTTCTCAATACAAAGCAGTTCTTTATTTAGAGAGGTTTTTTGCAGTTGTGTCTTGACACACTATAAGTATTTTACTTTTAATTAATCATTATTGAGTAGTAAAAAAGTCATTTCGTACGGAAGGCAAAGTACAACCCATCTTTAAAGGAAGAACTTCACCATTTTACTATCATATGATGGCTATCTAAAACAATTTGCGAGTGGCTAAATAGGTGACCAATCTGCTCAGATTTTGGTCATATACGGTCACGGACATTGTATCTGCATGTATCAGCGCTTGGGTAAGTCATTTGGTTGGAATTGAGCCGCACAATTGATTCTAGCATGCTCACGCACACCACAGGTGGCCATAACCAAACTGAGTGTGTAAAAAAAAATAGTTAGTAAAGACTAACCGATAGTAAGGATATACAACACACATCAAGGTGATGAAGTGAGTTCGAGTCCTTGCTCCGACATGAACGTCACTTCACTTGGCTGCGGAGTCCTTCCTCCGACATGAAGCTAGGTGGGCCCACCGGGATGTTTGTTTGTGAGAAATTCATCCTATCCATTCATTTCTTTGTTTTTTTTTTCCCGATCATGACAGGACGTGCCTGAAAATGAGACAGGTCGTATACAATTCTAGTGAACCGCACAAGAAGACAGTGAAAGAGAATAGGGAAATGACTACTGTTGAAACTGCCTTGGGGTCTACTTAAATGCCATCCATAAGGTCATTTCTACTGGGATGAACCCAAATCACAAAAATATTGACTTGATCCAGTACTACTGTGGCCTACTTGAGTTTGTGATTTTCTTCTTTTTTAGGCCCATGTCCCAACAAGATTACGTTGCTTCCTGTGGCAGGAAATTCCTGCTAGTGGCTTTGCCTGGGCAATCCGCGTCCGTTTGTACACGTGGGCCATACCATGTAAAACACTTAAAAGCTGCAAGTCCACCGTGACGTGCATAGGCCATTCAGCTCCAGGATAAATGGATTCCCCAAAATTATTCTACTGTGGGGTCCACCTCATGCCACCATGTGCTATGCTCACATAACGCAGATTGCATATTGATATTGCCAGTACCCACGTGGCTATTAGACAGTTCTCTATGGGCCCATCATGATGTATAAATATATTTTTTATCCATGCTATCCTTCTATATTGGATCATTATTTTAGGGCATGAGCCCAAAAATGAGGCAGATCCAAAACTCAGGTGGACCACACCACAGGAAAACAGTGGTGATTGAACACCCACCATTAAAAACTTCCTAGGGCCATTGTAATGGTTATCTGACATCACAAAGGCCTGGATGAAGGGAAAACACAAATATCAGCCTGATCCAAAACTTTTGTGGCTCCGAACAAGTTTTTAACGGTGGGCGTTCAATCACCACTGGTTATAATGGTGGAGTCCACCTGATATTTGGATCTGATCTGCCCCATTTTGCTGAGAAATGGATGAACGGCATTCATAAAAACACATGCATCATGGTGGGCCCACAGAGCAGCACCCGTATAGTAGTGATGTGGCTGCTGGTGATGTGAGTATGCAATCCGGCAGGCCTTGGTTCTTCCAAGTCATTCAATGTTGGGCCAATCTAGGGAGTGAGATGCTACCCAATGAACGGCATCAATCAGCCAAAGTTACAAGTAATACTAATGACTAATGCAGCCACACACATAAATGTATTGGTTAAGTGGTTTTGATTCCCTCATTCCATTTCCGCTTTTGCATTTTATTATTAACGATGACACTATTGACTCACATTCAGTTCGAGTCGACGGACTACTCTTCCAATTCAGTTTTCCAAATCAAAGCCACGACCAAGTCCTAGTTAAAAATTAAAAAAAATAATGAAATAAAATAAACCTCAAATATCCCAACTGGGTCAGGTCAAAAGACTCCACCGATTCTTTGTTTGACTCGACTCATATCTTAATAATTACAAAATCTAAAATATATTTTGATGATCAATATCGACTTTTTAGAAATAGATAATAAAAATAATCAACCTACTGGTGTAACCGCAACTCAATTTCTTGTAGTAGGATTGGGTTCAATTTCCACTGCAATTTTCTTTTACAAACACAGAAACAGCAGTTGACTGGGCGAGTGACTCAGTCAACTCATGTCGTGTTGCATTGAGTTGACTGGACCCAAAACTCACCTGAGTCATCTTGGCCAGATTCTTCATCAAGTCAAGTTGCCTCGGGTGAGTTTTCAGTCGAGTCACCAAGTTTTAGAAAATTGTACCACATTTCCCAGCAATTCAGCTCGAAATCTAACCGAGTCGACTTCACTAGGTAGAGTTCCAAGATGAGTCTGTGAGTTTTAGAACTATGGTTCATATGGTATTGGTAATGGCGAAGGCCGATGGGGCCCAATATCAATATTTTAAGCAATGTTTGTACTCGAGAAATAGATCAGAAAATGAATTCAAAATCATGGTTCCACCAATGCGGTCGGTGGGACACTAATTTTTCACTCCACTGCACCCATGTATGCGATATAAAATTTACATAACATGCATAGATTCGAGAAAACAAGACTAAGCAGTTCCCATTTTGCAGAGCTTCGGAGAAATGGGAAATGGTCTTATGGCATGGGATCGGAGGACCATCAAGTCACACGGATGAGAAGAACAACCATAATGAAGACACAAGTCATGATGAAGATTATGAGCCATGTGAAGCACGTGGTCTTGAAACTCTCAGAATAAATCTCCATGGCGCGTGTGTTCGCATGCCCAGTGCTCGCCAAGCTATGTTCCACAGCCCTCTCAGTTGAATCAAGTATCTGCTTGAACCGAAATTCCCAAGAACAATCAATCAGCAAGGTGGAAATTTTAATCTAATGAAAGAAGGATGGCAGACACATAATCACCATAAACAATAGTTTTAAGACCCATGGACTCGGATTTGTGGTATCAAACCGGATTGGGTACCACCAAACCAGAGTTGACTTGAACAAGTCATGTTGGACTCATCCGAGTCTTGAAACAATCCAGAAACAGCTATTTTCCCGTATACATGGAGAAAATTAACAACACTTGTGCGTTTGCACGAGTTCAAAACACCCAAAAATAGGGGTGGCAATGGGTCAGTGGTTGGTACGTGGCTCAACTAGCCCAACCTGTTTCAAAGGCAGGTTCAAACCAAGCCAAATTCCAGGCTCGTGTTAGAAAACTTGGCTTGTTTAAGTTAAATGAGTCAGGCTCGGGTTGAATCCTACCCAACCCAACCACAGAGCTTATCGAAGGGCTAGGCCAGACGACCTGATTCAACACAACCCTGCCCAAAACCCGAAAAAAGTTAACAGACAGTAAGTATAGACACACATGATGCGCGTGTTTGTATGTAACCACTAATTAGGCAGGGCTGGCATACCTTTAGGCCTATATTCCATTATGAAACCTTAGTGTGGTTGTGCTAGGTGAGCCTGACTCTATTATAATTAAATGGGTCAGGTCGGGTCGGGTCGGGTCTCGTCAGGGTCAGGCTTTATGAATTGCAAGTGGGTCAGGTTGGTCTGAGTTAGGTTAGGGCCGAAATTCTTGGCCTATTAAATAAATGGGTTGCGCTCAGGCTGACCCAGAGCCAACCCGAACCTGAACGGTTGCTACCCCTACCCAAAAAATAAAATAAATAAATAAATAAGAAGAAAAAAAAAAAAACTTGTTTCATTTACAACTGGGTTTGAAATTTTTGCGAAATACTCAAAAAGCGATTCCAGTATTCGAATGGGGCTGTGACACTAGGGTTTTAAAACTAGATCGAGTAGATGTCCAAATTTCAACTAGGCTCAGAAAGATGGACCACTGCCTTCCTTCAGCTTATAGCACTGCCATGGCCACTGGCAAATGTAGGATTCAAAAACTAGATCGAGTAAATGTCCAAATTTCAACTAGGCTTGGAAAGATGGACCACTGCCTTCCTTCACCTTGTAGCCCTGCTATGGCCACTGGCAAATGTAGGATCTTGAATCCTACTCTTCCAATACAGGCCAATGTGATTGCACAAGGTCCCGGCTGTTGTTCATCATGTGGGCCCACTCTGTTGTGTCTTGAAAGTCAGGCCTTCCCATCATCCAGTGGGCAGTGCACTGCTGGCAAGTTCTAACAGTCCATTTCCCCCATACACGTAACCCACCTGATAAACGGATTGACCTGGTTAACGGGCTTCACTGTGTATGCCCTATGGCACACCTAATGAACGGCCCAGATAGTGCACATACATGCCACATTGGGGTGAAGGAGGAATAGGATTCAAGTTCGTAGTCCCACAGTAGTCATCACAGCATTCTACACAACACCGTCACCTTTTTCCAACATGCATATGAAATGCTGATGATCAAATGCTTTGTTTGTTTTCATCAGACAATATAAACTGCTCATAGACATTGTATCTGATTACGGTAATATGGTAATAGATTGAATTGCGATCCTTACCTTCTCAGTCTCTTGCACGGATTGGTTCATCATGAGGCTGCTCGCCTTCAGTTGTTGTGCTAACCCAACCATTTCATCTGTCAAATCCTCTTGAAGCTTTCTGTCAAAAGAGGAATTAAGTCATTAGAATCTAAAAAAAGCCAACAGGTGCTTCCGAAAGACCGATGCTAGTGGTTTAGAATCGAAACGTATAATCCATGAGGCTGGATATGATGAGGCCAATCTAATTAAAATCTGCAAAGGAAAGAAATTCCAGTGTTTGGTTGAAATTCTCTGCATTCTTTTTCTATTTTCTTTTGAAAAGGTGATCAAAATATATTAAATTAAAGGAATTGGAAAGAATCCCCAATACATAAGATTGGAAGCTTGGCCCCAGAAATAGCTAAGCAAGAAACTGCAGAAATTGTCTGATACAATTCATCTGTGTCAACTTGGATTGAGTAGTACTACCCGATCCAGTTTGAAACCATGAGTTGCCCCTGGGGCTCAGGCAATTTCCAACTCAACCAGGCCAAACAAGTCGATCCAAATCACCGAGTTAAAAGATGTGCCTCTGAACAGGGGTTAGCTGTAGTATATCACCCATTCAAACTTCATGTGTTCCTTGGATGTACCCCCCAAGTTGGATTACTCTGTAATTTTGGCAGAACACATCCATTCCACATTTGGGGCATTCTTTCTGCATTTGTGGCTGCATAGAAAATTGAACTTGAGTTTGGATAATATAAAATACAATCTAGAAGATCTGGTCGAACGGTAGTAGAATCTATGGGTTCGTTAGGAATTTATGATAGTCGCCGTCTGGAAATAGAAGTCACAGCCAGCCGGGAATGTGAGAGATCAATGACAGACCTACTAGCTCTCGAAAAGAACGAATCAATTTTCCCTCCTTCTCTGTGGTTGCATAGAAAACTGAATATCCCTCCATCTATTTTCTTTTGATAATCGGAAGAATAAAAAACAAATATCCTTCAAAAAAGCGTTCTTCACCATCATCTAAGCCTTATCCCAACTAATTGGGGTTGGCTACATAAATCCTGTTCCACCCAAGGTTTGAAATTGGTGTGTTACGTAACATACTGTTCACCACCAATGCTGCTACATATCACCCTATTTCACCTTGTATCAGGCTGTTTCAGGCCAAGGCAGGGCTGAGACACCTGTTTCGTTCATGAGCAATAAGGTACATATTGGGCAATACGTACTGGTTTCTGATGATACTTTAAACCTTGGTTCCGACTTCCAACCAGTGTTTTAAATAGTTTGGTGCATAGAGCAGCATATGCCCCTCCGTAGCGTGTGGTGCAAGCTACATGATACTTCTATTTCTTAATTAAAATAATAGGAAAAATATGGTATATAGAAAAATAAATATAAAAAATACCAAAAAAAGGCCTAGAAAAAATATGCTTCATTTTTCAAGTAAAAGCTTTGTTCAAAACAAGTTCTTAAAAGTTAACCAACTTATATTCAATCCAAAGCAATCACATTAACAAATTAAAAAGCAAACAAATAACATAAGCAAATATATACAATTCTTTTTTGTGAAAAAAAAAATGAGAAGACAAATAGCCAAGTATCATTAGATGACTATACATGTCAAAGTCATGTAACTAACTGTGGCACTGAGTGGTTGGATACCATAACAAAATAGAAAACAATGGACAACCACCATAGAGAGAGAGAAAAAAAAAAAAGTTACGCCTATCCAACCATCACATGGGCCATAATTCACAACCATTGAGAAACCACCACTGTAGCGCAGTGGCCCACATGAGGGACTGGACAGGGGTGGATGGCATGCCATGCACACCACAGTAGACTCAAACAACAAATGGTTGTAGAACAAGCTTATTCTATGACGCTGTATTAGATTTGACCTCTCGAAAAAGAAGAAAAAATGAACAAAAATTGCCCAACTCTACATCCAAAACAAAATAAAATTCATTACTGACGGTTAAGGGGAAGAACTTACCTCTTTTTGGCTTTAAATCAATTAAGAACCAAAAATTTTTAAAAGATAAAAATAATAATAAAAACCTTGAGCTCCACAACCATATGGACATTAGAAGGGGGGAAATTGATCTTCTCCTTTGTTTGTGCTCCAATGCTCATCAAACTTTAGCCAAGAGATATTCTATTGGGGCTGATTGATTCTCCAAACTTTTGTCTTCAATCGTTGTGTGAATTGAGGGAACCAAAAGAAGGCTTTTGAAAGAGGGAATAGGGATTTTGGTGAGAGAAGGAATAGTGCTTTCAAAAGAGAGAAATTGAAATCTTTGCTTTTGTGTTAGCATACTGTGTTACTTTTACACCATTTAAAACTGGTTGTAACTCTTCAACTGTAAACTTCGTGGAGTTGTTACAATTGCCTAATACATGATTCCAAGGATATGTTCCATCCCCAATAGGGACCCCAGTTTGGATGGTCTGGATAGCTGTACATCAATGCCACGTGTGAGGAGAATGAATCACCAACAATTTCCAAATTGTTCTTAACTAATATACAAGTATTACAACATAAAAGTTTTTAGTTTTAATCTTAAAAATGCACTTCCACTGTAGCATACACTACCTACGCCATATGCTACATAGCATATAGTGTATCCCACATCCAAAATATCGTAAGACATGGGAGTTACGCAATTTTGGTGCGCTACGTAGTGTTGTAGCAATTCTACACTACGTAACATAGCTATGGGTGCTACTTAAAACACTGGTTCCACCATTCCTAGGTGGAAAAAAAAGGAACAAAATCAAAATCAAAAGGTATATACACTCTTGATCAAACAACTAGATACAAAAGGCAGTCTAATGCCAGTTCTCACCCCCCTCATTTTGGTTGGGGTGCTCATCCCAACAGCTACCAAATGTAGAAACACAAACATACACGCAGGTATGGATGTCAAGTCATGAACCAATCATGATTGCAGGAAAATATACCTGTGCTTTTCAATGTGTGCTTGTGCGGCAGCATCCAATTTAATGGGCTTTGAAGGATCGCTCTCCACGATCTCATGAATTCTTTCTTCAGCTTTCCTGAGTAATTGAAGCAAGACATGAGCTCAAAAGGGTGAAGTGAAATAAACAAAACGCTATCGGCACCGATTCTGACTAATAAACACATCCATTGCTTTCTACTTATCGTAAGATAATAGTACAACGTTGTACTGTTTTTTTTTTTTTTTTAATGATTACAATGTTGTACTGTCATATTGCCAAAAGCAGAAAGAACAGGTATTTTCATAGTTCAGAATGGCTGTGAACTGGCTACCATAAGAAAAATAACTAGGACCATGTGGTGCAAAAAGCAACTGACTCCATTTACCCCAATCTCCTTCGCAATCCTCGGGAGGGGGACAGAAGAGCTCCATCTTCCTCAGTTCTGGTAGGGCTTTGCCCAATTTGGATTTCATCAACTGACTCCAAGGATCCTGGCACAGAAGGCTGGCAGCATTTTCCAAAAAGCCAATTAGGATGGGGACTTAACCCGACCTAACTGTGTGCATGAATACTTAATATTGTAGGCTTTGCTAAGCCTACACGCGTGTGCAATCAAGCTAATGCACACGCCCACACATGCCTTCTTGGCACGACAGGTCCAAGATCCAATCTGTCTATCAGAACACCTCCACTATATTGATGCCCTAGCACAAGAATCAGGTTGATCCACTAGACAGGTGGGCCACAGTTTGTAAAACAAATGGAAGGCTCTGAAAAAACTGGGCTGAAGTTTTCTAACCCATCCACCTGTTTCCAATATTGGGGCTCACATGCTGATTGGACCAAATTTTATTTTTGGGGAGACATGTAGAAGGTCAGACCAACCTGATAGATGGATTAGATTTTGTTCCTATGTGCCATGCGCTGGCATGTGTGGCATTTACACGAGCTTCATTGCACATGCGTGTGTGCTTACCAAAGTAGTCATATTGGAACCACACCATACACTGATTTTGTGTGAAGTAACTGAATAGCATGCAGCCTTCAGAAAATAACCAGGTCACCCACTGACGCAAAAAAAAATCCAGTTGTTTTCTGCTGCATTTAGATGGTCAATGGAATTTGATTGCAATTTTTCCATTCAATAAATGAGTGAATGACCAAAGTGGCCGGCCCATCTTCATTCATAACGTTACACTAGCCCCAAAATTGCAATCCTATTGTTCCAACTCCCAAATGAACAGAGAATGAGAATCCGGGTTTGTTGTCTTGCGGACTAAATTGGTCCATCCCCACTTTTCTATTTCCTGTACAATAATTGAATGAACTGCAAACAGTAAATTGGGCATCCAAATGCACCCTAAGGTTGCAGTGGGAATACCATGGATGCATTGGTGGGGTAACTTTCCTTTTGCATGACTGAGCATTTAGGGGAAAAAAAGACAGGAAGTGCATTGACCAGGTTTCAGTTTTTATGTCTTTTCAACCCAAAATCCCGATCTGCCTCATTTTGCCAACCAATAAGGATTTGGTGAAAGTGGAACCACCGGACCTTGCAATCGAAGGACCACCAAACACATCCAAAGGTGAAAAGGAAAAAGAAGCAAAATGACAGAACTCACGTTATAAAATTAGAAACACTTTTACCATTTCACTGTTTTATATATATATATATATATATATATATATATATATATATATATATATATGCTATATATATATATATATATATATATATATATAATGCATTAATGCTACATAAAAGAAAAAATTATGGCAAAAGTTTCATGCCAGCTGCCAACCTGATGCAAGTCATGCATTTCTGGGCTTTGGACTTGCAATGAGAGCACAAAACTCCCTCAGGCCCTACGTATTAGTTTATTAAATAGGGTTGATTAAAATCAACGAATGGGGAAATGTTAAAAACTTGACAAAAAAAAAGATTCATTGTGGGGAAATTATTTGCATTATATCAATCAAAACCTTTAATAACCTTGTTAATTTGTGAATGCTCAAAGGAGGCAGCCAATACACTCACCGGCTGAGCAGCTAATTTGGCTGCTAGAGCTTCAATCTTCTCCGAATACTCATTCGCCTTTGCTTTAGAAATCCTGCAAAAAAAGAAAAGAAAAGAAAAAAAAAAAAAAAAAAAAACACTCAGAAAAGAACGTCTTGTTACCCAAAAGTTTATTAAGAAAACCCACAAGGCAAAAAGAAATAAAATCCATCAAGGCAATGGCCAAGAATCCCTGTACATAAGTAAGATCCACGGATGCCTTCCTTTGCAAGCAAAATGGCAATACAAACTGGCCACGCTAGGAATTTGATGAAAATTGATATCCAAAGAGAAGGAGCCCAGCCTTAACTATAAAAAATAAAATAAAAGAAAGGTCAAAAGGGGGAGCACATTTCCCAGAAGCCCAAGCAATCACTTTACAAGATTTCCATTCAACCCAAATGGGCCTCCTAACCAATTAGCGAAAACCTCCACCATGATTTGATAGGCAACCATTCCACCCTATTCAAAGATGCGCAACCCAAAAGTGATGCGGACACCAAGCCATTCAAAGTATATCAACGTAGGAGGCGTGCATTACCTGTGTCAATGTGGTTAGATGACGGATACGGGTCGGGTCTCTAGAGGTTGAAGACCTTACACATGTGTTCATGACATGTGTAAGTTGCTTAGAGGAGACATTTGGACCATTGGATCGCGAAGATGGTGTGATCAGACCATTGGATCATCATGGTCCACCTTCATTACACTACCTTCACGGCACTATCATCGGGGCCCATCGGGCATCTTAAATTTACATTTAGTTTATGAACATTTTAGTTAATTAAGTTTTGAGACAGTTTGTGCACAATTTTGTGCGAATTTCTTTTTTTTGAAACTTTTTTTAAGTAGGGGTATTTTGGTAATTTCATGTAATTACGATTTTATAAGGGTTGCCCTAAACCCATAGCAGAGGATGTGATGTTTTATGAAAAAGCAAAAAAGAGCTTTTTTTGCTTCTGACGATCTCGTCTTCGACTTCCAGTGATTGGAAGAAAGCGTGAGGCCCAGGTAAACGATTTCTCATCCCCTACTTCTTTCTCCTTCTCTCTTTTCTCAAGCTAAACGATTTCTCATCCCCTACTTCTTTCTCCTTCTCTCTTTTCTCAAAGTATTCTTTTCTTTAACCTCATTCTCTTCTTTTTCTCCTAATCTCAAAAGATTTTCATTCCCTTTTCATCCTCACATAAAACCCATCACCCAAATCTATATTTAAAGAACCACCATTTTTTTTTTCTCTGAATTTTCCAGATTTCCAATCCAGGAAATTTCTATTTTTCTGGATTAGAAAATCCACTTGGATCGTTAGACGGACCCATTGCAAGACGAAAGTTCTATCTTTCGCCGGATCCAATTTTAAGATTCAATACTTCGTGTTTGTGATGGATGGCCCTAATCAATGCTATGTTGCCCTTATTTCCTTCTTGTGTTTATGATGTATAAATCAAGCTGATATTTATTTGTTTTTAAGATTGCACGAATCTGCCTCTCTCAAATAGCATGCTCATTTAAGGTTAGATTAGGCTGTCCTACATCAATTTTTGGTATCAGAGCTTAGTTCTTGCATTGGGTCGTCTTAGATCGAGTTATCAAGAGTCTAGATTTTTATTTTATTTTATTTTTTTTCTAGGGTTTCATGCATCGCATATAGAGTCTAAATCTGAAATTTTTAGATTTGCATTTATAAAAAAAGAAAAAGAAAAAGAGGAGTCTAAATCTGAATTTTTCCACATTTGCATCATTCTAAAGGTTAAGATCATCGGTGTCCATAGTCTTGTGTCAAAACAATCTCTTAGAGTCATGTTTTAGGAAACCTAAGTTGAGTCTTATTGTGTATGCCCACTCGGACTGGTAGAGGATTTGGTCTACACCCGATTTTCAATATGGAACAATTGACTGAGATGATGAACACGATCAACCAACGTTTGGCCGTCATTGAGGCACAATCTAGGAACACGAATACCCGTATGGATCAGATAGAAGCATCCCTAAGAGAAATCTCCGACATTGGAGGGGATGAACAGTCTCACGTAGGGAGAGTAGTTGAGGAACGGGTAGGAAATCGTGGTAGAGGTCGTGGAGCACGTAGCCGAGGGATAGGACGTGGAGGGGCGCGAAATCCGCAACCCGCCGTCGAGTATCAAGACCGTTATGATGTCGATGAGAGGGTCTTAAAGAGTGTTAAAGTAGATGCTCCTAGTTTTGATGGGCGTCTTGACCCAAAAGCATTCCTTGATTGGTTAGCGGACATGGACCATTATTTCGAATGATATGAGATGTCTGAGAACCGACAAGTGCGGTTTGCAAAGATGAAACTTGTGGGTCAAGCTAAATTATTTTGAACAAATACGGAGCGTAAAATCGAGAAATCAGGAGGTGTCCCAGTCGCGCATTGGGTAAAGATGGAGTTATTAAAGGAAAAATATCTTCTTCTCTCTTACCGTCAAAAGCTCCTAGATCAATGGCAAGCATTACGCCAAGGATCTATGTCGGTTGCAGATTACATCGCAAAATTTGAGGAGTATATGATGCGGTGTGATATTCAGGAGGATCCCTTAGTGACGCTGGCGCGTTTCAAGGTGGGTCTTCGCATGGATCTACAGCTTGAGCTTATGACCCATGCAGTGAGTGACTTGGATCAGGTTTACCAAGTTGTACAGGAGTTAGAGTTTTACCTAAAGTCTCATGTCATGAGGCGCTTTGAGTCCCGAGACTCTACTGTTAGATCTAGTTTTCAAGGAACCAAACCTAACATTGGAAGTCAGCCTAAGGCGCAGGCTAGTGCACCGCCTAAGCCTAAGGATGATAAGGGAAAAGGTGTCCTTGATGCCAATCCTGGCAGTGGTAGTCATTTGAGATGTTATGAGTGCGGAGGTACAGGTCATTTCGCATACCAGTGCACGACAAAGACTCGCGGGAAAGCCTTAGTCATAGACGAGTCAAATGAAAATGCGGATGACATGGGTGATTATGAAGTTGAGGAATATCATCCAGAGATAGGTGCTAGTGATTATGAAGAAGAAGAACCAGAGACTGCACCACTAGCTGTAGTTAGATGTGCTTTAGCGCAGGCCAAAGAGAGTGATGATTGGCACAGAAACATAATTTTCTACACGTTTATCAAGAGTGGTGACAAAAACTGTAAAGTCATCGTGGATAGTGGTAGTTGCACCAACGTGGTCTCAGCTAGCACAGTCACTCGTTTGGGTTTGAAGCCCATCCCTCACCCTCAACCCTACAAGGTTTCTTGGGTTAACACATCTTCTATGCCTGTGTCCCAACAGTGTTTAGTCCCCATCGAAATCGGTTCATATAAAGGCATGTTGTGGTGTGATGTTTTACCTATGGATGTAGGTCACATCATTTTAGGGAGGCCGTGGTTATACGATAGAGATGTTATGATTTTTGGTCGCTCGAACGTGTGTACATTCACGCATGAGGGCAAGAAAATCGAGATTAATCCGTTGCCACCCAAGAGCCACACAGACAAGGCTAGGGATGTAAAAACGAGTGAGTCAAGGAAGGATGTGAGGAAATCTATTCCGAAGCTTCTACATATCATAAATGCAAAAGAGTTTGAGAAAGAGACAGAGGATGATTCGACGGTGTACGCCCTAATGGCTAGGGAAGTTACACCCGCGGTTCATGTAGAGTTATCCCCTGAGGTGACTTCGGTTCTTAAAGACTACAGTGATGTATTCCCCGAGGATTTACCGGATGAGCTTCCACCTATGCGGGACATCTAACATACCATTGATTTTGTCCCGGGGTCTTCTTTACCAAACCTTCCTCATTACAGGATGAATCCTGCAGAGCATGCAGAGTTGCATAGACAGGTAAATGAGCTCCTGCAAAAAGGTTTCATCCGTGAGAGTATGAGTCCGTGTGCCGTACCAGCGCTATTAACGCCTAAGAAAGATGGTACATGGCGGATGTGTGTGGACAGTAGGGCCATTAATAAGATCACGATCAAGTATCGGTTTCCGATACCGAGGCTTGATGATATGTTAGACATGATGGCCAGATCCACCATTTTTTCCAAGATAGACCTCAAGAGCGGGTATCACCAGATACGCATACGCCCTGGAGATGAGTGGAAGACAGCCTTCAAGACGAAGGATGGGTTGTACGAGTGGTTGGTCATGCCCTTTGGCTTGACTAATGCACCCAGTACTTTTATGCGTGTGATGACCCAGGTTTTGAGACCCTTTATGGGGAAGTTCTTAGTGGTTTATTTTGATGACATACTCATATATAGTACCACTAAAGAGCTGCATCTCGACTACTTGAGACAGGTCTGTAGTGTCCTGACTCCTGAGGGCGGAGAGGTTATGTGCGAACCTTAAGAAATGTTCGTTCTTGTCGGATAGAGTTGTCTTCTTAGGGTTCATAGTGTTGTCTGTAGGGATGCGAGCAGATCCAGAAAAAGTCAAGGCCATAGTTGACTGGCCTGAACCGCGAAACATACATGAAGTGAGAAGCTTTCATGGCTTAGCCACATTTTATCGTCGGTTCATTCGAGGGTTTAGCACTATTATGGCTCCCATTACTGATTGCATTAAAAAGGGAGAGTTCATATGGTCTAAGGCCGCAGCTAAGGCATTCAAAGATATTAAGGGCAAGATGATAGAGGCTCCCATCATGCGTCTTCCAGATTTTTCTAAAGTCTTCGAAGTAGCGTGTGATGCTTCAGGCGTAGGTATAGGAGGAGTACTAAGCCAAGAGGGTCATCCAGTTGCCTATTTCAGTGAGAAACTGAATGAGGCAAAACAAAAGTATTCCACCTATGACAAAGAATTTTATGCGGTAGTGCAATCGCTACGTCATTGGCGTCATTATCTTCTACCGCAAGAATTTGTCTTGTTTTCTAATCACGAGGCTTTGAGGTATTTGAATTTCCAAAAGAAGCTTAACCCAAGGCATGCTAAGTGAGCAGCGTTTCTTCAGGAATATTCATTTGTCCTGAAACATAAAGCCAAGATCGAGAACAAACCAGCCGATGCCCTTAGTAGGAGAGTGACATTGCTCAATTCCTTGAGTGTAGAAGTTGTCGGGTTTGAGCAATTGAAAGACGAGTATCCCATGTGTCCAGATTTTGGAGGAACATATGTGTCACTCTTAGGTGCCCAGCATAGTTCAAGTGAGTTCGTGCTAAAAGATGGTTTCCTTTTCAAAGGAGACCGACTTTGTATTCCCCGCACTTCCCTCCAGGATTTCCTTGTTTGGGAGCTTCATGCTGGAGGTATTGCTGGCCATTTTGGTTGAGATAAGACCATCGCTCTAGTGGAAGATCGATTTTATTGGCCAAGTCTTAAGCGAGATGTAGCCAAAATTTTAGGGCAATGTCGAACATGTCAACTGGCAAAACAGAAGAAGCAGAATACTGGATTGTACACGCCATTGCCAGTGCCACATGCACCGTGGCAAGACATCAGTATGGATTTCGTGCTTGGACTTCCCAAGACAATTAAAAAGCACGATTCCATTTTTGTGGTCGTGGACCGTTTCTCAAAAATGGCCCACTTCCTCCCTTGTTCTAAAACCTCAGATGCATCCAACATAGCCAAGATTTTCTTTGAAGGGGTGGTTCGCTTACATGGTTTACCTAAGACCATAGTATCTGACAAGGATGTCCAGTTTACTAGTTATTTTTGGAAGACATTATGGCATATGATGGGTACGAGACTCCAGTTCTCATCTGCCTACCATCCTCAAACTGATGGTCAAACTGAGGTTGTGAATCGAAGTCTCGAAAATCTACTACGATGTTTGGTGGGTGAACACATTAAAACTTGGGACTTAGTCCTGCCAGTCGCCGAGTTTGCATATAACAGTTCAGTTAATAGGTCTACGGGTATGAGTCCATTCGAGATTGTTAGTGGTTATAAACCTAGATTGCCCATAGATTTGTTACCTATGTCAGTCACTCAGAGGACCTCAGAGTCAGCCGATGCATTTTCCCATCACATTCATGAGTTGCATGCAGAGATTAGGAGGCAGATAAATGCTAGTAATGAACAATACAAAATTTCAGCTGACTTACATCGTAGAATTCAAGAATTTAATGAGAGTGATTATGTAATGGTTAGGATGAAGCCAGAACGGTTCCCACAAGGTACCGTTAAGAAGTTACAAGCACGCAATGCTGGACCATTTAAGATTCTGAAAAAGATTGGGTCCAATGCGTATGTGATAGATCTTCCACCTCGCATGGGGATTAGTTCAACATTCAATGTGGAGGATCTAATGCCTTGTTCAAGCCATCCCATAGACCCTAATTTTGTTTCAAACCATTGGCCAATTTCTGAATTTTCTTCCCAACCTACACCACTTATGCCTACTATACCTGAAATAAGAGAAGAAATTGAAGGAATTGTGGATGAGCAAATTGTTTCCACTCGAGACGGTGGATTTCAGAGGTACTTAGTAAAGTGGAAGAACAGACCTTCATCCGACTGTACATGGTTGACGGAAGCAGAGTTGCAGCGACTAGATCCAGGTTTGTTAGAAAAGCACAAAAGTTTTATCTCGCTGGAGTCGAGATCTTCTCAGTCTTAGGTAGTTGATGCGGACACCAAGCCATTCAAAGTATATCAACGTAGGAGGCGTGCATTACCCGTGTCAATGTGGTTAGATGACGGATACGGGTCGAGTCTCTAGAGGTTGAAGACCTTACACATGTGTTCATGACATGTGTAAGTTGCTTAGAGGAGACATTTGGACCATTGGATCGCGAAGATGGTGTGATCGGACCGTTGGATCGTCACGGCCCACCTTCATTACACTACCTTCACGGCACTATCATCGGAGCCCATCGGGCATCTTAAATTTACATTTAGTTTATGAACATTTTAGTTAATTAAGTTTTGAGACAGTTTGTGCACAATTTTGTGCGAATTTCTTTTTTTTTTTGAAACTTTTTTAAGTAGGGGTATTTTGATAATTTCATGTAATTACGATTTTATAAGGGTTGCCCTAAACCCATAGCAGAGGATGTGATGTTTTATGAAAAAGAAAAAAAGAGCTTTTTTGCTTCTAACGATCTCGTCTTCGACTTCTAGTGATTGGAAGAGGGCGTGAGGCCTAGGTAAACGATTTCTCATCCCCTACTTCTTCTCCTTCTCTCTTTTCTCAAGGTATTCTTTTCTTTAACCTCATTCTCTTCTTTTTCTCCTAATCTCAAAAGATTTTCATTCCCTTTTCATCCTCACATAAAACCCATCACCCAAATCTATATTTAAAGAACCACCATTTTTTTTTCTCTGAATTTTCCAGATTTCCAATCCAGGAAATTTTTATTTTTTTGGATTAGAAAATCCACTTGGATCGTTAGACGGACCCATTGCAGGACGAAAGTTCTATCTTTCGCCGGATCCAATTTTAAGATTCAATACTTCGTGTTTGTGATGGATGGCCCTAATCAATGCTATGTTGCCCTTATTTCCTTCTTGTGTTTATGATGTATAAATCAAGCTGATATTTATTTGTTTTTAAGATTGCACGAATCTGCCCCTCTCAAATAGCATGCTCATTTAAGGTTAGATTAGGCTGTCCTACATCAAAAAGCCCAGGAAAAGTAAACTTTGAGCCAGCCATGCTAGTGTCTTAGCATTGCCCAATCCCAAGAGGCCTGGGATACTCGACGAGCTCCCAATCTCCCCTCATTGTTAAGCTTGTTTCCCGCTTTCAGGGAAGGTTCTCTAAAAATCATCAACATTAAAATTGATTATCTGAACTGTATCCCAATTAGCCAAGCACATCTTCACTTTCGCCACAACTTGAGTAAGCTTTTACTTCCTAAAATTCTTTTATTCCTTTCTTTCCATATACCCCACTTGATAAGATGCAGGAGCATCTTCCATTAACATTGCCTCGGTCCAATGTCAAACACGAAAGGACCCCATCAATCTCAAAGAGGCTAAAAAAGAATTCCAAATTGAGAAGGCAATCTAGCATTAGAGATATATCCAACACATCATCATCATCATCATCATCTAAGCCTCATCAAAACTAATTAGGATTGACTACATGAATCCTTTTCCGCCATTCCACTCTATTAAGGGCCATAACTTCAATTAGGTCATAGGTCATTAAGTCTTTTCTCATTGCCTCCACCCATGTCCTTTTGGGCCTTCCCCTTGCTAAGCCTTCAACTTGTATCAACTCACTCCCAACCGACATAGTTCTTGGTTTACGTTGCATATGCCCAAACCATCTAAGTCTACGCTTTCCCTCATCTTATTATCCATTAGTGTTATTCCTAAGTTCCCTCAAATGCATTCATTTCTAATTCTATCCTTCCATGTCTTGCCACTCATCCATCTCAACATCCTCATTGCAGTTATACTCATCCTTGAAACATGTTCCTTAACTGCCCAACATTCTGTTTCATAAAGCATGGCTGGTCTTATTATAGCCATCCTATAAAATTTTCCTTTCAACACATGAAGCAAAAGTTAGTAAGGGACCAATCTCTTTTTTGTGACCAATAGTAGGATCTTGACCGCCTAATAAAATGCCTCAACAAGATGTGCAACATGAGTTCCCCACACTTTAGCCCATGGTGACTTGGGGGACAATTGGACAAAGTTGATGGAGCGCACAATCGGTCATCCTCGCCCCATTAAAAATGTCAAGAAACTCAACAACCATAGTAATCTCATAGTCCCAAAAATTGCACTGGAAACCAAGCTACCATATGATCTTACTCCTCACAAGCTCATAGTAGCCTTTAACAAGAATGTTCTGACTTGCAATAGAGTAAGGTCTAGAAAATCTAGAAGCAAGGGAGATCTCCTTGAACCGAAGATCCTCTCATAAATAAACAGTTTTGCCACTTCCCACTGTCTAACTCCCCTCTTGAGAGTTTGACCACACCTCATGTAGAATTTTCAAATTTCAAAATAGCTTTCCAATTGAAGGATCCACTACCCCTCATAACCACACCCATGCACCAACCTCACTTTCAACCAATTTTCAATCCATGTATTTGAAAGCAATCACTTTTTGATGGAGGACAATTAACCACTTGCTCTAAAAGCTCGAACTGTTAGAGTATGGCGAATTAATCCCTTTATCTCATAGCCTAGGCCCCACATCTCATGGGTTAGGACGTCGGCCGAACCCCCCTCGTGGGCTCGTGGACCCCAAATCACATGGGTTGCCCACCCCAAGTGTGTCCCGCATCCTATGGGCTACCCTACTCGAACCCGGTGTGAAATGTCCCTGCATTAATCAACCCTATTGAGGAGTCTCACATAGATCACCCATCCCGAGTGTGTCCCCGCATCCCACGAGCTACCCCACTCGAGTCCGGTGTGAAAATGCCCCTAAATTAATCACCCCCGGTGAGGAGTCTCGAACACGAGACCTCCCGCTCTGATACCAATTTGATGCAGGACAATTAACCACTAGCTCTAAAAGCTCGAACTGTTAGAGTATGGCGAATTAATCCCTTTATCTCATATCCAAGGCCCCACATCTTATGGGTTAGGACCTTGACCGAACCCCCCTCGTAGGCTCGTGGGCCCCAAATCACATGGGCTGCCCACCTTGAGTGTGTCCCCGCATCCTACGGGCTACCCTACTCGAGCCTAGTGTTAAATGCCCCTGCATTAATCACCCCCAGTGAGGAGTCTCGAACACAAGACCTCCCCTGTAGGCCTCAAATCACATGGGTCACCCATCCCGAGTATGTCCCCGCATCCCACGGGCTACTCCACTCGAGCCCGGTGTGAAAATGCCCCTGCATTACTTTTCTTTTGGGAGACTCTTGTTGCTTGCCAAATCTCCACCACTTCTCCAACATCACTTGATTACTTTGAAAGATTCTACCAATACCAAGAAATTCTCCTTTGGCTTTTGGACCCCTCTCCCCAATTTACGGCGTTATATTTATGGCCACCGTCACAACCCTCCCTCAAAAAGTCTTTTCGAATCTTTCCAAGTTTATTCGCCACTTATAAATATTGTGAACTAATACATTGGGAAGTTGGAAAAAGTGCACTTAATAAGAATAATGCAACTTTCAAGCAAGAGGTTAGGCCTCTTCCACAACGCCAACTTCATGGATAGCTCAACCACCGGGTCCCAGATTACAATCAACCAGGTCTTTCTCAAGAGAAAACTCAGGTAATTCATGGGGAGCGCGACACTAATGCAGGACGGATAGCCTAAACTAGGATGATGCAAATAAATTAATTAACGGATTACCAAAGTAAATCAAAGCATAAAATAAAGCAAATCTACCAAAAATTTAGAGAAATCAAATATTCAATTAAGCTTAAGTTCAAGACCACATCACAATCCTACAAAATAGATCCATAAGACTATTGATCGGACATGGCCCAATGGAAAGTAGAACTTCCATCGAGCATAAGAACCATTCTAGATTTGATGACTCACTTGCGCTTTGCTAGGGTTTGGATGGATTAGGGTTTAGGTTTGAAATCAAGAAATTGAGAATTTAGGGTTTTATAAAAGGCTAGGATTAAGGTTTTATAAAATAAAGAACAAGAGAAATGATTAGTGAGGGGAGGATTGTTAAGCTGTACGGACGTTATATAGACAGGTCCGTAGAATTGTACGGACAATGTGGTGGGGCTGGGTCGGTTTGGTTGGTGATGAGTTGGGTTAATGGTGGAGTTAGGGTTTAAGAAAGAAGAGAGAAAAATATTCAATGGAAAAAAGAGTTTGAGAGAGAAGAAAGAAAATACCTTGATAGGAATAAGAAAGATAACTTGGAATTACTCCAATGGCTTCACACCAAATTCCATTCACGGGAAGTTTTTTTTTTTTTCGCTCAAAAGAAATAATGTAGAGAAATTTCATTCAATATCAATAATCTCGAGTCTCAAACAAATATATATAAGAAAACCTAAACAAACCCTAAGTCTAGAACTATTCTTCATCATCTGAATCTATTAATAGTCAAGATCAAAACATAAATCTCTAATAACCTAAAATAAAGCAGAAATAAAGATGTGCCACATGGCACAAGGATGATATCCAACGTGCAACAAGTACGTCCACACGTCCACACATGATCAATGGCCTAAGTGAATGTGGTCCAACGTGTCCATGGCTCAGATGTGCAAACTAGAGTGTCCGTACACCTAAACTCATTTCGAACATATCCAACGGTCTGGATCACCAAAATGATGTGTCCAAGATATCTAACCGCATGGTCTGACATTTGTAATGTCTACATGTGGTCCAGGTTAGGATGGATGACGTCCAAACAGTCCAACGATGCATCAATTAATTCTGAATAAGCAGCCCACATGCATATTCCCAATGTGAGGTCTTCAAAGATGCTCAACCATGCATGTGGGGTCTTTAGCGTGGCTAAGAACTCAAATTGGGTCCACTGGGCCCCATGTAATGATCATCCAATCATAATGAAGCTCAGGCTGGGGCCTCAGCTATCCTCCTTCCATAAACTCGTGCATGTGCTCGAATGCCGTCATCAGACACTAAGTCACAAGTTCTCTGACCTCCTCCATGATTAATAGCAGTCTTGGTAAAATTTATCTGGATCTAAAGTAGTTTCGGAAAAAAGATGGATTTGATCATTTTGACTTGAACACGAGAAGCTTTGCAGAAAAAAGATGCCACATGTAAACTATGAATTAGAAATTAGAGTACCCGTATTGCCAACAATGGAGCTCATTAGAACTCCAAACTGGAAGTAGCTTTAATGAATCTCCAAAGGCCTTTGCGGTGATAGAAAAGACAAATGTGAGAAGCAGATCCCCTTGACACTAGTTGAAGCCCATTAATTAAGATGGGGTGGTGGAGCTTTTAAATGCAACTCTCAATCAATTCCTGAAAACAACCGAAGCCCATTCTTCACTTCTTTTCTTGATTCAACACTCATTCTCATTAGAACTACCACACATCATTGGCCCGCCTTTTAGGAACAACCTTGAAATGGTATCATTCATAAGTTTTTGACAACATCGGAAGCATCCCATTCTTTTTCGGTTTTTTTTTTTTCTAGCCTTTTACTCTCCATTACTTAATGATAGTGAACTCTCATGATACTATGTGCCATAAAAAAAAATATATAATAATAATAATAATAATGCTAACAAGAACAAGAAAATGACAGTAAGGTGTGGCAGCACCAATGTGAATCCTAGAAACCCTTCAAAGCTTCAACCAACCATATCGCAAGCTAATAATACATATATGAGAAAGTTGTATTTCTACAAGATGTTAATATTTTAATAGAAAGCTTTGATACCATGTTAATATTTTAGATTGAATTTCCTTATTGTGACGTTCCTCTGTTTATATAGAAACTCTAGGCGAATTACAAGGCTGAATTGCAACCATTAACATCAATCTAGGCTAACAAACAAGGAAACAATAACTGTACAAGATATATACAATCAATAACTGTACAAGATATATGCCATAAATAGATGACCTAATTATGGCTAAATATGCTGTCCCGATTGACACAATCATGCCATAATCAGATGACCTAATTATGGCTAAATATATGCTGTCCCGATTGACACAAGGATCAAGAAGTTGAAGAACAAAAGAACAAAATGACTATGCAAACCTTGGTAGGCCCTCTGGGGTTGTCTCTGCTCCCAATTGTTCTAGTTGTTCCCGTAAAGTAGCAACATACTGCACGGGGTAAATCACATGGTTAGATCAGGCATGAAAAAGTAGATATTCACTACAAACAAGTATCATAAGCTGCAAAGCCAACTGCGACAAACACTTAATATAAGTAGAAAGTTTAATATGCGAAATATGATTTATATGAGAAATGCTAAAAGCCTAAAACCCAACCAGATGGACAACAAGTTACCGTCCAACTAGTGGATAAGATCCAACCTTTCATGTTTGTGTGAAATCCAACCCTCCAATAGGTTGGCCCAATCATAAGGACCGCCTAGTGCAAAAATCAACCCATTCCATTCATCATGTGGGCTACACCATAGAAAACAATGGATACCCATTGATATAACAAAGAAATATTGGTGTGGCCCACCAAATGGTCCCATTGATATAATGGATTATGCTGATTTTTGCATAAGCTGATACTCATAGCGGGGCAACGTTTGGGACAATTTGGATGTCGCAAAAACATAATAGGAAAACATATACTGGTTGGATGGTTTAGCAGTCCAACCAGTTCAATGTGAGCATTTCTCAATTTATATGGTAGAAATTACAGTTTATCAGAAGTCGCAAGTTTGTGGCACTTGATCAATGCATTACAAGCATTTTTTAGTGTCCCCGAACAAAACATTTGTAGCTCATCTTCTTCATGTATCTTGATTCTGAAAATTTTTATAAACATTCAAGGAAGTATTCAAAGTTCAAAATGCCAAAAATAAAAAACATGAAAAGAAATAGATGTCAATAATTCTAGATCAATAGGAAAATTGAAAAAAACAGTGCAGTTTTAATTCAGCAGCATCCACACATCATGAAAAGAATGGTAGCCCAACATCTAGCCAAGCTAGTTAAATTGCCTGAGCATTGGGGCCTAATAGATTGCCGTGAGTGGGAATTGGTAACAGATCACGTACAGGCAACACTCCCACAAATTGTGGTATGGTACCATGTTTCCCATCAACACCCAACTTGTGCAGGACATTAGTACCAGGAAAGCACTCGGCTCCACCATGAAGATCATGCTTCTCAAAAATCAGGCTCATCCGCTCACTACGTGGGTCGCACCTGTATGCTGAGTCAGACCACCAGTTGTCCATTGATTCCAACAGTGTGGCCCACCTGATGAGCAGAATGGCCTCTGATCTTCATGGTGGGGCCTACTATTTTCATGGTGTTGATATCCTACACAATTGGCATGTTGATGGGAATGATGGTATGGTAAACCTTGCCTGCATCTGATTAGTTCTCATGGGATTAAGAACATAGATTAGAAATTATAGAATCTAGTAAACAACACAATAATTAGCAAAAATAAGTAATATATGACAACAACAAAAAAAAAAAAAAAAACCATAATTTGATAAACTTTTAACTGAACCACCACAAATAAGCAAACATCAAAACCACCATCACGAACTAATCATTCAAATGGAGGAATGGGTGGGCAATGCCAATTGAATTGGATGGGATAGCCCTATCCATTTCATTTCGAACAAGCAATGAAATGAAAAGATTAGGAAAAGGGGCCTTTTTGATGTGTTTCCAGGACGTTTTGGAAACATCAGAGCTTCTCAACTTTTTCAAGTGCAAATCATTATTGCTGAAATTTTGAAAAGGAAAACTGAGGATTCTCTAACATTGCAAAACAGGCCCTTTGGCAACATGGGGCTTTTGCCTCAAATATTATGTGGGAAGTCTCCTGGGCCCCAAGATGATGCCTAGCTGACCAGGCAATCCCCTACACGATCAACACGACCTATTGGAGACTACGCAGTAGCTCTAGATCTGGCTGTCTAGGACAATTGCTTTGACTATGATGTCTTTAGCATGATCAATCAAAGCTACTCTTTTTGTCATGGTTGTGATCAGCAAAATGACACAAACTAGAGAAAAACACAAGAACAAGGTCCAGAATGCAAAACATCCGCAAGGCCTGATCATCATCATCCCAGCCTTATCCGAACTAATTGGGGTCAGCTACATGAATCATGTTCTGCCAGCCTTTCCACTCTATTAAGGACCATATCCTCAGTTAAATCATATATCACTGCGTATTTTCTCATTATCTCCACCAACATCCTTTTGGGCCTTCCCCTTACCCTTTTAGAGCCTTCATCTCGAACCAACTAGCTCAAGGTATTCAATAACAGTAACAGTGGCCGATACAGCTAGCCTTATAGCCATTACAATATGAGGCTTAACGGCCATTATGACACTGTAATGTTCAAAACTTTTTTACTTTAAACAAAGAAATGTATTAGCCTCATATCAGACCGTTACAGGCCATTTTTTTTTTTCAGAACAGGCATTACAGCTCATGATTGTGTAACAGCTCCAACCCTTACTGTTAATTATGAACTTACACCTAACCAACACAGATCTAGGCCTCCATTGCAAATGACCAAACCATCTGTCTACTTTCTCTAATCTTATTCGCAATGCATGATAATCAACTAATATTAAGTTCCACTGGAGATAAAATGCTTGCATGAGTCCAGCATACTCTCGACTTACATGTATGAGCTTTGCCTGATTTTGTTGCTGAGGTGCAGCAGCAAGCAACCTCCTTAAGTTCACTTCAGTCTTACTGAATCCCATGACTATTTACCTGCCCACACACAAACAAATAAATAGGATTTGATCTTGGTGGTAGTTGTTAAAATCATGTGACCATGCCTAATCATGTATTAGGAGGGGCCACGTATACAATATGGTTGGTGCAACCATCTCGTATCAGATATTAAAACCATGGGACCAGGCCTAATCTCAATTTTGGTGGGACCCAGGACATCCACATTGGATAAAGGTCCTTATAGTGGTGCTTCCCCACCTTGTTTCTAAGTCAATATGGCCCCATACTGGTCTGGTGGGCCCTCATATCATGTATCGGAAAGGACTGATAGAAATGCAATGCGGGTGACACAGCCGAGTTTTATTGGTTATTTAAAAGCATATGAATAAGATCTCAACTTTGGTAGACCCATGCCCTACACATTGGATAAGGGTCATCAAAAGCGTTTTCTTCCACTCAATCATGATTTTCAAGACATTTGGTATTCTCAAAATCTTCCAAAAATTGCAATTAAGTGGTTAACGACACTAATCTGACATCGGCCTGCCTATAGTGAAAGCAGCAACATATTTGGGTGCAGGAGCAGGGAAGCATATGTTTCAAAATGTTTTCAAGTATAAACTGGTAGGAAGTGGGAGTGGGAGCATGAGTTTGAAGTGCGATTTAAAGCAGGAGAGGCTCCTAGTCAGAAGGATTTTACAACTAAGGGCCAGCCTCCCTACCAATATGGACGCTAGAGAAAATCATTGGTACTCTGCAAAGCATTAGCCGCTACTCTTTAAATATGGCATTCATGCAAGCTCAACCCAAAGTGATCAAATCATGTACTGCATGCATTGCCCAAAATTTGAATTAATTCGATGATCTAATCTCTTATTATTGGATATTTGTGCACTAATTTTAGACCATGACTACTTTTCATTTTAACTGTACATGTGATGGTTGCCAATCAAACAGTTAAGATCATTCCTTCAATTTAATGTTGGAACTATGCCCAATCCACATGGGGACCACAATTTGGATAGCTTACGTCGAGTTACATGTATGCTAACATGCATCACAATGTGGTTAAGCATGGATAGCCAACAAATGATCCTAGCCATCCAATCAATGGACTGCTCCAACTTTAGTTGTAGACCATTAACCATTTCCTATTCTCCACATCCATCCATAACTACAAAGAAGACAGCAAGGGCATTTATACTCACATAGTTCTTCTATCGGGGGCCATCCACGATACGGCCAACCAGATGGATAGATTGATTAACCATTTCTACAATCACATGTGTATGGCGGTAAGCTGCAATTTAACCAATATGGTTTCATTGCGACAAACCATAAATTACCTCTAAATTAAACATCACAGGAAAACAAACAGCTTCTGAATTTACGATTTCGCCACTGAAGATGAGAAAATAATCACCCTATTTATTAGATCTAAAAATAAATAAATAAATAATATGAGAATTCATATTTACACCCATCTTTCCATTTTGTATTTTGGGAATTAAGACAGTACACTATGTATTATTTCAATTCCCAAAATAGAAAATGTGAGGCATGAAAATTAACAGACTTCCTAATGAAAATAAAATAGCATTATATAATGAAGAGGAAAGGAAAAGTAATGTGACTGTGGATGCAAAAGCAAGAAGGAGAAACCTCGGTTGGACTTGGAACTAATCCCAATCGTAGATCTCAAACCCAATCCTCATCTCTCATCCATCCATTTTTTCCTTTGTTAGAGGATTCATGCTTCTCATTCGTGCTGCGATCGATGGGTTCGTGTGACAGAGAAAAAAAAAAAAAAAAAAAAAAAAAATCTTTTTTGTGAGGAAAACAAAGGAAAGGGGCCACACCACGGAAATCAATCTACAACTGCCCAAAAATCCTACACTATAGCATGGTTCGCCACACATGATGGTTGGATCCACCGGTTGAACTAGACAATGGGCCACACCACAGAAAACAGTGGCCAACTGAGTCTCCTAAAAGGCTAAAACAATCCAGCCTCGCTGGGGGAGTAGCTTCGGTGGATCCCTGTGGTGCCCACTGTAATGTATTTATCTTATATCCATAATGTTTATCCGTTTCTCCAGCTCCTTTTAGGACATGAGTCCAAAACTCCAGAGGATTCAAATTTTAGATGGACCACACCACAGGTAAGAGTCATTTTGGTGTGGTCCACTTGAGCGTTGGATCTGTCTCATTTTTGTAAACATACCTTAAAATGATCTAAGAGAAGAAATGGATGGCATGTATAAACAGATAAATCACCGCGTGGCTAGAGACGGTCAGGGTAGGACAGCATGGATACAAAACGTACACCATGGTGGACCCTTCCACGCGAAGAGGTTTAGGAGGAAGTATGGAAACTGGCAAGGCACAAAATCCCATATCCAAACATGTTCAAATCTCTTGTGTTACATTTTTAAATGATCCCTATACACAGAATGGTGGTAAGACCGTGGTTACTCAGAGTCAGTTTGGATGGTCCCAAGAAGTTTGGATTCAAATCTCAGGTAGATCGCACCACAAGAAACAATGGTAACTATTAAAATCTTCTTACGGGCTAGAAAAGTTTCAGATCAAGCTGATGTTTGTGTGGTCCCACGTGTAAGTCTTTGTCACCTTATCAACAGTTTGGATGGTCCTAAGAAGTTTTTACGGGTGGGCGTTCAATTACCACACGGTGGCCCCACGGGTAGCACCATGTTGGGGTAAGGTTAAGGCCGCACATAATCTGCTCCCCTCGTTACCATCCAAGCGTTGAATCTTGGTGAGGTCCACTTTTGTGATGCTTGTGACGAATCTGACATGTCCACCATTTTTCTCATTAGATGATATAGAGGCCCAAAATTGAGGTTGATCCAAATGCATACGTGTCCCATGACAGTGGCAAAACTTTGTGGGTCCCACAATGATGTGCGTGTTTTATCCACACTGTTCATTCATTTTGCTGGATCATTTCAGCGTATGAGCCCAAAAATGAAGCATATCCAAAGCTTAAGCGGACCACACTATAGGAGTAGTGGTGATAATGATACCTTTATGTTTGTAATGTATATCCACACCATTTATCCATTGTTTCAGCTTATTTTAGGGCATAGTACTAAAATGAAGTATATCTAAATTTCAGATGGACTGTACAATAAGAAATAGTGGTGATTGAATGCCCACCATTAAAAGGAGCAGATTAGGTGAGACCCGGATCCACTGTGGTGTGGCCCACCGTGATATATGTGACTACATCCACGCATCCATTTTATAGCATGATCCAAATCTTAGGTGGACCATAATGGAATAAGCAGTGGTAATTGACTATTAAAAACTTCTTGACAAAAGTTTTGGATCAAGCTGATATTTGTGTGTTCTCTTCATCCATATCTTTGTGACCTTACTAACAGGTTGTATGGAAAATAAACATTCCTGTGGCCCCACCAAGTTTTTAATGGTGGGGATTCTATCAGTATGGTTCACATAAGATATGAATCTAGTTTATTTTTTGGATCATACCTAAAAATGAGCTCTCAAAATGTTTGGACGGTGAGGATTTAAGACACATACATCACTGTGAGACCCACAATCAGGGGACTCACATAATCCGCTATTACCATAAAAATAAATTATTTTTTTTAAGCACTTTTTAAGGCTCACTGTAATGTTTATTTATGATCCAAGCGGTTTAAAATGTCAAAAAAGCCAAGTTGAAAATTAAAAATAAAAATAAAAAGTTTTTAATGGTCAATCATGGCTATTTTCTATGAAATGGTTCACCTGAGATTTAAATCTGATTTATTTGTGGGCTCATTGTCCTTTAATGCATGAGGTGACAACACAGGCTGACAGCTTGGATATGCCAATGACTGTGTTGGCACCTATTCCACTCCTATAAAATGAATCGATGCTGTCACATCTCTGACTTACCGTTGTGATTAGACTGGAGATGGTTATGGTGATCGTGGGCCCACTGTGATGTTTTGTTTTGTTTTGAGAGAAATTCAATACCTAAGTTTTAAGAGGTCATTTCACTGATGACACTGAATGATAAGCAAATCCAGCGCTCAAACTCTTTTAAATTTCGTTTGGAGAAGGTTTTTGCATGAATTATTTTGTCAGGAGATACTTGCGGTCCGGCAAAGCTGTTTTGCGACTAGCAGCTGGCCTCTCTATTTGTTTTACACCATTTAAATTTAAATATTCTTGATCACGTGTGTTGGAATAGAACATCTTACATTCCTCATCTGCTGTGTTGCTGCTTTTGTGATTTCTCTAACCAAGTGCGCCATCATCTATTTCTTTGATTTACTGTTGTTTAAATATACCATTATTTCCAACATGATAAATAACCGAAGATGATACAGTTAAATGGATGTAATCCAAACATAATAGAGTCACCTTGCCATGGTACATAACATTAGGTCCAACTAGATGGACTGACTTGATTGATGATTTCAGGGTGCCCCATGTAGTGTACAAAGAGGAAACGGATTGCCCGGATATTCCACGTGCCTTCCATCCATTTTGCCAAATCATTTGAGCATAAGTCCAAAAATGAGGAAGATCCAAAGCTCAAGTGGGAAACAGTGGGGATTGGATTTCTATTGTTAAAAACTTAGTGAGAGCCACAAAAGTTTTAGACCAAGCCTATATTTCATTTTCCCCTTCATCCAGGTCTGTGTGGCCTTATGAACATGTTGGATAGCCAATAAACATCATGGTGGGCCTAGGAAGGTCTCAAAGGTGGGTGCCATTGTCCCCACCATTTCCTGTGGTGTGATCCACTTGAGCTTTGAATCTGCCTCATTTTTGGGTTCATGTCATGGAATGATGTGGCAAAATAGATGAATGGCACGGACAAAACACATACATCACAGTGGGCCCCACGAGTCAGTCTCGAGGCAATCCGCGTCCCTACAAAGATGTCTCTACCGTGTCATCTCCCTCTAACTAGTATAAGATGGAAGCACAATTTTATAATTTTTGGTTACTTATATTAGGTCAAAAAAACGGTAGCTACTTTGTCAATTCCTCGAGGAAAAAGGGTATTGATGGAATTTGCACCCTTTTTTTTTTTCCTTAATGAGTGGACGAGTGCTTTCAAAAAAAGAACTGCCTTACTTGAAAAAAAAAAAAAAAAAAAAAAAGGAAAGAAACATTGATACTCTGGCTAAGTGTGAAGGATGATACACAGGCACTTAGTAATTACGTAAAGATTGTAAATGTTGCACGTTACGTATTCAAGTTTAGACATATTATGAACAAAAAAGTATATTTATTTGATTGATGATCAGGTTGGTAGTGGACACATTAATGGACAATTAAAATGAAAAGTATCTAGTGGACATTTTAAGAAATAATTGTCATGAACCAAAGAATAGGATTGTTCAACATGTGGTCCAACTGGGGAGGTGGGTGTAGGCTTTAGCTTAGTAAAGCTCTGGTAAATAGAAATAAACATTTTTTTTTTTCATATTGCAATAGCTCTAGCTTTACCCACAATTACCTTAGAAGCCACGTTATAAAGCAATAGGGAAAAGCTCCAACATCACCAGAACTCCATTTCATAGATGCAGACGCAAAACAAGGTCCGTTCAACATGCACACAACAGGATATACATATACATACAGATCAAGTCTTCTTATCAAATAACCAAGCATTTATCATACATGTAATTCTTCAGAAACCAGCTCGAACCAACTCGGCTTAAAGTTCATTAGAGTAGAGGCATTCATCCACTAGTTGACGAAGATTGGGATTCTCCAAGGCGGCAGCAACCCGTTCCTTATCATTCAACTGCTTGTTAACTGCAAAACCCACCGCCATAATCACTTCTCACATCATTTGTATAAAGCATCAAAACTTCCAAACATATTCATATTGAGATTGTTTAATGCCTTACCTGATTCTTCATTTGCATGAGATCCTGGAGAAACATAGATGTCAACCTGCACAAACACAGAAACAACAGTTACCAAAACATACTTGATTCTCGCTTTGCTGTCCAAAAAGGACTAAAGCCTAATTACCATAACTTATTTTCTTTTCACAAAAATATTTACCAAATCACATTTATGTCACTTGGATCCCTTTTAGAATCCCTTTACCCTTGGTTGCTAATATTAGCTACTGCGTTTAATAGCCAACTGTTGTTGCATCAAAAAGTTAGCTGCAATGAACAAAAATAGTTGCAATGGATGTTTACAGCCAAACTTTTACTAGCTGCTAAATAGGTTTTGGAAAGAAGTCAAAAAAGAAAATATTTTGGAAAACCTCTCTCAAGCATGGTTTGATGAATCATTTGATACTAGCACACGTTGCTGGATACGTACCAGTATTGTCCTTAGGCGACACAGGTATACTGCTCCGATACAGGCCCGAACCAGGCAATACGTGGTGGTATTGGCTCCATATCGTCGGTCAATGACATGATATGGAAAATTTTATTTAAAGACCACTCTCTCAAGAGCAATTAAGTTTGGGTAAATACCCAACTCTCATGTAAATTTTGGACATTAAAGTATTGGTAATTCTTTTTAAAAAGTATTGGTTAGACATCAATAATCACAAGTGAGGAAGAAATACACACGACAACAAATTAGAACCAATATATAAAGGAAATTTGTTCATTTGATTACTGAGTTCAGTGCAGCTGAATCAATTTAAACCTAGCCCATTTAAAAAACAAAACAGACTTGGTGATCAGTGAATTCTCCATAGTTGAAGTAAGCCAAGAAGAGACAAAGCAAAGCTAAACGCTGAAAAGCTACTAACAGTCTTTAAGTACATAGATTGTTTGATGCCCCCTTAATTTAAAATGCCACCTGATGATTGGAAATGCTTGATAGTTGGCTTTTTTTTTTTTTTTTTTTTGGGGGGGGGTGGGGAGGGGTTGTACACTGGTTTCTGTCGTGTGGAGCCCAAGTGCACTCCATCATGATACACACCAAAATCAGCTCATCCAACTTAGTTGGGCTGAACCACTCAAACTTCTAGGTTTTGGGTCACGGTTGCCCTTCTTTTTCTTTTTTCTTTTTAAAATGTTGTGGCCCACTTGATGGTTGGTCTGCCTAATCTTTTGGATGTCCATATTCATGGAGGGGTGCACAATTGGATGAGTCAAATGTCATACATGCACCATGTGTGGCCCATTTTGGATTGTTACCACCATAACATATGGTGTAACTGGTGTTAGATCGATAAAAGAAGGGCATGTGGGTATTAAGAAGTTGGAAGCAATGAATTTAGCACTAGTAGGTAAATGGCATTGGAGGATTGGTGGCAAGTATAGTTTAAACGAAAGGGACTGGTGGGCCAAGAAGTCCTTATATAAGGCAATGTGGGTGTGGAAGGCTATCTCGAGCTTCGGGGAAAGATTCAAGGAGGGGGTGGGGTTCCCTGTAGGGGAGGGGATAAGTTTAGATTCTGAAAGGATGTCAAGTTGGACAAGAGGAGGCTATGTGAAGAATTCCCGAGGTTGGTGAACTTGTTCCCGGATGTGTGGCCCATTTTGGATTGTTACCACCATAACATATGGTGTAACTGGTGTTAGATCGATAAAAGAAGGGCATGTGGGTATTAAGAAGTTGGAAGCAATGAATTTAGCACTAGTAGGTAAATGGCATTGGAGGATTGGTGGCAAGTATAGTTTAAACGAAAGGGACTGGTGGGCCAAGAAGTCCTTATATAAGGCAATGTGGGTGTGGAAGGCTATCTCGAGCTTCGGGGAAAGATTCAAGGAGGGGGTGGGGTTCCCTGTAGGGGAGGGGATAAGTTTAGATTCTGAAAGGATGTCAAGTTGGACAAGAGGAGGCTATGTGAAGAATTCCCGAGGTTGGTGAACTTGTTCCCGGATGTGTGGCCCATTTTGGATTGTTACCACCATAACATATGGTGTAACTGGTGTTAGATCGATAAAAGAAGGGCATGTGGGTATTAAGAAGTTGGAAGCAATGAATTTAGCACTAGTAGGTAAATGGCATTGGAGGATTGGTGGCAAGTATAGTTTAAACGAAAGGGACTGGTGGACCAAGAAGTCCTCCTTATATAAGGCAATGTGGGTGTGGAAGGCTATCTCGAGCGTCGGGGAAAGATTCAAGGAGGGGGTGGGGTTCCCTGTAGGGGAGGGGATAAGTTTAGATTCTGAAAGGATGTCAAGTTGGACAAGAGGAGGCTATGTGAAGAATTCCCGAGGTTGGTGAACTTGTTCCCGGATGTGGACGTCCCTATCGATTAGGAGGCTATCGGGCATTTCAGTGCGGCTCAAAGACAGATTTGGGAAATTTCATGTTTGTTCCGTCGACGGGTTGCTCACTGGGCCTTCATTGTGTAGGGAGGGCTCACTCCTTTTGACTGGTGCAGTTTTTGCTCTATGTTGCACATGGCTAAACTATCCAAGTCTACTTTCCCTAATCTTATTACCTATTGGTGCTACTCCTAAGTTCCCTTGAATTCATTTCTAATTCTATCCTTGTTTTGCTACTCACCCTTCTCAACATCCTTTCACCTACACTCATCCAATGCACAAGTTGTTCCTTGACTGCCCAACACCCTGTCCCATAAAGTATGGCTGGTCCAATAGCTATCCTAGAAAATATCCCCTTTAGTTTGAATGGATGTGGTAATCATATAAAACTTTAGAAGCACATCGCCACTTGATCCACACAACTACAATTCTATGAGCAACATACCTCTCAACCTCTCTGCTCTCTTAAATTATTGACCCAAGATAATGAAAATGATCATTTAATTCCCTGTTTCCTCTCATATTCTCTGTATGCTCTGTTTTAGTCTGACTAAATTAAAAACCTTTAGATTCTAAAGCATCCCTCCACAGTTCTAGCTTTGCGTTTACCCCCCCCCCCCCCCCATCTCATCAATCAAAACTATGTCATTTTCAAACAACACACACCACGGGACCTCTTCTTATAAATGCCCTGTTAGCTCATCTACAATCAATGTGAAAAGATATCGACTTAATACCAAAACTTGGTGCAAGCTTACAATTGGAAATTCATTTGTCCCTCCATTTGTGGTCCCTGTATTTCTTAATGCTTCGGTGCTCCCTCATACATATTGTTAACCATGTCAACATATCCTCTTTGGACTCCTTTCTTTACCAACACATCAGATGCTCATTTACGGAACATTTTGAATGAGAAAATATATATTCCAAAAATTAAGATAACCAGTAAAAATGATAAATGGAAATCGATCCCTACTCTTGGAAAGCAGAGTTCCCAACAATGATGTCAAACATTATGGACCCATGAACAAAAACCTTGTCCGGTCTAAAGCAAATCTCTAGCATGAATGAGTACACACTCCAACTAAAAAGGTCCATGTCCGAGCCAGGAAGACACATCTATAATTTTGCAGACCAGCTAAAGTCACATATGGAACCTCCTAGAGTCAGACATGCAAGAATTTGGGCTCCTCATAAGAATCACATCTTCTTCTTCTTCTTCTTTTCTTTCTTTCTTTTCTTTTCTTTATTTATTATTATTATTATTTTTTTCTTTCTCTGAAAGGCAGAGAGACAATACATGTCATACCATGGGCATTGGAAACCATCCTGATTTGCATCCTTAGACTAGTCAATGACTCCAAGTGAGTAAATGTTGACACCTTGTAAAAAAAAAAAAAAACCATGGATGATGAGGCCCTTCCAAGATTGTCAGATGCTCTTTAAGCATATAGTGCTACCCCGTCCATGACACTGAGAAGCAACATCCCATATTAATATCTGCTATCATGAATTTTCTTCTATTCCCTCTAGGGTAATAGGAGTGGAAGGTATACCACTGAAATAAAGGGAATGCAAGTCTGCTTACTAAATAATGACACTAACCCTCTCTCCATAAATATGAGGGAGTAGGGAAACCCTGACCTCCTATGAACAAGGATGGATTTCTATGCCACAGTTGAAACATTAAGTAATGATGCAAGGACATAGCCACATCAACAGTACTGAACAAGTAGTTGTCACACACGAACGATGCTACCACGGGTGTTTGCTGCTCAATAGAACAACACAAAACCAGAACCAAGACCAAACCTAGCAACCCAGCATGCCTCAACTTAGGAGTCATCAAGACAAAGTCTGGCTATTGTTCCTATGACAACCCAAACATCAACACTACAGCTCTGTGAAGTGCTGCATACACTGGACACCCTCAGATTTTGAATGGGTTAACTTGGACCTGCATTATTTAGTATTTATTTATTTACGGGGAAAGAAGGGATTGAACACGTCTCAATTTTACACACCAGAGCGAATTACTGCTGGGACAAAGGCCCATTCAGACTGGACTGCCAGTGCCAACAAGGGACCAAGGCAACAATTAGATGTCGTAAAAGAAGCTTCCCCATTTCCTATGTTGGATTGCCATTGGGGTTCGACAATAACTTGATCTCAATGTGGGGTGCAGTGCTCAAAAGATTTGAGAAAGTGGATGTGCATGTATCATCAATGAAATTAATGAGTGACATAACAGTGTTGAATTAAGCATCTGACATGTGGGATCTCTCATTCGTCTGTGATGAAATCCACCACCTCGTCTTGAAGTTAAACATTTCAATTGCTCACTGATGTAGGGAGGCAAATTCCTTGACCAATGTCTCAGCCAATGGATGGGTCCACTGTCTTTCCCCGTGCATCAGTAACTCGTTCTCTCTCCCTTTATGTAATAATTTTCCCTTATTAAGCTCTGTTCCTCAAAAAGAAAGTGACAGAATAAACAGGCTTCTTCCAACTTCAATCTTGCAGCAGATGATGAAATCTTAGCCCTGTCAAGATAAGATTAGGTGCACTAACTGACCTTGAAATGCGGAGGGAAACAGCGCATCAGCTTAACTCGCAGACACAGTCCAATAACTGTTGCCATGCTACAATGCTGGATGGTTGGAGTGAAGGTAATCCTAACAGTTCAAGTGGGGATTAGTACAGCAGTTTTGAAAAATACAATAATCATTGCTGGAAACTGTCAATAAATCCATATAAAGTAAATATAAAACATGGAGTAAAAACAATTCAATGACAAATAGAACTGCAAGGCAGCTCATATCCAATTTTTTGGTGGCACATATTAGAAAACAATGTTACTGTCAGCAGTGTGACAAATATCGTTCAGATTTTGAAATATCGTACGAAATACACTAAACAATATTATCACTCGAAAGATTTCAAAACATTGTGTTTTTTATCACGATAATATCTCGATGTTAACTATATAAAAAAAAAAAGTAAAAACATAAATGAACTTGTTATATAGACATATATTTACAATTAAAATTTATTTAATAACTTACAATAAATAATTTAAATTTTTGGCAAGATTTTCCTGATAATATACCGAGACAACAAGAAGGGAATGAAGTAACAAAACTGGTAGCCCTTGCGCAACTCCTAGTGACATTTAATGAATCAAGGTAATTCAATCCAGAAAACATTATCTTTTCCTTTCGCAGATAAACTCTTTAGTTGGAAAAGAAAAAGATGCATGTCGAAAGAATCCCCAAATTACGAAAGGCCAACAGCTGGCTACCTTCCTTTTTTTGCAAGCTTAGGAGTAACTGAAATGTTTAAGCCTTGCAGCAAAGTTTCTGATTTCATAAAAAATAAAAACTTAGTTTCCAAGACAACATCGTCTCGATTGATGCCCATCATAGCAGAGTCACACAAGGGTATAGCCCTGCTCCTATGGAGTCAGTGAACAAGTTGTCAATTAAAGTAACTAGGAGTTTCTTTTTACAATAAGGGGTCGTTTGGAAATCATTTACACTCTTGCGTTTGGATGACCTTTTTAGCATGTGAATCATTTACAGGCTGTAAATGATTTACAGCATTTACCCCCATCTCATTTACAGGCAAAAAGGTGGGATTTGATTTACAGGCTCAACAGCTATATTTTCAAAGATTGGATCTCCATTTACAGAACTTAAAAAATTTACAGGCTATCGAAACACAGACGGTCATTTACAGCTTACAGCCAAACAGGACAGCTTGTAAATGGTTTACACCTGTAAATCATTTACAGGCATCCAAACGACCCCCAAGTGGCTAATGCGTAGAAACCCAAAGCTTCATTTGATAGTTAAAACTGGAGCAATAGAAAGTGGTTACCAAGTGTGGAGAAGAGCTAAATCAAGGTCAAACGATCAAACATTTTTCATGAGATGCTTACAATATTCGGCGGAGCTTCTCATCAACGGTGATTGATTCCTCAGATAGAACACTGAGCTGTTCCAGTGAATAAGGATGCTCGGGATCTCTGATATCTCTTACGAAATCTGTTGCCTTGAGTCAAGAAAGCAATTTTTCTTTGGGAATAAAAGAAAAGAAGAACAGAAGAAAAAAAGGAAACCTTTTATTACTATTGGATTGTTTTGGTTAAGAAAGGAAAAATAAAAAATGGATTCGGTTGGAATAGGAATATAATAAAGGAAGATGAAGAGAGGGGGATATCATAGATGTCGAGAGGATCAACGGCATCTTCATCAGAAACAGAGTGAGGGGGGTCTTCGGTTCTAGCAATCCTCTCCTTCTTCGCCTGAACACACGGGTTCGCATTTACCAGCCCAAGCGTCATCTCTCTCTTCAATTCCACTCCTGTCTCTGCACATCAATCACTCCTCCAGTCCTCCCTCCCCCCTTTTCAGGTAACCCCTCTCTGTCTCTGTAGCACGTGCTGACCTTCAGGACCCTGTGGACCCCGCCTGGACAGAAAAAATTGACCGTTGAAAGGTAAAGAGAGAGAGAGAGAGAGAAGGTAGGGGGGGCTGCTGCCCACAATCAATGTAACCGTGTCGAACGCAACTACATGAGATGAGTTGGTGGATCATCCATCTGATTTTGATTCAGAATCTAAGCAGTGGGCCCCGCCCTGGCTGCTGGTTTTCACCTATGATTGTTTGTTTGTCAAATCGCTCATCACCACTGATTAAAACTCCATATTTATTTAAGTAATCAAATTGACATGGGGGGCCAGGGCCACATATGATGATGGACCCAGAATTACATCCATCTCTGCGTGGGTCCCACAGGGGTTAGAATCCTCATTTCACGCAGACCGGGAATCTTTACTGCTCACGGCACGTGCCACCTGGAAGGGGATTCCTTAGTGAGGAGCTAACCACCTTCTACCGCGGTGTAAAGACTCTATGGGGCCCAACCGTGATGTATGTGCTTTATCCACGCATTTCAACCCATTTTAGAGTATCAACCCAAAATTGAAGTGTATACAAAGATCAAGTGGGCCACGTCATAGGAAACAGTGTGAATTGAACCCTTAATAGTTGAAAACTTCCTGAGGACCACACGAGTTTTTAATCAAACTGACATTTGTGTTAGTTTGGATAGGAAATTGTCATTATCTTATGATCCACTTGACCTTGGAAATCCTCCCTGCCCTTAAAACGGATGGACGGCATGAATAAAACGTACACATTACGGTGATTCACACCGTTGTAGAAAATGGTGGCGAGCGCCTCACTGGCACGGTCCGCGTCTGTCGTGCCCTTACCATCTTTTCCGCCAAGATGGCATCACTACCCTGCAAATGGTAAGTCCCACCCCCCAACATCACGTCGCATAAAAATCAGGCCATTCCTCGTGTCAGGTCGGCCACATCATTGTAGTCAATGGGAAACCGACACTCAGGTGTGGCCCACCTAGTGAGCGGATCGTCGGGATTTTCAACGAGTGTCATCTCAATGCTATCGGTTTCACGATACTGATTTGGATGTTACAGTACCGCAACTCGTGGGTACGGGGATTAGGTACTACCCCTTTCCTAGCTCGGGCACAGGCGGGCGCTCTAAGGGCCCCACCATGACGTATGAGTTTGATCCACACCGTCCATCCATATTTTTCATATCATTTTAGGGTGTAAACTAAAAAATAAGGCAGATCCAAGGTTCAAATGTACCCCACCACAGGAAGGAATGGTGATAATAATGCCAACCGTTGAAACCTTCCTAGGGCCTACCAAGATTTTTACTTGCCATTGAACCTGGTCACATAGACGTAGATGAAGGGAAAACACATCATATATCAGGTTGATCAAAATTTCTGTGGCACCCAAGAAGTTTTCAACGGTATGCATTTAATCCCCACTGTGTGGTCCACTTAAGCCTTGGATCTGCCTCATTTTTGGGATTATATACTAAAATGATATGATGAAATGGTTAGACAGTAAGGATAAAACCCATACATCATTGTGGGCCCCTCGGAGCGCCAGCGAGTCCGGAGCTGGGGAATCCGCGCAATGACTTTATCTCTCTTTCCCATTGATTTTTAGAGCTGGGGAATCCGCGCAATGACTTATCTTTCTTTCCCATTGATTTTTAGCTATCTATTAATAAAAGACTCGAACCCGTGACTCCACTAACCATTGACGGAGGATGTAGGGAATAATTACTAAGTGGACGGACGCGGATTAAGTACTAACCCCACCAGGAGGTCACTAGAGACAGGCGGTCCTGTCAGGGGCTCTGTGGGGCCCACCGCGATGTATATGCTTTATCCCCTCAGCAGATCATTCTAAGCCATGAACACAAAAGGAGGCAGATCAAAGGCTCAAGGGATTAAAGAACTGGGGTTGTACCACTCCAATGGTGGGTTTTGTTTTTGCTAAATCATAGGAAACGTCGTAACCTAGCCACTCGACCAGTGGTGGGTTCCACCGAAGCTCATTAATGGACAGTTAATATACATGTGGTGGCCCAGCAGCAGGGTAAAACGAGCTTAATTGTTAGGCCATCTTGAAGCACTGCTGATGAGCAGCTCGGATCTAGCACGTTGGCAAGTGGGGCGGTGGCCAAAGTAACGAACAAGTGTACTCTGTACTATCTCACTTAAAAATAAAAATAAAAAATAAAAAAAAATAAAAATAAAAAAAGGCAAGACTGAGGGAAGTAGAAACTTGGACGAGCTCTGCTATTTTGTTTAGGTGTCGATGCGCACCCAATACCATCCATTAAATGACATCAACCTCACCCAAAAAAAGAAAAAAAGAAGAGCATTTGGCGGATGGATTCGAGCCTTCCCATTATTGGGTCACTTCTTGGAAGAGCCATCATTCAAAAATACACATACTGGAAGTTCTTGGATGGGCCCATACAGAAAGTGATTGACAGCATTTCTCAAAAAAAAAAGGTTTTGGAACCACAATGGGGATGTGGTCCCTTGGCCCTTCGCCACGAATTTGGAATGCTTTTTGGAACCCATCCATCATCCTTGATGCCTCAAACTGCACTAATGACTAAGCGAGCCTTCATCTAAGAAACATCATTTACTGAAATGTTGGAATATATATATATATATATATATATATATATATATATATATATATATAACCGTGCAGAAATCATGCACCACCATGATGAACGTCTGGCACAAACATCCAGCTGGTCCATTCACCAGGCAGGCCACACTGGAATTAAAGCGCAATTACATTGTACAGGAGTGGTGGTGATTCAGCATGAATGTCTTGGGCCAACTTCTAGGTGGGCCCAACTTTAGAATGCATCAGATGTCCTTTTTTTTATCTGCTGATATTTCCAAAAATCTCAAATAATATCAAGAAAATATAGTTTCCTATATTTTCATGAAATTATTCCAAGATTTTCAAAATCTTGGCAATATTTGTCACACCGAATAGAGGGAAATTACTTAAACCTCACCATTCATCCACATAAACTTGTCCTTCTACAGTGGAGGTTGCATAGTTTGTGCCAGGATCGGGTCAATACATAGCCTAATTTTTTCGTAAGGCCAATTATACGTAAAGGGAATAAAGCATTACAGGAAAGTTTAAGAAATGAAAAAAAAAAAAAAAGGTTAACGAAAATCCTAAACAATACTTAAATATTTCAATTATGGGTTTTACCTGTCAAGTAGAACTCAGTTTTTTTTTTTGAAGTAAAATTAGGTCAGCAAGCCCCTTCCTAGCAGGTAAAATGTGCAACAATCTCCAAACCTGAGATGCGTCTAAAATACCAACATTTAGTCAAAGAGCTCCCAAGGTGGATTCTCTCCATCGATTAACAAGATTAGCAGAGACTTTTGAGCCTCTCTCTATTATGACATTTGATATGTCGAGTCTTTCGATTAACAGTTTTGAGTCTTTTGAATCTCTCTTGTTTGAGTCCTGGAAGATTATTTGATGTAGGACAATTAACTACTTGCTCTAAAAGCTCGAACTGTTAGAGTATGACGAATTAATCTCTTTATCTCATTGCCCAGGCCCCACGTCTCATGGGTTAGGCCCTCGGTCGAACCCCCCTCGTGGGCCCCAAATCACATGGGTACCACCTCACACGAGCCACCCGAATCACACGGGTGGGGCCCGCATCTCACGAGCCACCTACCTCACACAGGCCGCCCACCCCAAGTGTGCCCCTGCATCTCACAAGCCACCCCACTCGAGCCCGGTGTGAAAATGCCTCCGCATTATTATTTTATTATTTGGTTCCTCTCCCTTCAAATTTCCCAAGTATCAAAAAATTGAAATTAACTTCTTGACAAGGCATTGTCAAATTTGAACTTAGTCATCTGAAAAGAAATGTTTTATGTTAGATGTGGGGTTGGGAGAGAGAGAGAGAGTACAACTTTTGACTGGCATGAGAACCCCCAAATTCTATTCTAAGGAATATCTGCATCATGAGGGCGGGAGGATCCAGCTTTTAACTGGTAGGCTGAGAACATACCACTAGGATAAGGTTTCCTCACAATGATATCTTCCAAGTCATCACAAGAGATTCACATCATCAATACCTTTTCAATTGTATTAGTTAGGCAAGTTCCGAAAATTCCCTCTTCCTTATCATTGATGAGAACATCTACTCTATCAGTCAGAGCTGAGAATTTTCCCCCAGATTCATGATGTTTTTAACAACTCCAGTGGGTTTGTGCTCTCATTGCTGGTCCCAAGCCCTACAGGAGGTTGCGTCAAGTTGACAGCCAGTGTCAAACTTTAGCCACATCTTTTCCTTGATAAAGTGGAATGGTGGAACAAATTTTGTGCAGCCGATCCCACTTAGTTGGGTTAAGGCTTAGATCTTGACGACGAATTAGAGATTCATGCATTTTATAGACCATCCAAATGTGACTTTCCACCTATTCAATTTGAAATGTGAATGGAAAATGAGAAGAAATCCATACACTATTTGAAAAGGGGACAAAACAAGAAGAATGCAAGTTCCCAATACACAATAAAATGTACATGGGTGCATGGCTTTCTCTGGACAACTTTTTCCAAATGCCAAGTTTCCCTTTCAACTACATGTGAGAAAGAGTTTGGCACACATGATTCCTACCCCACCAAAAATGTCCCAAGAAATAAGACCCACTGAATGCCCCATGTAAAAAAAAATAAACTTTGAAAAAATAATGAGAATGAATGAGAGATCATGAGAAGTGTGCTTTGAACTTCGAAAAAATAGAGGGATCATTCCCTGCTGTTTTGGATGGCACCAGAAGGCACACCAAGGCAGCCTTCTTTAGGATACAAAATAATGAAAAGATATGATGATAGGCAATCTCTGATGCAGGTCGTATCTGGGCCAAACCAATCTTCACAGTTGATTTTTATACAACCCATGATCAAATCATCCAAAGGCTTAAATCTTGTACGCATAATAAGAAGGTCCACATCATCGTTGATCCTAGAGGACCATGATCGTGATCATGATCATCTGGAGAGTGGGCAACCATCTTGGATCCCACTTCATGGCTCCCATCTAAATATAGTTTTGTCTCTTCTTACTTTGCTCCTTTTCTAGGGAGGTATGGAGCAGATTCTTCGAACTCTTCAGGGTTCTTTGGGTCATGCCAGGCTCAATTGAGGCCTTCTTTTCACAGTGGCATGAAGGCAGCCCATCACCCTTTGATATTGATGTTTGGAGGATCTCTCCCAAACGGCTTATGGGCAATTTCGAAGGAGCGAAACAATAGGTGTTTTCAGGACAAGTCCAACTCTCTGAGGGGAGTGTTTCTTCAAAACAAATCATGTGTTAGAATGCACAGCGGTTTCCCCAAAATTCTAGGATTCTTTGCCGTCGGAGTTGTAGCTTTTTGGGTTTGTGCTAGCTTTTTGCTGGCGGGTGTTTTTTTTATTCTTTTTTTCAGTTGTATTCTTTCGGCTTTGCCGCTTTCCAATAAACTGTCATCCTTAAAAATAATAATAATAAATAAATAAATAAATAAAAATTCTAAATATTGTTTCATTCGAGAGATTTTCTCCTAATTTTTAGTTACCTAGATAGAGTTAAATTCAAACTTATTGTTTCCACCACTGATCTTGCAGCCCACTTTTAGGTATCAAAGGATATTAGAACAGAATGAAGTCAGTCCCATTTGAAAGCTCATTGAGTTAGATTTGCAACAAGCCTAAGATCATGTAATTTCAATAACATTTGACCAAGTAACGACCAATTTTCTACTGATGCATATGGGTGTGATGGGATTACAAGTTACAGTTGTTGGGAGAAAGATCCATTCTCGACCACACGCACAGCAATATTGAAATTGAAAGAAAGCAGCAAAAAAAAATGCAAACCACAACATAGAGATTTACGCGGTTCACTTTTAGTACACCTCTAATGATCAGACTCCATAGATCCTAACAATAGTAGGATTGAATCTCATTAATTGTTAGCTTTTGAAGGTTTTTCTTTTCTTTTCTTTTCTTTTTTTTTTTTTTTTTTTTTTGGATTGAATCTCATTGATTATTAACTTTTGAAGGTTTTTCTTTTCTTTCGTTCTTTTTTTAAAAAAAAACTTTTTTGTATAGAAGAAAAAAAAGAAGTAGGTTTAGCTTACTCAGGTTATTTCTTATTGGTTAATTTAGGATATCCAACTTGTAATTAGAGTTTAAAGTTAATAAAAGGGCCCTCAAGCACAAGGCCATTAACCCCCCTCTTTCATTTATCTTGGGTACAATATCTCCTCACCTGGTCTCTCATGGAAAGTGTGTTTTTGCTGCTTGATTTTCCTTCCATGGACGTGATTTCTTCTTCACCGTGTTCTTGAAAGTTACCCAATTGGACCATTTGGGGCAGTATCAATCTCCCTAAATAATTCCTTTTTGTGGTATGAACTTTACAGAGGGTGACCGTTTATCACACAGAAAGTGCAATTGACGTGACACATTCCATGATCAACCTGGTCCATCAGCCAAATCCAAATTTTAGGAGACAACCCTCTAGTAATTCTAATGTAGAGCGGGTCGCGGACATTTTCATGTCCAAGATGGGCCAGAGAAGGCCCGATCAGAGGCAGAAATCATCAAGACTGTCAGAACCTTAAAACAGGCATATCTCGCAAACCGGAATGAGTTACTCGACGTACCATATATGATTTTGGGGTAGGACAAGCTACTTTAGCCAACCAACCCGGCATAGCCTGGTTACCCATGCCGAATTTGCAAGATTCCATCCTATCAACGGCCAAATTCCATGTTTAGTTCCGTTTTTACTATAAATAGTAAGTTTTAGTTTGATTATAACTCTTCATCCATTGGGCTTTAGGACTTGTGTCCAACATGAAAAGTGCTTAGAATAATTAGGAGAATAACATGGTTAAGCCACATTGGACACTTACTATAAAATTCAAGTTACTATTTATAGTAAGTTACGAATTTTAGGGAGTTTTAGTTATAGTTTGTTTCTGATTTCTCTCATATTGCTTGGTATCCCTATTTAAAGGGTTGTGAACTCATTTATTTCAATCAATCAATCGAATTACGAATTTCTTTAGAATTTTATTTCTATTTTTATTGCCTTTTCCTCATGGATTCGAGAAGTCTCTGTGAGGAGTCCAGAGAAGCTTCGTGGATTCGGAGTAGTTATCCTTGAGGAAGACGGTGATCAACCTCATCACGTTCATCCCTACGTCAATTGGTATCAAAGCGAGGACTCCCCTTAGGCGGATGGCATACAAAGAAGGTATGAACAAAAATATTATGGACGGTGATCCAGGGATTCATTATCTTTCTGAAAAAATGGAAGCTTTCCACCGGGAGAGTCAGTTGACCATGTAAGGGTTGCAGGCAACCCTCAACCGTATTGCGGATGCGCTAATTCCGCCACGAGCCCTATGTGATGCTCAACCGTCCGTGGTTGCTATACGGCACAACCTCGATTTTCGTAGAGCACTACCAGTGGTGAATCATAGGGCTATACCAGATAATGCGAGTTCTAGCGACGAGGACCTCAATGACGGGTTTGCCCGACGACCAGTCCATGGAGGAGATCGTCTAGATCATATTAAAAGATACTATCGAGGTAAGGCCGAACTTCCTAGTTTTAATGGATTATTATGTGTAGAAGATTTACTCAATGGATTTCTCCCCATGAGGGACATCCAACATCACATAGGCCTTATCCCTGGGGCTAGTTTGCCCAACCGCCTTCACTATCAGGTGAGTCAGAAAGAATGTTAGATCTTAAAGGCATGCGTGAAGGATCTGATCGATACTAGTTGAGTCAAGGAAAGCATGAGTACATATATTGTGACAACTCAAGAGCCTAATGCCAAGTACAAGAAAAGGGCTAATAAACATCGACATCAAAAGTTATCTCAGAATCATGAACCAAGTCCCTTGAGTAACTCGAGGACGAGTTTTTTCCAAGCGGAGAGGTTTGATGTAGAATGTGTCACAGATACATTCTTAGCATGGTTGGACCAAAAGGTGGACCGTAAATTGATCATAACTTTTGATCCGAGTATCGTTACAGCGCACCAGACGGATCATAAACCGAAGCAGCACGAGAACTCGAGGACCAGTTCTTTTGAAGTAGAGGGGACTGATGCAGAGCGGGTCACGGACACTTTCATGTCTAAGATGGACCAGAGAAGGCCCGATCAGAGGCAGTAGTCATCAAAACTATCAGAACCGTAAAATAGGCATATCCCGCAAACCGGAATGAGTTACTCGACATACCATATATGATTTTGGGGTAAGACGAGTTACTTTTGCCAACCAACCCAGCATAGCCCGGTTGCCCACGCCGAATTTGCAAGATTCCATCCTATCGATGGCCAAATTTCATGTTTAGTTCCATTTTTACTATAAATAGTAAGTTTTAGTTTGATTATAACTCTTCATCCGTTAGGCTTTAGGAGTTGTGTCCAACATGAAAAGTGCTTAGAAAAATAACTAGGAGAATAACGTGGTTAAGCCACATAGGACACTTACTATAAAACTAAATTTACTATTTATAGAAAGTTACGAATTTTAGGGAGTTTTAGTTATAGTTTGTTTCTGATTTCTCTCCTATTGCTTGGTATCCCTATTTAAAGGGTTGTGAACTCATTTATTTCAATCAATCAATCAAATTACGAATTTCTTTAGAATTTTATTTCTATTTTTATTGCTTTTTCCTCGTGGATTCGAGAAGTCTCTGTGAGGAGTCTAGAGAAGCTTCGTGGATTCGTAGTAGTTATCCTTGAGGAAGACGGTGATCGACCTCATCACATTCATCCCTGCGTCAAATTTCCAACTCGGTTTGTCATGCACATGGGATTTTTAAAAAAAAAAGGTTACATTACGGCCGTTAGGTAAAGGAAACGGTCACCCCATTATGGGGGGGCCTAATCGGTTAACATGGGCCAATACACCCATTACAGGCTAATATGGCCGTAAAGGGCCGATTTTGAAAAAATTATTTTAATTCTCTCATTTTTTTTTCCACTTCTTTATTCATTTCAACCATAAAGGAAGCTTAGAAACTAAATCTAAACTAGATGCAAGCCTATTTTGAGGATTAAAACACAAAATTTGAGTGGGATTTCAATGAACCGAAGCAGAGTGGACCATTTTTGGGAAATATCTAAAGGTGTAAACCATCACTTTTTTCACTTTTCTATCTTCATTTTGTTGAATTTATATATACAGGCCCTGATCCACCAATCATGGTTGATTTATGTTTGACCAGGGCCTATTTGATCAATTTTCAGTAGGTCAAGCTAACATTGCTCGACAGACAACATTCTTACCAAGAATGGCTCATTACACCATCAAATGCATGTCCCAATTTTATTTTATTTTAAAATAAAAATAAAAAGAATACATATTTGAGATCCTCACAATTTTTAGAATTTTACCAATAACTTTTTACATTTTTTCCCCAAGGAAAAGAATTCTGGCTGTTACAAGGACGTATCAGCCGACATACCAGCAAGCTGGTTGAATGTCGATACACCGGCTGGGAATGAATGCTGATTCGTTTGCAAAGACCGAGTCTATTAAGAAGTGATCTCAACCTATTCACCAAGATCTTCCCTGTAGGACTTACCATTTTTAGTGGGAGCTCATGTTAAGAAACAAATGCCTAAAAGTTATCAAATGGCCTGGCCTCCCTCCTTCCCTCTCTCTTCCCTTTTTTTCCTGGCAGGTTAACCAGGCTCGAGCATCTTCCATTGACCTACAGGCCCAAACCTAATATTTCATGTTTCTGTTTGCCCAAAAAGGCAAAAACCCACTTCCAATTTCCTATATCAGTTATATGCCAAAGAAGTCTATGTTTTCATCCATGGGGCCTAAAAAGCAGATGACCAAAACTGAATGCTAATAAAAGAATGACACAGTATATCTAAACAGCATTTGTCCAATCAGATGCGTCTCAATATATCTAAACTGTACTTTTGTGAATTAACAAGAAGGAACAAATGGGATAAATGAAACGAAAGAAAAATTAGAACTCTTTCACACATCAATGTGGAAAAGTAAACATAAAATTATTGTTAACAACTGGAAAGCATACATTTCAAGAAGCAATGAAACCAACTTGGTGCTCTCATAATAAGGAAGCAAAAAACTTACCTTGGCATCAATGAAAAAATAGGAACAATACAGAAAGCTCTTAGCAGTTAGCTCTGATTCTTTTACCTTGAAATGGAAGAACGGATGATCGAACAAACAGATTCTGTTTAAATGCAACTTCTAAATGGTTTTATGGCCGCCACATGGTCTTTTGTGCACATATGATACCCTCCTTATCCTTGGCAAATGTCATTCGGATTTCCCAATGCAGCAATCTCAAGATCATCTCAAGTGGATCTAATATCTCCACCTTATCACGGATAATTGCCCAACCTCCAGGCCTTAGTATTCGGTCCATCTCAACTACAATCCCCACCGGCTGCTTACACCTGAAAAGGAAAATAATTATGCAGCCACAGGCATTATAAAGTGTCTTATCAAGCATCTCGATGGCTAACAAATGAGCTCAAAAACAAAGAAAACATTATCATTGTCATTCATTTTAAAAAAGGAAGCAACATCCAAATGTTATGTGCAAATAATGGTGTTACGAGCATGAGTGAAGCTCAATTGGCATAGTATTCTTCCTTGTGAACTGAGAACAAACAGTCAATGGCAATGAAAGTCAGTAGCATAAACTATAAATTATAAGGAGTATTTGGCCTTGATGTCAAATTATTTGTTACAACTATGATAGAGGTAAGATATATGTTTACTGGAATCCTCAACTTCAGTCAGTGAACAATTCAAGAACATTATCAACATCATCTAAGCCTTATCCCAACTAAATGGGGTCAGCTACACAAATCCTGTTCTGCTATTCCACTTTATCAAGGACTTGAAAAGTCACATTGTCGAAATTCATGATAAAAGTTGTGGCAGAAGTTTCATGTCGATTGCCAACCGGACGCAATGCAATCCTCATCTATCCAGGCCTGGGACCAGCAATAAGAGCAAAAAACTCTGGCAGGCATTATTATCATCACTCTTTCCTTGTTGAAAAATTAAGCAATGAAACATGACTACACCACTTCAACAAAAGTTTGCATTCTGTACCTGTTCTTAAGCCGAGAGAACAAATGATCGGCATGCAAAAGGTCATAGGACCTCGGATAACTGCTGAAAGACTCACACCAATCATGGTAAATGCCGAGAAGCCCACGCTCATAAATAATAGGAAGCGTGTCCGGAGCATGGACCGGGACTACATTCATGACCCAAACCTTCAGTGGTGCTAAAGCTGCTGCAAATCTGTATTGAAAATTTATATAAGTTAGATACCATTTGTTGAATGATTCATGAGGTGTCCAATAATAAATGCAATTAGCATTTCTAGAATTAGAATCACTATCCTGGTTTTTAAACGTCAAAATTGTCTAGGGCATAGGTCTTCATAATTTAAAACACTTGGCCGAGATGATGAAGAACTCAATTACTAAGCCAAACTGGTGAAAAGTCACTAAGATAAAGAAAATCATAACCAAATAAATGGAAAATAATATATATATATATATAGAGAGAGAGAGAGAGAGAGAGATAACTGAAAATTTATTAGAAGCATGCTGAAAAGCACGAAAAGAATACAACCCAACTCTACAACTCAAAAAGAGAGTAGAAATTGGCAGATTTGGTTGCCTACGCATAGAAGCCCAGCCCAACACATTACATTTAATTTCCTTAATAGCCTCTTGGGAAGATAATCTCCTATTTTGAAAACATCACCTATTGCCTTCCCCCAAAATGGACCACCAAACTGCCATAATGAGCAATCCCCAAAGGACTTTCTCAGTTTTTCCAACACCCCTCCATGCCAAGCCCAAAAAAGATCTGACCCCGACTTCAGCATTAACCAATTGATATGGAAGGCATGAAGAAAGTGGTCCCACAGTGAACAAGAAAATAAGAAAAATATAAATGAGATGGTTGAGAAAGCCAGTAATGAAGAATGATGGAAAGAAACATCCACAGAGTTATGTTAGACATGGAGAGAACTAAGTGATTAGGAAGGAAGAGTGAAAGTAGCATTCTGGGTTTTGCAGAGCGATGAGAGAGTTTTGTGTGATTGGGATGGGTAAGAGTGTTTGAATTACTAAGAAAAATCTCCAATAGGAGAAGTTAAGAAAAAAGAAAAGGAAACATTATTAAAACAACTCTCCAACAGCATAAGGTATGAAGAGAAAATGAGTCGAAACATTTTCAGGCAAATAATTGAGTGGAAACTAAAAAGTTTCTGTTTCTTTAACAAATCCAGCAGTGTGTGGGTGCATCTGCAACATGAACACTGATGCTGCCAATCACATCTAGATAAGTTACCAAAGTGCCCACTCCTGTTTGTTGCTGTTTTTGGGTGTGGTGTGGAGGTTCCAACAATTCAACTGATGCTTTAACTGGTTGAACCAGTTGTCTGATAAAAAAATTTTAAAAGAAAACAAGATCAAGATCCATGACCCAGTCCAGATTTCCTATGCCTTCCATAATCAAACATTCCCATGTCAACTTATGTAAAATAAGATCACTCTACAACAACAACAAAAAAAAAAAAAAAAAAAAAAAAAAAAAAATTTATTATCTAGTCTTTTAGCATACCCTCCATGGATGGCTTTCATATCCAGAACATTTCGGACGCTTGACCAATCAACACCCATCCCATTGAGATAGGACTTGTTAACAATAGACTTCCAGTGCTCAGCTTCTGCAACCAAATTTTCTCGATTGCTCAACCAATCAGGAAAAGTCTCAAGCCTCCGGGGCCATTCCTCAGGCCACTCAGTTCCACGTTCTTCAATGGCAGCGGGAATTTTATGTAGGCAAGTTTTTATTGGAGCATACCTGTCAAAAACATGCATCATTGAGGGAAGGTACAAAAGCAGATGTTCGACACAACTCAATAGCCAAATCTGCAACCATGGTCCATGGTGTCCAAATTCAAAAACCACATTGACATTGAAGCAAGAACAATATACCATGATCAAGCAAGAATACCAGCTTACCAGGCTGCATCAGGGTTTTCATCTTCCTTGCACAAAGGAGGGTTCTTCTTCCTTCTCAGCTCATATATATCATTTGATGCTGGCTTTTGATAGATCTTAACACCCGCTTCACTGATTTCATCAGTTCTATGTGCCAGGATGTTCCAACAGATAGATGCTGTCAGTGTGGACATAGCTGAAAAATAGAACCATGGGAAAAAGGTTCACACAGAGATTCCCTAGTAATCATGGTATAAACTGGATATGAAACAACAAATTACATGATGACAATGAACTGAAAGAAAATGAAGATAGAAGTCCCTATTATGTTTTTCATAAGATGGCAGAGACATAATACATTTGTTGATATGATAACCGCAATAATGAAAAGGAACATTATTGTAATCATCTAAGCCTTAACCCAACAACAGCCAAAATTTTACAGAACCTCTAAAGTTGGGACTCAGAAAGGATTGAATGTAAGATTTTCCATTAAGTGACCTACATGGATCAATGGCTCAGATTGGCCAAATTTGTTTTGGCCGTTGGATTATTTGGACTTGAGCATACCGGTGGGCCCCATGTTAGCTGTGATTGGTTTAAATATGTGAGGGGTGGTGGCCAAGGTATTCTATGACAATAACGGTAGCCGTAACAGCCACTTCCGTTACCTTTATGATACACGTCGTAACAGTCATTACAGCTCTCGTAACGGCCGTTATGGTTTCTTCTTCCTTTTTTTTTTTTAATTGAAAAAAAAAACTCGAAAAAACCTATATCGGGCCCGTAATGGACCGTTACGGCCTCTACTAACAGGCCGTTGTGAGTCATTTTTTCTATAATGGCCATTATGGTCATTACGACCCTGTAACGTGTGCCGTTGGATTATTTGGACTTGAGCATACCGGTGGGCCCCATGTTAGCTGTGATTGGTTTAAATATGTGAGGGGTGGTGGCCAATGACAATAACGAAAAAGCCACTTCTATATTTATGATACGTCGTAACAGTATTACAGCTCGTACCGTTATGGTTTCTTCTTCCTTTTTTTTTACTAAAAAAAAACTCGAAAAACAGGCCGTGGACCGTTACGGCCTCTACTAACAGGCCGTTGTGGGTCATTTTTTCTATAATGGCCATTATGGTCATTACGACCCTGTAACGTGTAATGGCTGCCACCATTACACGTTATGGACCTTTACGTAATGGCCTCTGCAAACCCGTAACGGCTGTTACAGTACACCATGGTAGTGGCACTTCTCCATTTCCATATATGCAAGTATTTCAGTGGACATGGACTCAAGTTGTGTGGAGATGTGGAGGGGGAAGCAGTTGCAATGGGTTAAACTACTCCCACCCTCATCACTTATAAAAGTGGGAGTCTTGATCTCCTCACTTGAAAAACAGAGAAAACTTATCATCCCCATCTAATCTCCGCAATTTCTTTTAAAAGAGTGAAAGGTGTGGAAGATCCAAGAACAAAGCATCAAGCGTTCTTAAATATGGCCAAGTATTCAAGCATGATCTCATATTGGGCATTCTAATAGTATTGATATCCATCTTTGATCTCCATGATATGATGCATAGGATGATCCAATATTCTGCAAAATATGCTAACATTGAATGCATTAGGAAAGGGTGTTTACCCTTTCAAAATGCCACTTCAGAGCTTGTATAGTTGATTGATTGTGGGACATTGCCAAGGTAGAAGAAGTGAACATCCACATCCTAGCCTATAAATAAGCAATAATTGTGTAGATCTAGGCTGTACACTATATGTATACACACGTGCACATAACTGTTGACAAATACATGTAGTACATACCACCCAACCCTAAAAGGTTCTCACGGAATTGTGATGTAAGTTTGTTAGCTTCTGTTGTACCTGCTATTCTTTCTTTGAGATCTTTGCATTTTGTTCATTCATGTAGAAATGAAAGATAAGGACAGATCTTCTGCATCATTTAAAGATGAGGCCAATAATACTCGTTGGTGCATTCTTCTTTTCCTTTTAAAAAATAAAAAAATAAAAAATTGTTCTCATTAATGTGTAAGGGGAGCTTATTTAACATGAATGAGTAAAACAAACCTGCCATACGCACATGCGCACACACATGCATGCACACACACATACATACATACATACATACATACATATATATATAAGTTAAAATGAATATATTTTTACTTTTATTTTTAGTTTTTAGTTTTTTGGTTCTTATGAAATGAAAACTATGTAGTAAGATGCAGTATTAAATAAAGTTGAGCTTCCATAGAGATGACACCTTCTTCGGATTCAATATTTTCATGTTTGGTCGATAGAATAAAGTATCCTCCCGGCCGCAAAATCCTATTCATCTCTAGAAGAAGCTTCCCACCTACAAAATATACAAAAGTTCATGCTGAAAGGCATGAATTGAATGAGAATAAATCCTACACATATAAATCAACATGGTCGTAACACAAGCATGTTAGACTAGAAACATGACAAAACACAAACCATTAGAATGCCAAGGCATCTTGCATTCTCCACAGTGAATAGCATCGAAAACACCACCAGGGAAAGGAAGCCGTCTTGTGGCCAAATTGCCAATTACTGCTGGAAAACCACGTTCAAGGGCAACCTGGGCTAGATCTGCTTGATCATCCTTCAATCCCAAAGACAGAGTCAACACCTCCTTGTCGAGGAGAGCAGCACCAAAACCTGAATCTGTGCATCCAATATCCAATACTAGGCGAATATTCTTCCCCCATTCAATGTCTGGTACCATCTAAGCAAGCAACCAAAATTTTAGAACACAATCCCAACATAAAACAATCTTTCTAACAAAAAATCCACATGCCGCAGTAAAGCACACAAGATACATGCAAGTGTTAAGACACACTAAACATACGCAAACTTCACTAGTACTGGCTCACAAAAGACCCAAGGTTCAGTCAATCCTTTCAAACTAATCAAATCAAGACTAACTTGGCAAACTCCAATTTAATAAGAAATCAGGCTGGGCCAATGAAAGACTTGGCCAACTTCTTTTATAGAACGAACAGATTTTCCATTTATTCCTCCGTGAAAAACTTGGCAACACAAACACAAATTTCGGAGTCAAGTCGAAGTTTTGAACATTGTTCAAATCATGCTACATCATTAACACCAGTATAAATGTTTCAGCAGGATGCTTAAATCCAGTTCTGCAACCCATTGCTTGCTATGTCGAGCTAGCAGCCCTTATTTGCAATATATGTTTGTTCATTCGTATTAAAGATCAGGGAAATACTTATTAGATGGCCTAAGATGCGACAATGTCTAAGACTCTGCCCTTGCTGTAGATAATCAACACGTCCACTAGAAAGGAGAGAGAAATACGGGTAAAAAAAACGGTAGACGGCAACAGAATAACAATTCAATTCTCAAAGTTCAAACTAAGCAAGGAATGTCCCACCTCTTCAATGGAGTCAATGTAGTGCAAAGCACCTCCCTTGAATTCAGATTGATTTTGGGGGAAGATGAGATGGTCTCCAGACAGATTCAACCAACTCTGTGTTTTGATGAAAGCAGCAAGCTTTGGGTGAGCAACATTCCTATACAATATCTGCATAATTCTAAACACTTCAATGAGCAAAACCAACAAGAAATTCCCTAACAAAAATACAAAGAAGGCCCTTCCATATGCATATATACCTTGGTTTTGCTATGGGGCCAAGGTACAGGAGTCCCATATCCCTCGGGGAGTGAAACCAGGCACATTGGAGGTGTCTTAGGACAGCTCCTCTCCCGATGTCGATAGCTTTGCGGCCTCCCAATGTTGCCTTCAACATCAATACAAGGAATATAATTGTGTTTGCTTCTCACGCTACACAATTTCCATGTGTAATGAGCTCTTGAATCGAACAGAGGCCCCACAATCTTTTTCTTCTTCCCTGTTCTTTTCGAGCTGACATTCTCATCTTGCATCTTCTCTGTACGTTCCTCATCTGCCAAAGCATTCGGATCGGCATCTCCTTCCACATCTCCATCAATTTCTATATCTTGATCATCATCTTCTTCTTCTCCTCCTTCTCCCCCACCTTCTCCCTCAGTTTCCTTGTCGAGATCCTTGACCTCAGTTACATTCTGAGCTACCAACCCCCCTCGTTTCAGATGCTTTACCTCTTTCTTCGGATCCACTACATCTTCATTAACCTTCTCTCGGCCATTTTCATGGGCAACAGAATCGATCCTGCCTCCCTGTTTTGTTTGCAGTCCTCCATCACCAATGCCTTTCATATCCTCACCGCCCACATCAGGATCCCCCTTCTTCTTTCCTTCTATTGATTTGTTTCCTTCACCCGGTGTGCTCTTCGGCCGAAAGACAGAGCCAACAACAACTCCAGAATCCGTTCCCTTGAGATCTCCAGAAACGGGGATTGAAATGTCGCTAAAGCTACTCCTCTGAGAGGAAACCGATGAAGACGGAGACGAAAAGACGGACCAGGTGACGATGAAACAAAGACCAAGAAAGACGGCCAAAGTCACCTTGGCGCAGAACCCATATGGACGTTTCCCCTGGCGACCGAATCTAACTGTAGCCATAGCTAACAGCTGCAGTAAAATATAGTTAAAAGAAAAAAAAAAAAAGGGAAAAGCAGAAGAAAGCAGTCCTTGAGCTTTAAGAAAAACGAGAAATCCGTAGAGGGAGAGAATGATAAGATGTAGGGATAGACAGTAAATGAAAGAGCTGGCTATAAGCTGCTGCCATTGTTGCTGAATTCAAACGGAGACAGAAAAAAAGGTGGGGCATTTCAAGAAAGAGCCCCAAAAGGATTCCTCTTTAAAACCAGGGAATTTCTAGAGAGAGAGATTCACATGCATGTGTAGTATAAGGAAATATAGATACCTACTCATTATAAAGAAAAGAGAGAGAGAGCTGTAAAGATCGCAAAGACAAAAAGGAGGAATGAGAGAGATAGAGTATGTATGCAGTGCCAATGACCTGTGGAATAGAACAGTAACCCGACTTGGCTAAATTGTTCTAAAGACAAGGGGCCGTGTTTCTAGCGAGCGGACGACTTCCCTTGCCGTACGCTGGAAATGGTTACGTCCCTGCACGCTTACACTAGCCAGGTAGCTAGTGGTCGGTGCTCTGTGCGCCCCCACCATGATGTATGCATTTTATCTACGCCGTCCATTTATTTTTCCAGATCATTTTATGGCTTCATACCAAAAATAAGGTAGAACTAAATCTCAGGTAGACCACACCATAGGAAAACACTAGTGATTGAATGTCCACCATTAAAATCCTCCTAACGCCCACTGTAATGTTTATTTCGCATCCAACCTGTTTTTTAGGTCATACAGACCTGGATGAAGGGAAAAAACAAATATCAGCTTGATCCAAAACTTATGTGGCCACCAAGAGATTTTTAATGGTGACCGTTCAATCAACACGGTTTCTGTGATGTGATCCAATTTAGATTTGGATCTACATCATTTTTTAGATCATACCGTAAAATGATAACAAAAAACGGATGAGACAGCGTTGATGAAATACATACATCATGGTGGGTTCCACAGAGCACAGACCACTAGCCATTGGAATATAACACAGGTACATGTGATTTTGGGTGGGAAATTGTGGGCAGGATTGGATCGGGCTAAAAATGTTATGAGCCCAAGCCTAATTAGAAAATTGGATAGTAGGTCCAAGACCGGCTTAAAGCAAGGTCGGGCAGGCTACCCGGCCCATTGCCATCCTTAAACCTCTATCCTTAATTATTTTATTATTATTATTATTATTATTAAATTCAATTTTACGCAAGTCCAATATGATGAGTGGACTGTCATTTTTGTGGCAGGGAAGAATGTGGTGGGGATTTCTTGATGAAACGGCAATATCTGTGCTGTGCCACGTTGGCATATTGGGTGCGATTTACATTCTGTGTGAAGACACTCGTCCAGCAGACCAATGGGCCAAACTGTTTTACAGCAGGTGGAAGTGGAATACTCTCTTCTTTTCAGATGATGGGGGCCATCCAATCTAATGAATTAAATAAAATTTAAATTAAAAAAAAAAAAAAACCAAACCATCGGATCTTTAGGCTGGAAACGATTTCACACTAGTGTTTAACATTCACCGCAAACAAATAGCAGATATTGATGGCTATGATCGACCCAGGTAGACTAGTCACTTAGAACGGTGGGCCATTCGCTATTTAACTCAACGGATGCAGCATCGGTGGGTGAGACCCCTTACTATAGGGCCCACCGTGATGAATGTGCCACGCCGTCCATCCATCCGTATTGAAAACTCATTTTAGGGCACCATCCAAAACAATGAAGCAGATCCGAATCACAATGGTACACATTGTACAGAAAACATCAGTAATTGACCATTAACTTCTTATGGACCACAAAAGCTTTTGGACCAAGATTATATTTGTGTGGTCTCTTCATCTAGGTCTTTGTTACCTTATCAACGGGTTGGATGGCATATAAGTATTCCAGTGGACTCCATCAAGTTTTTAATGGTGGGTATTCAATCACAACTGTTTCATATGGCGTGGTCCACCTAAGATTTGAGTCTTCTTTATTTTTAGGATCATGCCCTAAAATGAGCTGTCAAAATTGTTGGACGGGGTGGATTTAAGGAACAGACATCACAGTGAGCCCCACGGTCAGGGTTCCTACCCAACTCCACGCCCTAACTCAACCATCAACGGGTTGCTACTCTCATCTGAGAAATTTATGACGGTGGACCCCACCTTTTATCCAGCGGTTTTTTTTAAGCGATACAAACTTAACATACGCACTTGGACTTCCTCGTACAGAGTCGGTATTTCAGGACAAAAATACCCCTTATCACGGCAGTGGCTTTTCCTCTCCCATTTCCACTGTTTGCTTTTCCTCTCCCTTTCCACTGCTACTTTCACTGTTGTTGCTTTCACCTCCTTTTCTCACTACGTTTGCCGTAAAAAGATCAGAAAAAACCCTTTTTGTAGCCCCCCTATCCATGCTCTATCTTCTTCTGAAAATGGTCGGTCCAGTGAAGAAAGCACACAGCAAAGGTATATTTTAAACTCAGTTGGGCCCACGTTGAATGTATGTAGTTCTATTTTTATTTTGAACTGGGCAAGGATAGTAGAGGGAGAAAGGGACCGAGCAATACCTGTTTTACTCGCAAGAACAACATATGTGTGTGTGTATATATATGTGTGTGTGTGTGTGTGGGAAAAGATTCTATACGGTCGAGCTCATGGGAACTCCCCATGAGGTCGAGCTGTGTGGGCCCCACCATGATGTAAGTCGAATATCAACACCGTGAATTTGATGGGTCCCCTTTAAATTATGGGATAGCAGAAAAACAGCTGTATACAGAACTCAGGTGGGTCATAGCATCTAAAATTATGTGAAGACATGCCTAAAACATAGAAAATTACTTGGTGGGCCCCACCTAAAATTTGGATGTGCCTGAAACTTGGTCTGACCCCTCATCCAAGTAGGACACACATTATGGATGGGCTGGATTTGTGAACCACATCTCGGTGGGCCCAAAAAATAATTATGAATGTTTTAATGGAAAGTAACCCCTCTCAAGTTTTGTAAGTAGTGTGGCCTACAAAAGTCACTTGAGAGGTAACCCCCCATGGGGAGTTCCCATGAGCTCGACCATGTAGAACCTTTTTCCCACACACACGTTTATATACACACGACACATGTTCATACGTGCGCGCGCGCACGCGCGTGTGTGTGTGTGTGTGTGTGTGTGTGTGTATTTTTATTTATATTTATATATATGAGCCCCAAATTGAAGCATATCAAAAGATCAAGTGGATCATACCACGGGAAACAGTGGGCATAATGATTGAAGCATATCAAAAGATCAAGTGGATCATACCACGGGAAACAGTGGGCATAATGATTTTCTAGTTTGCCCCGCTTATTTTTGAGTTTGCCCCACTAATTTCATGTTTCCCCCACTCAATTTCATGTTTGTCCCGTTGAATTTTTAGTTTGCCCGCTGATTTTTTAGCTTGCCCCACTCAATTTCATGTTTGCCCCGCTGATTGTCTAGTTTGCCCCACTGAATTTCACGTTTGCCCCGCTGATTTCCTAGTTTGCACCGTTGAATTTCATGTTTGCCCCGCTGATTTTTTATTTTGCCCCACTGAATTCGTAATTTCCCTTGCCGAATTTCATGCTTCCCCTGCTGAATTTCATATTTACCCTGCCCAATTTTCAGTTTGCCCTGCGCAATTCCATATTTCCCTCTCTGAAAATCAAGTTTGCCCCGATCAATTTCTTGTTTTCCCCGCTGAATTTCATGTTTGCCCCGTTCAATTTCATATTTGTCCCGCTCAATGTATAGGTTCCCTCCTTCAATGTCTAGATTTCCTCCCACATATGGGGTTTTGGTCTATACATATTCTGATGAAAATGGAGGGGTATTGAACAAGATGTATTACAAATAAAACATCATTGTGGGGCATAGCAAGCGTAATCAGATTGCGTACTACGATTGTACTAAGTAAAATCAGTTGGGCCCACATTGAATGTATGTAGTATATCCACGCCGTCCATCCGTTTTTCCAACTAATTTTAGCGGTTTAGCCCCAAATTGAAGCATACCAAAAGATCAATTGGATCATACCATGGGAAACAGCGGGGCATAATGATTTTCACCGTTGAAACCATAGTAGGCCCAACAGTGATATTTGTTTGTTATCAAACCTATTCATAAGATCATACAGACATGGATCAATACTTTAAAGAGAATTATAAGCTTGATCCAAAACTTCTGTGCCCCCCTAAGAAATGATCAACATTAGAAGTTCAATTCAAAATTTCATTTGGTGTGTTCCATTTGAACATTTGATACGTTTATATTTATCAGCTCAAGCTATGAAATTATTTGTTAAGTTTGCCCCGCTCATTTTCATGTTTGTCTCACTAATTTCCTACTTTGCCCTTCTGATTTTCTAATTTTCTCTGCTCTATTTCATGTTTGCCCCGCTGATTTTCTAGTTTGACCCGTTGAATTTCTAGTTTGCCTCGCTGAATATCTAGTTTGCCCCGCTAATTTTCTAGTTTGCCCCGCTGATTTCCTTTGAATGTAATTAAGGGCATGTGCCAAGGTATATCTATGTCTCCTTGTATATAACATGATGTGGGGTCCAACACTGTAAAAGCTACAAACTTGAACAGATACATGCCTTGACTCCTTGTCATATGACCATGTGCCTATGCTGGCCGAATAAAGGCAAGTGTTCCCTATTTTTTTATGCTGACAAAGCTACGCAACCTTGTGATACGCTACGTTGACTAAGCTACGCAACCTTGTGATACGCTACATTGACTGAGCTACGCAACCTTATAATAACGAGGAAAGTCATATATGACTCATGAACACCTCATTGAGTGATCCTTGCGAGCATTGCTCAATGCTAATTGCCTAAGCGGCAAGCCTATTGTAGCCGATTAAAGCTAATTGATCCTTCAATAGCTTCGGGTCATGTGTATCATGCATATTATAACTTTCTTGAGCTTTGCCTTAAAATCAAAGGTATTTTCCTTTGAATGTAATTAAGGGTATGTGGTAAGGTATGTCTATGTTGTGATGTAGAAATTGATATATCTTGATGAGAATCAGCGGGGCAAACATGAAATTAACGGGGCAATCAGTGGGCCCAACAGTGATGTATGTTTGTTTGTTATCAAACCTAGACATAAGATCATACAGACATGGATCAATAGAATAAACAATTATAAGCTTAATCCAAAACTTCTGTGGCCCCTAAGAAATGATCAACATTAGAAGTTCAATTCCAAATTTCATTTGGTGTGTTCCATTTGAACATTGGATACGTTTATATTTATCGGCTCAAGCCATGAAATTATTTGTTAAGTTTGCCTCGTTGATTGCCTAGTTTGCCCCACCCATTTTCTAGTTTGCCCCGCTGATTTACTAGTTTGCCCCGCTGATTTTCTAGTTTGCCTCACTCGTTTGCCCCGTTGATTTTTCAGTTTGTCTCGCTGATTTTCTAATTTGCCTCGCTGAATATCTAGTTTGCCCCGCTGATTTTCTAGTTTGCCCCGCTGACTTTCTAGCTTGCCCCACTGATTTTCTAGTTTGCCCTGCTGACTTTCTAGCATGCCTCGTTGATATTCTAGTTTGCCCCGCTGAATTTGTAGCATGCCCGTCTGATTTTATAGACGATGTTTTATCTTGTGAATTTTATGTTTGATATATTTTTAAATCCATCTCTGTAGGTAATGAAAATTATGTCGTCATCTCCAAGCCAACATATAGGTGTACACTGACATGGTGGTTTGACAAGGTGAAGGGTGGAGTGGAGAAGTACGATAGTCGCCTAAATCTGTTTAGGCAATCCTCTTTCGCATTTTTATTGCTTGTTACATCCTTTAGTTTTATAGGGGTTCTATTTCACCTACTTTTAGTAAGATATAAAGGTGATTCAGTATTTGAGATCAATGGGAGGTGATTGCAGTTTTCTGAGATGGACTTCGCCCTCATTACCGGTCTTAAGACTGGAGATCTTACTGTACCGAAGAATCGTTGCACTACAAGTACACTAAGAGACAAATACTTCAAAGAACATACAGTATTAAAGAAGCACCTAATGAGCATGTTTGAGAGATTAGTTGACACCAATAAGCATGAGGACGCTGTGAAGGTTGCCCTACTTTTAGTTGTGGAGTACTTTCTTAGGGGAACCGAACCAAAAACCATGTGCAACATGGATTATATTCACCTGGTGGACTCGTTAGATGATTTCTATATGTATCCTTGGGGTAGTTTGGGATACATTACAATGTTGCAATGAATCGAATTTGCGGTTTCTGAATCAAGTTCCCCTCGGTACACTGTATGTGGTTACGTCCTTCCTCTACAAGTAAGAACACCTTTTATTTTCTATATGTTTTCCCTCTATAGTCATCTTTGAATTTTTAGGAGCGAGTGCAATTTCATTCTAACAGGTATGGGCAGTAGAGATATTACCGGCCCTACAAGAGTGTGTTGTTTCGTATGTTCCCCATCAAATTCCACGCTTCATTCAATATCGAGGCTGGAAGTGTTGAAGGTACAAAAGAATATATGCTATTGTCCAGAGTAAAGCTATAAGTTTATATATATGTCCAACATTTACTTTACTTTACTTGACAACCTTATCAATTTTTTATTTAACATTACTTCTTATTCTTTTGCAGACATCGGTAGTGATGAAATTAGAACCAACGCTACGAGAATGGGAAACAGATGCCGTTTGCTCGGTGCGTGACAGTTTCCAGGTGAGATGTTATGAAAAATGAACTATATTTTTTATACCATTGTAAAGTTATTCATACTCTTACATATCCATCTATACATTTTGTAGCTCACTGAAACCCAAGAAGATGATGAGGAGGGTAATGAGATTAATCATGAGGAGGCTGACGAGTCAAATGATGACGATGAGAAATATGTGGAGGGAGAGGGACTGAGGGAAGGTATACCAATAAAGGGTGTTATGAAGAATGTTGTTTTCATGGAGGAATTTTGGATTGAGAGGGAAGAGTTAAAAAAGGAGAGAGAGGAATTGAAGAAGGAGGGGGATGAATTTAGAAAAAAGAGGGAAGGGATGAAACGGAAGAAGCAATAATTCATGAGAAGGAAAACATATTACTAAAAGAGAAAGAACAATTGAGGATGCAGAAGGAATTATTTTTTGAGGACAGGGAAAAGTTAGCTAATGAGAGAGAGGAGTTTAATAAGGAGAAGGAAGGTAGTCGTACACAGAGGGGATGTTTTGTGATGGAGGAGGAGGGTGAGGAGTTGAGGAAGAGAGGGAAAGTAAATGATGACCCACATACAGAACCTAGACATGGGGATCTGGATGGGCAATCGTATAGTAATGCCAAAGGTAATGTATTGAATGCATCCACTTCTCATCCCGTTTATAAAAGGAGAACCAAAAGGATACCGAAGCCGTCATATTATAAGATATCTCCGTACTTGTCCCCGTCTGCATTCGATACAATCCCTGGGCCAGTACCCGAACCCGAGCAAGTAACAGCTTTTGCTACTTCTCTGATACCATTTCCTCTACAGATGGATCCTTTCAGGATACTATCCGCGTATGAGGTCAAAGAGGCAGAGGACTAGTACGAGGCAAACAAGGACAGGGTTGCAGGAAAATGGTTCAGTACGATCTGGAAAATGGATGTGTGGGTTGATAGCAAGGTAAGCATTACTAATTTATTCTCTGTATGCATTGATTGACATATAATTAATTGTTATATTAATCTATAGCGAAATCGTACGATCTTATTGTTTAGGCTATCGACACATACATCGAGTTCTTTCAGAAAAGGCATAACGACTTTTCAATAGCATATCATCATGATTGCAAGTTTTGTCCTACGTATTTTACGGTAACTGTTTATTTCGTCAATCCTTAATCTGTTCCAAAATTTTATTATCTTACATGTATTGAATTTATGATCATGTTTATAACAGCAAAGCTTGGAGGGGTGTTTGCCGATTTTGATCGCATACCGGGCTTCCAAGTCGGCTTTAGAACGGGCCTCGCTAATAGGCCAGCTGAACACGGCGTATGTAATTGCCAACCCGTGAGATAAACCGTACGCCAAAGCGATTTGGTGTTATGAACGGGTAATACACTCGTCACAGAACATCATCTCTTACTGTTATGTGTTCTATCATGTTTTGACTAATATATTATTTTGTGAACCAAGGACGGGTCTATGCGCCTATAAACCATGAAAATTCACATTGGTTTTGCTGGTCATCTATCCTAGAGTAAGAGAAATTGTGGTTGTGGATAGCTTATACACAAATCTAATGCCAAAGTACAAGCAACATATGAGGAAGATGACTGATGCACTCCTCATTCTCTTCCATGCCACTGGAGACAACAATGCGCTTGAAGGAGATAAGTGGACAGTCAGAGTCGATGAATCTGCGTTGAAGCAGGACAATGGTTATGACTGCAGCATATTCGTAACAAAATTCATCAACATTTTGTGTAGCGGTCTCACCTTAGAGGGAACAGACATGCAAAAATTTGTCGCCGGTTGGAGGAAGTCAATAGCATATGCTTGCTTGTCTGTAGTCTGTAGATGATATTTGTCTAGGGGATGGGAGAAATTTTGGAAGGATGTTGTATTATACGGAATATTAATTTCATTGTTGAATATACATTGTACATTGTTATCTCACTCATGTACCATTTCATGTTATATACATTATATTATATACATCGTTGTAAATTATAATGTACGAGGTTTACAGTAATCTTGGAGTGCATACAATTTTCAAGTCTACCCCTCTCAATTTCATACCTGCCCAGCCCAATTACATGCTTGGCCCACTGAATTTCTAGTTTGCCCCTCTAATTGTCTAGTTTGCCCCGCTGAATTTCATGTTTGATCCGCTGATTTTCTACTTTGCCCCACTGATTTTCTAGTTTGCTCCGCTGAATTACATGTTTTCCTCGCTGATTTTATAGTTTGCCCCGCTGATTTTCTACTTTGCCTCGCCCAATTACCTATTAGTAACGAAGTCGTTATCCTATGAAAACTCATTTCTTTCCCAACATATCGGAAACTTATTTCAAATGTAATTCTACAAGAATACATGTCATAAATTGGAAAGGATCTCATTCAGGAAGCAATTGTGACGAAACTGCAGCATTCCTTATTACTATTTGATTTGGGTTTTCTCACTTAAATACCATGCATTGTGTAGATTTATCTTTGTTAATGTAATTGTGCGTTAGTTTCTATCATTAATCAAGGTTGCATTTGGAAGTAAATCGAAATCCACATTGGGCTGAAGGTGTCAATGGGTCACTTCATTTTCAACTTATCAATCATTTTGGGGTGGTGCGGAAAATTAAAACAGTGGGGCATATTCGTCGCACATGGCAATTTTGGCCAATTTCATATGGGTGTGTTTTTTATGCTCGATTAGATTGAATTGTAATTAATCTAATTCTACATAGTGGAAATGATTTTCTAATTTGCCCCGCCCAATTTTATGTTTCCCTCGCTCAGTTTCTAGTTTGCCCTGCTGATTTTCTAGTTTGCCCCGCCAATTTTCTAGTTTGCCCCATCCATTTTCTAGTTTGCCCTGCTGATTTTCTAGTTTGCCCCGCCCAATTTCATATTTGCCCTGCTCAGTTTCTAGTTTGCCCCGCTGATTTTCTAGTTTGCCCCGCCCAATTTCATGTTTACCCCGCTCAGTTTCTAGTTTGCCCCGCTGATTATCTAGTTTGCCTCGCTCAGTTTCTAGTTTGCCCCACTGTTTTTCTACTTTGCCCCGTATATTTCAATTTGCCCCACTCATATTTCATTTTCTCTAATTTACTTTATTACTTTCACCTTTTCCATCAACCGTATAATTGTGAGTTCAACTGTAACGCATGGTTTGGTGATCCAGGCCAGTCATCTAATGGGTATTATGAAAAAAATTTTCCCATATGGAAGATCCTAATTAACCAATCTTAGGCCCATTTTCCAAGTAATGTGGATTGTTGCTGTATCATTTATTTTAACCATCCATCTGTGAAGACTAATTGAAGGTTCGTGATCACCTAGTTGTATTTTTCTGGGCATGAATCATCCACAATGGAGCCTATCTGGCTAATATTCTAGATCATAAGACCATAGCCTCCACTTGTACGAGCTCAAGACCGAAGGATACTGCTTTGAAGGAGATTTTGCTAACAACATTTCATGGATCTCCTTTGATTCTTATTTATGGAACTCTCTTCTATTGAAACACAGAAACAGGTTGATGCTCCTTAGAATGTTTATGTTAAAAGATGACGTAAGAGTGTATATTCATTTGGAAGCTGATGATAAAATCGTCAGTTTAAGCATGATAGTCTGAGTATGATTGCAAACCTTACTCATCTTCTAAATCCACACCCAAAGACACAAATTACACAAAATCATGTACATTGAGTCTGGGGCCCACCAAAACTGAATTTCATGAGTATGGGGCACAAAAACCATGTACATTGATTGTGGGGCCCACCAAAACTGGTATTCAGAGTGTGGGGCCCATTAAAATATCAAATCAAAAGGGGGAAGGGCGGGAGTGCCGCTGAATCCGGCGGCGTAGCCGCCAGCCTGATCTGACTTCAAGACGGGCGCACTACCACACACAGGCGGTACTACCAGCCAAAGCGGCAGATCATGGCGGCACCATCTACCGCGGTTCCGCGGCAGTGCCGCCAAACCGGCGGTAGTGCCACGGCAGTCTGTCGGTCCAGGCGGTAGTACCACCCGGGTGCGGTAGTGCCGCCCGCCCCCCTCCCTTTAAAAAAATAAAATTTAAGTGGGTCCTACATAAAAGACTATTTAATCTCCCCACACGCCTAAACCCTCATATTCCATACCCTTTCTTCATCTCCCTTCCCCTTTCTTCATCTTCCTTCACAAAACCTCTCTCAACTTCAAAACCCACTGTCCACATCTTCCACAACCCTCATTTCCATCATTCAAACCCTCATTTTCTTAACCGTTTCCTCATCTCCATTCCCCTTTCTTCATCTTCCTTCATATAACCCTCTCATTTTCCAATCCTTCTACCATCTCCTCAAGTTCCAAACCCTCTCTTTTCATCTTCCACAATCATTTTTTCATCTTTTTGACACCTTTCTAAACTCATCATCCTCATGGGGAAGAAGCGGGTGGTTCAAGCGGGTCCATCATCTCCGCCTCAACGAAGAAGCACGAGGCTGGCCGCTGCGGATGTCGCGAGTCCATCATCACCACTTGAGAGTGGAAATGTAGGGACGGTCAATGTTGGTGCAACGAGTTCTTCACCACCACCTCGTGAAAGGAGGTCGAAGAGGGGCCACGATTGAACTGCACGGACATTGGATGCGGGCCGATATGACGATCGGGAAGTGGTTTTCGAAATCACAGTAGGGAACCGACTGTTTGCCGAAAATTACGTGCTAGATCAGCTCTTGCATCAAGGTTAGAGACCTATTTTTGAAGGTAATTTTTCAGCCAATGAGCATGATGTACGGTTTTTCTATTCATGAATTATTAATGCAAGTGTCTACCCACTCAGATTTGACATTTCATATGGAGAAGTGTTGATTCCCATCAGGATAGAAAACATCGCGAACATACTTGGCGTGTCACTGGGAACGGTCCATATCTTTGTAGACACTAAGAACTTGAACACATCGCAACACAGGAATGAGCTGAGTAGGAGATTGTGTGGTCACCTCGTGGAGTGGAGGAGAGATAGTAGCTTCAGAAACAAAGAAATGATTCTAATTTACAGACTGTTGCACTACATCTTCACGCATAATTTATATCCGAGAAGAGGAAACAGCACGGAGGTTTCTGTCTACCATACAGAGATAATGTACCAGATAGGGCGTGGGGAGAATGTGTGTCTACCTTCCATTATTCTTTACCATATAGTGAAGGTCGTGACGACAATAAGATGTAATCTCTCCATCCCTTTTGGCCGCCTAATTTGCAAGCTAGCCCGAAATAATGGGTTCACGGTATCCACAGGCCCTTCACATCCACAAAGAGTAATAACTGAAGACACCTTAAATCGCATGCAATGTGACCCTAAACAAGAGGCAAGGCAGTTGGAAGAAATTGGAGACGAGATAGCTAAAGATGAAGAAGAAGAGGAAGAAGGCAATGAAGAGGATAAGGCTGAAGAGGAAGGAGAGGGTGATGATACATGTGAGGTGCCCAATGCACGTCAGGGTTTAGATGAGCGTTTACGGGCGATCGAGACGAGTATATCTGAGATTAAGAAGGACCAAGACTATCTGAAGCATAAGATGAAGAGTATGCGTCGAGCGATAAAGGCAGTATTGTGTTGTGTACAGAAGGAGGGAGTGCCCCCTCCCTTGCCGGACTCGGTATCACAGTAGGAGATTGTGATGCATATGGACTCCTTCACTTCTGTTTGCCCCGCTATTCGTGGTTATGTGCTTTGTGTAAGCATGAAGTAGTAAGAAGTGGATCATTTCCACATAGTAGTGTAATAGTAGTTAGTAGTTAGCATCATTTATGTTTTTTACTTGGTTAGGTATATATGGGAACAATGTACTAACTTAGATTATAAATGAAATTGTTTCCCATATGGTTTATGATGTGCAATAGTGTATGGATGTTCTCATTTTATCACTCTCAATCCCCTTCATCATGCATCTCAAGTTGATTCTGTCAATCCTCATCCCAAGCATGAAATATGAGAAGGGCAAACTAGAAAAACAACGGAGCAAACTGAATATGAGTGGGGCAAACTAGAAAAACAGTGGGGCAAACTAGAAAATCAGCGGGGCAAATTAGAAAAACAGTTAGGCAAATTAAATTATTAGCGGGGCAAACTAGAAAAACAGCGGGGCAAGCTGAATTATGAGCGGGGTAAACTAGAAAAACAACGGGCCAAATTAGGAAATTAGCAGGGCACACTAGAAAAACAGCGGGGTAAATTGAATTATTAGCGGGGCAAACTAGAAAAACAGTGGGGTAAACTGAAATATGAGAAGGGCAAACTGAAATATGAGCGGGGCAAACTAGAAAAACAGCGGGGTAAACTAAATTATTATCAGGGCAAACTAGAAAAACAGCGGGGCAAACTAGAAAAACAGAAGAGCAAACTGAATTATTAGCGGAGTAAACTAGCAAAACAGCGAGGCAAACTGAATTATGAGCGGAGCAAACTGAATGCATTTCTTTCTCAAGATAAAACAAAGGCAACGAGTTTTTTTGAAATTTTTGGTTTGGTGAAACATGGGCTTGTTTTTAACTTGCAAAAACACAGAGAAAGATTTGTTCAAAGCTTCTTTTTCTAATAAATAAAAAAAGATTAAGGCCCGGTATGGTAGCCACTCCTGGGTTTTTAAAGCATTTTGAAAACTTAGTTATAGAAATCTAATTTTATAGGCAATTGTTGTTTGGATGAAATTTGATGACGTTTCATGATTAATTGGTCTAATTTGCTGAAGAATATCAAGAAATTTATGAGGTTGTGAACGAGCTTAGAAGGTACAAGTTAGGGGTTGTGGTCAAGGAAACGGGGTCGACCGGGTCAAGGGGTTTCCCTTCTATGCCTGTGAAGTTCTTGTCTATTAGGCATGTTTTTGCTTTTGCTCATTATAGTATCCGCGCATTTGCCTTGCATTGAGTTCCATGTGCATTTTCCTTTTCGATGAGCATAGCGGAACAAACTGAAAATACACTCACACAAAGTAGAAAGTTCATTCATCATCCACTAAGATTACAAAGAATGTTATACATTAAAATACTAAATAAATTATGAAGTATGCTATTTTTCAGGTATGGGAAACTTGCACTTCCGACGATTATGCCCAGTTGTTTGCATCGCCCATACTTTGTTGTTTTTTATTCCTCTCAACGCGATGAAATTCTAAGCTTTTTGAGTCCTCCAACTGACCTCCTTTGTCCTGGGGGTTTAATTTGCGATAATTCTCCTTGAAGCCCACTGAAATTTCTTCCCACTCACTCTTGTCACATACTAGGTACACCGATTCGCTATGTAATTTTATACCATGTAGAATGAGGAGCAGTATGAGTAATGAGGGAGATTGTAGTTTATACATGTTGACAGGACATGCATACAAGGGTACCCCTTCATGCCAAACTTGCGACATGTACACAAAAGCTTACTGAGCTTGACTGTATCATTATAATCTCCTACAATATAGTACTTATCTCGAGCAATAGGATAATAGCGAACATCTTGCGTCTTCTGCACAAGATCCTTTAACTGTTGATCTGCCCATGGTGTCAATGGCCCTACAAACGATGCCGCACATTCTCTTCTCTTATAAAACAATTCCTGTATCTTCAATCTAACCCCTTCTATTAATTTTGTAACGGGGTATTCGCGTGCTTCTTTGAATAGGGCATTAACACACTCAAAAATGTTTGTAGTAACCAAGTTGAATATTTTTTCTGGAAAGTAAGAAGATGTCCATCTCTCGTATCCGATTTCTGTCAGCCATGCATGTACTGCGGGGTTGGCCATTTCGATATCATGCATTAATTTTTCAAATTCAGCCACCCTACATATCTTCACTTGTCACGCCCCAAACTCGGAAATCGGATTCACAGGAATCCCGATCGCCGAATCCGGTGCCGACAGCCTCCGTAGTACCCCATTCTCGGCTCCTAGCATCTATACGCTATATTCCGATCCTGGGATCCTACAAGGAGGATTTTTTTTCTTTTGTACATTTAACTCAAAATAAGCATAACCACAAGATTACCCAATTCACAAAGGCAACATCATCATCACGTATCCACTAATATAATCATTTGAGTACAATGCTGAAAGGAAAATATATAAATAAAAAAAATCAAGCTCCAAAAGACCGCTGCACGCTCCAAGCTCAACATTGCTGCAACCTAACATCACCTGCACCCATCTATCGTGCATAAGCTTATAAAAAGCTTAGAGGGTGGTGTAAGTGTGTGCACAAGGTAAGTGCCAAGTATACAATGCAATGCCTTAATCATACAATGTCGAAAACACTGGTAATACATAAATCGTACAATGTCGGAATCAGCAGAAACACTGACAAGAGAAGGAGTTTATCAGAGTAAACAGAAATACTGACAAGATCATAAATCATACGATAACAGAGTAAGCGAAAATACGAACAAGCCCATGAGTCAATCAATATTAGAATACGCAATATAGGACAGCTATGCAAATGAGGAGTCATAAATAATCAAACATCGGATGCCAAAAATATAATGCAATATTCAATTCGGAAGAGCTAACGAATACCATCACTCTCATCTAAGTCACAGGAATACAGAAACATAGTAACCCAAAATGTCATATGCCGAGGGTTTAATGCAATATGCAATATGTGGTGCCAATGGAATGACTATGCTGGAGTGTGAAGTCGGGATGATAGTACGTAGTATCGCAGGCTACGGGATCCACCACAAGGGACTTCTATCCAAACCAGTCCCATACCTAAATTTGGATAGTCAGACTCAATGTGGTAAACTCCTAATCTCAGGTTGGTAGCGCGCCCCAACCGAAATCTTTGCCATAACGAAGGCACACAACAATTAGTTGCGCACCACCAACTCGAGTGGATAGTGAATGAATGAATGAATGAACATGCAACTCCTACTCAATAAGTCCACATATCAATACAGTTCATCTCTGGGATTATCACCGGGGTTTAGTACACTCCAAATGGCCCTGTCACTCTCTTAGCAGCACAGTCCAAGTGAGCGTAAGAAACCACACTATCCGTCTAGCCAATAGTCTGCCAATACCTATCCGGCATGTCGATAGCGGACCCATTCCTCGAGCTGGTCAGACTTAGCCTAGCAATGCCCCCTACGCTCGAGCGGGTAAGGCCACACCCCCTTCCAACCGACCACGACACAGTGGGAGACGCGGCCTCCTAGTATTCAACACTCGGGCGCTCATGTATCTACTCGGTCTCGACGTTGGGGCGTCTCCTGGCCACGGAGGTTTAGGAATTTTCACTCAGGGACATCTATGACTCCCGTATGCTAGAACCAAATATTTCCGGTGTCCCCTCTAGCTATCCACGATATGCCTGTGGAGGCTACGGCCCTGATGTCGCTAGGGCATATAGTAATCACAACACACAATGCAAGATGCATGAGTCATACAATCCAGTCATGCATCAATCCTACGCATACCATGCACTTATGAGAGATGACCTCCGCCTATCAGGGAGTCTCATAACAACACGCTCAATGACATATGCAATGATCAACCGCATCTCATAACAAACATGCAGATGATGCGTATGGGCATGTATCATGATGTTATACTGTCACATACTCATAATCGGTATTAATAACCAGCCTCAATAATCGGCATCGACAATGTGGACATTTAACCAACATTGTCCACAAGGAATGGCCACATAGAGTCAAACATATAATGGGCTCACGGCCTCGCACAAAGGCCTAGTATACAACACAATGGGCCTTACTCAAGGGCCACATATACACAATAGGCGGACCCTGCTCATGGGCCTAATACATATCACAATGGGCCTTGCCCATAGGCCATGAATACCTCACAATGGGCCTTACCCATGGGCCATGAATACATCACAATGGGCCTTGCCCATGAGCCTCAAATACATGACATGTGGGGCCTACACATGGGTCTTGAATACATCAACTGGGCCTAATACGTGTCACAAATGGCCTCAACTACGGGTCGCATGTTCATCATATAGGTCACGACAATCGGCCTTGGCAATCGAAATCGGCCTCGACAATCGAAGTCGGCCTTAATAACCGGGATCGACAGTCGAATTCGGCCTCGATACTCGGCCTCGACAATCGAAATCGGCCTATACAATCGGCCTTGACAAATCAGAATCGGCCTCAATAATCAGAATCAGAATCAACCTCGACAATCGGAGTCGGAGTCAACAATCGGCATCGACATCGATAATCGGCCACAGCAATCGGGATCGGTCAATAATCGGAATCGGCAAATCGGTCACGTCGATCGAAGTCGGCAATCGGTTTTGACAATCGGAATCGATGATCGGTATCGACAATCGATACCGACAACCAGCACATAAACAGGGCGGGGTCTATAGATGAACAACCGATCAACCATAATCTAAAGATCGGCCCTCGGCCGTGGGTATATCAAATCCGGTAACACGGAGCCATCCGTTCATGGTGAATGGGGTCCACTTATTTGGGTTAACCCACTAAGAGGATGATGAGAGTGGGCCTAATAAGGCCTAAGGGAAGGTCACAATGTGGACATTAAACCATCATTGCCTAACACTGTGGCCATTCAACTAACATTGCTCCCAAGGAGTGGCCTACATAAGGTATTCATACACAACATTATGGCCACATATACATCCCATTGGGCCTCACTCATGGGCCTCGAATATATTACAATGGGCCTCGGATATATCACAATGGCCTCGTCCCATGGGCCTCCAACCTATCGCAATGGGCCTCATCAAATGGGCTGCAAATGCATCACCATGGGTCTCATACGTGGGCCTTATATATAACGAGTGGGCCACACTGCTTGGGCCTCATATGCATCAAATGGAACACGCTACATGAGCCTAACAATACAAACAGGTGGGCCCTGTACATGGGCCCAAACACATCATAATGGGCCTCATGGATGGACCGCACCAATGGGCCACAAGTGGGCTTAGGCCACAAGTGGGCTTGGACCACAACAAAATCATTTCAACAGTTGTAGTTGTAACATGTGCATCACTGTACACTACTATAGGGGTACATGGTTCACTAATGTGATCAGCACTGTCCAAACATTTCCCAAGTAAATCAGCACCACCCAAACACTGCCAATGTAAATCTACACCATCCAAACATGTCCAGCACCATCCAGATCTGTCTGGACGGTGTGGATGAAATAAATACATCATGGTGTGATCCAAGCGGTAGACAGATGGACTGCATGGATATACGACAGATGCATTAAGGCGGCTCATGTCCATATAATGGACAGTGTGAATAAAACCCATACATCAGTTGGTATAAAACACATACATTGAGTGGGTCCCACATAAAGACAATGTGAATAAAATACATACATCCTGGTGGGGTGCACGGTAGTGGGACCCACCATGTCTGCTAATGCTCACCGCAACAATAAGGTGGCTGGTATGTGATGGGCAGCCAACCATCAAGTAAGGTGGGCCCCACGGCATTTGAATGGACGGCGTGGGTTGAACAACACATCAAGGTGGGGAGCACGAGATACGGTGGATGGATGGTCGGTTAGATGTAACACATACTTGGTGGAACCCACAAGCTGCAGACTTCAGCTGATATATATAGAATATATAATATACTATAATATACTATAATATCATATCCAGATAATATAATATAATATATAATATAATATTATATTATAATATAATGTAACATGGGGTATAATAGGAGAGCCACCGTCCAGAGACCCTGGATGCTCTGGATGGTGCTGATCCAACGCACAAAATCAAGGTGGGCTCCACACGTGTGGATATGAAACACATGTCATGGTGGGTTCCACCATCTGGGCAGCCAGATGGATGGACGGTTTGGATGTATCACATACTCGGGGATGGGTCCACGTGCGTGGCCCCAACAGATATAATATATATATATATATATATATATATATATATATTACATATCTTTATTTTATTGATTTTATTTTATTTTTTAAAAAAATAACAAACGTCCTTGGACGTATGCAGGTGGGCCCTGCACCGATGGACGGCTCAGATAGAACACGTATATGTGGTGTCCGTGGACGGTGTAAGTAAAACATGTACATCACTGTGGGTCCCGTGTGGGGCCTATCATAATGTTTACTTTCCATCCAATCCGTTGAAAAGGGTCACACGGACCCATATGAATAGGAAAAAATAAATTTCATGGTAATCCAAAACTTTTGTGACCCGAAAAGAGGTTTCAATGGCTGACGTTCAATCTCGCTGCTTCTTATGATGTGGGCCAACTGAGCTTCGGATAGGGCCGATTTTTGAGGGACACATTGTACCAAAGGGGTCCCAACAAATGCACGGTGTTGATGGTCTAAACACATCATGGTGGGGCCCACGGCTGGGACCGTGGGTCCCTGCTGCCCGTCCGCCCGCCAGCGCAGAACGCGCAGGCGTCCTCTCACATGTCAGCAGCAGCTGCTGCTGTGATTATTTTTGAAAATCTAGAATTCCGGGGTTTTTCCTATGCGGGGCCGCTCCAAGTGAATTCAACCCATCCATTGCGTACCGTGGCTCAAGATAAGCCAAACAAGCCCAATATTATTTTTTGGTGTATAGAAATGTCAGGGAAAATTTCAACGGTGAAAACCACCATTTGCTATGCTATGGTCCGCCAAAAAGTCGGATTGGAGTCATTTTTCGGCTCAACATCTAAAATAATCTGAGGAACAGAATGGACCGATTGGATTTACAACATGCACCAAGGTGGGGCTTGAATAAGTGGCCTACCCAAAAGCATAATATCATATATATATATATATATTTGATTGCTGCGGTCAACACACCCACCGTCTGTTCACATTTCATAAGTCCAGCGTCCAGGGACACTAGACGTGAGGGTTTATCAAGGTGGGTCCCACGTGGACGTTTTGTCAAGGTGGGTCTCACATGAACGTGGTCCACTTGATTGGGATCAACCTAATACTTGTGGTTTCCCATCACCAAGGGTAGGGCCCATATGGTTTGGACAGTTGGATAAGATATACATCAAGGTGGGGTACATCCGGGTGGGCCACACAACCACCTCATATCACAAAAAAAGAATGAAAAGAGAGGGAGAGGAAGAGAGAGAGAGAGAGAGAGAGAGAGAGAGAGAGAGAGAGAGAGAGAGAGAGAGGCACCCACCTGAGAATATTCTTCTTCATTCTTCCACCAACACGTTGTAGAGCTTCAAGGGATTGAGATCGATTTTTGAGGTTGGGATTGGGTGATAGGAGGGTGGGCCACACATAGCTTCTCCATGGAAGCCATGGACGATTCTTCTCTTGGGCTTGCTTGGGAAGAATAAGAGAGAATGAGAGAGAGAGATGATGGGAGATGAGTGATGGGAGAGGAGTGACATGAGAGGTAAGGTGCTTGTTGACTTTATGGTACTTATGTAATAGAGGGGTAAGGTTAGGGTATGGGTTGCTTGCACTTAACTTTGATTGATGGATTGATGTGATTGATGGGGCATTCTCTTGGGATTTGCAATGTGCGGCGTTTTCCTCGAACTGAATGCGGGCCGACATCTTCTAGCCTGGGTATCGGGTCGGTGCGTGAGTCGCGACGTTGGAACTACGGCGACGGCGTGGTCGCCAAGGTATAGGTTTCGGGTCGAGCCGACTTTGGCATGCAAGTCTCGTCTTAGGATCATGGGCAACGTTGGCTTTAGGTCGAGGATTGCCGAAATTCGACTGGAAGGATCGCGGAAGCCTTCGGAACAGTACGGACTAGGATACGGCTCTTACATCACTGCCCACCAGAAGTACATCTTCAATGACTTGTCTTTAAAGGTGTCCACCAAGTTTCTGTAGATATGATACGCGCAGTAGCCATGAATTGTACGTGGGAAGACTTGGGGAACCTCTTTCAGTAAACCTTTATGTCGATCAGATATAATCACAAGATCCTCCAGAGACCTTATTGCATCACTAAGGTAAGTAAGGAACCAATTCCAATTGCTATCGTTCTCTGATTCCCCGATGCCAAATGCAATTGAAAATATATGATTGTCCCCATCTAAGGACGTGGCGATGAATAGAACACCCTTGTATTTTCCCTTTAAGTGTGTCCCGTCAATGGCTAATACCCTCCGCAATGATTTTTGAAAACTTCTAATGCATTATCCGAGCGTAACAAAACATCTTTCGAACCTGAAAGTCTCTTTGTTAACATGCAGGGCAATCACTGTCCCTGGGTTGACCGTCCTCAACTCATGTAAATACAAGGGGAGTTGTTTGTAGGAGTCTTCATAAGACCCCATCACCTGATTGATTGCAAGCTTCCTGGCTGCTCATGCCTTCCTATAACTGATAATAATATTATACGTCTCTTGCATGGCGAAGATAATATCACGTGGCCTCAACCCCAGGCATTGCTCGATGCGGCCAACAACCAAATCACATGCTAACTTACTGCTTGCTTACCGATGATCACTCCTCATCCAGGACATGCCACATATGTGATTTGACGTATAAGTCCGTATCTTGAAAATCTACGAATCACTTACGCGTTATGCATGAACCCTCCATTCGCATCTATCTTCGAAGCATACAACCGTAAATCTCCTAGAATTTGAGTACAGTACCCTGTACTGGAATTTATTTTGAAGGGCAAATAGACTCAAAACATGCTGGCACTGACTCTTGTCCTTGAATGTTTGCCCTTCGACTATCTCAATCGAATCACTTAACGAATCCGTATATTTCAGCATTGCTGTATTAGTGAACGCAGCATCATCAAACGGCACGGGAACTTGACGGGTGTTGAAGTTTGATATTTTGGGAAGGTCTGGATGCGGGATGTCGCTTTCAGGATTGATGTATCTTCGAGCTATGGATGATGGCGGCAGATCTGCTGTTGTTGCTAGAGGCGGTGCCATGTAATCACAAATGAGGTCAAGGTCACGTGCACCGCTGACTTGGGCACTCATAAATTTTGATGTTTGGGGCGGCTCAGGTAGTCGATCATTTGTTCCTCCTACTTGTAATGGATTTGGCTTATATTCAAATTCCACGCCATGCTCTTCTGCCACATTGTTAGCGTGTGTTGTCATATTCATGTGTTGGTTTGTCTCGATGACCAAAGGGATGAACTTTTTCGAATGCTCCAACTGTATTGCCAAGAACTCTTTCACGTCATCATCGTCCTCAAGTACGGTTAGAGGGATTGATTTATTGGAGCAAGAATACAAAACTTTCATCCGAATATCACAATCTGTTGGTGTACTCTTAATAATCTTATACATTCTGGATAGAAGTTCCTCGTACGTAGTATCAACATCTAGCGAAATAGTTTTCGTACTTCCACTTTTATACATCCATTGCTCGTTTTGACATTCTAACTCTCCGCTATAGTAACAGATGATTTTCGTAGCCATTATTTGGAAATCAATACAATGACAAATTATCAATAAAACGTTAAACAACAGAAGCTTGCCATAAGACAAAACTCAATTAAATAATAGAAGACCGAAAACTTACTTTCCCTTACAGATGAGAATGATACAAATCTTAAGGAAATAAAGAGTAAGCTGGAAAAATGATCGAGACAACATACAAATTGAGCAGGGTAAATATGAAATTCAGCAGGGGGGGGGGGGGGGGTAAACATGAAATTCAGTAGAGCAAACATGAAATTAAACAAGACAAACATGAAATTCAACGACCATAGCATGAAATTGAGTGTGGCAAACTATAAATTAAGTTATGCAAGCAAACATTAAATCGGGTGTATGTAATCCCCATCAACGCATAAAATTCAATAAGCCTAACGCATTAAATTGATTAAGCCTAACACATGCGCATCAACTTGCATTAAATTGGCCTTAGCTACCATCAAATAAGTCCATCAGTAAATTCACTGAGCTAGCATGAAATAAACAACCAGAGCTCATACGGATTACGCCTTCAGCGATATGAATGATTGCATATGGTGCTCGTTTAATTTTGTGACACTAACTATCATTACATTGAGCGAGGCACGCATGCAATTTGATCAACGCAAACTAGGAATTGATCGAGGGAAGTAGAAATTTTAGTGCGGGGCAAACTAGAAATTCAGCGGGGTAAACTAGAAAATCAGCGGGGCAAATTAGAAAATCAACGGGGCAAACTAGAAAATCAGCGGGGGGAACATGAAATTAAGCGAGGCAAACTAGAAAATTAGCGGGGAAAACATGAAATTAAGCGGGGCAAATTAGAAAATCAGCGGGGCAAACTAGAAAATCAGCGGGGGAAACATGAAAATCGGCGGGACAAATTAGAAAATCAACGGGCCAAAGTAGAAAATTAGCGGGGGAAACATGATATTCAGTGAGGAAAATTAGAAATTCAGCGGGGCAAACTAGAAACTCAGCGGGGCAAATTAGAAAATCAGCGGGGGAAACTAGAAATTGAGCAGGGGAAAAATGAAAATGAGCGAGGCAAACATGAAATTCAGTAGGGCAAACATGAAAATTGAGCGGGGCAAAGTAGAAATTGACTGGGGCAAAGAGACAAAATTTAATGAGGAAATCCGAAAAAACAGCGGGGTAAATTAGAAATTGAACAGGGCAACCAGAAAATTGAGCGAGGTAAACTATAAATTCAGCTATGCAAGCAAACATTGAATAGAGCGAGCATATCATGATATTGAGCTGGGCAAACAATATTTCGAGCGAGCATAGCATGATATTGAGTTGAGCAAACATTAAATCGAGTGAGCGTAGTATGATATTCGGAATCGAGTGAGCATAGTATGATATTCAGCGGGGCAAACATTAAATCGTGCAAACATAACATGATATTCAGCGGGGCAAACATTAAATCAAACAGACATAACATGATATTAAGCGGGACAAAAATTAAATCGAGTGAGCATAGCATGATATTGAGCTAGGCAAACATTAAATTATGCTATCCTACCATGAAATTTATCGAGGTAAACATTAAATTGACCTTATCTACCATGAAATTGAGCTGGACAACCATTAAATTGAGCGATCCCACTATGAAATTTATTGAAGCAAACATTAAATTGACCTTATCTTATCTACTATGAAATTAAGTTGGGCAAACATTAAATTGACATTATCTTATCTACCATGAAATTAAGTTGGACAAACATTAAATTGAGTGATCCTAGTATGAAATTTATCTAGGCAAATATTAAATTGACCTTATCTTATCTACGATGAAATTAAGCTTGGCAAACATTAAATTGAGTGATCCTAGCATGAAATTTATCAAGGCAAATATTAAATTGACTTTATTTTATCTGCCATGAAATTAAGTTGGGCAAACATTAAATTGAGAAATCCTAGCATGAAATTGTGCAGCGTAAACATGAAATTCAGCGAGCATAGCATGAGATCGAGTGAGCCATAACATGGAATTGAGTGAGCTTCAAATGGAATTGAGTGAGTTTCGCATGAATTTAACCGATCAACGCATAAAATTAACTAAGCCTAACGCATGAATTTGAGTAAGTCTAACACATGGAATTGACTGAACTTTGAATGCAATGCAATTGTACGAGCCGAGCATTTTTAAAAAAAATATCTGTACCACCAATTACCGTAGTACAGGTCAAATGTAGGTTGAAGAGAGGTGCTTTGGCATGAGGGAATATTTTGAACCTTTTCAAGGATTGCAAATGCAGCCACTTCGTGAGATTTCACGTAACCCTAGCCAAGACGAAAACTGGCGAACGTAGAATGATGATATTTAGATGATTCACGGAGAATTCGATGAGAAAAATGAGAAGAATAACCTCTCTACATCGGTTTATGGTTGAAAGGGAGTGAAAGGCTGTTATTTTGAGGTGGAGGTTTTTTTCGTTAAGGGAGTGAAAGCTAAGGTCTCAATCAAATATTAAAGGAAACGGATTGGCTACTCACCCTGCCACCATCCAATGGCTATGGTCGGTGTTCTGTGAGTCCCACCATGATGTATGTGTTTCATCCATTCCGTTCATCCATTTTTACAGTTCGTTTTAGGGCTTGTTCCAAAAAATGAGAGGGATATCAATCTAAAGTGGACCACACCACAAGAAGATAATATTGATTGGATATTGACAATTAAAATTCTCCTAAGGCCCAATGAACTATTTATTTCACATCTAATCTATTGATTAGTTCATACAGGCCTAGATGAAGGAAAAAATCAAAAATCGGCTTCATCCAAAACTTTATGGCCCCCTAATGGTTTCTAATGGTTGACGCTCATTCAACACTGTTTCCTGTAATGTGGTACACTTGAGATTTGGATAGACCTCATTTTTGGTCTCATACCATAAAATGATCTGAAAAAGTATATGGTCGGCATGGATGAAAAGCATATATCATGGTGGGGCCCATAGACCATCGACCATAAGCGTGGCAGGGGAGTACCGAATCCGTTTCTGTCAAAAGGAGGGGTATTTTCATCCTGAAATCCCGACTCTGTACCTGGAGGTATAAGTGGGTACTATGAGTTTATATTGCTTTCAAAAAACCGCTGGATAAAAGGTGGGGTCCACGGTCGTAAATTGCCCCTCTCATCTCTCCGTATATGAATCCTCGCGTCTGGCACATCGCCTTTGGAATCTGAATTGTGCCCAGACCCAACGTCCCATGCTTTTGTTAGATCTTGGCCATTCATCAGGTTTGCCAGTCGTCCATGCCTCGAACTCAATAAATAGCTAGTTTAGAGTTTACACGTCAGGCAGGCCGCATGTGTGAGGAAAATGAATGGTTAAAAGAACATGTCAATCGAGTTGTACTCAACATAGGCATCCGGCAGTTGATGAATGGACCAGCCTGATTTTTGGTATAATAATCTCATCTCACAATATGCAAGATCAGGGCCCTTCCAGTTATATGCTGTGGCCTGAAGAATTATTGGATTCCATCATTAGGTGGACCACAAATGGACATCGAATGTCTACCATCCTTGGATTGCTTCTGACCGTCAACAATTGCAGGCTCGACCGAAGTTTGGGCTACTACACCAAAATTGTGGGACCCATCTCACGAACGGCATAGATCTTGGACATAGATGCCATATGGGCACGGGTAGTGACAATGGAAACCGTGCTCCGCAAACCATCTTGGCGTTTCTCTTACTTCTTTTTTTTTTTTTTTTTTAACGTTTCTCTTACTTCACTCTAGAGTCGTGTATGCCATTTCACCACCATTTTAAAAAAATGGTGCTGGCTCGTCAAAGTCCAAATTGTTGATCCCAACCCAATATGGTAACCGTGGTATCTTCGCCCGTTGATTTTGGATCACCGACCAATTTAACTCTTAACCATCCATTGGATAGCCACCAATCCAACGGTTAAGATTTATCGGTGAGAGTGATCTTCAAAACTATGCTCCATCTACCGTATCTAGATGGTGTGGAATACCATGCATGCGTGAAACGCGCAAGAAAGTTGCGGCACCAAATCACCACCATGCTTATCATATCCGAGCAGTAAATGGAAAAAAAAAAAAAACAAACAAAAAAAGGAAGCAAGCACTCGTGGATTGTTTCCAATCCATACGGGGAAAGGCGGGGGTTAGATTATTTTCATGGCACATAGAAATAGATACGTTAGTTTGTTTTTTCAAACTTGGGTGTGTGGCTCTCTTTCCTTATCTCCTTCTATCCCTCCTTTTCTCTTCCTTTGGTCCCTGAAAAACGCTACAAGTAATAGCCTCTTTCTCATTTTTCATTTTATCTCCTCCACCAGTATCCTCCTCCTCCATACTGAATGCCTCTGGCCATAATGTCCGAACACCATGCTGAGTTACCGTCCGAGGAACCCACGTGGTCGGAGCTAAAACTGCCAGAGCTTTTGACGTCCGAGACTGTTCGATCACTCCATGACATCATCGACAAGGAGTGGGACCCCCTCGAGCGCACTGCTTGCCAGACAGCCGCAGGTAGAGCCCTATGGAATCATGTTATCCATGACCCGGTCGCTGACATCCTCGCCGGAGAAACCTACATCAGAAGCCTTTATGAGAAGATACGAAAAGACCGGATCAACAAAGCACGTGAAGTATCGGGGGTGATCTTGGCCGTCCGCACACTATGGTTCGATTCCAGGATTGAAGCTGCACTCAGGTCCTTTGATGGGGAAGAACCACAGGTTGTTCTCCTCGGTGCAGGTTAGTGATTACTCCATTTTCCCTCTACAAGCATTCACCAAAATTAACTACGACCCTCGTTAATGAAAAAAGGGAATAATGTGATTTAATGATGTTTCCCAACATTCATTATGAGTAAGTAGCCCTATAAAGGAATTGGAATTTGGAGCCCAGATCATTCACATGGATGCTAAGGTAGAAGATCACAATTCAGTTATTTCCACTTTATTAAGCTAATAAAATTGAAATTCAATTCAACAATGCATCCAAAAGGCAACCTTACATGGATAGGGTGATGGAGTGACTTATTACATTGACGTGAATAGTTACTACAGATATGATAAGTTGATTAGACCAGTAAAACTGCAATCCAATTCAGCAATGCATCGAAGAAGCAAGATGGAGCAAGCGTCATATTAAATTGAGGTGAATAATTACTATAGATATAATGAGTTTTCTGTAATCAACTAAGTGTCCTGATTCTAGATATATGTTCAAACACAGTCTCCAACTCAAATTTTTGGTTTCTCCATTCTGAGTTCGTTTCTTTAATAGAAACCTCAACCGCTTCAAAAAATTATAAACTTGAGGAGTCTAGACATGCTACTCATACCAGCCAAACTAAGTTCACGTGCTTGTGTTTGAGTACCAGTGTTTTATTTATTTATTAAATACACATGTCAATCGTGACATCAGCAAGAAACCTATTTTCAAAGTGATGAGAATATTCCAATCTGATTACTCAAAAGCTAAAAAGACAATTTTAATCAATCATTCAAAAACAGCATAAAATACTACATATAAGGTGGCCTAATACAGCAGTGTCCCCTAGTCACTGAAAGCTTAGAGCCCACCGAAAAATCCATGACACATTAAAGCCCAAACACCTAGACAGCCAGAAACTCCCCCAATTGCCTGACAGAGCCAGTTTGGAGAGGCCCCTAAATTTTTCATTGGCGAGTGCTTAGTTGACAATCATGTGAGGATCCTCCAATCCTCCAAATTCCCCCTGCTGATGAGATCTCAAAAATTCTAGCATTCCTTTCATTCCAGTTGACAATCTGATTTATTTTTTTTAAACTTCACAGGCATGGATGCGAGGGCATACCGTCTGAGTTGCTTAAAGGAAAGCACTGTTTACGAAGTGGACTTCCCCAAGCTCCTGCAAACTAAGACAGCTCTTCTACAGGCGGCAATAGGATCTGGTGATCACCAACAGCCAACGATGATTGCCAAGTCCCTAACCAGGGTTGCTGCTGACATCAGAGACGACGGCTGGATCGAGAAGCTTCAGAGAAGCGGCTTTGTGCCTGCAAAGAATACCATTTGGGTGCTTGAAGGCCTCCTCTATTACCTTTCTCACCTCCATGCCATGCAGGTCCTAAAGTCCATAGCTGCTAAGTGTGCATTTACCCACACCATCCTCCTTGCAGACTTCATGAACAAATCCTCGACGACACTCTCTGAGTCCACATTTCATTTCTATAGCGATTGGCCCGATGACCTCCTCCCATCCCTTGGGTTCTCCCATGTTAAGGTTTCACAGATTGGAGACCCTGACGCCAATTTTGGGCTCATGCATGATCCCCAAAACATATTCAACAAGCTCAGGCAGCTGCCCAGATCAGTTCAGATCCACCCAGAGGATGGCACACCATGCCGTCGCCTGTATTTGGTCCAGGCCTCTGGCTCACCCGACCAGATCACCTTATAGAAGATAGGCAATATATGATAATATATACAATACATGTGTGTTAGTCTCAGCTCTCAAGTATAGCTGCAATTATATACATTCTTGTTATTAGGAATGCAAACCCCGTCTAAGTGACGAATCTACCATTTGATTATGTTAATGATAATTGTAGCGTATTGAATCTTCTTCAAAGCCTTCCAATATCGTGGACCCTGTCTATTTCTTTGGTGCCTCACAGGTTCATAGGAAAGTGAAGTGATTGTTGATAGCTAAGCTTGCAGAGGTGTGGATCAAGGTCAATTCTTTTGTTGGTATTCAATTCTTTACTTTTTGACGATGGTTGTGCAAGCTTTTCCCATTCTTCCTTATGATTTTTCCTTTCTGCAGATAAGGGACTCCACTAAGCTAGTAGCTGTTGCCTGTAAAATGGGAAGGAGATCAATGCCTCCGCCTTCCTGATAAGCAGTAAGGATATTTAAAAGAAAGGAAAAGAGAAGAAAAGATATACAGTACACAAGTGCTGAAATGAGTATATCCTAACTAGCAAAACATCTTCCGGTCCTAAGTATTGGAAAAATAGCTCAGGATGACATGAAAGCACGTTTTGCTGCTCAATAAAGAAACTAAGTTCTAGATGTCTAGGGAAACATCAAACACATCCAACAAACTTAGGAGTCTGCTCAAGCTTCAAGTTCAATAGAGTAATGCTCAATAAATGTGTTAGAGAGCATTTATGAAACATAAGAAGCTACAAGCAATTCACTGGCACTTGTATTCATTTGCAAAGCAACATGAATGTTAATGCTCAGATCAAAGCTGCAATGCATTGTCAATGCTTGGTTGATAACGCCACCCTCTTAACCTTCCTCTCTTACTAACCACACTCCCATGCCAAGAAAGAAGCCCTCAATTGTCTCTGGCATCACCCAAGATAAACCAAAGATGCCCAAAAACCTCAACCAAAGCACTCCAGAGAAGGGGCAATGAATGAAGAGGTAGTTGATCGACTCCTTGATCCACAAACACAAAAGACAAACGTTATTGACTATCATCTTCCTCTTGCAAAGATTATCAGTCGTGAGCACCTTCCTCCTTGCAACTAGTGTTCGAAATATCGGTATTACGTATCGCATTCTTGGGATACATATATGTATCGGTTATCGCATGGGATATATCATTTGTATCCGGTAATTTATTGCACTTTTTGGGAAACATGGGAAAATATTAGAAAAATGGTTGAATTTTTCAATGAAACTTCAGGGATTGTTAGAAAATATCTTGATACACACTTCTAAATTAAAACATCTCAAAGAAGAAGTGCACATAATAAGCTTCCTTTGTATAGGGTCCTAAGCTATGTGTTGTTTGACTGAACTGACGCAACTATATTCAAATTGAATGCATAACATTTAAAGTATATGTGATGATCATTTCTTCAAACACTCTTAAATACTTCGAAATTACTCTCGATTGACAGCTAGTTGAAGGGAAATTTTGAAAAAAAAAATAATATTTTTTAATAATTTGTAATTAAAAATTATTTTTTATTTTCTAAAAATTGACAAGGACTTGACAAATTAATAGATCAACCCTCATGCATGCTTGATTTCATGTTTGGAGTGCAACATTGCAAGCAATTTAGGAAAATTTTGATTTTTGTCCAATTTTTCCCAAATTGGACCACCTATACTTAAATTTCGAAATTAGAATGTATGTGATGATTATTTCATCAAATACCCCTAAATACTTTGAAATTAGTCTCAATTGACAGCTGGTTGAAGGAAATTTTGGAATTTTTTTTTTGGAGAAATATCGAAATCAAAGCTCTAAGCCTCTAACTCCGTGACTTTTCATGTAAAATATGAAGAACCAATGGATTTGTAACCATTTGACACTAATTTAACATAATTCAACAAAAAAGGTGATCGGAAATTGAAAATGCTTACTGGATTGAACATGTGGGATATATTGGTACTACCTATGCATTTCGTATTGCACAGGTGGGATACAAGATATAGCGAGGGATATATCGGCCAATATCGTTGATATTTAAAACATTGCTTCCAACCAATCGAGCTAGCACCGCAATCTTGGGGGAGCCCCATAGGACCAAAGAAAAGATGTGTGCTTTTTATCCCTCCTAGATGAGGACCTGCACAACACCTTATAGGAAGATCGCATTAAGAACTTCCCAAACTTCACTTTGATCCAAATACTTAAGTCTTCGATAGCCAACTAAAGCCGGATTCTCCGAAGCCGCTTTGACAACTAATAAACTCGATCTCCTCCTCCAGTAGGTTCCCCCGGCATGGTAGAGTCCAAGCAACCCCATAGCCCAAGACCAAGTGACAAAGGGCACAAAGACATCCACGATCAATGATAAGCTAGCTAGCCTCAGAAAATCCTCTCAAAGAGTTTTGTCCCCCAACCATGCATCTTCCCAAAACCCAATTCTTTTATCATCACCCAGCGAGAATCCAACCCCCTCCTTGAATCTATTCATCAGCCTAGAAATCACCTTCCATAGCATCGTAGCCCTGTACAAAGAGGATTCTTTCGTCTCCTCCACCTCCTCTCCTCCGTTCCATATCTCCACAACCATTTACCTAGAAGCGCATCATTCATTACCTCCAACCTCCTTATGCACACGCTCCACTCATCATGCTGCTTACAAACCTCCTCTCGCTTTATCAATTGGAACTTGTTGCTTGCCTCGACCCCTTTCCATAAGAAAGCACACCTTAGCCTTTTGAATATGTTCAATTGGTTCTTTAGACACATAAAAAAATACAATGGAAGGTTCAACAATGTTGCTTTGATAAGCATTAGCATACCTCCCAATAAAAGATGCCAATGCTTTTGAGAAAGCAACTTCCTTTCCACTTCCTCGATCACCCTATCCTATAAATGCTTTCTAGGATTGCCGATGCACAATGGTAGCCCCAAGTATGTCGAAGGGAACCTCCCTACCCTACAACCAAACACCTCCGTAAGCACTTTGACCACCTCTTTTGAGATACTGATACCCAACATCTTGCTTTTGAGAATATTCACCCTAAGGCTCGAAACCAAATTATCTTCCTCTGATTGTTCAATTTAAAAACTTTAGCATCGCAAAAGAGGATTGTATAAACAACATACTACAAATGGGAGAACTATCAACCTTAAACCCACGTATAAGGTACTCTACTAATTCCTTGTCCAACATCTTGCTAAGCACTTCCACCACCACCACAAATAAAAATGGCAAGAGCAAATCTCCTTGCATTAGGGCTCTCAAGGATTTAAAGAACCCTTTTGGCGACCCGTTGTCGAGAACCGAAAACCTAGCCGACATGACACACGCCCGGATCCTCTCCCTACATCTCACTCCATAGTTGACGTGACTTAGCATGTAATCTAAGAATTCCCATAGAACATGGTCTTATGCCTTCTCCATATCGATCTTGCACACAATACCTTTCTTGCCTTCCCTATGACGACAATCAATGGACTCGTGAGTGATCAGTGCACTATCCAAAATTTGCCTCCCTTCCAAGAATGTGCCTCGAGCCTTGGAAATGACATGTCCAATAACCAAACAGAACCTGGAAGCCAAGATCTTTGCTAGGATTTTGTATGGAGGCCCAACTAGACTAACGGGCCTAAAATCTCCCAAACACTATGCTCCCACTTTGTTTAGAACTAATGAACTAGGTACCCAACTTGGAAAGAATCAAACCGTTGTTGAAAATTTTAGCAAAAAAACCTATCATGTCCTCTTTCGCTATTTCCCAAAATACCAAGAAAAACACTAAGGGGAAGCCACCCCACACCAGTGCCTCATCCCTCCCCAAAGCATCCACCATCGCCTTGACCTCCTCTTCAAAAATCAACTTCTCTAGAGCTTTTGCCTCTTCTTCCAAGATGATCAAGAAAGATTACCGAGCCTCAGTTTGGTCCACCTCTCCCTTGAAAGGTCTTTGTAGAACTAGACAATTACATCACAGACTCTCTTTCTCCTCCACCCAACCCCCTCCACCACAACATTATTAATCTTATATCCGTCGCTCTAGTGCTAGCTATCTTGTGGAAGAAATTAGTAATCTTGTCCCCTTCTTCAAGTCAAGTGGCTCCAGACTGTTGCCGCCATTTAATTTCTTCTTCCTTGAAACAATTTTAATTCGAGTGATAAAGAATCCCTTCTAGCTTTCTCTTTCCCAACAACTCCATCCCCTCATCCTTAATATCAAGATATTGGACCTCACTAAGAATTGCTCCATCTCGAGCTTGGGGCTCTTGCAGACCTTTTTCTAGCACTTGAGCTTACCTTTGAGAAGCTTCAATTTCTAAAATAAAATAAATTTAATGTGACCTTCCACCAAGAATAAGGCCCGCCACTCCCTCACCAACTCGGTAAAACCACTCACTTCCTGCCACAACAACTCAAACCTAAACAGCCAAGGCCCCCGGTTATCCTCCTCCACCTCCAACAAAATTGGACATCGATCAAAAACAGGCCTTGCCAACTCACAAGGGGAAACCTTTCAACCCACTCTGGAATGAGTAGCATTCGATCGTCACAACTCTAGTAAACGTCTCTAAAATATTCTCATGGCTTCCCTTAAAGCTTTGGCTCCAGCCTCGGAAGCATGTCCTCACTAACCCAGGCTAAAGGCTAGAGGAACACATGAACACCCCCTGCATCATCTCTAAGGACACCTCCAACAGCACAAATGCCCAAGCTTCCAGGATAGGAGCCATTGAAAATAAGCCTCCACAATACATTTGGCAAAAACTTCCAAAGGGCCTTAACACTTTCTTCGAAGTGTTGTCAACCACTGCTACCCAATTTCTAAGCATATCTATGTCTGACATGCTGATCTAACTATTGGGATAAGGCTTAGATGATGGTGATGTGAAATCTTCCGGAACTCTTTCCTCGCAAAAGCGCATTAAGTTCTTCAGAAGGTATTTTGCTGCCCCCCCCCCCCCCCTGCAGTCCTTCACTTTGCTTCTCTCGGTGATCACAATCCTAAGAATCCCTAGGAATTTTAGGGCCAAGGTCTGCTCTCCCAGCCACATATCATCCCCAAAACAAACATTATTCCAACTATTCTTGAAGATCTGCCCACCCTTTTTTTTAATAATTCCCAACCTAGCTTATAGTTTTCCACACACTGGACCCCTTATTGTACCCATCCTTTTTTATTCCCACCAAAGAAGAAAATGGTAGTGACGAATTCAAAGTACATGTGGCATACATTTAAGGTAAGCCAAGCCCTCCAAATCCTGGGTATCATCTGGATAGAGTATCACCAGAATTTAAGAAGTGGTATACAATGTCTTCTAGAACAGGCTTCAGAGTACGGATGCAGGGGAATGGACCCCGTACTTCTCCCATGCAAAGCAACTGATCTACTATGTGAGCTACACGCCTCCGATATATCAAGGATATTAATCATGGGTATTGCATAAATTCCTGAAATTGTAGCTTTGCTAACAAAGGGAATTTGGAATTCAAAACTTACCAGCAACAAACAAGGGCTTACAATTGTATCTTCTTTTACCCTTGATTTGTGCTGCTCCCATGCAAAGCAACTGCTCTACTATGTGAGCTACATGCCTCCGATGTATCAAGAATATCAATCATGGTTATTGCATAAATTCCTGAAATTGTACCTTTGCTAACCAAGGGTAATTGGAATTCAACACTTACCAGCAACAAAGAAAATCTTGTAATTATACCTTCTTTTGCCTCGATTTGTGCTACTCAAAATTCTGATCGGATGACGAACACGGGCACATGCATGACAGCAAGAAAACACAGTGCAAAAGTTATCCCGCTGGCAGCAAGTGCATAGTTTCATATGGAGATACAACAGGAAGTCATAGAATTGAAGTTTCCAAGAGAAACGCTCCTTATATTGTGGCATGCAGCAATGGAGAATGTCAGTGAATTTTCTCGGATGTGTTGGATTGGACCTATCAGAATCTATTATGCTTCAATGAGATAAGAATTGGTTTTGTCTGTATTCAAACTGTCTTCCCTGCCACACACACACACAAAAAAAAAAAAAAAAAAAAAAAAAAGTCAAAGGGAAAAGAGCAAATAAAAATCCGTGTGAAACTGCCTTCAGTAAATTTAAGATTAGTTAGACATCAAGCATCATATAACCTTCATTTTTCACAAGCTTTGTGGATATGGTTGAGGACTTGTATGACCCTCAAGGCCTCAACCAAAAAATACGTGTATTCTCCTGTACTTTTTTTAACAACTGAGGTCCATGGCTTGGTCATCCAACAGGCCCAACAATAGATGACCATGACCAAAAATCCCTTTGGTGGGACAGTCTAACCCTTACAATGGTTGCCTCCACAGTAGATGACCAAAAAAAAAAAGAGCTCATTTGGGTTGTGGAAGACTTCCATACTGTCATAATCAGGGTGTTGTAGAACTATAATAGCACAGTCGAGACTTAAGGTGACTTGACTAGGAGGGATTCCCTCTCTCTTTTGGTAGGAATGAGAAGGCTTAGGACACCCCAATTTGTTACTTATTTTATTGAGTAAAATTCAGCTAAAGCAAAAGAAATTTTAAGGTGCAGGAGCTCAATAGTTGACGCGTATGGAAAAGGAGAGTCAAGGACCGTCATGCAGAAGGACCATTCCGAGCCCCTTCACAATTCACCCTAGAATACATGGAAAAACAGAAAGAGTTGTAATTTTGAGCATCTCAGCATGTATTGGCAGCATCATGTTACCCCAAAAAACGGGCATCACAATCTAGCAGCAATCATACACAGGAGGATTGCTAATCCCACAGGCACCTTTACCCAGTACTTGTGCCAACTTGGCACATGTGGGACATCTGAACCATGTATGATGTGGACCATATTGGGCAAATGATCTGGTGCAAATCTGGCTGGTCTACTCAGTGGATTGGCCTATTTTTTACCTAGATCATCTTCATGGTGAGGCTAACATAATGTATGGCTTAGGTGTCCCATGTATGCACCAAGTGGGAATGCATGCCACATGTAATGGTATGTTCGGAGAGTGGTGCATGTTGAGCTAGCAAACCAAAAAGGTCCATACATGAATACACATGATGTTGAGAGAGTTTCAAGTAGGGCTGTTAATGGTCAGGTTCGGATTGGGTACAGGTATACTCATACCTGAACCTCCTAAGGGGGTCAAACTTGGGTTTGGGCCCTGATACATATTTGTGGTATCAGACCTGTACCCAATCAGGTTTGGATACATGTTGGGACTTGCAAACATAGCTTCAAATCAGCCACAGCCAAAGTCTTAAATGGACGCTAGTGGTTAATAATAACTCGTTGATTTTAATAAACCTATGTAATAGACGATTACGTGATGTTGGTAGGAGCTTTGTGCTTTCATTGCCAATCCCAGGTCTAGATAAAGGAGGGTTGCATCAAGTTGGCAGCTGGCGTGAAACTTTTGCTTTAACTTTCATAATGAATCCTGACAATATGACATTGGTGGAACATGATTTGTGTAGACAGCCCCAATAGTCGGGGTAAGGCTTAGATGATGATGATGATGATGATGAATTGTTAGGTTATATAGTATATAGAAAGATATTATTGTGTGTGTGTCTGTACACACACACACACACATTTAATTAATATGATTAGGTAAGGTACCTGACTTGACCTGAATTTTTCCTTTAAAAAAAAAAAAAAAAAAATCTGTTGGAATGGTGACTTGATTTGATATTTAAATGGGTCTACGATGGTGAACCCTGTTGGGAATCTGCGTAAGCAAACCCCAAATTCGGATCACATGAGTTTAAGAAAACGTGAACCAAGCAATCACAAAGCACACAATTTTACATGGAAAAACCCTTGCGGGAAAAAACCACGGCACAAAGCGACAACAAATCACTATGAAAGCAAAAGGTACAAGAGATGGAATCACTTACAATGCTCAAAAAACCCTCGTTTTCTCCTCCCCAAACCCTAGAAACGTTTAACCCTCCTTATAATTAACCATAATCCTGTTTACACCCATATATATAGTGCCACACTCGAAATAGGAAACAATTCCCACAATTCTACAAAATCATGCGCTTTTGTCGATGTGATTGATAGCCATCGAAGGCTTGTCAATGGGATCAAAGCCTTCTTTGATGGCATCGAGTAGCACCCCAAAAACTGTTCAGCGAGTGATTGGAATAAATCAGGAATTTCTCGATGGGATCAAGCATGTCTGTCGATGGCATCAACAAACCCTGTACCAGTCAGATTGAAGACATCTGATAACAATCTCCACCATGCCTTCAATCATCATGAACCACAACTCTAAGCTCCATCTCTAATCCCCTCCATCATAGCCTCACCATCGTCATCGCTTCTTGTGCACACTCTATCTCCATCAACCTTTCGCTAGACCCAGAGAAGTTGAACAGAATCAAAACTTCTTTACATGAACCACCTTTGTCAGCATATCTGCTTGATTCCCGCTCATGTGGATCTTCTCGAGAGTGACACCGCCTTCCTCAAGCACCTATTGGATAAAATGATGACGAACATTAATATGTTTAGTACGAGAATGGTAAATTGAATTCTTTGCTAAATTGATCGCATTTTCACTATCACAATTAACTGGCACGGCCTCCTGCTAAAGCCTGAGCTCGTTCATCATTCCTTGCAACCAAACACCTTCCTTGAATGCTTCCGTCACCATCATATACTCAACTTCTATTGTGGAAAGAAAAACCACAGACTAAAGCTTCGACATCCAACTGACCTTTCCACCCACTAATACAAACGAATAACTGAAAGTCAACTTTCTATTATCCACATTCCATGCATAGTCCGAATCTGCAGTTTACCAACTTTCCCTCTGGTTTTTGAAATATCAAGACGTAGTCCGCTGTACCTCGTGTATAACAAAGTAGCCATTTTATTGCCTCTCAATATTGCTTGCCAGGGTTTGACATGTATCTGCTCAAAACACCGATTGCATATGAAATATTTAGTCTTGTAGAGATCATGTCATACATCAAACTACCAACTACGCTCAAATAGGGCATACGAGACATCACTTACTTTTCTTCATCTGTAATGAGACATTATTCTGAATAAAACCTAAAGTGAGTAGCATGGGGTGTGTTAACTGGCTAAACCTTGTCCATCCCAAACTTCAAGGTACTCCGCCTAAGATAACTGTAATCCGCTCCTTTGTCTGTCTCTATATATATCTATGTTGAGAATCTTCTTTGCAGCCCACAGATCTTTCATTTCAAATACCCCTGACAACTAAGTCTTCAATATATTGATCTCAAACATCCTTTGACTGGCGATAAGCATGTCATCAACATATAATACCAATAGAATGAATCCTCTATCACTCAGTGTCTTAAAGTGGACACAATGATCATATTCACTCCCAGTAAACCGCTGACTCACCATGAAAGTATCAAACTTCTTGTACCACTACCTAGGCGACTGTTTAAGGTCATACAACAACCTCCTCAACCTGTAAACCTTATTCTCTGACCTCTTTTCTTCGAACCCCTCTGGTTGTTTCATGTAGATCTACTCTTCCAATTCCCCATGTAGGAAAGCAGTCTTTACATCTATCTGTTCTAGCTCAAGGTTGCATTGGGCAACCAGTGCCAATACAAACCTAATAGATACCTGCTCGACAACCGACACGAATATCTCACTGAAGTCAATACCTTCTTTCTGAGCATACCCCTTCGCTACAAATCTTACCTTGTACCTGTCATGTTTCTTCTTGTAAATCCAGTTGCACTCGCCCAAAGGGAAGCTCCACCAGGTCCTACGTCTCATTCTTGTACAGAGAATCCATTTCGTCTTGCATCGCTGCCATCCATTTCTTAGTATCTGAATCATCCAGTGCTTCCTGGAAGATTGACGGATCCCCCTCATATGTAATAAGGGCGAATGCAATGTTCAAGTTATCTCTATATCTCATTAGTAATATATGATCTCACAGTGGATTTCTCCTCACGGGTGGCTGCTCCACCTGCTCCTGTACCTGTTACTGTTGCTTAGCTTCAACATGTGTTTCGCCCTTGTCAATTTCAACGTCTATCACTGTTAATTTTTCTGATTCCTTGTGTTTTTCCTTACGTAACAAGGAATCCTCATCAAACCTGACGTCACGACTGATCGTGATCTTCCGTGTCACCCGATCATACAACTTGTATCCATTCACACCATCAGCATAGCCAACAAAGATACACTTCTTAGTACTTTGGTCTAACTTATTTCTCTCAACTGACGGTACATGAGAGTAAGCATCGCAACCAAAAACTTACAGCCCTGAGTAATCAACATCATGATCGCTCCACACTTCTTCTGGAATTTTACACCCAATCAGTGTAGACGGCGACCGATTCACTAAGTAACAAGTCGTGTTAACAGCCTCAGTCCATAGCTCCTTACCTAACCCAGCATTGCTCAACATGCTTCGGGCTCTGTCCAAGAGATTCCGATTCATCCATTCTGCTACACCATTAGGCTCTAGTATAAGCATAATTGTGTTATACTGCATGATCCCTTCATGTTTACAAAATTGGTTAAATTCATTAGAAGTGAATTCACCTCCATTATCTGTCCTCGAAACTTTCAACTTCCACCCTGACTGTTTATTCACCATCGATTTCCACACTTTGGTGGCAAAATGTCGGATTTGTATTTCATAAAGTACACCCACACCTTTCTAGAATAGTCACCTATGAATGATACAAAGAATAATGCCCCACCTCTAAAAACAATGGGCAAAAGCCCCCATACATTAGAATGCACATAATCTAGAATATCCTTACTGACATGTTTTCCCAACTTAAAAGATAACATTGACTATTTACCTAACATACAATGCTCATATATATTCAAATCAATGTTTCAAATGTAGAAATCAAGGAACGATCAGAAAGCACCTTCATGCCGCGCTTGCTCATGTAGCCTCGACGTGCATCCCACAAACGTGCCGACGTGGACTCCGCTACAAACGTTGTAGCTTCACTCGATACCGTATTCCTTATCAACCTGAAAAAGTTACCATTCAGTTGTGCCTTCATCACTACAAGTGCCCCTTTTGGAACCTTCAGGACACGATCAAAACCGGTGAATTTACGCCCAATTGCCCAAGAGCTCCCAGAGAGATCAGATTCTTCTGTAGGTCGAACGTGTCTCACATCCGTCAAGACGTGTTCCATCTCATCGGAAATCTTGTTGCACACTGATCTAGTTCCAACAACCTTACAGGCAACATCATTGCCCATAAACACTTGGCCACCATCACGCTCGTTGTACGTAGTGAACCAATCTCGATGCAAGGTCATGTGGTATGACGCCCCCGTATCCAAAATCCACTCATCATTGAGGTAGTTGGATTTGGATATGATCATGACATCACTAATGTCCACATCCTCACTCGACTCCGCTGCATTGGCCTCTTTCGGCACTTCATTTGCCTTATCTCCATTTTGGGCTTTAGGATTCCGGTAATCCTTCATCATAAGCCCATTTCTTCCACAGTTCCAACACTTCATCTTCTCCTTGCCCTTAGACTTGGACCGTGAACGTGATGAATTACCTTTCTCCCACTCTAAATTCCTTCCCCTAGCTACCAACGCATCCGTAGAGGAACCCGCGTAGGCTGCGCTACTATCCTTTTTTCCTCAACGCCCTCAACTGAAGTGCTGAGATGACAGACTTAACATCAATGGTCTCTCTACTATAGCACATAGTGTCTACGAAGCCATCATAAGACTTTGGAAGAGAGTTCAACAGAATTAGGGCCTGATCTTCCTCACCCATCTTCACTCCATGCTCGTCAATTTGCAAAGGATCTGATTGAACACGATGATGTGTTCATTAAGATCTGACTTGTCTGCCATCTTCGGATGATAGAATTGCTTCTTCAGGTACAGACGATTCGACAACGACTTCGTCATGTACAAGATATCTAACTTCTTCCCAAGTCCTGTGGTGGTCTTTTGATCTAGAACATTGTATACGACATCGTTCGCCAAACATAGTTGGATGGATGATTTTTGCTTTCATCTAACTCGTCCCACTCTTCATTGCTCATGGACGTTGGACGCTTCTCAACACTAAGAAGTACATGTTGCAACCCTTGTTGAACTAGGAGGCCTCTCATCTTCACCTTTCAAAGTTCGAAGTTATTATTATTATTATTTTTTTCCGGTGGACTTCTCCATTTTATACTTCAAGTTTGATCCCTTAATCGTTATAATGTCAATCCAAACTCGAATCCCAACATTATCTCTAATACCACTTGTTGAGAATCCACGGAAGCAAATCCCGAATTCGGATCACATGAGATTAAGCAAACATAAACCAAGTAATCACAAAGCACACACGATTTTATGTGGAAAAACCCTTACAGGAAAAAGCTATGGGCACAAAGCGAATCACTATGAAAGTAAAAAGTACATGAGATGGAATCACTTACAATGATCGGAAAACCTTCTTTTTCTCCTCTCTAAACCCTAGAAACGTTTAGCCTTCCTTGGAATAAATATTAATCTCGTTTACACCCATATATATAGTGTTGCACCCGGAATAGGAAACAATTCCCGCAATTTTGCAAAACTGCGCGCTTCTATCAATGGGATTGAAAGCCATCAAAGGTCTGTCGATGGGATCGAAGCCTTCCTCGATGGCATCGAGTAGCACCCCAAAAACTGTTCAGCGAGCAATTGAAATAAATCGGGAGTTTCTCAATTGGATCAAGCATGTTTGATGTAGAGCAGGTCGCGGACAATTTCATGGCCAAGATGGATCAGAAAAGGCCCGGTCGACGACAGCAGTGATCCGAATCGTCGGACCTTAGATCGGGCATATCTCACAATCTGAAATGAGTTATCGAGCGTAAAATATTTGATTTTGGGGTAGAACGAGCTACATTAGCCAACTAACCCTGCTACGCCAGGTTGTGTAAGTCGGATTTGCGAAATAACCCCGGATCGACGGTCATTTCCCTATTTTAATTTCATTTTTACTATAAATAGTAAGTTTTAGTTTGATTATAACTCTTCATCCGTCGGCCTTCAAGAGTTGCGCCCAACATGAAAAGAGCTTAGAATAATTAGGAGAACGGTTTAGTGAAGCCAAATAGGACACTTACTATTTTTGGCCGAAAACCTTGCGCACTAGTAGACATTACGACCGTCTATAAATAGTAAGTTTACTATTTATAGTAAGTTGCGAATTCTAGGAGTTTTGGTTGTAGTTTGCTTCTGATTTCTCTCCCATTGCTTGGTATCCCTATTTAAGGGGTTGTGAACTCGTTTATTTCATTAATTAATCAATTTCGAATTTTATAGAATTTATTTTCTATTTTGCTTGCTTTCTTTCTCATGGATTTGAGAAGCCTCTGTGAGGAGTCCAAAGAAGTTCCGTGAATTCGGAACAATTATCCTCTTGAGGGAGATGGTGCTCGACCTCATCACGTTCATCCCTACGTCAATGTCCTTCGATGGATTGACAGGCGCTTAATGGGATCGAGTGGTTTTTCGATCGCATCAACAGACCCTATTTTAGTCAGATTGAAGACATCTGACAACAAATCCAAAACTGACCCAATTTTTAAATGCGTTCAATCCAAACCCATCTAAATTGGGTCGGGTAACTCGAGTCTGGTGGATCTAAGAACCCATTGATTGCTTTTCTAGTTTCATAACTTCTCCAGGAAGGTCCTAATATTGTCGATAATGAATTTATAGAAAATCTCTTCCTTGATCAACTGAAACTGAAATTTTTATATTAAGAAAATGCAAATAATATAAATACAACTGGGAATCCATGTGAAACGTGCTTCCTTTATTTGGGGGGGGGCTTTGAGAGAGATTGTACCTCCAAGGCATGGTGAGGGAGAGTACACATGTAGCATCTAATGCCAAGTTCTAGATATGTATAAAATAAAACACGCACCATGATGAGAGCCTTAAGGTTGTAGCAGACAACCAAAAAAGATTCAACTTTGAGGCCAAAAGGTGATCTCATTAAATGCTTACAGAAGGAGGGTTGGCCAATAAGTTGCACTAACTTGATGAAGCTGTAAGATGGAATTGAATCTGCTCGAGGAAGTTTGAAATACATACCAAATTGAATATTAAGTCCCAAATGAGATGCTTGAACTTATTAATCTTCTTCAATTAAATAAAGAACCATAGGAAAAGGGACGATAGTGCCTAGAGGTGTCTCAACCCTAGGGTTTCCAAAAGATTTGCTCTTTCAGAGTTGCTACTTGCTACAAGTCACGGGAAAATAAAAGAAGATTTATTCAATGGAAATATTCAAAATCATGTCTATAGTGGCTGTAAGACTTGTACACACAAATCCCTAGCTAATTGTAGAAAGCCAACGCTTGAACCCTATCGGTCCATTCCTATTTCCCTAAATTGTCCAATTGTCCCAACTATTCCTATTGCAAAATGTAATAAAATAAATAAACCAAATAAGCAAAAATAACTAAGTAAAATAAAATAAAAAAACCAAATAAGCAAAAATAACTAAGTAAAATAAAAATAAAATAAAGAAACCAAATAAGCAAAAATAAGTAGGGGGGGGGGGAGAGGAGTCAATTGACTTTACTATACAGACAACTCTATGGGTTCGTTGGGCTGTAAAATTGTGCTAAACCACAAAAAAAAAAAAAAAAAAAAAAAAAAAAAAAAAAAAAAAACCACTCTACAGTTTGTGCATAGACCATAAAAAGGTAGTCAATTGGATCTGTGGGCCCCACAGTACAATCAGCCCATTGATATAGTCTAGATCTTAAGTCAGGATCCTTGATATGGTCCAAATCATCAATCACTTCAATCTGGACAGTTAATTTAGTGGACCCTTGGATTGTTTTATTCTTCAATTGGGACACCTCGATGAGCATGATCTTCAATCATGACCCTCAGATGGGCTTCACCTTCAATAAGATGAGCATGATCTTCAATCAGCCAGCAATTGGGTCCAAGCTGGACTCAGATTTGATAATCGGATAAGTCCTACATCAGCTCTTTTCAATACAGCAGTGTTAGAAGAACCAAGTAAGGACTGTGGGGAATGGAAATTAGAAAAGAAAACTAATGACAATTGTAACAATAATACAACAGCAAGAAGCACAGAAGAAATCAGAAAAGGGAAAAAAAAAAAAAAAGTTTGATCGTACAAGAACCATGTTGCACTGAAAGCATAACTTGTGCTGCTTCCTGATAATAATATATATGCTGCCATCTGAAATAGACTTCCTGGCATGATGCATGCCAGAGAAGTTCATTTATAATGAAGATAAGTGGGTCATACATCGAGGCAGTCCTTGATGCCCTGCTCAAATCTGTCAATGGAAGTTATCGTATCCATCAGGCTGTCTTCCAACTTCTGCCTGCAGCACAGAAGAGAAATTAAATAACAACAGCTAAGCTGGAGCAAACCGATAGTCCTTGGCTTAGTGGTAAGTTGTACAAGCAGCCAATTTAGTTCAAACTAAATTCAAAAAATCTGCACTGAAAACTATGTTTTTCAAAGAGAAGATCCTGCATATGAGGCCATGACCTTCAAAAAGAAGAGATATAACCATCGCAATGCCCACAATGTGCACAGCGTGGGATGTGTCAAGGTGAAACATCAATGCAACTTTGCACTAAACAAAATTCATGAAATACAGTCATGCCCAGCAGGGCCATCATTCAACCATGATGTCTGCAACCATCTCAATGGCCCCACAGTCTCAACGTTTAAGAAGTGGACTGCTAGTGGAAATTTAACAATTTCATATGAGAGATAGTAAACCATAGAAGTAACGCATGAAATCCAGGCAATAACCACGACAATAGGCCACAATTCAATTGAAGCATAGTGCTATAGTAGTGGCCCCATGAAAACAAAATAATGATTTTGATACTTGATAAAGCCTACCTAGTAACAAATTATTATTTTTTTTTGTGGGGGGGAGGGGGGATTTAACTGGGCTCGAACCCATGACCTAAATGCTGAAACGCACTCTGTTGAGAAGTAGAAGTGCTTAAGTAATAAAAGTCATCCCAATCAGCAAAAGAAAGGTGGGATGGGAAGAGATGAACCCTCATTCTATTACCATAGAACTATGAATGCACATTATTTTTACAAATTAAAATGGTTCTTCAGGACTGATGCTTGTTATGAAAGGGCGTACCTATCAGAGGCAAGTTGAAGATCGCTACTGCTTATCACATCATCAAGGAAGCTAAATGATCTGCAGTGATGAGAAAACAATCCTCAAGGAAAAAGATGACAACAACTAAGATATGATTTGGATATATCAGTTCCCAATAGAAATGATGAAGTGCTTATTGATAAGTTATTTAGAAGATACAATTTAGATTCATTTCAGTGAACCAGAGAATAGTACTTGCACAAATTAATATTGACTATTCATCAGCAGAAAAATTCCTCAGTTGCATGGTGCTTTGTGCGACAACTGACATGTTAAACATGCAGATCTCTCCTGATAGAAGAAAAGAGAAGGAAAAAAAAAAAGATACAAGCATCTGGACTGAAAAAAGGAATCCACCAAAAAACTCCTCACTTTGCATCAGAATCCAATAATCAATTTGCATTCAATGAATTTATTACTATACTTCCAGCTGATGCGAAAACATGAGAGAAGTCCAGAATGAAAAGCTACAAGGATGAAATCCAACCTCAGCAAAAATTTTAAAGCCCTGGGTATAAGAAGCACAATTACAAAAGAGAAAATTGAATAACCTATGAAGACCTGTAACTACCACAGTTAAGGAACTCAATAAGTTGACGCATACCAGTTTATCAGATGGGTTGCCAAATAATAACAAGATATATAATGCACCCTTGCAAACTGTAGCACAGGGGCGCTTAATGTGCAAACTCTCAAGCATTCTAGGGGTGGTCCACGCTGTGATGTGCACATGAAATCCACTCTGACCATGTGTCAGCTCGTGTTAGGCCCAAGGACCAAAGTTCAGCTCGATCCACTATTCAGGTAGGCCTCACCATAGGGGAACACTGAATAGGACAACACCCACCCTTCCAATTGTTTCCCTTGGTGCGGCCCACTTGAATCACGGATGGGTCTGGTTTTTAGGACCTGGTCGGAGTGGATGTCACATACACAGCACAGTGGGTCCCATAGAATATCAAGGGTGGGAGTCCCCCTTCAAACTGTTTCACTTGTTGTGGCCCACCTAAATCATGAATGAGCCTACTTTTTGTGCCTTAGGCCTGACATGGGGTGACGCATCTGATGGTCGAAGTAGATGTCACATACACACCATGGTTGCCCTGAATAAAATCAACGGAGGGTGTCCCCCTCCCAACTACTTTCCACAGTGAGGCCCACCTGAATTATAGAACGGACTGTGTTGGTCCCTAGACCTAACTGTTGAAGTAATTAAGTCCCTTGATATACATTGATACACCACACTTTGACAGCTTGAGCTTTTGGAGTGAATGGTTGTTTGACACTAACATGAGCTGACACATATGATGGGTGGAGAGGATTTCAAAAAAGGTTATGTGACAGGACACTGGAACCCATTACACAATACGAGGCTGTAACGACTGTTTTGAAAAAAAATGGCTCATTACGAGCATGTAACAGCCATAACAGGCCAATACGAAGCTGATACATTTTCTTCCTTTAAAAAAACTTTGACCATTACAACCCGCATCATAACAGTCATAAGGTTGGCCATTATGGCCACTGTTACCATTTTTGAATAACGAATACCTTGGCAGGAAATGGTCCTTTTGTTTTCAACAATCATACTAGTTACTCATGTGTAGGAGAGAAGAACGAAGTAGTCATTTGTGAAGTGAGATGTGTTTCCCAGTTGGTAAGCTTAAAAGGCATGGTGAGCAGCTAAAAGAACACCTTAGCTTCTCGGATCAGATAAACATAATAACTGTGAGAGACAGGCAGTTATCCAGATACCAAAAGCCTACTCTGTCGAGCTTCCCACTGGGGAAGACCATACACATACGCGAACACAACACTCATCAGGAAACAAGTCAACAAATTTTGAAGTCAATAGTTGTTCTTTCATGTAATTGGATTATGCCCATGATGAAGCCTTGACGAAATTGCCCCTATCTGAACTGTCTCAGTCAAGCTACTTTCCTAACTAACGGAATTTTCAATTCAACTATATAAAAAGAAAAGTAATTGGTGAGTATTGACAATTAGGGATTCCAAACAGGTGTAGGTTCAAAAGAGAGGAAGGATAAGAGCTACCTTATGAGATTATCCAACATAGCCTCAGCTTCCAACTTAACAGGATCTTTGTCATCAAGTAATGAAGATGCATTTTTCACAATCAAACGGAATGTGCAAACCTGCCCAAGAAATGAATAATGAAAGTGTTGGAATTCAGTTTCATAGCAATTCAAATTTGAATTATATAATAAAAAAAGATGGTGTATAGAAAAAGAGACAGAACCTCAACTCCAGTTTGGGCTTGAAATGCGACAAATGAGTTCCTCTGTTGAGGAACGCAGTCCCTTGCTGCAGATTTCAGCTGCGTCTGGACTTGTTCCATGTCTGTCGTTGTGGTAGAAGATCCTGAATCCATCGCAGCTGAGAGAGAGAGAGAGAGAGAGAGAGAGAGAGAGAGAGAGAGAGAGAGAGAGAGAGAGAGAGAGAGAGAGAGTGAGAAGGAGAAATGAAGAGGGAATGGAAGAGAGTGAGGGCAGGGAAGGAGGAGTACAGAGTAATGAAAAGGTAGAGCGGAGAGTTTGACGTGAGGAATCTATGGGAGCTAAGAGGAACTTGGAAGCTTTCTTCTTTTGCTCTTTCAGCCATTCCTTGGGTCCCGCTGTTTTTCTCATTCAACAATTTCATAAATTATAAATTAATTTATTTTTTTTTTTTTTGAAAAAAAAAAAACAGAGAGGAAAAGAAGAGAGAGAGAGAGAGAGAGAGAGAGAGAGAGAGAGAGAGAGAGAGAGAGAGGAAAAAGGAATTGTCAGAGAGAGAGAGAGAGAGAAAAAAGGAATTGTCAGAGAGAGAGAGAGAGAGAGATGCGTACGGATGCCGAGAGAGAAAGCCTGGGAAGGAGTAGGGGTGGTGATGAGAGAGGAGATAATGGAGAGGAAAATGGCATTTCTTCGAGGTGTTTTGGTTGAGATAATAGACTCTGAGAGAAGGAAGGGTGGTGGAGTGGCTGTGAGAGTGGGATTGGGGGTGGGAGTGGTGAGGGAGCACCTGATAAGGTGGCCTCCTCCGCTTGTCATTCTTCTTCTCTCTCTCTGCTTTACTTTCTCTCACCCTTTCATCCTTCTCCACTTTTACGTTGTAATATCTGTCTAACTAAACCGGGAATGGATTAAATGAGGATGGGGTAACAGCTTAGTGGATGAGGTGCTGACCTCGGGGCCCACCTTGATGTATGTGTTATTTATCCACGCCCTCCATCCTTTTTTCAAGCTCATTTTAGGGCGTGAGCCCAAAAATGAAGCAGATACAAATCTCAGGTGGACCACATCACAAAAAACAGTGGTGATTAACCATTAAAAACTTCTTATGGCCCACCAAAGCTTTTGGATCAAGCTTATATCTGTGTTTTCGCTTCATCCACATGTTTGACTTTATCAAAATGTTGGATGGTAAATAAATTTTACGATGGTCACTAGGAAGTTTTTAATGATAAGCGTTTAATCATTACTTTTTCCTGTAGTCCTGAGATTTGGATATGCATCATTTTTGGGCTCATCACGTGAGCATAGGTGGGGCCACAATCAAGGCCTCACCCACTAAGCTGATACCCCCCTCACCTTATTCATGGCCAACTAAACGGCCCAAATCATGGTCGGGCCAGACCTTACCATGCGGCAACCTTGCAGGAACATTCATTAGCGTCCAGCCCTACCTCTGTGGGACCCACCGTGATGTATGATGTTATCCATCTCATCTATCCATTTTGCCAAATCATTTCAGGGTATGAGCCCAAAAAATGAGGCCGATCTAAGGCACAAGTAGACCACACCACAGGACCCACCATTGAAACTTTTCTAGGGCGCACCATGATGCTTGATGCTTATTTGCCTAGTTATAGAATGGGCCCCACAGAGCCCCTGACTAGGGCAGGACTGAGGGCCTGTTTGGGAGCGTGGATTTGGAACCCCCTGGATTTAGAAACCCCAATATGCAATCCTCCAAGTGTGTTTGGCACCCTAGAGTGTGAATCAACTTTAATCCAAAAGTACCTATGTATGTAAATCAACTTTATTATCTCTAATTAGTAAGATTCGTAATTTTTGACATAATGGTTGTGATGAGCCTGCTGAAATATATGCTTTGTCTAAAAATGATGAAATTCGAAGTCTCGGATGGGCCGCAAGCACAGGATCATGTCTGAGTGACTAACCAATGATTTTTAATCGCTGATTAACATGGACAATGTTTGGACGGTGCTGATCATCATTAGTGGGCCATGTGCCCAATAGAATAATAGTATAGTGACACACATGTTACACCTGCAACTATTGAAATGATTTGAAATGATTTTAGGTGTAATCCAAGCTCTCACGGTGGATTGCAAACCCCCTTAAAGAGGGGATTTGAAACCCCCTGTTACTTTACGCTGTCAAACAACCAGGGGATTTGAAAACCCCTCCAATCCACGGTGCCAAATGACCCCTAAATTCCCTTCACCCCAATAAATCCTAGTTAGAGACTCGGATAATACGTTCAATGTGACAAATATCACTGTTTCAAAATATTGCCATATTTTAAAATATTCTAATATCATTGCAATATAACGACTCTAAAAATAATAAAATTGCGAAGGCATTTGTGTTAAAATATACATATTTATTTATTAGTTTGGAAAATTATTTTCAAATAATTTTAGCAATCGGTAGGTGCTGCTAGCCATTGTAGGGGTGGACCCCCATGTCAAGTAATGGCCCCCCTTTATTTACTCTTACAGTTTGGGTTGCAACCTGTCGGCCAAGAGCTGATATTTTGGGCCTTCGTACATTTGCTTAAATCCTAGCCCATCTGACCTGAAACACCGAGCCCCAGACCCAACTTGCCAGCCTCTACGCTCAACCTCAATTTTACAATGTCGCTGGTTCAGCAGCCACTTGCTCCTGCTTGAGTGGGACACGGATCAACCATCTGCTGCTGCTTGAGACTGTTTTGACACGAGCCAACTGCATCGGGTCAGGGACAGGCCATGGTTCAAAAAACCCAAAAATTCGACTCAATGTTTTGCTGAAAATTACACAGCATGTCAGGTTGAGACCTGATTAATTTCTCTTTGTCAGAAGCCTCCAAATTTCTTATTAATGGAAATGATTGAAACTGCTGCTGCTGTTATGCTTACAAAATGAAGTAGGAGATGGCCTCAAATTTCTTATGGATGGAAATGATCTACGCTGCTGCTATTATGCTAACAACATGAATAAGTAGGAGAAGGCAATCTAGACATGCATTCTGAACCACACATCCCGTATTATTGCAACTGCACAGACGTCCATCAATTAAAATGTTGATAATCTAAATGTTGTTGTGTTTAACTTGTTAACTATATGTTAAAAGTAGTACCAACATGGTGCTACTGTGTAAGATACATGGCTGATATCGCTTAAAAAAAAAATAATAATAAAAAAAAGCCCCTAACATATAGAAGGCATCTGCTTGAACTGGTGTAACATCAACCACTGGAATAATCACTTATGGCGGTTTCCATGTTGGTGCTGCTGCATGTGCACTCTGTTGTCATTACGTGTCCTATCAGCATACATGGGTAGGCGAATAATCTCATGTATCTCTTTCAGTAAAACTTCCCCCGTTATGTTATCTGTGATGCTTCGCATTACCTGTTCTTGACGAGAAGCTCCATCAGTAGAGTGCAGCTGTATCTACCATGGGCAAGAAGAGAGAAAATATTCAGGAGGAGAGACTACCTTCGTGTAGGTAAAAAATTCATTCGGGGTTGCTTTGTCTGTCCTCGTGCGCATGTATACCCAGGACTGCTCCTCTGAGTTCCAACTGCACTCAATAATCTTCCCCGAAAATGTGGAGGGGTCTAATTCACCTGCAAGTTTAGGTTCGTATTCTTCAAGGAATGAATTTTTGGACTACCATGGCCAAAAGTAAATATAAACAAACAAAATAGAGCAGGAAATGACATTGCCGGATCTGCAGGGATGGAAGTCTCACAAAAAGAAGCAAGCAGCAGCAACTTCAGACTACCTTTCAAAAAAAAAAAAATTGTTTGATTGTCTAGCTTAATCAGCATTGGTGATAAGTACCGAACCAGGCACCGCCTATATTTTAAACTAACCTTTTCTTCAATTAGCACCTTGCCTAAATTATTGCTAGCGACGAGTAAACCAAACAGTTCCTCATCATCATTCCGGAAGACCAATTGTTTGCTTTCACAGAAATGGCAAAAGAACTGAGCAGACTCAAATGCAAAAGATCCTACTTTAAGGACTGTTTGGATTTGTGGATTTTAAAAAAAAATAAAATGGAGTTTTTTGGGAAACTCCATATCTAGAAAACAGTAAGAAATGAAAATCTGTTTCCCATGATTGTCTTCATTTACAAATCTATATTCATGGAAAATTTGTTGCCAGTCTAGGCAAGGAAACTAAAGGGGGGCATTTTTCAGGAAATGAGAGAAATGGAAATGACATTTTCAAGAAATTTACAAAAACAAACAAAAAAAATGCCATTTTCATGGATATGACATTTCATCAATTTATATTTCAACAAATCTAAACAGGCCCTTAGAGCTTGATCTGAATTGGTATTTTCCAAGTGCTATGACAATGCTGCTAATCTTGTGTTGCAAGGATAAAAGGTTTGAGCCTTTGACACAAGGCTTGAATTTTTATTTTTTTTTCTCTCAAAACTGCAGCCAAAAATTCAAGAGTTCGAACGAATGCTGTACCATTCGAGATGGTAATTGCAGGCATACAATTCCAAACAGCAGAATACAACAGTAAGTGTTTTTTCCCCCAAAAGTTTTCTGCCTTCTGTCGTTTGGTAATGACAAGCCGTAGTTGTTGTGATCATCATCTTAACCTTTCCCCCCAGAAATTTTGGGTTGGTTTCTAAATGGCAAAGTTTTTATAATCGGTTGCCCAGCAAACATCAAACTTCCTCTTTTAGATGGAGTTTTGGAAGCAGCACACCATGGGAAAGGGCTCGCATTGACACCATTCACATGCCAACACAGTCCCACCAAATGGCGACCTCCAGCTCAACCATTACATCCATGCCCCAAAGGCGAGCTAGCAATGTAGGGTCATGGAGGGGCAGTTGCCACGCAAACCGCTAAGAACGAATCACCCACATGGAAAGCCATGCTTGAGTAATTGGCCGCTCAAAATAGCAGGGTATTATCCACTGAAACATGCTCACATGGCAAAATGGAAAAAGAATAACACCAAAAGTAGTGATATTTCAACTGTGCTGCCAAAACAGCTCCCACTTATCCAACACCTCTCAAGTCTCAAGTCATTTCACAAAGTGGGAATAGAGTTGAGAGTGCTGAACCTATAAAAAGAACTATTGGTTTGCATTCATTGGGCATAGATTGCATAGTAGTGTCCAAAAAGGTAAATGAAAAGGAGCAAATGACTGAGATTAATCAGTCAAATACTCAATATCATTTATAAATATAGCATGCCGACTTATGACATACAACCAAGCTCATGGACAGGACATGAAAATGACCACCATCCATTCACCCTGTCATTAAACAATCTTAACAATCCTCAAGGCTTACAGCGTGTTTCCCCAAGCAAGTTGAGCAAAAACCCTTACATGGGTCATGATCTGTTCACTTGTTGGATTTAGAACTATGTGAGTATACATAGAGGAATGATAAAAGGAGTGTCACATGCAGGACTGCACTCATCCACAGACACACATATAGAGAAAGGAGTGTCACATGCAGGACTGCACTCATCCACAGACACACATATAGAGACAGTGCGACCTGATTGTCACCTTAAATGGGCCTGCCTGTGTATCATCATCTGTTTTGGCTGGTTGCAGATGGGCCCCGCTGTACGGGCACCAATGAAAGCTTGTCACTTATTCTTTTTCTATCATTTTCTTTTGGTGTGCATGTCTTTTAGGTTACCTGAGTGATGCCCCTAGTGGGGGTGGCTAACAGTGAAGTGTGAACTGACAGAGGAGTGTACTAACAAGCTAACAAAAAAAAAAAAAAAAGTTACCTGAGTGATGCATGTTTTCTAATAGTGGAGCATATGTGTCTAATAATCTCAATGACTCAACTCTTGGACTTCAATTAAACATAGAAGATGTATTCATAAAAGAAGGGAGATTGGTAGCGCCAGAAACTACCCAAGTTAATTTCAAGAAATGGTAAATGCCAAAAGAGGCTTTATACTGAAATCATTTCATAATTAGAGTAAAAAGGTACAGGGGACCTCATATGCAAGGATTGGAGAACATGGTACGCAATTGTTGCACAGTATGAAACCAGTACTGTACATATTAAAAGCCATAGTGCCACTTAGTGCAGACTTTTGATAATTCAATTAGGAGAAGAGGGAAGATCGAACAAATGCGTGACTCAACCTTACATCTGTCTTAATATGGATCCCGCAATACAATACTTTGTATCTACACAAACTAAATGTGCAAAGAATTTGCAACTATATAAGCAAAAAATAAAAAGGGAAATTTGAGGTATGTGAATTAACCCTTCCATCACTTTTTCACATCTCTTTTTCACACGAGCAGGTAGTTCTTTATCTACACAAGCTCCTAATGAGAAGAGTGTGCCACTAAATACGTGAAAATTAAACTTCATACTGATAATTTGGTATCTTCTTCATAGGAAAATGAAAACTCAAAACTGAAGCACAGGCCAGATCAGTGACGATTCAGACATGCTAGTTATTTCCTGATATGATGTTCCACATGCACAGTTTTTCTGTTAGCACGTTTGAGTAAATTGGTTCCACAACAGCAGAGCACAGTGTAAACTTCTTTTCACAGATATGCAATAAGAAACTGCAGATGATAATAATAAATGCTTGAATGGAAGTGAAAAATAGGGGAAACAAAGCATGATGACAACTTCATTGTTGTCTTTGCATTATAGATGTTGAGGCAGAAAGAACATATTCACCTTTAAAAATAACACGACTCCGTTCCAATTGCTTCTTTTTACCTCTGTCAAAAAGATAAAGTCGCTGACTAATATCATCTCCCACCTGTAAGCATTAGTACCTCTTAAGTTTAAGTTGTGCGGAAGATTAGCATATTAAACCAATTAAGTCATCCATGTATAAGTCAAGAAATGACAGTGTCTACAGGGAGAGACAGCATGCAAAAAAAAAACCGACAAGCAACTATATCAAAGTCAACATTAAAACCTCAAACAGGAAATCGACCGAGTTCACTTCAGGATACTTCCACTTTAGAAGGCCTTCATGGGTTTTAGGTACATATGGATCATCCCAGCCCTGTAAAAAGAAAATTATCAGTATCATCACCGAATAATCTAATAATGCATAAATTTACCCAGCATCTACCATGTAGAATATGCACCTTTAAAAAAAAAAAAAAAAAGAAATCTGAAAGAGCTTTATTCATGAGTAGCTGAGATGTACAACCATTCAGGCGGGCCCCAACAAAAAGATCCGGGTCACGCCTATCATGTAGAACTCCTAGACAAGGCTATACAAGAAATTGCTACCATGTAGAATATGCACTTGAGCTAGATGGTACACACATAAAAGAACAGAAAGTTTCACTAGAAACATTGCCACGCCACTGCTAATCATGTATCACTAAGAAACTAGAAACTGCATTCAAGAAAATACACTGCATATGATAGAGAATTTGATTCTTTCTTTCTTTCTCTCTTTCTTTCTTTCTTTTTTCTTCGATAATTAAGATGGGCTCGGACCCGAGACCTTAATGTTGAAACGCACCGTCTACCATTAAGCTTAACATCTTGACGGATCATTTGTTAATATCAAGTGCAGTACTACTTTTCTCAACTGTAGTAGTAAAATATTAGTAGAACTTGATGCAATCATATTTGTTCCGGGCTACTTGATGCCGGTTCTGAGAAAATGGATGTGTTAAAGATGGAGTAAAGAAAAGGTTCTAGAGAACTTTTTTGGAAATCAACTAGGCAAATTAAGCAATATTTTACACTATAGTGGTACAATAACAAGGATATGTCTGCCTATGAGATTTGTTCCATCCAACCATCCATGATCAAGCAATATTTTATGCTACAGAGGTACTATAACAAGGAAATGTATAGCTATGAGATCCACTCTTCCATCCATCCATACATACATACTCCTTTTAAGTGGCCTTTCCATCCCTTCTAAGCCAGGATTCGATCAGGGAGCCACCAATCATGGTCCTTAATATTAGTACCGGGTGCCATATCAGCCTGTCCAAAAACTGATATGGTATAGCCATTCGATATCCATATCAGCCCTTATCTGTCAAAATGTCCAACATTCTGTCCCATAAAGAATGACTGCTCTTCAATTTGATTCATATGCAGTAATCACATAGAACTCCATAGGCAAATCTCCACTTTATCCACCCCAACTCTAATCCTACGAGCAACATCCTTCTCAATCTCTCTGTTGTCATGAATTATTGACCCAAGATATCGAAAATGATCATTTTTGGGTACTTGGTCAATAATCTTAACAAATGGCCACTCCTATCATTACTAAAATTGCATCCCATGTGTGTATAACACGCACGCTAGCGCACACACACATGGAGAATGATCAGTAGACCTATGTCAAACCCACGGTAATGTCTGTTAGACATCAAGCCATGAATCAGACTCGAGCTCTACAAGAAACAGGACACCAAAAAATTAGCCTAAACCTGGAACTCAAGTAGGCGATGCCATCAAAAACAGTAAAAAATCATGCACAAAACTACTGAATCACAGTGTCCGGCCTTTGCTTCCAAATGGCATTGGGTTGTTCCAGTGTTTAAATAGCATGCAGTGTATATCATAGCATTCTGCCTTCCATGGTGTGTGGAATTAGCTACATTGTGTGTACCGTAAGCTACATAATACTTCTATTTTTAATTAAAATAATAGAAAATTATCATAAATTATAAAAATACATATAAAATAATGAAAAATAAAGTAAAGGCATAGCAGAGAATATTTCATTTTTCAAGTAAAACATATTAAAAACAAGTTATATGCAAGCTAAATTAATCACATCAACAAATTTCTACAAAAATTACCTTAGTTAATGTCTAAATGGAAGTATCAAACATCAATAAAACAATAAAAACACTCAACTTCTACAATATTTCATGGAACCGGGTTCCCAACGAGGGAAAAAAAAAAAAAAAAAAAACAGAGAGAGAGAGGGTCGAAATATACCATACATAAGTCATTTAATCAATCAAAATAAAATAAAAATAATTGAGATTAAGAGTTAGAAGCATACCTCTATTTATATTTAAATCAACCGAAAAATGAAAATCTCAAGCTCCATAGTTGCACAAACATGAAATTGGGGAATCCTAATTTCTCCTTTGTTTGGGCTCCAATGGCTGCAAAATTTTAGCCAAGGATCCTCCCACAGGGCAGATCAAACCCCTGAAATCTCTTTTCAAACGGTAGTATGGATAGGGAGAATCGAATCGTTGAAATTTTTTGGCCAGAGGGGCATTTGCATTGGAACTATAGGGCTTTGAAAACCCTCTTTCGAAACCATTAGTTTTAAAAGGGGGAGCATTTGTTGTGAGTCTTATGATATTTAAAATTATAATCAATCTCCAGCCGTACACTTGCATGTGCATATACAGGAAGCTTTGTGACAAAATTAAGTAGCAACCAATCACCAACATGTAGTAACAGGGTTGGTTTGCAAACATATTAAGTCACGAGAAGGTCTCTGGTCCAACCAGTTGGGACCACGAGGAATGGTCTACCCAGCAGGATAAAGTCCATGCCTATTAAGTGCATGTGATATCCAACCCTACCAATAGGTAGGCCCCACCATTAGGATCATCTAGTGCAAAAATCATTCCTATCAACTCATCAGGTGGACCACATAATAGAAAACAATTTCTGTCCATTGAAAAATAGCAAAATACAAGTGTAGTCCACTCAATGAGTGGATACAGCTGATTTTTGCACAAGGTGAACCTCATGACAGCGCCAACCTATTGGAGGGTTGGATATCGCTCAAACATGAAAGGCTGGAAGTTATCCACCAGTTGGACTGTAACCAATAGTCCAATGGATTGGACTTGAGACCTTCTCCTAAGTCTCATAGGCAAAAAATTTAAATCTTCACCAATACACAATGGAATTTAAAAAGTAACAACATAATTAATTCATAAGCAATGCATATGCCCAAAATTCAAATAATAAATGAGAAAATGGCTTGAAGAATTATTGCTTAAAAAGGACACAAAATCAAAGACCATATCATTTTTTCTTTTCTTTCTTTCTCTTTCTTTCTTTCTTTTTTTTCTTTTTTTTTTTTCTTTTTATTTTTTATTTTTTGGGAAAGGCCCTATCAATGGTTTTTTGGTGAAATGAGAATAGGAAAACCCACCTTCCACGGAATCAATACATACCTGAAAAATAAGACCATCTGCCTCATGTGAAAGGTTTGGAATGAATTCCATGAGAAGCTTGTCAACAGTGGATAGTAACCAGAAAGCCTTCCTCCTGACCTGATCAATCCTAAGAAGATTAATAGAAAAGAATTCTCAAAAGCCGAATTCAAGTCTAGTTAGCAGCATCAAAATTCTAGCATGATGGAACACAACTATGCTTCTCATTTTACATACTCGGAACGGTTCCATGTCATATCTGTAATGAGGATTTCCACTCAGCTGAATATTTGAACGTTCATTATTTCGAGGTTCAATCACTTCTTTCTCAAGTAGTTTCCACCTTTCAGAGAAGGGTAGCTGCATCAAAATTTCATCATCAAACCTTATAGTTTTCATATGCAATACACACATAACAGTAAAATAGCTAATACGAATTTAGTAGGGACAGAGGGTTGCCAAGACAAGTAGCCCTAGAAAAGTGGGCATTGACAAGCCTAAGGAGAAGTACAATTCTACATATCAATTGGGCTTCAACTTCACAGCTTTAGATCCATAAACTTGATGACATCTTCACCAAGGTTCTGACACATAGGCCTGGCCCAAAACAGATACAATTCGGATATGATACATGTGTATCATTTTGTTAGTAGGAGTTTTAGTTAGAGGTATTATTGTCCTTTTCTTTTCATTTGGTAATTTTGCAATTTTGTAGCTAGGGTCCCACCGAGATGTTAGTGATAAATCCATATTGTTCATCTGTTTTGGGAGGTCATTTTAGGACATACGACCAAAAATGAGGTGTATCCAAAACTGAAGTGGTCCATACGAGAAATAGACAGGTCATTCAGCATAAGAGAGCGCTCTACATTCCCAGACCTAGACCCTTCTCTCTTCTCCGTTATTCTTCTTCTATCTTCTCGCTTCTTTTCTTTTCCTTTCAATATATTTGTCTTTGATTTGAGCTAAGAATCCTTTCTCCTAGTTTTCATCATGGTATCAGGGTGGGAGAGAAATCAGAGTGGATGAGCTGAAGCTCCAAAGTTTATTTACTAACATCATCAGGCCATACAACTGACCTCAGCAGCTGTATGGCCAGGGGCCTTCAATCGGAACAAGGAACACAATGATATGTAGATTCTGATTTCTTTTCTTTCTTTCTTTTTTTGAATCTCTTGGCAGAGGATGAGGTAAGTTACATGAGATACTTTTGAGACAAGTAGAGAAAATCATATTTGTTTTTTAGTTGCGAGGTTTTTGGAGGGACTTCTTTGGAGATAATTTGCTTGTAAATCGATCATAAGAAGTATCCACAGATATGGGGAGTGGACTCGAATGATTCCATTGTCCATTGAGATTATTGTGAAGAACTGTTTTCAGGGGATGGGAAATCTGCATGTCCAAACCTGTGATCAGTGCCCCTGATTGGGTGTTGATTTGGTGCCGGCCATTATTTGGTGTCCCATTTTAAATCAACTCCCATAGTCTTCTACAGTTACTTGACTGAAGAACGCTTGTTGATTCCAATACAATCGACACTAAAATGGTTAAAATTTCCAGTGTGGAGTGCTTCTGTGAATGAAAATTACAAATAACCAAGGTTAAGTTTGACACAGATTACCTCGAGTGGTTGCAAAGATTTTTTATTTTTTTTTTCCTTAGAGGCAGGAGAAAGTATGGATGTCTTGATGGTAGGATCAAGCCTCCCAACATGCAGGACAGAGGTTATGGAGAGGGGAGGCTAAGAAATCCACAGTCATGCCCTGCCTGCATAATTCCATGGATCCCCACCTTGCTGCTAGAACATTTATGTTCAAGGATAGGGCAAAAGATACAAGGGATGGAGTCATTGCCTTGTACTCACAGAAGAAAAATTACGCTAGAACCTATGAACTTCATAGAGAAATATCTAACTTCAGTTAGGTGATCGTTCAATTGACAACTATTATTCAATTCTAAGAGGGATGCGGAGGAGTTAGTTATTACCAGCCCATCTTATCCTGTTGTGCAAATGAGCAGAAGACAGATAGAACAACAACATATCTTTCATTTTGTGTGTGTTTTGTGTTTGTGTGTCACATACTTTCAAGGGAATCTACCATCATTGACGACAGTTTTCTCACTCATTCAATGTGAAGAAAGCCATAGAAGAATTATGTCTATTCCAGCTTCAGTGTTAGTGAGGTCAGCTCTTGTTACCACCTCTCCAAGAACTGCAATGGCATTTCCTGCAGATTCACAGGGTAACCATGATTGAGGTCAAAGCAACAAAGGTCCTCTTACATGAAGAGAAGGATAAGTTAAAGTGTACTCATTGTTCGAAAGAGTTGGCACATGAGGTAGATGTGTTGGGATCTCATTGGAAGACTGGAGCCTTAACATGGCCAGAGGCCTAGATCCACAGTTTTTAGTGGCCTCTACTTCAGATGATGAAATTACTTCCCATGATCAGACAACTTTATTAACTCCGGAAGATCTAGTTACTGTTTCCAGAAGCGAATTAACTGATCTTCGTCATGCTACCAACTATGTAGAAGCTTCCTCATCTGTTAAATCTCATATTAACTGCCTCTGCAAATACTGAATGTCCTCTTCCTCTACTCCATGGATCATCGATTCAGCAACCACAGAAGAAATGACGGGTATGTCTAATCTGTTCTCATTGCATCATTCCAGGGTTGTTTGCGTACCTTCTTTCCTTGTACTTTTGCATCTTTGGGGTCTTTTGAATTGCAATGTGAAGTTCATCAGTTAGCTTGGCATTGTAGAAATTCATTTCCATCCAGTTCCAATAAAAATAGTGATACTCCTTTCTCTGATCCATTTTGATGTTTGGGGACCTTTCCCTGTCACATCCAAGTTTGGTTGTCACTATTCTGTTTCCTTTGTTGATGACTGCCCAAGACTAACTACTATTTAATGAAAAATAAAAATGAAGTTGCTAAGATACTTCAAACATATCATAAAATGGTTCAAACTCAATATGGTTCTGAAATTAAAGTTCCTCATTCCGATATGAAGGGGAGAATGGGTGACATCAATTAAGGGATTACCCAAAGACCATGGTATGGAATTCCAAGCCACGTGTCCCCATAGGTCTCAGCAAAATGGAGTGGCTGAAAGGCAAAAATAGGCACCCAATGGAGCTAACTAGATGCCTTTCGTTAGGATGGCAGTGCCAAAAATTTTGGTGTGATGCTGTTCTAATTGTAGCCTTCTTATCAATCACGTCCCTTCTCATGTTTTTTTTACGGAAAATCCCCATTCCAAATTCTCAATCTAGATTCTCATATGCCTTCTATTAGATATGTTTTATACATTTTTAGGCACTGGAAGGGATAAACTGAATCCTAACGGTCATCCAGCATATCAGGAAGGTTATCAGTGTTATTATCCATTTACTGGCATGATGTCTAGGATGTTACGTTCTTTGAGTCCATACTCCATACTATATTTTTCCAATGATGGACAACACTGGTCTCATCAGTCATCTGGGGGAGAGAATTGATGATAATAAAGAAAACAATATATCTCTTCCACCTATTCCTCCTTCATCTCCCTTTCCCTTTATTTTCAATATTTCTGCTGGTCAGACCATTGAAACTTTACACAGCAAAATGAGAAGATGAGGACATGTATAGAGAAGAAAGAAGGTACAACCCAACGTTCAAAAGGACCAAAAGCCAAGTGTCCAACTAGAAGCAGGTATTGCTAACCCCAATTCTTCTTGTTCACGGGTTGATACCAATGTTGTCAAAATCATTATCATATTGCAAATCGTAATAGGGGTTGAATCGTATCGAATTGCAAATCGTAAGATTTTTTTTAAATTTCCTACAAAATGAAAATTATAAATAAATCAGAAAAAAAAAACTCATCAATCATCATTTTGCCATCAATATGCACCCAGCAATACCATGTCATGATAGTGTTAAAGGATTCTTATATTTCCTCTACTTTTTTGTCTTTCAAGAAATTTCCTTTAAAAAACTACAAGAATCCTTTAATAATTTATGTTCTTGTTACCTTTCTTGTATGTAGAATCATGTTGGAAAAGCAGCATTTGATACTGTAGACCAACGAAAAAAGATATTTTGACTTCTAAACATCATTCCACAATACCTATAAGTCAACATGATGGTAACCATCCATAAAAAAACATTCTAGATAAGTCATACATCAATTTGGTGTTTCAACCAGTTATGAAGTAAGAAATCATAAACAAGCTCCATGATTTTATGTTGAAGAGAATATATATCGTTTAATCCCTTATAAAGAACAAATAAAATAATTTACCTTTTCTAGACAATTCTTAAAACCTCCCACCAAGTTAAAAACATAAAATGGAAGCCAAGTAGAGCTTAAACTAGAAGAGAACAAGTATAATTTGAATCGTAAATTGGGATTTGAATGGTAAATCATAGGATTCGAATCATAGAATCGTAGGATTCATATGAAAAGGGATTCAAGGTGGGATTCAAATTGTTTTACTTAAGATTTGACTCAAATCGTATATCGTAAATCGTAGAATTTTGACAACACTGGTTGATACTAAGGTTTTAAGCTTGATTTACCCACAATTGTTCGTAAAGGTACTCATTTATCGTACTAGCTATCCTACACATCAGATCATCAATATTTTGGTTAATATGTTATTTCTTCCTGGCTTGCCTTCCTCTCTTCATTGTCCTTTGTTTGTGTTCCTTCTAATGTTGCTGAAGCCCTATCTCAATCTGAGTGGGAGGCAGAAATGTGTGAAGAGATGAGAGTTCTCGAGAAAAGCAAAACCTGGCAACTTACTAATCTTCCTTAAAGAAAGAAGCTAGTAGGATGCAAGTGGGTTTTACAATTAACTAGAGCCTATGAACTTCTCAAACTCATCCAGGTAAACAAAGGCATTCTTGTAGCATATCAATGAGGTAGAATAGTTTTGGTATTATAATAAGATGGTAAGTAATCTAATACATCTACCTCAGACCAGTTTGGGTGGGTGTGGCTTGGATAGGATAACCCCTATTGATTCCATTTCAGTGTTAGACAAAATGCATGGAATTCCAAAAAGATGCCTTTGAATGTCCCGTATCAGCTGCTTATCCACACATTTTCCAGAAACAAAATGAATCTCTATTCCCAGATACAGGTAATTAATCTTTATTGTATCCGAGTCCAATACAGTTTAGTATAAGTAAAAGCTGTATTCATACCATATCAGTGTTGTCTTTGAGCATCATAGAGTCAGGCACCAACATCCCTAACAAGACTCATCATGCGCTACAGCTCAAAGAATCACAGCTTCGACTTCGTAAACACAGCTGCAACATGTCTACAACTTCTCATGAGGTCATCCTTGATAGCATACCTATGGTAACATCCACTAAATTAAAGGGACATAAAACCTTCACCCTTGCTTTCTCTCATGTGAGGTTCCTCCTCCAAGCTGTCCATTGTGTGGTCATCTTGCAGTTTTGAGTGTGCATCTGAAGGGATGATGCATCAAGGCTATCAGGTAGCTAGAAGCAAAATGCTTTCTTCAATTGCTACAGGGAACCTCACGGAAATAGAAACCCTTTTGACAAAAACAAAGTCTATTTCATTATACACTCTGAAATAAAAACACGCTTCAACAAGGTTATTCAAGCATTTCATAATTTATAGCAACTACCCCAACTAGAGAGAGAATGCATCTGAGAGAAACCCTGAGAGAAAACTAAAGAGTGAACCTGAGAGAAAACCAGAAATTGAGAGATATCCCAAGAGAAGATTCAAGAGTGAGAAAATGTTGGGGAGAGAGAGAGAGAGAGAGAGAGAGAGAGAGAGAGAGAGAGAGAGAGAGGAAAATATAGGGAAAAATCAAGATGGAGAGAAGGTTTTTACTTCACCTTGGGGAATGGGCTGCGTGTCCAGTTCTGGATGGATAGTTGGATTTCCGATTGGCCTCTCTAATCTCTCTCTTTCACCATCTGGCCTGTGTTGCCTCAAACAAATCTATTTCTGTAGCTTCCTGTTTCTCTGATGTGGGTTGGTTCCCTCCTTGCAGGAAATCCTTATCGGACTCAGAGCTCAAAGAATTTCTTACTCTTTTGGAGCGTCTACGGGGAGTCCACCCTTCTTCCGGTATGGTCGACTTGCTCACCTGGTCCCTAAACTGCTCTGGCAAATTCTCCATGCGATCAATGTTCAAGCTCATCAGCAGTCCTTCAGATGCTGCTAGGTGCATCTTCCCCTCCTTCACATGGTCTTATGGCGCTCCTTCAAAAAGTGTTGTGTTCATCTAGCTCTTAGCTAGGGGGAGAATTCTCACAGTCAACTACTAACAGAGATAGGAAATGGTGCTACCCAACATCTGCTCATCGCGAGTTTGTGACTCAAGGATGCGGAATCCATCGATCATCTGTTCATCCATTTTCGTTTGCTCACAGGGTCTGGTCTTCTATCCTGGATCATTTCCATACCTCTTGGGCCATGCCCCTCATTGCTTGTGATCTTCTGTTTGCTTGCATGGAGGGGTAGGCAAAGATCTTAAAGCTGTCTGGTGCCTATATATTATGGTTACATTTGGACTATCTGGAGAGAGAGGAATTGCCGGTGTTTCCAAAATTCTTAGCTAGGGGGAGAATTCTCATGGTCAACTACTAACAGAGATGGGAAATGGTGCTACCCAACATCTGCTCATCATGATTCAAGGATGCAGAATCCATCGATCATCTGTTCATCCATTTTTTGTTTGCTCACAGGGTCTGGTCTTCTATCCTGGATTGTTTCCATACCTCTTGGGCCATGCCCTCATTGCCTGTAACCTTCTGTTTGCTTGCATGGTGGAGGGGTAGGCAAAGATCTTAAAGCTGTCTGGTGCCTATACATTATGGTTACATTTGGACTATCTGGAGAGAGAGGAATTGCCGGTGTTTCCAAAATTCTTCCTCTTCCTCCTCTTGGGTGCTGGCCTTGATTTCTAGAGATGTCACAGATTGATCGTCCTACCTCCCAGTCTCGGATCGCTGTGTTTCTTCCTCTTCCTCCTGTTGGGTGCTGGCCTTAATTTCTAGAGATGCTACGGATTGATTGTCTTGCCTCTGGGTCTCGGATCGCAGTGTTCTTCCTTCTAGGTTTTAGTTGTCCAGGACTCTGTTTCCTGGTTCGAGTTGTATAGTTGCTTTAGGCTTTCTTTTGTTTGTTTGTTATTTTTATTTTCCTTTTGTTTTGTTTCTACCTCAGTTTTTTTTCCTTGGCCGTTTGGTGTTCTTTAATAATATTTCTTCAATCTTCCCAAAATAAATAAATAAAACTACAAATGTCTTACATCTTTGGAAAGATAGCATCCCACAGACAGCTAGATGTGCCTTTCATTTTACTCATAATAACTGCAGGTTTGTGTTGTTATGTACCAGAAATACATATTCCCTTACAGAAACAAAATCTAGCAGAAACAATAGTTAAGGTACATAAGTTGCAGAACAGTAAAAATGACAGTATTGGCAGGAGATTACAATTCCATTTTGTATATCTGACCTCGATAACAGACTGCGAATTAAGTGCCATTAGATCATAAATCAGGTATCTTCTTTCCAGCTTTTGTGTTGTGGGTACAGTGTCGAGTATCATCTCACCATCAAGTAATGTTAGGTCATGGGTCCTCTCACTACGATTACCCTTAACGAACAAAAATACCATGTAAGAACATAATTGGTGTTTGAGGGGGGGAAACTCAATATTTATGAGGCTAATAATTAGAAACCCCCCTAAAAGCAGAAACATACCTCATTTGTAGGTTTCAAAGGAAACCGCATCTGAACCCTCCGAAAACAAAAGTTTCTATCAATCAAATAACACCCCTCAGAAGTGATAAGCATCATGTATCGTGTTCCATCTGCTTTCCATGTAGCATAATAATAGCGCTGTCTCAGGAGTTGCAAATTTTCCCTGCATTACACAAATAGTACAAAAAAATATATAAAAATAAAAAATAAAAAATTGAAATTGAAGTGACATAGAAGACGGATAAGATTATCAGCATATGCCTGTGCCTCCATCATGGAGGATCAATATAACATGCATAATGAGGTCATGTTAACAGAAATTATGTAGTAGAGATCAATCTCTATTACAGAATTACTGTTATCTAAAATGAGATGAACTCATTTTCAGGTTTCTACCAAGCAGGGCCTAAATGTCCAACAATATAACATACACAATGGGTTCATGTTAACAGAAATTATGCTTTAGAGATCAAGATCTCTATTACAGAATTACTGTTAACTAAAATGGGATGAACTCATTTTTAGGAGCCCCTAAATGCCTAGTTTCAAATATAAGACACCACAAATAATGTTTAGGGCTCAGGAATTTGTTTTTTAAAACATTGGAGCTCAGGAAGTTTTCATCAGATTGACATCAAAATTTCATTTAAAAACAAGGAAACTGAGGTAAATGGTTATGTTATAGCCTTAAATCTAATTTTTAAGATTAGAATTTCTAAGAATAACACTTAAATATATTCCCGTGGTATATTGCAAACTTTATTTGGATTCATAATCTTGGGAACAGAGTCATTGGTATAAAAGCACATTAAAATTGGGAATTGCCTAGGCAAGGATCGCATTCATTACCAATTTTAAGAAAAAACGTTGCACAGGCACCAAGATCTAAGCGTCCTCGAGTGCACAGAATGGCGATCCAAAAATATCAAAACCATGACAATTGTGCATGCTATAAAAATTTTGATGATAAATGTACAGAAGTGAAAATAATATAAATTAACACACAAGTGTTGAGTGTGAAATATTGCATATTTCTCCCTATTTATACCTTGGTTTTATAAACATTATAGTGCTTAATCGATTTAATTATGCATGTTTTCATGTGCGAGGTGATTTCGAGAGCTTAAGGTGAAATTGATGCCAAATGGAAGATTTATGCTCAAAAGATTACTAAATGAAGATTTGGAGATTTGGAAGTCATTCATGAAGAATTCACATGCCAAAGATCCAAGTAAACCAAGTGAGGAATGAAGAGAATCAAAGATTTGAAGTGAAGAAAAAGAATCCTGAAATTATCTTGAAAACAAACATATTCCTAAAATTGTCCTGAAAAAGCATATTCTGAAACTCGGAGTCTTTTTGGAAAACTTCGCAGAGTGAAGTCTATTTTGGAAAACTGTGCAGAGTGAAGTTTATTTTGGCAAATTGCGCAGAGTACGTAAATTTGAGGCGGTTTCTAGATTTTTCTAACTTGGTGCAAAAGTTTGAGTTCCACAACTATAAATAGGACTCCCTAGGATGCTCCAAAACATCTTCTAGGGTTTGGAAAGGTCTCAAGGAGCATAGCACAAGGGTAAAGCAGCCGCTAAAGAGTTTTTCTTCTTCCCTAATTTATTTTTCATGCTTTATTTAAGAGATTTGATTTCAATCATGTCTATGGTTGGCTAAACCTCTTAGATAGGGCTAAGAGGTAAAGCTTGTAGCGTGTTGGGATGTTTATTTTGCTTTGATTCTTGTTCTTATTGAACTTCATTGATTTCTAGTTTGATATTAAAGGAATATTTTCAGTTTTCTATGATTTATTGTGACTCAAACTACAATAGATGTTGTGATAACTTTGGATATCTTCTTTTTCTGTTTTGAGATAGTGAGATTGGTAAATCTCATTGTTCACCAGCGTCTCCTGGGCATGGTAGGGTGATGGAATCCATTCCAATCTTCACAATTCTCCTCCATTGAGAATTAGGTCAATGAAAAGTTAAGATTTGATTTAAATTACTTTATCTTCCAATTGGATAGGATAGGACTTCAATTCCAATTGTGTTTATTGAATCAAGCAAGGTAGCATCTTAATAGCTACAAGTGGATCCTTGGCACCCTAGTTCCCACCTTTAATTGATAGTTTAAATATTATTCACAATTACTCTCTTTTATTCCAGAATTCATATTTAGATCTTTTAGTTTTAGTTCTAGTTCTTTTCATAATACATACAATTTTAGTCCCTGTGGATTCGACCTCGTTCTCACAAATTATTACTATATCGTGACCCTACACTTGGGGTTGTGAACAACAAGCACGCACGCGCGCACACACACATATATCAATTTAGGTTAAATCAAAATCAAATTATCAAACCTAGCCTAAAGAACGATCAATACGGAAAACAAAAAACAACATGCAGTAACTATTTAAAACATAGCAGCCAATCATTTAATATAAAATTATGGAATGAAAATCAATTGACCACCAAATAATTTAGAACCAACGAAAGGAAAAAAAAAGGTTGCATGATTTGTCACTGATATACCAGATATATCATTAACATCATGTAAGCCTTATCTTAACTAACTAAAGAACAACCGCACAAATCCTCTTCCGCCATTCCACTCAAGTAATAGCCATATTGTTATTAAAAACCATTGGTCATAAAAGCTTTTCTTACTATCTCCACCCACGTCCTTTTGGCCTTCCCTGGCCCTTTTATAACCTTCAACTTGAACCAACTCACTCCTAATCGATGCAGTTCTTGATCTCCGATACATTGGCGAAACCATCTCCAGTTATTATTTTCCCTCATATTATTACCTATTTGGGCTACTTCTAAGTTAAATGCATTCATTTCTAATTCTATCCTCGTCTTACTATCCATCCATCTCAAAATCCTCATTTCAGCTATCATTCTACGAATGTATTGTTCCTTGACTGCTCAATATTTTGTCCCTCACAAAACATTACTAGTCTCATAGTTGTAAGAATTCTATAAGGTGGGCCTTATTGATCAACGGTCTGGATTGCCCTAGGGGTTGGATAGTGTGATCAAGAGTATCAGTGGACCTCACTCAGTTGTGATTCATCAAAAATCATGTAAGGGGCGTTGTGCTACAACTGTGTCACGCACGTAGTGTTCTAGTTGGACTAGGATTACCAAATTCATGTGGAGCCTTAGGGAGATGTTTCGATGGGTTTCAAACTCCTCAACCCTCTAAGCTATATAAAGTTATAAACAGGGCTGGGTCCCCAAGCCTACATACGACTGAAGCATTTCATCCCATCATGGTGCTTCTCTAAGGGTGTAAGGTGAGGAAGATTCCAGCCATCTTCTACAGCTATGGCTTCCCAATCAGGTACACCTTTCATACAGCTTCATTGATCTCCATATTCGATGCACAGCACAGTCCCGCATTAAAGTTTACAATAGTTCTCTTATAAAATCCGCCCTTCAATTTAATCTTATATGTGGCAATCACATAAAAATCCAAAGGCACATCTCCGCTTAATCCACCCAGCTCTAATTCTATGAGCAACATCCCTCTCAATCTCTCTATTCTCATCATTTATCGACTTCATTTTGAGGTACTTCCTAGACCACCAATCTTAACTAACTCCCTGTTTCCATTCCTACTATTACTAAAATTGCATTCCTTATACTATGTTTTTGCTTGGCTAAGTTTAAGTCCTTCAGATTCTAAAGCATTCTAACATATTTCTAGCTTTGCGTTTATCCCCTCCCTTGTCTTGTCAATCAAAACCGCCATTCAAAAGGGTATAGACCATAACCAATGCAAAAGGATAATGCCTAGCTAGCTTGTCCAAAACCAATGCAAAAGTATATGGATTCAACACTAACACCTAGTTTAGGCCTACTGGAATTAAGAACTTGTCTCTCCACCAATGGTCCTCACATTAGTTACCAATCCCTCATCCAAGTCCTTAATCATGTTAACTCTTAAGACTTATTTCTTCCCCAACACCCATCAAATTCTATCTCTAAGGACCCTACTGTATGCTCTCTCTTAGTCAATAAAGAACGTGTGCAGATCTTCTATAAGTCAATAAAGACCATGTGAAGATCCTTTCTCCTCACCCTAAGCTTCTCCATCAACTATCTTAGTAAGAAAATAGCCACCTCCCTAGCATAAATCCAAATTGATTTCACAGACAATCTCATGTCTTTATCTGTGTTCAATCACACTACCACAGTTTCACAGTATGAATCATAAGTTTAATCCCACGATAGTTACACAACTTTGTCTCTCCTTTATTCTTTTCAAAAAGTATGCAACTTGAACCGCGTGGACCTTTCCCTATATTCATTCGGCACCTTCTTCATTTTTACAATTTTGTTGAACAACTAGTCAACCAAAATACCCTCATGGGATTTGCGGGAACAGCAAGCATTGTGGGTGTGCTCCCCATAGACGTGAGTTTGATTTCCCTCCCCGGGATTACCCGATGGACGTGATTTCCGGGTGATTGCGTGCATCCGTAGGTAATAGTCTCGCCTCAAAATGGGGCGGCGACACGCTGACGTCATCAAAACAAAAAAGAGTATTTTAATTAGTATATTAATTGGTCGTAAGGACTTTCCTGTCTTCAATATTCCCTAAGCATTTTTCACTTCAGGTTCTGACCCTACAAGAGTATTTTATTATCTCTAGCCTCATTTGAGTTATGATTCTTTCTATCCTAAGCTCTCTCAATGGTCATCATTTAATTAGTTCTGGAAATAATTTCACTTTCATTGATCTTGTTGTCCTAACCAAAACCCTCTGGTCCTTGCTCTTCATGCATCTAACATAATCTAGGTTCCCGCACTTCCTCTCCCCATTTTTGCATGGCTCAGGACAATCTCTCTCACGTCCTATTGTCCCCAGTCTATTGCATAGATCACTATATGCCTTAAGTTTAGCTTCAGAACTTTCTTAACATTCTTCTCTATGTTTAGAAATTCTCCTAAAGTTTTCTTTTTTTAGTCCCTTGAAAAGCCATGTAACATGATCATTTCCTGCCAATAGCATCTTGCAACTTTTCATTCCACCACCAGGTTTACTTTTAAGAGTAGCTTTTCCCTCTAGAATCTAGATACTCTTGAAACTTCTTTCGTCACTTTCTTACAAACTCAGCCAGCTCATTTGACATACTGTTAACATCTTCCTCAACATTCGCTTTTCTTCTTTCATCAATCAATTCCTAAATAACACTGCTTTCTCTCCTTTTAAACTCCGCCACCTTATTCTTGGACACCTATTAATCTTACTCCCTCTCCTCCATCTCTTGAAGCAAACATTCCAAACCATAAGCCTATGTTGTGCAATCAAATAGAGAGGCCTAACGGACTGTCCAAGCCGATTGATTGTGTCGACCATGTGCACAGCTGCAAATCAATGCCCATATAAAATGCGTTACGAGAGCACTTGATCATAGCTATGGATGTAACTTAGGTTGAGCTCAATCCGAACCCAATTGGTGCAGCCCAAAATTTTGGGAGGCTCAGGTTGGGTTGGGTTGAGGTCGAGCTGGGCTTGGGTTGGATATCCTCAACTCCACACCGGGTTGCATTGGGCTTGGGTTGAGGCCTCGGGCAACCTGACCCAATCTGAACCCAACCCTATATTACAAGTTTCTTTTCCTGGTAAATTTATATTACATTACATGTATATTGGTAACTGAGATTTGCTAAGCACACATGTGTGTTCCAGCCTAATAGTGTCTACACTATTCTATTTGTCCACATATGCACATTACAGTTGCCTTTCTAAGTTTAGAAAAGAGTAATTGAATAGGTAATACCAGCTGATTGATTTTAGGCATCCAAAGTCTTGCACATGACAGCTCATTCCTCTTTGACTTTCTCCCACTTACAAGTAGAGCTTCATACCTTGGAAGAGTATGAATATTATAGACATGAACTTAGCCATCTCGCAAGTCACAGGTATGCACATATCTAAATCCAAATCCTTCAAATCATGGGAACTTCTGTAGATTGGAAATTTCAACAAAATATATTGATTGACCCAGTGGAGGCCTAGAATCAATCGATCACATCTGCATGACGCTGAGCCTGAATCTACCAAGTAGAAATCGGGTCCATACATCCAATGGGCTTTTTTACTTTTTCTTTTTTAAAATATAATGATGCTTTCATTAAAAAGGTGCAAAGGTGGCGCAAAGAAACAAAAGCCGAAACAACCAAAAGGAAAAAAGAAAAGAAAAACCAAAGGGAAAAACAAGAAAAAGACACCCTCCACCTAGAGGTATCTCGCTAAAAGCTGAGTTTTTTTTTTTTTTTTTTTACACATAATACCCATTTCACCACCAGAACCTTAACCCAATTTATCACTTCATTCGCCGGCGCTTTCGAATTCTGAAAACATCTCCCATTCCTCTCCCTCCAAAGTGCCCACAGGGCTACTAATAAAGGCAATCTCCACCACACCAGGAAGGAAAAATCAGACTGACACCATGCCAAGCAAAGAAGAGGCTTTTGATTGATTCCGGCATCGCTCACAAGACTTTGAATAATCCCAATATTGACGACCATATGCTTCGGGCGCAAGGACAATGAATGAAAAGATGATCAATTAACTTTGCATCCACCATATACAACACGTGGGTCAACACCAAAGATCTTTTTTGAAGATTATCAATCATTAACACTCTTTTGCACCCCACAAGCCAAGCAAGACACTTTGAAGGGTCTTTGTAGGGCCAAACGAAAGAGGTACATTCTCAAATGCCTTTTGCTTCCTTGGGACGGATCAAGATATAGAGAGATCGAACCGAGAACCCACCCGATTTGTCTACCTTCCACAACATCCTATCATGAGCTTCTTCGGCGGGAATACACTTCTGAAGGATAGCTTTCAAGTTGGCGTATTCTCCTACTTCCTTTTTTTTTTTGGGTGCAGGTGGGGGTTACAATTACGCTAATCAAGTGAACTCTATGGAACATACCAGTCTATTATATGTTGCTATTCTAATGACCAATTGTGGTGATAAGCAAGTTGGAAAGAATTAGTTGTAGCTTTCTATGGTGAGGATCGGAAGACAATCATAAATTTCACTTGCTCAATTGGAAGGAGGTATCTAAGCTAGTTGCAAAAGGAGGGGTGAGATTAAGGGAGCTTAGAGCCGTGAATACAATGCTCTTCGGCAAATGGTTGCAGGTTTGGCACCAAAGATAACAGCTTGTGGAAAGAGGTGGTAGCTAGTAAATATGGCACGAAAGTTGGAGGGTGGCATACCAGGGAAACTTTTGCTTATGGGCATCCTCCACATCAAGGTGTGCAAAACCGGTTACGTTTCGGCCGTAACAGCCAATCCGTACCAGTAACAACTAAGGTCATTACGCAATATGAGTCCAAAGCGGGGTGGGGAAGAAAAAAGGGACCGTAATGGCCCTGTGACAGAGAAACAAACAAACGAAAAAGAAAAAAAAAAAAAAAATTGTTTTAAAAAAAGTAAAAAATAAAAATAAAAAACCTCTTCTTCTTCTACAACTATTGTTGTTGCTACTGCTAATTCTTCTTCTTATGTTGTGGTAACTGCTACCGTTGCTTCTTCTTCTTCTTCTTCCTACTACAGGCTTGCAGGCAGTGCTCAACCCCTCCTACCATCTCTCTCTCTCTCTCTCTCTCTCTCTCTCTCTCTCTCTCTCTCTCTCTCTCTCTCTCTCTCTCTCTCTCTCTCTAAATGAGGAGAGAAACATGGTTGTTTCACAGCCACGATTAGTTTTTTTTTAATAGTTTGGGGAGTATGACGATCCGTGTAGTTACACCCATGGGGCACACCTTGATGCATGTATTGTATATCCACACAGTCCATCAGTTTTTCCGACTCATTTTAGGACATGGCCCTAAAATGAAGCATACCAAAGTCTCAAGTGGACCACACAATAGGGATTGAATCTCCACCGTTAAAAACTTCTTGGGGACCATAGAGTTTTGGATCAAGCTGCTAGTTGTGTTTTCCCTTTCATCCAGGTATATGTGACCTTATCAGCAGGTTGGATGACAAATAAACATTACCTTGGACCTAGGGACTTTTAATGGTGGGCATTCAATGACCACTTTTCCTGTCGCGTGGTCCACCTGAGATTTGCATTTGCTGCATTTTTGGGACTGTGCCCTAAAATGAGCTAACAAAATAGATGTACAACATGGATATGCAACACATACATTGAGGTGGGCCCTATGCATAGGGCTCTCACCAATGCAAATTGCCAAAAGCTGGCTAATGGGCAATGCTTTGTGGACCCCACCATGATGTATCCATTTTATCCACGCCATCCATCCATTTTTCCAGATCATTTAATGGCATGAGCCCAAAAATGAGGCTAATCCAAATCTCTAGTGGACCACACCATAGGAAACAGTGGTGATTGAACGCCCACTATTAAAAATTCCCTTGGGCCACAAAAGTTTTGGATCAAGTTGATATTTGTGTTTTCCCTTCATCCAGGTCTAATTAATGTAATCAACAAGTTGGATGGAAAATTAAACATTACAGTGAACCCTAGGAAGTTTTTAATGGTGGACATTCAATCATAACTATTTCCTGTCATACCCTCCACCTGAGATTTGGATCTGCCTCATTTTTTGGACCATGCCTTAAAATGAGTTGGCAAAATAGATCGACGGCACACATATATAACACATACATGAGGTGGCCCCACGTTCAAGGCCTCACCCACTAGGGGACCACCTGAGATTTGGATCTGCACCATTTTTGGACCATGCCCTAAAATGAGTTGGCACTTGGCAAATGGATGGACCACATGGATATAAAACACATACACCAAGGTGGGCCCCACATACGGGGTCCTAAAAAAATTATACATGAGCCATATATTAACTCAAAATTATCATTCTAATATATTTATTATTGATATTATATAGTAAGAAAATTAAATATAAAAATTTTGCAATCAATCCCAAGTTGTCAAGTTCATAAATACATCAGACAACTCGATACAACATTCTCACTAAACAGTAGATTGTTACACTACCATAAACATGTTTTTAAAAATTTAAAAAAAAAAAAAAAAAAAAAAAACGAATGCATATTTGAAATATTTACATTTTTCTGAATTTTTTGGATATTTTTTTAGAATTTTTCTAACTAAAAAATAATAATAAAAAAAATAAAATAAAATAAAATAAAAAATCAACTGAGATGCAGGTGTATTGGCTGTTACGCCCCTTGTATTGGTCGTTACTCCAATACCTCTTTATCGGTAATAGTGGTAACTGTTACAGCCACCATTACCAATATAGAAGGCGGTCATGAAGGTAGCAATAAATTATGAGGAAGGCGTGGTTTGTGCACTGGGTGATAGTTCTCATATCAAATTTTGGAAGGATGTTTGGTATGGTGATAGACTGTTAAATTTAGTTTTCCCTAGATTGGCCAAGCTAATCTCCGATCAAAATATCTATGTGCCTCTCTAGAGTAATTTAGGAGATAACATTACAATTTGGACCCCACCTTGTAGGAGAAACCTACCAGAAGAAGAGATGGAGGAAATGATATGTTTGACGTCTTTGCTTCAATCTTGAAGTATTTCTCCTCATGACAAGGGATGTGAATGGGAAGGAGCGATTTGCACTTCAGAGGGAAGGAATAAAGAAGTGCCTACCAAGTTCATATGGTCCTGGCTACGGTGCATCCACGAAGCTTGCGGCTTTTGCTTGGCTCATAGTTAGAAACAAAAATCTCACAATTGACAACCCCCCAAAAAAGACACACGATGATCACCAACATTTGCGTATTGTGCATGCACGACGCAAAATCAGTTAGTCATCTTTGATCCATTTTTCTTTTGCTAAGGACATATGGAACAAGTTCCTTGGTCTATTCCATATGCATTGGGTGATGCGAGAATCCATTGAAGCAGTTTCTCGCCTCACACGCCGGAAATGGGTTTATTAAAGTGGGGGAAGAAAGAAATGCAGGACATCCCTTTTAGCTGGTCTTGGGAAACCTTTTTTTTTTTTTTTTGAAAGGTAATATGGGCAGAGAGGAATGATAGATGCTTCCAAAACTGCAGCAAGCAGCCCAAGACGATCTTTTGGGGAGCTTCTTCAGATGTTGTGTTTTATGTAGATAGTATTTAATACTCTTGTTGGCTGCGTGGGCTTTTTCTGGTAGTTTTGGCCTGTTTTTTCCTTTCTTTTAGTGTAGATTTCTCGTCTATGCCTTCTTAATAAAATCATCACCTTTCAGAAAACATAAACCTTTTTAATACTATTGGTTGATCTTATAAACCAAATCTGCAAGCTCTATGGATGAGGTTTGGCAAGTCCAATCCAACAAAACAACATAAGCAAAAAGCACTTTCACAGGACATCCAATCCATCATTTACCATAGAGTTCTTACACATTAAAATGTAGAGCGCCTATTTCATTAGCATATATCAAATCAATTTTATTTTTCCTCAATAAAGTTTCATCCCATCTTGGACTGACATGACAGTTGCAAAGATATATAACTACAGTTCCAACTGGTCATCAGATTGATGTCTATTATACAGTTTTGAGTATTACTTTCATTTGTTGCATCGTTTGGAATAAGTTTCTCCTCATATATTCCCAAGCACACAATTACTTTGCTGAATGACTACTTTTGCTATATACCTAACAACCAGTGGCTGTAATTAAACAGGGGAAACCAAACAAAATAGATGGAGTGAAAATTATTCAGTGGCAATTCAAAGAAGTTAACTAACATGCACAAATAGAAAAATCTCACTGTTTATGTTTATAGGTGAACAAGGATCATTGGGGTAAAACCAGACCTGTTGAGAGAAACCGGGTGCGATCCTGGAAACTGTGAGTGTCCTTTTGGCTGAAAACCAAAAGGAAAAATTATTCAGGATATCAAATCAACACAGAATTCAATAGACATAGTTACAGGAGTTTGCCCTTATGGAGTGAGGAAAAAAAAACATAGAGCCATCTGTTCATAAACTACAATGCAATAATCAGTATATGCCCGATAAGATGTCTACAGTAACTTAAAAACATCAAAAAAGTAAAACTGCAGCAAGGGTTGATCATGTCACTATAATGACTAAAGTAATGATGACAACTAAGGGCCTGTTTGGATTCGCGTATTAGAGGGCGGTGTATTGTATTAGAAGTGAATATTCCCGAATATTCCAAATACACAACGTTTGGATCGGAGCATATAACGGACGGTATCCCATGCGCGCAATTTCCCTCCATTACCAGAAATTCGAAATCGCGGTATTATGTTATCAGATTTCACGCCTCCCATCACTACAGCCAAATGACAGCACTGCACTGTATTTCCCCTCTTCAAAACATGTTCTACCATAATGGATTTGAACCAAATACATGCCCAGATCACACAGACTGGCTTTGGTCAGAACATCTTCATGTCTGGTCGGATCATCTCATTCTGCACAGTTTCGGAGGACGGATGAATGGATTACGCGGTTTCAGTCTTCAAACAGATCGAATATCCAGATGGGTTTCTCTGGAACACCATGATAAGAGGATATGGGAAGGCAAACCAACCCCGCGAAGCTTTTCTTTTCTACAAGCGGATGGTGGACAAGTGTGAGGTGCCTGATAACTTCACCTTCTCTTTCTTGCTCAAGATATGCGGGCAGGCGCTTAAATTGGGCAAGCAGGTTCACTGCTCTACTATGAAACATGGCCTGGATTCTCATGTTTATGTCAGGAACACGCTTATTCACATGTATGGCCTGCTCCATGACCTTGACAATGCACGTCAGTTGTTTGAAGAAATATCTAGACTGGATTTGGTGTCGTGGAATACCATCATCGACAGCTATGTCCATTGTGGCCAATGCAACAAAGCACTGAGGTTGTTCTCGAGAATGCAGAGAAGTGGATTTGAACCAGATGAAGCCACAGTGGTCATCATCCTTTCTGCTTGTTCGGATTTGGGTGATTTGGATTTTGGAAGCTGGGTCCATTCTCGGATCAACGGTACTAGATTTGATCGCATCATTTCGGTGTCAAATTCTTTGATTGATATGCATTCAAAATGTGGAGCAATTGATAAAGCACGTCGAGCCTTTGATGCAATGAATCAGAAAAATGTAGTTTCTTGGAATGCCATGATATTAGGACATGCTATGCATGGCTACGCAGATGAAGCGTTAGATGTCTTCTCTACAATGCAGAAATGGGAATTCGGAGTGCCCAATGAGGTTACCTTGGTGTTCTGTGCACAGACATAATACCTCCTATCCAAATGCTGATCTGTATAAGATACTGTATACTATTCTCCATAATACCTCCAATCCAAACACCGATTTGTCTCGCCCTGATTTGGATGTATTCTGAAAACCGTTCATTGTATACATGAACAGTACCCGAATACAATACAATACAATACAATACACGAATCCAAACAGGCCCTAAGGCAAATAGCATGAGGTTGGGGAGTTTCAGGGAGGGAGTCAGGTAAAAATTATTTCTCTGACTAATAAAGAATCAGGAAACTATTGACAGGGCAAGCCATGAAATGTCCCAGTGTCAAAACAAATTCTCTTTGACAGAATAACACAGCACAAGAATATCATTAATGTCTGAAAGCAAAAAGCTAAGTTCTCAAGGTGCTCACTCCTATTGGGCACTTAAGTGAGTGATAGCAGAACTTCCGCATGTAATCTTGCTGATAGTAAGGTATTGCATCTCCCAAAACATCATCATTTGTCATCACTTCATTTTCCATCTGCTCCTCCTGGCAACATGGCAATACTTTCCAAATAGGTCAACGAATACATACCTCCAAAAAAAAACTTTTATAAATTCTATGGAAGCTCTTTTGAATAATAATGTCAATAATAACCCATTGTATGCCTTTTTTCTCTAGCAAGTCACAAGCCGTTCAAACAATTGAATGAAATAATATAGCCGCCAATCAAATGATATGTTCGATGCATCCTCACTGTAATGAATCCACAAGCTTGATGGAATGTATCCAGCTGTACTACTTAACCTACTCAAATTGGTAATATTCAATCCTCTAGGAGGACCTTCCTTCATGACAAAAGTAGAGCTTACTCTTTCTAGATATGGATTTAGAGAGCAACCAACAGCATGAAAGAGACAGTCGAGCTTGGTATTCTCAGAAAATGAAAATCTGTGCTGGATTGTGTTTATTGTTAGCTACATTCATTTTCCATGCGCTCAGCTCCGTATATAGCAAGGCTTCATAAATGAAAACAATCACATGCTGATGAAAACAATCACATGCTGCTGTAAAGTCAAATAGGACGGGGAATTATCAAGAAAAGAATTGCAAATATTATGTGGTCATGGTAGTCAAAAGTGTATTCTCTCTATGGTTCAGAAACATGTATAATGTAAAGCATTTCTATATTCCTAATACTGTGTCAAGATACCCTAATGCTGAAATAACGATGAAGGAGATCACAACACGAATAGAATTAGGCTTAGCCACCGGAGAGAATGTCTTGAAGTAATCCACGCCATGAATCTACGTATAGCCCCTAGCAACAAGACGGTCTTTATAACGACCAATGGAGCCATCTGGAAGGAACTTCGTGTAAACCCATTGACATCCAACAGGTTTGTGCCCTAGAGGAAGAGGAACTAGCTCCCAAGTATGATTATTTTCAAAAGTTGACATTTCTTCCATCATCGCCTTCATCCAGTCAGGACTTTGAAGAGCATGTGAGAGAGACCAAGGAATAGTCTATGACGAAATGGAAGTTGCAAATGACTGAAAGGACGGTGAAAGATGATCATATGAAACGAAATTGCGCTAATGGGGTGTTGAGTACAAAATCATCACCTTTTGCGCAAGGCAATGGGGAGATCCAGACTCAAGGTAGGAGAATCACCTAAGCCAACATCCAAAGTGAGTGGAAGGGTGGATGGCTGAGTGTGTGAAGATTTATCTCGACGATGATACACTCGCAGAGGCTTAGGGTCACCCAAATCACCAACAAAATGTTAAATGGAGAGGAGAGAAGTTTCCCCATGATCACTAGCGGGAAGAGGAAGAGGATAAGAGTCATGTTCTCCCTGACTCGCAAGAGGATCATAGAGGGATCGACCTTGAGCTGAGAAAAATGGAACATCCTCAAAGGATGTTACACCGGCAGTGACATTTCTTGCGAGTCGAGGGGTCATAACATTTATACCATTTCTGACTCTGAGTGTTTATACCATTTCTGACTCTGAGTGTACCCTAAGAAGACACATGTAGTTGCCCTGGGGCTAAGTTTATCATTACTTCCATCCAAAATTTGAACAAAGCATGTGCAACAAAAAACTTTAAGTGGTAGAGGAAATGGATTGTCGTGAGGATACAACATAATAAATAAAGATTTGTAAGACAGGATACGTGAGGGTATACGATTAATAAGGAAAGTGGCAATTAGAAGGGCATCACCCCAAAAATGTTTAGTTAGGTGCATGTTAAGGAGAAGGGTGTGAGCAACTTCAAGGAGATGACGGTTCTTTCATTTTACGATACCACTTTGTTGAGGTATGCGAACACACGACGTCCAAAACAAAATACTATGCTCCTGCAAGAAGGACACAAGAGCAGTAGCCATTTACGATAAAACACTTTAAACAAATAAAGCATTTCACTCTTAGATTTCAAAAGATAAACCCAAGTCACGGGTGAATAATCATCAATAAAGGTGACAAAATATTTAAGTCTAAAAGTGAAGGTAATTGGGGTTGGTCTCCAGACATCCGAGTGAACCAGTTCAAAATGGTGAGGTTTCCTCCCAGAAGAGACAGAAGAAAACGTAGCACGATAATGTTTAGACAATTCACAAATATCACAATATAAAGGTTTAGTGACAGATAAGAAGGAAAACAAAAGTCTCAGTCTAACTAATGATGGCTGGCCTAAGCGATAGTGCCACTGTGTCATGGACTCTCGATCCAGAGAAATGGTACTAGAAGCGGCAACGGGTGTAATGGAATAATTCAATGATTTAGTAAGAGAGCTAACAAACAATTAGTTTAATGGAAAACGAGGCACATACAAGACTGAGGACAATGGCAACGAAGGAGAAAGAGAGATCGAACCAATCCCATAAATGGGAGTGCCATCTGCGACGGTGACATACTAAAAGTGGGGAGAAGGAGAATAAGAGGAAAAGTTGTGACTTACCAATCATATGGGAGGATGCTCCAGAATCTATGACCCAGGAGGTAAGAGAGGAAGACGCAAGAAGAGCGGTACCTGACTGGGCTGAAGCTGCGTGAGAAGTCTCAGGAACATCATGAACATGAAGCCGCATCAGGGCATCATATGCAACCCAAGAAATGATAAGAGACTCCCCTGAAGAAGATTGCTCAACTGTTGAGGTGGAAGTTTTTCTTTTTTTTGTTAGCTTGTTAGTACACAACACTGTCAGTTCACACTTCACTATTAGCCACCCCCACTAGGGAATCGATATCAAGACCTCAGTGTTGAAACGAGGCATCTTTCACTAAGTCTACCACTTGAGCTATGGATCAGGGTGTTGTTGAGGTGGAAGGTTGACACTCAGGAGCAGTTGTGGAAGTAACAGAAACGGCGATACATGAAGGACGACCATGGAGCCGCCAGCAATAATCAACAGTGTGATTGGTTCCACCGCAATGCGAACAAATGCAGGAACCATCATGTCCTCGTCCGCGTACACCACAACCACGAAGGTTATGACTACCTTGATTGCGATCTCCCTCATGGCCTCTACCACAACCACCATAACCAAAAGTGCACCCGAAACTTAAGGATGGTGCCCGAAGGCCAGGAAGAAGAGAAGACTGATCACCGGCAGATGTGTCGAAAGCTCTGGTGGCATGAATGAATGGGAAGGAAGAGCGAAAACAGTAGCGCTAGTACATGGCATAGACTGTCGTCAACGGGAGAAGAGAATCCTTCACAACAACCTGATCCCGAACATCAAGGCAATCAAAGTTCAACTCGGCTGGGAACTGCATGATGTGAGTATCATCCCGCTGCTTAAGAGCATGTTCATGATCGTCTTTACATTTGGAAGGAAGAGGCTGATACAAGTTCAGCTCATCCCACATACCTCGAAGTGTCAAATAGTAATCTTTTAATGATCTTGAGTCTTGTTGGAACTGACCAATTTCTTGAATAAGGCAAAATACTAGTGAAATTTTTTGAGACTCGGAGAACATATCATGAAGTGTATCCCAAATGACTTTAGCCAATGATAAAAACATCACGGAGTGGCCAATCGAATAATCCATATTATTCAACAACTATGCAATAACTTGATAGCACTCCTTTGTCCAAGACTTATAGATGACATCTGTAGAGGTTGGAGAATCATCCAAAATATACGACAATTTCTCATGGGTTCCTAAGAACACTTTTATAGATTGTGCCCATTGAAAATAGTTGTCACCATTTAACTTCATGGAGGTCATCTGTAGGGGGGTAAATTCAAGAGAGCTCGTGCCAAGAGATGAGAGCCCTTTGTCATCCATAGGGGACTCCAAGAAAGAAAAACCAATTCAAACAAATCTCTCTCACTCAATCCTTAAAGGGAATGAGAAATAAACCCCAAACAACCAGCAATCCTCCAAAACAACACCAAAAGCAGTTAGATCTGACTCAAACAAGTGAAAAACGGCTTGGTCACATGTCCATTTGGTGGTAAAACTCACTCAAACATGAATCACATCTATAAAAAAAAAAATCCTCCATGGTTAGCTTAGGAGGAAGATTTCAGTCCATCTTGACTCTTTGAGCAAAGAAACTAGAGAAAAACTTACCGATTTGAGATATATTGAAGAAAATCTGATTTGGAGGCCGGTTTTCGAATCTATCCATTTCGGCCAAAACACCATAAAAGGTCTCAAAAATTCCCAAAAAATCATATCAAATCCTCTAAAATCAAAATCTATCAAACCCCTAAACTTTCAACTCAAATGGGGTCCATGCATCCGTACAACACTTACGTTAGCCGTACAGCTGCTGATGTCAACAAGCTGATGTGTCACCTCTCAACTTGTATGATGCGGAATGGCCTGATCTAGGCTCTGATACCAAGTAGAAGATGATTAGATGATTAGGGTATAGAGAAAATAGGAGAAGAGTGAGAGTGAGAGAGAGAGAGAGAGAAGAAGAAGAAGAAGAAGAAGAAGAAGAAGAAGAAGAAGAAGAGAGTTTGGAAAATGTTGTGTTAACCAACATGCCCCAACACCAGTGTTTTAAATATCGACGATATTGGCCGATATATCTCACGACAGATCTTGTATCCCACATATGCGATACAAAACGCGCATGTGGTGCCAATATATCCCATATGTTTGATCCAAGGAGCATTTTCAATTTTCGATCCTTTTTTTGTTAAAATATGTTAAATCAATGCCAAATGGTTACAAATCCAATGGTTTTTCATGTTTTGCATGAAAAATCATGGAGTTGGAGCTTTGATTTCGATATCCATTGGTTCTTCATGTTCTTCATGTTTTTTGAAAAATTTCCTACAACCAGCTATCAATTGAGACTAATTTTAAAGTATTTAGGAGTATTTAAATGATCATCACATATACTCTAATTTCGAAATTTGCATATCGGTGGGTCCGATTTGGGAAAAAATGGAGAAAATTCAAATTTATTCAAATTTTTCCCAAGTTCTCCCAAATTGCTTGCAATGTTGCACACCAAATTTGAAATCAAGTATGTATGAGGGCTGATTCACTGATCTATTAAGCCCTTGTCAATTTTTGGAAAACAAAAATCATTTTTAATTAAAAATTAATAAAATAATTAGTCAAAAATTATTTTTTTCCAAAATTTCCTTCAACCAACTATCAATTGAGACTAATTTCTAAGTATTTAGGAATGTTTGATGAAATGATCATCACATACACTCTAAATGGTATTCATTCAATTTGAATATAGTTGCATTAGTTCAGTTAGACAACGCATAGTTTAGGACCCTATACAAAGGAAACCTATTATGTGCACTTTTTTTGAGATGTTATGATTTAAAAGTGTGTATTAAGGTCTTTTTTAACAATCCCTGAAGTTTTATTGAAAAATTCAACCATTTTCCCAATGTTTCCCAAAAAGTGAAATAAATTACCCAATACAAACGATATATCCCGTGCGAGAACCGATATGTATTTGTATCCCGAGGATGCAATACGTAATGCGATACCGATATTTCGAACACTGCCTAACACAATGTTTTATTAGAATAGAGCATACAATACACTGTAGGAGAAGAAGAAAGTGTGCACATGCACTTATATTAAAAGAGCCACTAAACACACACTATATACTAACACTCTCTAGAAGCATATCAACACTTATGAGCCAAAGGAACAATACACATTTGAAGATGAACAATAGTCTCTTCTACCCTTAACCTACTTGCTTGCACCTAATAGGCAAAAGGACTTTTGTCATACTACCTCACCGACCATGTCAAACATCTAGAACCAAGACATCTAAAATCTAAAAGCAAGAGGCAAAATCTACAAAGCAAGAAATTAATTGTTCTTTCTGGAAAATACCTACATGCAAAGGACCAGCAATAACACCATCATCATCCTCATCCTGCACAGCATCACCGTTCAAATCAAGATCAGAAGATCTTTTCCACTCTGGAGTGGAAGGACAAGTGACTGTCTCAGGCCTCTTTTCATGATAAAATTTGTACAATGCGTCAATGTAATCCTGCTTATAGATTCCTGGAGGCCGTGAATTAGCAAACAGTTGTAGTGCCTGTCCAACAGACAACCCAATATAGTTTCAAAATAGAGTTGTTGAATCTAGTCAACAAAAAGATGACTTAAGGTAGTGATTAAAAAGCACAATGCATACCTTGGTGACAGAAATGTGTTGCGAACGAATAAGAAAATGAATTATCATAAAACCTGTCCGGTTATGCCCATGTGTACAATGGACAAGAACATATTTCTTCGAGTGCTTCTGGTTGAGGAGGAACTGCGAGACCTGGATCAAAATGGTAAATATAAGCTCCATTGGAGAAGCAGAGTGCTTCAGCATCGAGCATCGAGCATCAATATCTTTATGCACAAGTGCTTCCCAAGAAAAAGAAGAAATGCTTGAAATGTACTCGACAGAAAACATCAAAAGGACTTTTTAATGTATGTTAGATGGTCTGGTTATTTTGTTATCTTATGTATATGGGAAATTCTTCTGAATGGGCATGAGCAAAGCTTTTGCACCATCTCCAAATATCTAAAAATTAACGACCATGGAACAGGAAAATCATCCTCTGCTAAGTTGCTCTCATGGAATCCACATATTGTATCCCCGGGACCATTTAAAGGAGGTTCTGGTTCTAAGCTGGTCCAACAAAAGAAAATATTACATGCCCCGTATTGGATTCCACCAAAGCCCATTTGCTCCATATGTCTTTTCTCTAGATTATCAGTAGTAGAAGAAGAAAGAATACAGGCCTCTTGCTCAAAGCAGTTGTGAGAAAAAGCATGCCAATCTCTCTCCAGGTCATCTATTAGAGGTTACTTAAAATACCACTGGATCATTCCTTATTCACACCTCTTTCTGGTACCATGTCCATGACTGAGATGCTCTTATTACAAACCTGTGTGAATAAGTCTGCATTCCTTGCTAGATTCCTACAGAATTATGGTACATCGAATTCTCAACAAGCATTATGTGCATTAATCCTCTGTGTTGTATAGAGAGGGGCGATGAAGGTGCAAATGATTATCAACAATTTAATATTCCCAAATGCTTAATAGGAATCTAGAATGAAACGAATGGGGCCTGATTGCAAAAATCTGTAATAAAAGCATCATAAACAGAAAGAGTTTGAATTGGGAATGCTTTAATGGTGATGACGCTTCGACTAAACAGCAACTCATGGTTCAAGCAATCAGCCAACACCCGATGGTTTCTTGACCCAGCAATATGGTACAGGTTTTGCATTTATGGCATATCGGTTTCTTGATCTAGCAATATGATACATCATACTTGTATGTAATGTTGTTCATCACCTCCACCATCATAGCATTCTCTCAGCTAGTTAAACCATAGGCATCCAGTCTTTTCTTACAACCTCCCACCATGTTCTTTTGGACCTTCCCCTTGCCCTTTTAGAGCCTTCAACCCAAACCAACTCACTCATAACCGGTGCAGTTCTTGGTCTCCTTTGCACATGACCAAACCATCCTAGTGTACTTCCCCTCATCTTATTATTGGTTTTTTGAGAGATAACAACTTTATTAAAGAAGCTCGCATGACCTATTGGTGCTACTCTTTCAGTTCCCTCAAATGCATCCATTTCTAATTATATCCTTGTCTTGCCACTCATCCATCACAAAATCCTCAATTTCAGCTACGGTCATCCTATGAACATGTTGTTCCTTGAGTACCCAACATTTTGCCCCGTAAAGCATTGCTGGTCTCATAGCTATCTTATAAAATCCTCCCTTTGGTTTGATTGGTATGTGGCAATCATATAAAACTCTAGAGGACATCTCCACTTCAACCACCTAGCTCTAATTCTATGAGCAACAGCCTTCTCAATCTCTCTGCTCTTATGAATTATCAACCCAAGACATTGAAAATCGTCATTTCAGGTTACTAATGTGCTTAACGATCTTAATTAATTGGGATACCCCCTGTAGAATTTCAACTTTCATTTCAGGTTATCTCATATCTAATGACTCCCTTTCGAATTTAGATAACCAAAATAAGCCATCTCCTATGCACTTCCAAACCTCTATTGTTATACCATTTAGTCTGAGGGCCTTTCCTGCCTTCATCTTTCTCAAAGCTTCTTTCACTTCAAATATCCTAATCGCAAGATATTATCTATTGCCTCTAGCCTAATTTGAGTTTATGGTTCCTTCTATCCCTCATCTCTTAGAGTCAAGGTGTTCCAAAACGATAATGGCCACCACTGTTACCGTTATGATACAGGCCGTAACGACCCCCGTATCGGCCATTACAGCCCTTTTTTATTTTTTGAAAAAATTGTTACAAGACTGTTATGATCTGTTACAGGGTCGTTACAAACCGTTACGGGGCCATTACAGGGCCTTTATGGCCTGTTTTTCCTATAATGGTCGTTTCAACCCCGTAACGCGTAACGGTTATGACCGTTACCATTACATAAACAGCCATTACGTAACCGATTTTGAATACCTTGCTCAGAGTGGTTATCATTTAAAAAGCTCTGGAAATAGCTTGTCCACCTCATTGATCTCATCATCCTCACCAATATCCTCTGGCCATCAACCTTAATGCAACTAACGTGATCGAAGCCCTTTCCTCACTCCCATTTTTGCAAGTTTGAAGACATCTTTCTCACCTACTCATCCATGATCTATTGTCAAGATCGTCACATGCCCTAAGCTTAGCCTCACTTACTACTTTCTTAGCTTCCTTTTTAGTGTTTCTATATTCCTCTAAATTTTCCTCGTTTCTGTTCCCTTCTCTGGCTTTGAAAGATGGTCATTCCTCACCAATAGCCTCTTGACGGACATCTAATGAATGGTTTTTTTTTAAAAGACAATAGTCAATGGGCTAAATCCAACAAAAGAATCTAGTGTTACGATTGTCTAATCAATATGTTCTTGAAGCTATGCACACCATCTACAATGCATCCTACTATATGGGCGGCTCAATTAGAGGTACATGTCTCCTATTCAAAAATTTCTTGAGGTACACATCTATAACACATATACACTTTCTATGCATTCGCATGGTGAATCACACAGTACTAAAGTATAAATGCCTCCTCAAATTCAAATCATGTGATATAAGATTCAAATTATAATTATAAGATTTTTATGTGTTTATGAAGCATTCAAGACCATAAACAATGCATCAAGGGACATCCCATACCACACAAGCTGGCCAATTGAAGATCAAGACACAGAAATCATCCAGTTAGATCATGGGACCCACACATCCATTTGGATGGTCCGAAATAAGTAACCAATTGAAGTGTGGAACCAACAAGTCCAACAGGTGGTTTTTTCAGCTCTTCATATATAAGGGCAACAATATTTTGAGGTTTTTGCTAGGTAAAAATAATTTAGGGCTCAATTGGGAGCTTGTAAATGGAGGTAAATGGGAAATAAAATCAGCGGTAAATGAATTGGGAGTAAATGGCTTACTTAGTTGTGTTTGGAGGGAGTAAATGAAATGCATTTGAAATCTAAATATTCTGTTCGGATGGGCATAAATGGGAGGAATTGGAAGGCATTGGAAATTTTCAATACATTCACAAGAACACAAGTGATATCCCAAATTAGCTTTAATATCCTAAAATAGTGTACATATGTGATATTTAACAGATTGAATGTAATAAGCCCATTGAAATATATACTTTAGCAAAAAAATCAGAAAATTTTGAGCCTCGGGTGGGCCACAAATGCAAGGATCACAAACAAGCAACTTGCCAATGCTTTTTAACCATCCATTTAGATGGCCAACCTTTGGATGATTTGGATCATTCTATTGAGTTGTTTAGTGATGTAGCTGCTAATTGAATTATTTCAGAGTATAACTAGTATGCCATGTGTACGGTGGACTTGTGCGTGGCGCCACCCTTGTTTACTCGTGCGACTATCTAAGGGAGCTCAAAAGGGCATTTCATCCCCATTTACTTCCAAATCCTCTCAAGTAGAGAGGATTTCATTTGCATGCCCATTTACTACTATTTCATTTCATTTCCATGCATTTACTTCCATCCAAACACACCTTAAATAACATTTACTCCAGATTCCCTCCATTTACTTCCATTTACTCCCACCCAAACGGCCCCTTATTGAAATGGAAAAGAGTACAAAAGAAGATGGATCTTAGATGAAGGGACCTCACAACAAAAAGGGCCCAAAAACCAAGGAGCCAAAGGGGAGGAATGAGGAAAATTACATGAGTCATAGATCCTAACACATCAAGACCAAGGCTAAAACAATGTAACACCTTTTGGTAAGGGTAAGAGGTGAAAGTCCCTAGCATAAAAAATCTCTGTTTCATGGGCTGACGGCTGACGGTGGTTCCGTCAGGTTTTGCTGATCCATTCCCTGGAAGTAATACAAATGTCACAGGTCGCCCCCAAAGGAACCGGACAAGATAATTTTTCATCATCTTCCTCATGGACTAGCCCAAACAATTTCCCAAAATAGCCCAAGGACAACCATGAATCAAGGTGAATCCCATCAATCATAGGACTATCAAAACCAGCCTAGTGATGAGCCTAATGAGGCATCCAAAAGGAATTTTAGGCTAGCACAAGGCATTCAACTAGACGGTATATGCCATTTACAGCCGGGTGGTGGAGAGATTGAATCCAACGAATAGATCAGCATCACCAACCCTTTCAGAATACAGCACCAGAAGAATAACATATTTGGAGGTTGTATAGCAACCACACAGCTTGTTCAGCCATATGGTTGGGGAAAAAAGGCCATAAAGTTGATATTGAGGAGATTTAATCGAAAATTGGATCATCATCGTCATCGTCTAAGCCTTATCCCAAGCCCCAACTAATTGGGGTTGGCTAGACAAATCCTATTCCGCCATTCTCCAATCAAGGATCATACCCACAATTAAACCATGGGTCATCAAATCATTTCTTACTTACTCCACCCAAGTCCTTTTGGGCCTTTCCCTGGCCCTTTTGTAGCCTTCAACTTGAACCAACTTCTAACCACTACCGTTATTGTTCTCCAATACAAATGACCAAACTGTCTAAGTCTACTTCCCCTCGTCTTACTACCTATTGGAGCTACTCCTAAGTTCCCTCAAATGTCTCTGTTTCTAATTCCATCTTTCCTTGTCTTGCCAATGATCCATCTCAACATTCTCATTTCAAATTCAGCTACGCTCATTCTATGAACATGTTGTTCCTTGACTGTCCAACATTCTATCCCATAAAGCATGGATGGTCATATATTTAAAATTTCCCCTTCAGTATGATTGGTACACAACAATCACATAAAATTCCAATCACACATCTTCAATTTATCCACCCAGCTGGAATTCTATGAGTAACACCATTCACAACTTCTCCATTCTTGTGAATTATCTACCCAAGACATCATAAGTGGCCATTTCGGGGTGCTTCTTATCTTAGCCATCAATCTTAACTAATTACTTGTTTTTAATCCTATTGTTACTAAAATTGCATTTTGTATTCTCTGTATATCTAGCTAATTTACAACCTATAGATTCTAAAGCATCCTTCCACGGTTCTAGCTTTGCATTTACCCCTCCTTTGTCTCATTACTCATTAGTCAAAAGTCAAAACTGTGTCATATACAAATGACATACACCACAGACCTCTTCTTGTAAATACCTAGTTAACTCGCTCATAAACAATGCAAAAAAGATACGACTAGTCCCCGGCCATTGGTGTAGGCCTACTATAATTGGAAACTCATGTGTCTCTCCACCGATGGTCCTCACATTAGTACCATTCCCTTGAATGTGTACTTAACAATGTTAATATGTCCTCTTGAGACTCCTTTCCATTCCAACATCCACCAGATTCTCTCTCTAGGGACCATGGTTCTGAATAGCAGTATCAAGGGCGTATCGTCCCAGTAGAAAACTCATATGATTCAGGCAAATCATAACCGCATCGGCCTGCATCAATTGAAATATTTTTTAGCAAAATAAATAAATAAAAATTAGTGTTGAAATAGCAGAAAAAGGGAAAAAGATAAATTTGAAAATCTTTCTTTTTCTTATGTTTTGGGCATGCATACAAGGTGCATCATACCATTCTTTGATAAGAATGTTGTGTGTGGAATTGACCAACTATAAGTCAACCAAAAAAAAAAATTTCCTAATTGAACACAAATCAAGCATGATTTGGTGGCTTAGGGCCCATTTAATTGAAATACAACAAAAAGAAGACGAAAATATGAAGAACATAAAAAGTAATGGTTTGCCTTTTCCGATTTTTCCCATAATGGTCCATTCTGCCAAGTTGTCGAAATTGTGCAATTTGCAATATGGATTATATGATTTATATCGTATTGCACACCGCACAATATAAAGAATGAGTTCAGATCCTCTCAATGAACCTACTTAACATGATGATCAAACTAAACATCCTCTCAATCAACATATCTAATATATATATATATATATATATATATATATATATATATATATATATATATATATATATATATATCATATCACAAACACATTAAGCACACTTCATATTGAATGTCTAAACCAGTGTTTTCAGTAGCGCACGTAGCATAGCATGGCTAAAATGCTACGCAGCGTATGCAAATAGTACAACTCCTAAGTAGCATATGCTAATGATATGTAGTGTACGCTATAGGTAGCGTACACTAGAGAGAAGCTTAGAATTCTATGTTTCTTTTTTTTCCTTCCTTGTTAGTCCAGCACATTTTTTTAAATGGTGGGGACTCATCCTCATCACACGTGATACCACAGTACAGCATTCCAGAGTCCAGACCATCTAACTGTGGGTCCTATAGTGGATGGAGCATATGTTTATAATCACACCTATCAAACAATCATAACCATCTGTACAGGGGCATCCAAGTATACAGCTAAAGAGCGTGGTGTGCCGTAAAGGCCGTTATGGGGCCGTAAAGGCTGTTACGTAAAGGTAACGGTGGCAACTGTTACACGTTATGGGGTCGTAAAGCTCGTAACAGCCGTTACGAATAAAATGACCCGTAAAGGCCGTTGCAGCCCCCGTAACGGCCCGTTACATCCTCCATATAGGTTGTAATGGCCCCGTAACAGCCCGTTACGGGGCCGATACAAGTTTTTAGGGTTTTTCTCAATAGAGAGAGAGAGAGAGAGAGAGAGAGAGAGAGACCGTAACAGCCGTTACGGGGGCCGTAACGGCCATTACAACCCTTATCGTAAAGGTAACAATGGTGGCCGTTACAGCCACCGTTGCCGTTACGGAATACCTTGCTAAAGAGTCATTACCATTTTAAATGGTGTAAGACTAACGAGTGCTAACCTTTGTAAAACAAAAGCTTTCGAAAGACAGCTTTTCAAACTACTATTCCATTACCCCTCCGGCCCCCAAAATACATCACTTTGATTCTACACACTACCGTTAGAATAGAAATTTCGAAGGCTTGATTGGTCCTGCAAGAGGATCCTCCCAAACAAAGGAGAAATCAAAATCCCCCTATTGCACATCAATACAGTTGTGGAGCTTGAGATTTGCACTTATTTTATTTCAAGATAAATAGAGGAATGTTTCTAACTCTTAAGCTCAATTAATTATTTTTTTTATTTTGATTGATTTAGTGATTGATTTAGGGTATATCTTCACATTTTTCTCATTTTTTCCCTCTCTGGGAAGCTGATTCTATTCAACATTGTAGAATGAGCTTGCTCTACAACCATTTGTTGTGTGGGGTGCACTGTTGTGTGTGTGTGGCATGACATCCAACCCCTCCAATCGATCATGCGGGCCACCACGCCATATGTTGGACATAGGGCTGAAAGTTGGGCGGGTTGGGTCGGGTTGGTGCTCAACCCTAGCCCAACCCAAGGTTCCTATACCTCAACCCTAACCCAACCCAACCCAATATCAGGTTGGGAATTCTCAACCCAAGCCCAACCCAAGCAGGCTCAGTCGGGTTGGACGGGTTGGTCAGGTAGATATATGTTAATATTTTCATTATTACATTAGTCTATTGTATTTTCAATACACGTCTTATTTTTTATACCTATAATTTTATTAATTATATATGTAGTTATTTATCATAAATAAGTTCATTTTTTCTAAACAAACAAGCTAAAATATAGGATAAATACTCCTTTAAAAGTCTTATTGTCTATCAAGCAATTTATTTGGGAGAGAAATCCGGCATATCTTGTTAGCTTGAGTAATCGGAAATGACGTGGACCAATGAAACCCGGCGACATTGGAATTTTTTGTGCCTTCAACACAGACGATCCGCACTCAATTATAATTAATTTATAAGGAATTTATATATTGATCGAATTCGGGTTGGGTCGGGCAACCTGAGACCTCAACCCGAGCCCAACCCAAGTTTTATCGGGTTGGTGTTTGTATGGCCCAAGCCCGAGACCAAACCTGATACATCATGCCCAAGCCCAACCCAATGTTCGATCGATCACAGGTCGGTCGGGTTGAACCCACCCAACTTTCAGCCCTAGTTGGACTTGGACATGCATGAATTTTTCATCCATATGGTGGTTGTCCATTGTTTTCTATTTTGTGGCTTGCCATCCTACTAAGTACAATCCACCATGGTTCACCCAACCTTCATATGGGCCACCATGATAGAATAGAGTGTCTGTCCACTGTTTTCTATAGTGTGGCCCAGCTGATGATTAGATTGACCTAATTTTGTGGCATCCAATCATTGCAATTGAGGTCTTGTTACTTTCTGTGGGCCCAATAGCTAATTGCATAACATTTAGCCATTAATATGTTTAATCGTCTATTTGATACTTGTCATTTTTTACTGAACTACAAAAAATTGTTTATATTTGTTAAATGTTATTCACCATTTGCTGTGACTTGTGAATTTGTGATTTTCATCAAATTAAAAAGAGATCTCTCAAGGGAAATAGAAAAAGAGATACTTTGCTTAATTAAAAAAGTAGAAGTATCATGTAGCTTACATGACGTAGCTTAATGTTACACACTATAGAGGGCTGAACGCTATGTTACACTGCTATTGTTAGATGCACGTATAACAAAAATTACCTCATAGACAAAATGGTTTACAGACTCATTGTCAGGTACAGCATCACGTCCCTTGCATGCAATCTAGGAAAAAAAAAAAAAAAAAATCAAATTTAAGCATTGAAGAGCTCAATGATGGTCAGATCATGCTTTTTATGAAAGAACAAGGAAAGAAGAATTATAAAGCTATCCACATCTCACCTTAAAGTGCTTAATACCTTGCTTCTTCCAATCTATTGGGGAATAGTAGCGAGAAGTATTTGTCAGATCAATAACCAAGCCAAGCTGAGCAGAGAGTCAGAAGAACCAGTCAAGGTAGCATATTAGCAAAACTGAAGATGTTCAGTATCGCAACAGGAATACATACATATTAGGAGTATGTGATAATTTGAAATTACTCAACCATGAATCCACACAGCTCATAACAATATACGTGCTTGTGGTGCAGATATTGCTTTATTCATCTTAGTAGAAGATGTTTGCAAATTATAAGAACATAAAAATTAAAGATTTTTGTATATGCCCCCCTTCCTTTTAGTTATGTTGTAAATAACCCTTTCCCTTTCCGCATTTGTAGATAAACCCCAATCTTTTATCATACCTTTGCAAATTACGCCTATTGTTAATATAAGTGACGGAATAAGTATTTGTCTTAATAAACATTGATTAAAAGACAATGTGCCCTTTTACATAAAAGGACATGTGAACCACAACAGAAATTTGCATTACCTTATAAAAGGGGGGATTATTGATGCACTCAGAGTACAATGCTTGAAACTTGGGCACTTAAAAGTTGTACACACAGCATGTATTAACTTAAAATAAACTGACAATAGTGTGGAACCCATTGTTGCTCTATCACAGTCCCAAAATCAGATTGGTTCAACATTCCTAACCTCTGATTTGAGGACACATGTTTGTTAAATAGGACGTTTGATATCTCATTTTTAACTGCCCAATAAATGTCACCAATCAATAGTCAGATAATCAAATAATTTTAATCTTCAATTCATGATACATCTAAATTGGAACCATAATTTGACAGTTTAGTTTGAATTAATGGTATGTCACATATGCTATTTCATGGTAATTGAGTGCCTGTTCATACATCGCACTCTGCAGGAGTATCTAATTTTATTTTATTTTTCATGATCTATTTGTGTTTGCCGAATAGACGTCTATACCAAATGATAAAGGAACACGAATTTTCTACAACACTTATTCTAGGGAGCCAGTGCAACAAAAAGCACTGCAAGGCCCACCATTATGTCTCTGTGACATCCACTGTCTATCAGTTGTGCCAGCACCTATTGCGAACTCAGAAAGTGAACCAAAAAATCAAGCAGATCCAAAATGCAGGTGGGCTACACACAGTGGCACCAGAACTTGTCATGTTGCCGCTTTTTCACAACATCCACACCATGAAAGTGGCAGGTCCCAGGAAGAATTCCCTTACCTAAAATCAGGCTGATCCAATCTCTAGGGGCCACACCTGTATGTTGAGTCAAACTGCCGGTTTTCAATTGATTCCAACCGTGTTCATGGTATGGATGTTCTCAATAAGTGGTATGTTGGCTGGAAAGATGGTTAGGAGCCACAAAGTTGTGGTGCCGTAGGTGATCAGTTCTTTCTCTTTCAGCAAGTGTTCGTTTTGCATTCATTGCGATTAAGAATCACCTGCATGCAATGTTGTCAAAATCGTTATCGTATCGCAAATTGTACTAGGGGTTGAATCCTATCGAATCGTAAATCGTAAGATTTTTAATTATTTTCTTAAAAATTGAATTTTTTTAAACATAAACAAATCAGAATTTTTTTGAAACTAATCCATCTTCCTTTTGCCATCAATGTGCACTGAGTAATACCATGCCATGATAGTGTTAAAGGAATCTTATTCCTTTTTTTAGGGTCCTTTAATAATTTATGTTCTTGTTACCTTTCTAGAATGTGGAATCGCAGTGGAAAAGTGGTCTTTGATATTGTAGAGCAACGAAAAAAGATATTTTGATTTCGAAATATCTTTTCATAATACATAAGTTAGCATGATCGTATCCGTCCATAATAATATTACAACAAGTCATACATCAATTTGGTTTTTAGACCAGTTAAGAAGTAAGAAATCACCAAAAAAAAAAAAAAAACTACATGATTCTACATTGAAGAGAATATATATCATCTAATCTCTTACAAAGAACAAATAAAATAATGTACCTTTTCTAAACGATTCTTAAAGCTCTCACCAATTTAAAAACATAAAATAAAAGCCAAGTGAAGCATTACATAAATGAGAACAAGTATAATTTGAATCGTAAATCGTAGGATTCAAATTCAAGGTGTCCCGTATCGGTATCGGTTGGCGTAACGGTGCCCTCCAAAACCGATACGGATACGGGGGTGTAACGGCCCGTAACGGCGCAAAAAAATTTTTTTGCCAAAAAAATATGAAAAAATATGGATTAAATCCGGAATATTCTAAGCATTCCAAATATGCATTCATTTATAAATTGGAACATGTTTATGGTGGTGTAACGGTCCACTCTTTGGTGAGAAGTTGTATCGGACTGTCTGATGAATTTATGAACCAGATAACCTAAATTTGACTACAAAATTCATATATTTAATTTTCTAACTTACTATCAATGATAGATATATTAGAATGAATGTAATATGAAAATATCTTACATTTAGGTGTTTGCAATTATTTTTGAGGGCCAAAATTCATGCGTAAATAGAAAAAAAATAAAAAAAATATAAAATGGCACCCCAAATATGTAAAATGCACATTAACATGTTCTACTATGATTAACACATCATATGGCATCATTAAAACAGCAAAAGAATCATTAAGAAATGATTTTTCGAATTTTCAAAAAAAAGGGCCAAAATAAATGCGTAAATAGAAAAAAATATAAAAAAAATATAAAATGGCACCCCAAATATGTAAGATGCACATTAACGTGTTCTACTATGATTAACACATCATATGACATCATTAAAACAGCAAAAGAATCATTAAAAAATGATTTTTCAAAATTTCAAAAAAAGGGCCAAAATTCATGCGTAAATAGAAAAAAATATTTAAAAAATATAAAATGGCACCCCAAATCTGTAAGATGCACATTAACATATTCTACTATGATTAACACATCATATGACATGATTAAAACAGCAAAACAACTATTAAAAATTGATTTTTCGAATTTTCAAAAAAGGGGCCAAAATTCATGCGTAAATAGAAAAAAATATAAAAAATATATAAAATGGCACCCAAAATCTATAAAATGCACATTAACATGTTCTACTATGATTAACACATCATTTGGCATCATTAAAACAGCAAAAGAATCATTAAAAAATGATTTTTCGAATTTTCAAAAAAAGGGCCAAAATAAATGCGTAAATAGAAAAAAATATTAAAAAAATATAAAATGGCACCCTAAATCTGTAAAATGCACATTAACATGTTCTACTATGATTAACACATCATATGGCATGATTAAAACAGCAAAACAACTATTAAAAATTGATTTTTCGAATTTTAAAAAAAGGGGCCAAAATTCTTGCGTAAATAGAAAAAAATATTAAAAAAATATAAAATAGCACTCAAAATCTGTAAAATGCACTTTAACATGTTCTACTATGATTAACACATCATATGGCATCATTAAAACAGCAAAAGAATCATTAAAAAATGATTTTTCGAATTTTCAAAAAAAGGGCCAAAATAAATGCGTAAATAGAAAAAAATATTTAAAAAATATAAAATGGTACCCCAAATCTGTAAAATGCACATTAACATGTTCTACTATGATTAACACATCATATGGCATGATTAAAACAGCAAAACAACTATTAAAAATTGATTTTTCGAATTTTAAAAAAAGGGGCCAAAATTCATGCGTAAATAGAAAAAAATATTAAAAAAATATAAAATGGCACCCAAAATCTGTAAAATGCACATTAACATGTTCTACTATAATTAACACATCATATGGCATCATTAAACAGCAAAAGAATCATTAAAAAATGATTTTTCGAATTTTCAAAAAAAGGGCCAAAATTCAGCCGATACGGGTTCAGAACGTACCAGCCACGTTAACGGCGTAACGGCCCGTAACGGCCGATACGCCCTTAACGGGTCGGACCCGTATCGGCCGATACGGGTACAAAATTGCGTAACGGCCGATACGGGCCCGAAACGCGTAACGGTTCACACCGTTACCGTTACGTATCGGCCGTTACGGCCGATACGTAACCGTTTTGGCATACCATGTTCAAATTATATAATCGTAAATGTAGATCTGAATGTAGCTTGTTATTTTTTGGAGTTGTAAAGTTTTCCTTTAGTTGTATTCTGTCTTGACTCCTCGTCAAGATTTCCAATAATAGCATTCATCTCTCTTTAAAAAAACTCAAAAAACCTATATCTGCCCCATAACGTTGAAAAAAAATAAAAATTTGCATCTGCCCCATAACATAGCATTACAGAGTTGTTACGGCCGTTACAAGGGGGCATAACGGGCCGTTAACGGCAGTTACTGGTCATGCTTTCCATAATGGCCGTTACGACCCCATAACGTGTAACAGTTGCCACCGTTACCTTTACATAACAGCCTTTACCGAACACCGTGCGTTTGATAGCTATGATTATTCGAACAAAGTTATGTTTGAGAACAATAAGCAATCAAAGCAGACCCCACATTATGAAAGGACCAATCAAACTATGCATGGATATCGAAAACATAAAGGTGCAAAATCAAAGCTCTAGGTTTCTGTTTCAGTAATTAAGAAACAAGAAAAATTACCATCCAAAGGCAGTATTTACAGTATGCACGTAAATACCGAATAATCATGATGATGTAGATAACGAATATTAGAATGTCAAACATCTTATGATATACTTACTTCCCTTCTTAGCACCTTTTGTTGATGGATAGCTTGTTTTGAAGAATATCTTTTACCAGGCACAATACAATCATTGAAAGACTCCCCGAGAGGAACCTTAGAAGGGATTATATAACCAATTGCTTGACCATGTCCAGGACAATCCAACCAACCTGCAATATAAATATAAATAAATAAATAAATAAAAACCTAAGGATTATAACTAAATAAAGATCATAAAACGGTTGAACCCATCATGATGTTACTCGAAAGAATAAATAGAAGAGCTTCTAATCAGTGATTGAGAAACTATTGTCACAACAAAAATAAAAAGAGAAATAAAGAAAGAATGAAAGAGAAGGCAGAAGAACAATGGAAAGGACAAATAGGCAATAGCGATGCCCAAATGCCCACAACTTTAGAGGTGTGGCAAAACAACCTAATTCTGAAAAGAGAACCCATACAAAACACTAACAAATCTGACCCATGCTGGCTTCTTTATGCAAGAAACCATGGAATAATTATAGGAGAGAATCAAAGATCTAATAAATCCTTGCTGCCAAAGGGAAAGCTTGTCTCTTCTAAGTATTCAAATGAAAACCACGAGTTGGAAAGATAGACCTGACAAGAATACCCAGTGCTATGAGCTTCCACCATAATAGTGTCGCAAAGCTCACAAACCAATGGTAAGGTATTCTGATGCAAGACATGAAATTAAACATGATGTGCGAGATTTCAGGCTTAAGATCACGTTAGTTCAGAAACAATTACACAAATTCTATACCCACATGAAAGTCCAAACATTCAATTAAGGGGAATCTATGTGAGTCCAGGCCTACCCATGATAGGGCTGGATCAATAAAAATTATGAACCAAACGATACTCAAAGATAAGAAATAATCATCTACACATGAGTAGTAATCAACCCCTAATCTAAGGAATTCACCAATTTCAAATCAAGGAACCCTAGGATAAGAAAAGGGGCACAAAATTGGAGATTTGAGTAATTTAGGGTTAGGTTTAGGGATTGTGGGTAAAAGCGGAGTGAAAGAGAGGAGAGAGACGAACCAGAGAAGTACCGCACTCGTGGATAACAACAATGGCCCAGACGCACATGCGTGTGATCTCGCCCGCACGTGTGTGGGGCCCACTATTCAGAAAAAGGTCACCTTGGCCCTGGTCGGCCAGGGATAGACTCCAAAACCCTCAAATCTCAGCTCGATCCGATGTACGGTTTGTGCGTGGTGCTCCACCGAAGTTTCAGCCCTCCTATAGGGCCAGATTCTGAAATTCTATTGCGGGGAGGAGAATTGTTGCAATAGATAATTGATTCGAAGTGTAAATAATGGGGTGATATGAGAAGAAGGGATGGTAAAAGATGGGTAGTAGAGATGGCGATAGATGGGGGCGAATCGGGATAGATGCGGCTTCGCATCACAGTAGTTAACCCTTCGATGAAGGGAGGGCTTCGCACCCAATTAGGCTTCACAACTCAGAGGTAGGAAAACGCAGAATTTTTAAAAGCTACAAATGGTGCCTATTTATAAGAAAACTCTATACCCTAAACTCGCGCCATGTGCACAACTTATTACTTGGTGATAAAGTAAACCAAAATAAAAACCAAACAAAGAAATCTAAAGCGTTCATGATGTTCTAAATAATAACAATAAGCAAAACCTAAAATATGAAATCAATCTGACTAGTGGGCCACAATCATGAGATCCCATGATGGGCTTTTCTTGACTAACGGGCTCACTCTTTTGAATCAAAACTTCGTCTTCTAGCTAGGAGGCCCTTCCTGGACGTCGTCATCGATCCAGATCGACGGTGGGGCCCTCCTTCTGGCGTACGAGCGTGAGGGGTGGTGTGCGTGCACGTGTGGACGGCGTGCGTGGGATGTCCCCATCATATTCCGTAACAGTAACGGTGGTCGTAACGACCACCACCGTTACCTCTACGATACAGGTTCTAACGGCCGTTATGGCTCCCGTAACGACCGTTATGGCCTCTTTTTTATTGAGAAAAAACCCAAAAAACCTATATTAGCCCCATTACGAGGCCGTTATGGCCTTTACGGGGCCGTTACAGGCTGTTATGAGGGCTGTAATGGCCATTCCGGGTCCTTTTTTCTGTAACGGCCGTTACGGCCTTTATGACCCCATAACGTGTAATGGTTGCCAAAATTACATTTATGTAACGGCCATTACGGCACACCATGAGTGGAAGAAAGCATCCCCTACTAAGATCTTTCAAAAGACGGAGTGGCTTAGTCAAATCCTCATAGACTTAGATAAGGTTGAGAACCCCTTCCCTTGAAATTTGAACTCCAGATTTACTCGGGATTTGAACAATAGACCTGCTACGTTGTCTAGGATTTTGAGTGAATCACGCCAGATGAGCAACAACCCAATTTGCAAATATTATTGGAACACACTTTTAGCACTACTATGCATATGAGTTTTAACCCCATCTTTCCTGTACCTATCACTTGCGAACTTGAGTTTGGTAGGATCCCCTTGTCCAATCCCCTTGTATCATAAGTGTATCAACGATATTTCAATAATATCACCAACGTATTGCTATCATCAGAACTTTGTTTATTAGAAAAAAAATTTATTTCAACTTTTTTTTCATGGGCACATGGTTATATGTAGTGTTCAATTTGTCATTTGATAATATTAATAATATCTCGATATTATCAATATGATATTATCGATATCACAACACGTGCGATATTGAGACCACAATCTTCCGTTTCCTTTCCAATTGTTGATGATTTCTTGGTGAAATTTCATGTGTTGTTGATATTTTGCAATATCGATGGATGTTTGGATGGAAAGTTGGATGGTTAAATAGGCTAGATGGGATGGTTGGATTGATTGGCTAGATGGGATGGTTGGACTGATTTCTTACAACAACACATGCTTTTAAGGCCCCGTTAAATGTAAACTTGTTATGTATGCATACTTTTTGCAAATTTTTTATTTCTAGATATGCAAATATGTACATTTTAACATCTCCTGAAGTTTCACTGAAAATTCCACCGTTTTTCCCATGTTTCCCCACATTTCCAGTATCAGCGATATTATTAGCGATATCGATATTGTTTCCGTATCCCTGGCCAGCGAAACTTGTAACGATACCGATACTTCGAACACTGGTCTAATGTGGTCTCAAACACGTTAACTTCACAAGGAAAATCCAACTGAAACCAAGTTAGGTGCCAATGAGCCGGAATCATCAGCCAAAATGCCATGAGAAAGTGATGTTGTCCCATATGGGCCACAACACTCACACGAAACTTCAAAATCCTAGGGTTTCTCTGCTGGCCCCGTGAGTAGGCACCATGGAGTTAGAAGCCAAAAGGCTCTTAACTCAAGTATTTTTTTGGAGTGTGGGTGATGAACTGATGATGTACCTATTTTTTGGTTCAAACATGAAGTAGTGGTGGGAGTTCAGGATAGATGGCTCTTAAGATTTCTTGCAATGATTAAAGTTTAATAGGACTATTACTAGGCTTGACTTTTAGGTGTTCTAGTCAAGCAGACATCTTAGGCTCAGTTCTTAGGAAGTTCCATATTCTAATGAGTGAAGTAGAATCTACATAGACTACAATGACAATTTTTAAGGAAGGGAAACTGATAGATTAGATTAGAAGCCTATGTCAATTACTTATTGGCAACTTGAAGGTACCCGCTTGTGCTCCTAGTGGCTCAAGATCATAGTTTCCTTATCTTCTTTTTACCCAATGTTGTAAGGAGCCATAGAAGGCAGGGTTGAATAAGCCAGATTTATAAATTATTTAAGAAGAACAAGAAGAAAAAGAAGAAGAAGGAGAAGAAGGAGAAGAAGAAGAAGAAGAAAAACTTGCTTTCACAAATTGAGAACCCTATGTTGAACCATACACAACCCAAGTCATAGTTCTTGTATAGGGTTTGGCATAGCCTATTCTCTCTTGTTTCCCATATTTTCTTTTAAGGCTTCTCTTCCATAAACCCTACTACATCGGGGGGAAAAAACGAAAAGAAGAAAAAATCTACAAACTCTCCATATATCAATCCAAACAAGACACGCCTACATGACTCTCATTTCCACATGTGACTATCCCTAGTGTTGTCACATGTCGGTGTCAGTGTCTAAGGAATTCCATGGAAAAGGTTTGAAAGTGCTGAATAGATGAACAAGATCAATTGGATGGCTGTATATTCTCAGCCAATGTTTTAAGACCTCGATGGGAACTTGACTCGTTTCTGTAGGCAGTTCAGTCCTGACTCCTAAGTGGTTCAGCTGCCAGGCCAAGCGGTCCAACCAATGACAATTAAGTGTAAAGAAATAAAAGGAATGATAATAAAAGGAATTCTATAGAAAGTAATATATGTAGCAAACAAGGCCTATGCATTTTCATTTTACCCATTAACAGGAAAGGTTAAAAAAAAGTGAAACCATCGAGTCCAACCAGAACAAAAACCTAACCCAAACAGCTAGACTGGTCAACCAAACACCTGACCCAAAAAGCTAGACTGGTCAACCCAAACAGTTTGAATCAAATACTGCGCAAAAATGGGTTTATGGTGACCCAACCCATTTGGGTGCCCAGTCCCTGTCCGACTGTCTGACCCATCTGGGTTTAAAAAATTGGGATCAACAATTACTCCAACGTCTTTTGCATATAACACCATTTATAAACCAAAGTGGTCTTTCCTTGAATAATTTTTTGCAAAAAGTTATGAGGACATATAAAGACAACACTTCAGAGAAATTGCCCTTGGAGATGGATGAACCACCCAGCTCCCCAATGTGTGAAACAACCATTTGCCCATAATCAGTGTTCAAAGTATCATTATCATTAATCATTAGTCATTACATGTATCAATTAAATGGGATATGGAAAGATGTATCGACTTAGTCTATTATGCCACAGATACTAGGAAATTTATCATTATCATAGGGAAACACTGGGAAAATAGTGAATTTTCAGTGAAACTTGAGGAGATATTAAAAGACACATGTTTGAACACTTAGGACTTAAAATATTGCAATAAACGACTATACAAAACAGGTTTCCATTTTATAGGAGCCTAAACCATGTGATGTCTAACAAAAGCAATGCAATTATATGCAAAACGAGTTGATATCGTTCAAATATCATAAAAAGCTAGTAATAGTAATGCAAGGGCATTTTCACACAGGGCTCGAGTGGGGTAGCCCATGGGATGCGGGGACACACTCAGGGTGGGTGACCCATGTGATTTAAGGCCCACGGGGGAGGTCTCGTGTTCGAGACTCCTCACCGGGGGTAATTAATGCAAGGGCATTTCACACCGGGCTCGAGTGGGGTAGCCCGTGGGACGCAGGGACACACTCAAGGTGGGCGGCCCAAGTGATTTGGGTCCCACGAGCCCACGAGGGGGGTTCGGCCGAAGTCTTAACCCATGAGATGTGGGGCCTAGGCTATGAGATAAAGGGATTAATTCGCCATACTCTAACAGTTCAAGATTTTAGAGCAAGTGGTTAATTGTCCTGCATCAAATTGGTATCAAAGCGGGAGGTCTCGAGTTCGATACTCCTCATCGGGGGTGATTAATGCAGGGGCATTTTCACACCGGGCTCGAGTGGGGTAGCTCGTGGGATGCGGGGACACACTCGGGGTGGGTGGCCCATATGATTTTGGGCCCACGGGGGGGGGGTTCAGCCGAGGTCCTAACCCATGAGATGTGGGGCCTAGGGCTATGAGATAAAGGGATTAATTCGTCATACTCTAACACATGTGATTTGAGGCCCACGGGGGAGGTCTCGTGTTCGAGACTCCTCACCAGGGGTGATTAATGCAGGGGAATTTCACACTGGGCTCGAGTGAGGTAGCCCGTGGGATGCGGGGACACACTCGGGGTGGACGGCCTATGTGATTTGGGGCCCACAAGCCCACGAGGGGGGGTTCGGCAGAGGTACTTACCTATGAGATGTGGGGCCTGGGCTATGAGATAAAGGGATTAATTCGTCATACTCTAACAATTCAAGTTTTTAGATCAAGTGGTTAATTATCCTGCATCAAATATATTGTGTAATAGAATGAGTTCATATGATTCAAAAATCATACAGCGCACTTACAATCCAATGCTAACATTTACAAATAGATTGCATTTTGCTCCAATCTTTTTCTCACCATGGAGTTTCGGCCCGTTTCTGCTCATAAGTTACAGTTTCTCCCCCAAATCCAATATTTGATTTCAAACAACTCACAAGTTGTCAAAATAACCTAGGAACAAATCCCCAAAAAACTCAAAAAAAAAAATCATTTTTCTTATTTGTTTTCCTAATTCTCTCAAATTTTGCGGTATTTACAGATGTTGTGTTGATATAGACATTATCATCGAAACAGTGTATTTATAGGGACAAGCAATGGCCATATCTCACGATATTTTCTGTATTGCAAGGTTCTGCAACTGTGCAACATTATCAATGTATCGACCAATGCAGTGTAAGGTTTACATATTACACACTATAACTGTATCACTGACCTGCAACAAAGAATATATGGGCGGATATAATCAATAATATTGGCAATATACCCAGAACAGTGCCCATAATAAGAGTAAAGAACAATGAAAACAATTATCTTCAGACAAGCTTTTACATAAACCCTGAATTTCTAAGAAAACTTATGTTCTTAAACCTTTGAGTTTTCAAACATCACATAAGATCCTTAGACTGGTAATCCCACATACCACCATTACAGCACTACCCACACACTTTATGAAATGAAAAAGGTAAAAACATCAAACGCAATCATCCTATCAAGCCATAAAGAAAAATCAACTTACTACAACATATAAGGTTCTATAGACAACCCACTTTGGATAAATCTATATAAAAAAATTCAAACTCAAATTGATGAATTTTTTTAATGAAATTGGATGGTCTATGAAGATGTGTGGCCCGCATGTCCATTGGATGGCCCACTGGATTTCCAGCGTGAAAGCCTCTTCTGGGCGAGTAAAATTTACATGCCTGTCCACAGGGGTGAGTAACTTTTACTCCCCTACTGTTATGTGCCAAAAGCAATGATCTTCAAAACATGATTGCTCTCCCTCATTTTAAATCAGATTTTGATGATCATGGGAACCATTGCATGGTACTCGAAAAGATCTACACAGTGACAGTGGTATTTCTTGGATCAAATTAATATATGGTGATTAATGGGCCCCACAAGTGAATGGTATACCCACCCACTATTGACAGACCAGGCTAGCATTGTTCAAGGGTAGTCCACGCCTCCATTTTTTGTCCGATTGGGATCATTTTGGAATCTTTCATGAAAAATTAGGAAAGATATACGAGTCTTTGGATGGAAGTCATTGAACAAATTAGCGGATTCTTTACAATGGATCCAACAAGAAAATATGACTTGATGGGCCCAGGTAGAGCTCGGCAAGGGGCGAGTAGACTCGGTAGATTCATTCAGACCCGACTCGACTCGAACTGAGTGGGTGAATCGATTCGAACCGAGTAGACTTCACGCAATCCGAACTCAAACCGAGTTGAGTCGAGTCCGAGTCACCCAGTAACTCGACTCGACTCGATTTGAAATCCAACTCGGTACTAACTTGACTCGATCCGAAACCCGACTTGACTCGGGTTCGGGTAGTGTGTGTGTGTGTGTGTGTACCTAAATTTATGGTCATCTTCCCTACCAGAGTCGCAACTGATTCGTACGACATAGTGGTGGAGCCTGCGGTTCGGGCTCTAAGGAATCAAGAGGTGAAGCTCCGCGACGTCTCAGCAATGGCGAAACCACCCTCATAAAAACTTTCCTTTCCCATTGCTAATCGCAAATCAATCCAATACGCATCCAAACACGCCTCAGATTCTAATGCATTATATTTCTTTTTCTTCTTTCAGAGTCTCGTCAACCTCGATTGAGTTGGCCATCGATTTCATTCTCCACAATTTCGATATGGCGGGTGAGTAATCTCTCATCCCTTTTCCAATTTATCACGAATATATCATATCATGGGATTAGAGATTTGGAATTGGGTTTTTTCTTGCGATTTGGGAGAGCATAAGTGGAGTTGATAGCAACCTATGCAAATTTGGGGAACGAGAATTTCTAGTTGCGGAGGAGAGAAGGTACGAGGTTTTGTTGTATAAGATGGCGGAAAGCTTCCTTTCCACTACCCATCGCACCTAACCCGACTCAGTCCCTGTGACCGAGTCCAACTCAGTCTGAGTTAGTCTAAGCCAGACCCAGACTCGGATCAAGTCAAGCATGCTGGACTCGGTACCGAGTCGGGTCGAGTTCGGGTCATGTATATTTCAAAACCAAGTCAGGTTGGGTCGGCCCTAACTCGGTCCAACTCAACTCGATGCCCGGATCTAGGCCCAAGCGAGATGGGGCGTGATCACGAAATTTCAACTATAATTTGATCAATGGTCATAATTATCTTAATCTTCTTTACCATCTTAGTAGACATCAAAAGAACTTTCCATTGGTATAAATGATGACATTTGGGCCCAGGATAGGAAGATTTGTGGCACTCGACAATTAACAATTATAGAAAAAAGTTGTGCATGTTATCTACTTCTAGAGAATTCTAGTTTAATTCTTTTTTTTCCCTTCATAACCTTAATTGGTGAATAAAATCATTTTCTTAATCCTCTAAACCGAAGAATAAATCCAAGGAAGCTTCTTAAAAATTGCTTAAACCAAGGAAACTCCAAAAATACCCCAATTGGGCAACTTCTAGGAAATTTCCCAAGATTCCTTTCTAATTGCCTATTCTTATCCAAAAGTGCCAATAACAATCTTGTCCTTGCATCTAATGGATGAGAATAAGCCACCCAACTTTATATATGCCCTTTTCAATGCCAGTAATGTTCTTTCATTCTACAGAATTGCCATAAATGATTATCTGTAAATAAAGATGATCTCCACAAGGGAAAGTGACGCAGAACAATTAACCACTTGCTCTAAAAGTTCGAGCTGATAGAGCATGGTGAATCAATCCCTTTATCTCATAGCCCAAGCCCCACATCCCATCGGTTAGGACCTCGGCCGAACCCCCCTCATGGGCCCCACTTCACATGGGTTCCGCTTCACATGAGCCACTCGCCTCACACAGGTGGGGGCCCGCCTCACACAAACCACCCACCCTGAGTGTGCCCCTACATCCCACAGGCCACCCCACTCGAGCCTAGTGTGAAAATTCCCTTGCATTAGAAAAGCCTTTGGATCTTCCAACTCATGTGCTGACAACCGAGCTGGAGAGAGAGAGAGAGAGAGAGAGAGAGTTGTAGAAAGAGCGAGGAGGAATTGAGAAGAAGAAGAAGATGGTGTTTGAGTGAAGGAGATGAGGGGCTCAATAGGATTATTCCAATTTGGGTCCTTTGTCTCAATAAGTCAAATATCAATGATCGAAGAAAAGTTGTTGTACAAACAAATGAGGACGATTAAGGCCATGAAGACCTATAAGAGAGCTTAATACTCATTTGTCCTCATTTTCATTTTTGAATTATTGGCATAGATTGTAGTCATTCTTTCATTGAATGCATTAGAATTCTCTAAAATCTCCTTCTTTCTTTTTTGGTGTGGAGACTGCAATAGCAAGCCCAAAGAGGTGCCTAACTACTTGAGTAACTAGATCCTTGCCAAGAGCTTGGGTTAGATCAGTCAAGATTGGAGTCACTTTCATAAGTAGTTCTACCTTGCTACACTCACCATTTCCATCAAGTTAGTGGCAACTCCCAATTACGATGATTTAAGCCAAACATCACCCAGCTTCAAATCGTGATTGCGAGTTCTATTAGACTATCAATAATATTTTTTAAAAAAATTAATTTGACTGAAATCTAGAGTTTCAATCACAAGAACCAAACAAGTATAAAAGTAATGGTAAGCATTCTTTAAGTAAAAGCGTAAGTTTGTCACCAACAAAAAAGAGAGAGATGAAAAAATTACATGCATCTTATTCAATGATCTATTCTATTCTTAGAAATTATTCAATCGAAAAATTATCAAAAGTACTGAGAGCATTTAAGATTAGATTTATCAACTTCCATGTGACCATGAAATTCCTCTATAATATAGAGGCCATATCTATGTAGTGTAAAGCCTTGACACCTACCAGGGGGCAGCTTGCTTCTGTCATAACATCTAAAATTCCTTTCTGAAATCACTGAATTAGTCTTATGTGGTTGTACATCTCTCTGAGGCCCTTCATCTGTGTGTTCTCTTTTCAATCGGCGGCGTCGTTCTTCACGTTCCTAAGGCACAAAGCATATGACATCAGCCGCGAAATGGCAAAAACACAAAGCATATGACATCAGCCGTGAAATGGCAAAAGAAAATGGCATCACATAAATCAATTTAGTATCCACCACATATTGCCTAGGCAACCAACCTCCCTGGAATGTCTACGCGATCTCATTCTCACCAATGAACCGAGGCAATTGCCTAATGAATGTGGGAGGGACGCACAAGCATGCAGTCATGACTATTGACCATCAACACTCCCAGGTTTCATACAAATCAAACTATCATGATACATAAACTATAAGCAATTAAGCAGGAACATTAATATCTATTTCGAGCTTGAATCACCTTCACTGAAAAAAAATGAGCCAACAATTATAGATGTTGCCGCCTTACTCATTGGAGGAAAAAAAGAACATGGATGGCTGATAATGAAAATGGCATTCCTGTAGAATTTAGATACATCTTGAGAATAACAAAAGCATGCAATTTTAAGCAGTATGGTATTAGCATAAACTTATTATGATGGTCTCTCCTATCATCATCGCCGTCACCACAACCAACATCTTAGCTAGCCTTCTCCCAGAAATTTGGGGTTGGCTTTAAATGGTAGATTGGCAAAAGTTGTATGATTGAATGCCCGTTGGACATCAACTTCTAACTAGCCATGGCAGGCCTCACATTGACAATACCCACATGCCAACACAGTCCCACCCAGTAAGAATCCCAAGCCCATTCACACATGCACTCCAAAAAGAACTTGCATGCAAATGAGAGCCACTGACAACCAATTTCTTGATATATGGTCGAGTATGAGGCACACACAAAAACAAGAGTTCCCTGGCATCAGGAAATAAGCACAAGGACCCAAGTTGGCACCAAGGGAAACTCATGGTATAGTGCACACGAGATAAAATGTGCTCATAAATTGATAAATACCTATATCTGAATGAGAAAAGAGGAAAACAAATGTATTTATTGAATAGTTTCAAAGAGCTGATATTCCATAACAGCATTTTCCAAAACAAACAACAAATTAGGTGAAAAGAGAGTGGGGTACTCTGCGCAAGGTTTCTACTGCTGTCTCTATGTGCTCTTCCAATGTTTCTTCTTCAATACGTTCTCCAAAACTCACGTCTTCATCTTCTTCTGGCAAAGGTGAGGCATTCAAATCCATGGAGGTTGTCACTCAACATCCACAACTCGCATTCCCCGATGTATAAATCTCTGAGTCCCTTGAAAGTTTTCTTATAACAAAAATTACAGCTGCAAAGAAAACATATTCAATACAAAAGAAAACATTAAATGCAGGAAACAACAAGGCAACAGTGCTAGCAACAGCCAAATGCAGCCAGAATGTTTCTATCAAACTTTTTCAAAAGTATATTTAAAAAAAGGCAGTAAAGTTAACAACGCTACCTACTCAGATCCAGCTACAAAACAACAAGCCCCAGCATTACATGCACAAAGCATGAGTGGTGGAAGATTTACATACAGGACAGGGAAGTGACAACTTGCAAAATGTGAAGAAATGTAAAACCCTGTGAAGCGAGAGTGAGAACAAGATTCAGGAGCGGAAGCGGGAGCAGAAGCAGCAACTGAGTATAAGGTTCTTGTAACTAAAGCCCCAAGATGATCCACCTAATAAGCAACAAAATGTTTCTTGATCAGCAAAGTACTAGTGAAGTGTGGTCATTCAAGCCAAATTACATCTCTTATACTGCAAAATTTTTCTTTTCTTTTCTTTTTTCTTTTTTTTTTTAAAGGCAACAAATATACCGCAAAAATTGTTGGAACTAAGTTCGACAAAATAGAAAGGCTTTGGCAGACACATCTTGTTAGAAGAGGGGAGTGCCACAAGCTTCATCTTGTTGAGTGGGCCATGGTTCAAAAGCCAAAGGAGGCATTGTTATATGTAAAATTAGGAAGAAGTGGGGTCTCCTTGGAAATGGTGGTGGAAATTCAGGGAGGAGCCGAATGCACTTTGGAGATCAATAATTGCAAGCAAAGTAAATCAGAAATGGGTTGATTCCCAAGATTGGCAAATAGAGAAAGGGTCATCTTTCAATAAGCAAGGTACCCGCAAACAGAAACAGGCATGGTATTTCAGGTTCTGTGGGGAAAACCATAAGATGCAGTACACAGCTCTAGGTGGGAGATGGCAAAAAGATCGGATTTTGGGAGAGAATAGGATGGGGGAATCTTTTTTGGACCTTTCCAGAATGTACAAAGTATTCCATCGAGAAAAAGGTCGACGTTAAAGGGTCACAGATCAGAACCTTGGTTGCAAGATCCTTCCAACTAAGTGTTGCACCCGCTTTGAACTCTCACTCCTACTCCCATTCCCCGCCTTTTTTTTCTTTGATCTCATACTCCCATTTCCTGCCTATTTATACTTGAAAACATTTTGAAATGGACGCTTCCCCACTCACAAACCTGAATTTGTTGCCGGTTTAGTTCATGCTAAGTGCAACAATTTGCAGAACATCTATTTCCGGAGGAATTTAAAGGATGGAAAAATTAAAGGTACAGTGTTGTTCAATGGGTTAGGAGGTATCTTCATCAATGATATGCCTACGAATTTTCTAATGCCCATTTTGTTGGTGACTTGATCATTGAGGCAATTCCAGGATTGCTATAAGTGGGCTTCTTTTCCAAGAGAGGTCAACAAGATTGCCTATTCGCTTGCTAAAGAGGGAGTGACGAGAGGGTCAACAAAATTGACTTGTCAATGCCTCTAGTTTGATGATAATTTGCTTCTTTTCTTGTTCAATAAAGCTCCATTACCTTTCCAAAATACGTAGGAACCATATGGCCTCTCACGCATGCACTATGCAACGGTTAAACGACTATATACCCTTCCGAAAAAAAAAAAAAATTTGTTAAACATCTATATTAATTATTGTGTCTGTGGACTATAGCATATTGTTTTGTCACTCTTTTCGCTAAAAAATATGAGTGATCAGATTTCTAAACACATAGCAAGTGTGTACATGATTTAAATAACCATGAGGCAGGCTCTACTTAGATGGTCCATAACCCAACAATCACATTGATCTAAACATCATAACCATTATATAGTATTGCTTTTGAAGAACAAAGATGTTTGGTTATACTTAAATAAAATGAAACAAGATAACAATTGAAGTTGCTTTTGCTGATTCCTTTTTCTTTTGTTCTTTCTTTCCTTTCGCATTGGTTATGGATGAGTTAACGAGGCATTTGCAGGAAGAGATCCCATGGTGTATATTGTTTACAGATGACATAGGTTTGATTCACAAGACGAGGGAGGGTGTAAACACAAAGCTGAATTTATGGATGGTTGCTTTGAAATCTAAAAGACTTAAAATTAGTAAAAACTAAAACAGAGTATACGGAGTGCAAATTACTAACAATAGAAGTGGGAACAAGGAATTAGTTAATGTTGCTGACCAAGAAGTTACCCAAAATGACCATTTTTGAACTCGTGTTGAGAATTCATGAGAGTGGAAAGATTGAGAAGGATGTTGCCCATAGAATTCAAGCAAGGTAGAAGAAACGGAGATACTCCTCTGGAGTATTATGTGATCATCTAGTACTGCTCAAAAAGGAAATTTTATTTTATAGGATAGCTATAAGGACAGCCATGCTTTATCGGGCAATGTTGGGCATTACGAACAACATGTTAAGAGGATGAGTGTAGCTGAAATGAGGATGTTGAGATGTATGAATGGCAACACAAGGAATGATAAAATTAGAACTGAATACAGTCGAGGAAACTTAGGAGAAGCACCAATAGGTAATAAGATGAGGATACGTAGAGGATGAGTGTAGCCGAAATAAGGATGTTGAGATGGATGAGTGGCAAGACAAGGAAAGATAAAATTAGAACTGAATGCAGTCGAGGAAACTTAGGAGAAGCACCAATAGGTAATAAGATGAGGAAAAGTACACTTAGATGGTTCAGTCATGTGCAATGGAGACCAAGAACCGCACCAGTTATAAGGGGTGAGTTGGTAAAAGCTGAAGGCTCTGAAAGGGCAATGGGAAGGCCCAAAAGGTCATAGATGGAGGTAGTAAGAAACTTGATGACCTGTGGTCTAACTGAAGCTATAGCCCTTGATAGAGTAGAATGGTGGAAAATGATTCATCTACCCAACCCCAATTAGTTGGGATAACGCTTAAGTGTATGATGATTTCATAGCTTAAAAAACTTTGGGTCCAAGGGTTAGGATTGTCCGGCTAGTTAATTTCCAATTTCCAATGTTAGAAGTGCAGATAAAAAGTTGTACTGATCAATAGATCTGGATGTTCATGTAAAAGCTGGAATTATCTTAATGAGTGCAAACGTCACCTGGGTTCCAACCAATATCCAGCTATATAGATAAATGGGCAAAAAAAAAAAAAAAAATCATAGAAGAGATTTACTACGAAAGAACACTGGTCAGCAACAACCAGCTGTAGGGTAACTTCACCTCCAACCCATGTTTACTAGCATTTTATTTCAAGGGAAAAGAATAGGAAACAGACTCCTCTTTTTTTCTTTTTCTTTTTTTTCTGTTTTTCTTTTTTTGAGAGGTAGAAACAGACACTTTCAAGGCATGAAAAATGAAGGATTGTAACATAATTCCGATTAGGTAGTCAGTTCTCAGAACAAAAAAGATATTCCTCTTGGGATCCTTTGGCGGCATGGATTTCTGGGGATTTGAGGTATTTGAATTCTAAAGGAATTAAAATCCCCCAAAAGCCTCCAATTTGAAATCTTGGCTCTATACCTGTTTTGCAAAATCCAAAGGATTTTGATTACTCTCACCCTTCCCTCCAGCAACAACGTCTTACCCGGTTCCACCGGTGGACCACCCGTCCGCCGGAATCATTTATCTTCTCCAACTACCATGTCACGTCTCCGATCAGCGTAGCGTCAAAGGTACGGTCACCTTCTACTTTCTCCTCTCTTTCTTTTTCGTCGAGAACGGGGGATCGATGTTGGAACGGCGAATACAACACCTGATTTGCCGGAGTGCGTAAACAGCCGAGTTTGTGGGGTCCACCGTATTTTTATTTATTATTATTTTTATTTTTATTTTTTTTTGTAAAATCCACTCCAACGGGGGACGCGGATTGGCTACTCCCCCTGACACCAGCCCCGGAGCTGGTGGTCGGTGCTCTGTGGGCCCACCATGATGTATGTGTTTCATCCATTCCATTCATTCATTTTTAAAGATCATTTTACGGATTGATACCAAAAATGAGATATATCCCAGTCTCAAGTGGACCACATTACAGGAAACAGTGTTTAATGAACTTCGACCATTAAAAACTTTTTGGGGGCCATAAAAGTATTGGATCAAGTTGATATTTGTTTTATCCCTTCATCTGGGTTTTTATAACCTAATCAATGGATTGGATGTCAAATAAACAGTACATCGGGCCTTAGGAGGATTTAAATGATGGATATCCACTCACTATTTTTTTTCCTGTGGTGTGATCCACTGGAGATTTATGTCCCTCCCATTTTTTGTATCAAGCCCTAAAATGATCTTTAAAAATGGATGAACGGAATGAATGAAACACGTACATCATGGTGGGGCCCACAGAGCACCGACCACCAGCTCCGGGGCTGGTGTCAGGGGGAGTAGCCAATCCGCGTCCTCCAACGGGCTCTGAGGGACCACCGTGATGTAGGTTTTTATCCACACCGTCGGTCAATTCTGACATATCATTTTAGGATCCAAGCCAAAAAACGAGGTAGATCCAAGTATCAAGTGGACCACACCACAGGAAGCGGCAGTGATAGTGACGCCCACCGTTGAAAAGTTAAGTATATGCATAACACAGATCCGAACCATTGGATCCTGCGTGGGGCTACCGTGGTTCATCTGCGGGGGCTGCTTCGGTGGATCCCTGACTGCAGGACCTACCTTTGATATACGTGCCTTGTATCACGCCGTTCATCTATTTCTCCTGATCATTAATTCATTATAGGGCAAGAGACATGAAAAAATTTAATAAATAAATAAAATTTACAGCAAATCCAAATCTCAAGCGGACCATGCCACAGTAAACTGTCGTGATTGCTATTAAAAACTTTCTGGGTGTTAACCAACGTTTTCAATTAAGCTCATATCCGTGTAGTCCGTTCATCCATATCACTGTGCCCTTATTTAAAGGCTGGATGGCAAATAAACATTCCAGCGGTCACAGGTAGTTTTCTTACGTAGGAATTCAATCACCACTGTTTCCTGTGACTTAGTCTAACTGGGAAGCGGCCCCACATCTTAGATCCAACTGGCTCTTGACACATCAACTCAGTAGCGTACTGAATCATTCAGTTCACAGTCCAATTCCGGTAGGAATTCAATCACCACTGTTTCCTGTGGCGTGGTCTAACTGAGATGTGGATCTACTATATTTTTTTGGCAAATGCCCTAAAATTAGATGAATAATCGGATGGACAGCATTGATGTAAGACACATACATCAGGATGGCCCCCACAGCCAGGTATCCATCCACAGCCGCCCCTTCATTGTCGCGAGTACGGATCGTCTGTTTAAAGAAAACGGGATTTTCTGAATTTTTAATGAGACATCATCTTTCCTGACATTGGCAGAGCGATTTTGTTAAGATAAAAAGAACTGCTTGTGCAATGTGTTGTAGGCACATCATCATTTATTGCATTTAATATGAACCAATCTAATGCAATGAAAACGGGAAAAGCATTTTTTTTATGGCTAGCAAAGGATCTGAATTCTCGTTGAAATCTTTCAAGTGACCACCGTAATGATTATTTGCTATCCACTATGTTGTCTATAAGGTCACGCGAACTTGAAAGAAGTAAAAGCACAAATGTTAGCTTAATCCAAAACCTCTGCAACCCACAAAATGCTTTTAGTTGTCAACCAGTATTGTTTCTTGTGGTGTGGTCAACTTGAGATTTGGATATACTTCATTTTTTTCACTTTTATTTTCACTTACTTTGAAAAAATGAGTTAAAAAAGAAATATGATGGACATTGTAAATATTCAAAGTATGCATCGAGATAGACTCCATGATCATGTCCCACCTACATTATACCATACAAAGTATGCATCGAGATAGACTCCATGATCATGTCCCACCTACATTATACCATATGGGGTTGTAACAAAGTAGTGGTCATTTTGCAAAACTTAAATTATGTTAATAGTACACAACACTAGTGTTGGTATCATGTGGTACGAAAAAATCTCTATAGACCTCACCATGATGGATGAATTTAATCAACGTCGTCCATCCACTTTAGCAACTCATATTAGGCCATGAGCTAAAAAATGAGGCTAACCCAAATCTCAAGTAGACTACACCACATGAAAAGTAGTAATTGAATGCTCATCATTAAAACATTTCATAAGGCACGTGGAGGGTAGTAATTGAATGCCCACCATGAAAACATTCATAAAGCCCAATGTAATGTTTAGTTGCAATACAACCAAATCCAATACTTATGTAACCTTTAAGAAGTTTTTAATGATGGGCATTCAATCACTATTTTTTTAACGACTTGCATCCAATCAAATTAGGCCATGAGCCAAAAAATGAGGTTAACCCAAATCTTAGGTAGACTACACCACGTGAAAAGTAGTAATTGAATGCTCACCATTAAAATATATCATAAGGCACGTGAAGGACAGTAATTGAATGTCCACCATTAAAACATTCATAAGGCCCAATGTAATGTTTAGTTGCAATACAACCAAATCCAATACTTTTGTAGCATTTAAGAAGTTTTTAACAATGGGCATCTAGTCACTATTGTTTCTTATGGTATGCTCTACCTAGGATTTGGACCTGCCTCAATTTTGTACTCATGCACTAAATTGATCCATAAAATTGAATGGGAGTCATGGAAAAACTCTAACATCATGGTAGGGCCCATGAAGATTCTTCCAGTGGCACACAAATACTTCATTTTGTGGTACGTGTGTAATCTAAGTCTCGACCATCCCAACCATCTATACCACAAAATGGCTTGGTGGCTCGTATGTGCCCCAATGCAATGTTTATACAAAAGAAAGCTCAGCCATCTAAGAAATCTGCCTTGTCCATCTATTTTGTCACATCATGGATAGATAGGGTGAATTTCACAAAACATCGCAATGGACCCACGTATCTTATGAATAGAATAACTACTTAGAATGCAATATCATAAGCAATCAGCATCCATATAAAATCCACTCTAAAATATCAACAACCCATTCATTTCATTAAGCAACCATGTCGCTTTGTACTATGAAACCTCGTTACTTTGTTTAGTGGAACTCCATCTCTTTTTTCCTGCAACCCCATCACTTTGTTTCATGGAACCTTGTTACTTTTTTATAGTGGAATCCCATCCATCACTTAGTTCGCCAATCACATCACTCTATCTAGTGGGACCCAATCACTTTTGTCTTCAAACCTTGTTACTTCATCTAGTGAAACCTGGTCATTTTCTCTGGCAACCAATCACTTTATTTAATAGACCTTATCACTTTGTCTAACAATCTCATCAATTCATTTTGTGAAACATGGCCACTTTCTTTGATAACCCATCACTTTTTCCAGTGGAGCCTTGTCACTATATCCAATGACCCTGGCACTTTATTTAGTAGAATCTCATCACTTTGTTAGATGAAACCCCCGCATTTTATTTGGCAACCCAATTAGTTTTTATAATGGAACTTTGTCACTTTTTTTTTTTTTTTTTCCGACAACTCATTTACTTTGTATGGTGGAACCTATCACTTTTTTTCAACAACCTGGTCACCTAGTAAATTGGAATCTCGTCACTTTGTTCAGTAACCCTATCCTTTTATTTAGTGGAATTATGTTACTTTTTCCAACAATCCCATCACTTTATCCAGTAGAATCCTATCACTTTGTTTGGCAACAGCTTTTACTTGTCCAAATAAACTCTTGTAACTTTATCCAATAACCCCATCATTTTATCTCGTAGAATCTCGTCACTTTGTATAGTAGAACCCTACCAATTTCTCAAGCAATCCTGTTAGAGTGTCTAGTGAAACCCCGTCGCTTTTGTTTAGTGGAACCTCATCACTTTTCTAATGAAATTGTCACTTCACGAGTAGAATCCCCTCACTTTGTCCAGCAAACCCATCACTTTGTCCAGTGTTTCTTTTTACCTAATTACTTTTTCTCATAGAATTACGTAGTTTTATAATAATAATTAAAAAAAAAATCTCATCATTTTATCTAGTGGAACCCTGTCACTTTGTTTAATAAAATTTATCTAATGGAAGTGGAAACAGGTCACCTTGTTGATTAACCCTGACAGTCTAGCAAAAATCCTTCATTTTGTATTTCTACTGACCCAACAACAGCTAGCCCATTCTGCATTGCTACTGACTCAACAACAGCTAGCCAGCTTGTGTAAAAGACATGTAGGCTTCACCACGATGTATCCGATTTATCCACTCCCTCCCATCCATTTTTTAAGATTATTTTAATGCATGACTTTAAATATAAAAAATTAGGTAGATACCACTACTGAAGGTCTACCACGGAAAAATTTATACGAGCCCTCTGTAATGTTTATTTGTCATCCCAGTTGTTCAAGGGTTAAAAAAATGTGGATAGAGGATAACACAAAGTTTTCAACGGTAAGCGTTCAATCTCCACTGTTTCGTATGTTTTAGTCCACCTTAGATTTGGATCTGACTCATTTTAGGAGAGCTGTAAAAATGGATGGACGGAGTGGATAAAACATATTCACCATCGTGGGCCCACAAAGCTTTGACATCAGCTAGCTGAGTGGCGCTGGGGTCAGTAGCCGAGCCGCGTCCGGTCACGCTGCCAAGTCGCGCTCGAAAAATGAGGAAAGAAAGATAGACATTACCGTAAAGAAAGAAATAAAGAAAGAAAATGATACGAGCGGTGATGGTGATGAATACACAGGGAAAACCTCGGCTTGCCAAATTCTATGATTATCAGGTTACTCTTTTAACCCTAACCCCCGTCTCTCTCTCGTTTCCTTCCGTCTTCTTATTATTCTTACAAGAAAACGAAGAAGATGTTATTAGAGAGAGAATCATATCAGACACGCTCTTCTCCTCATCTTCTGCGTTCTTCCTGCATTCCTCAAAATATTGCCTGGGGACGCTAATTACAAAGACTTTTTTTTTTTCTAAAAAAATAAATTTAATTTTGAACTTCTCTCCTTGAGAGGCCCAGATCCAGAATAGAAATTTGACAAGTCTCAATACATGTCGAAGAGAGGAAGATAGAAAAGACCAAATCTCATTCCCAAGCAAATGGTCTCCTCCTCTTCTTTAGCACACGAAACAACTGTTAGGGGTCGTTTGGATGCCTGTAAATGGGCACTCTTGCTTTTGGATGGCCTTTTTTGCCCGTAAATCATTTTACAGACTGTAAATGATTTACAGCATTCACAGGCAAAAAGTTTGGATTTCATTTACAGGCTCGATTGGTTCTCCATTTACAGGACTTAAAATTTTTTACAGGCTATCCAAACACACCCAATCATTTACCTGTAAATCATTTACTGCTTAAAGCCAAACAGGACAGGCACCTGTAAATCATTTGCAACTTAAACCATGCTGCGATGATACAAAAAAGAGAGAAGCGGTCTGATGCCTCTGAAGGTGCTGAATTTCCCTGATTTTTGGTCTATGTTCCATTGGCTCCATTCACTATTTGCACATACTCAATCAACAGCTCTGACATTGTCCATTTAAGCATGTGCTATAATGACATGGAGGCATGGGGGAGGCACTGGATTAGCTTCTTTTGAATGATCCTTAATTTCTTTTTATTCCTGAGCTTGCCTGTTCCTTTGTGGCCGATCCTCTGTGCAGGTTTGTACTAGCTGTAGACTATGATCCTGCTAATTCTTTGCTATCAAGTTCAGAATTATTCCCAATGGGTTTTCTGTTACGAATCTGGTCTTCTGCTTTTTATTTATTTATATAAATTTTTAAATTTTTATTATTTTTTTTAATTTTTAACTTGAGAATCAACGATCTGTTGTTTGCTTTAACTAAATACTCAAGTTTATTATTGCTGATATGACTTCTTTCCAAATATGCCCTTATTCGTTGAGTTGAATTGGAATGTCAGCCCGTGGAGAAGCAACAGGAGCTGATACGGAGCATTTTTGGAGGTTGTCAGGGCTTCTTCACCAGCTTCTCTCTCTCTCTCTCTCTCTCTCTCTCTCTCTCTCTCTCTCTATATATATATATATATATATATATATATATATATATATATATATATAACACATACATATATGAATTATTTATTTTGTGGATAACTTCTTCACCTGCCTCATTTTTTTTATTTTTTATTTTTTTTGTATCAACTTTGTTTCTCTTGCTTTCTAATTGCTTCTTCGCCATCCATGTTGGGGCCCAATAAATGAATGGTCTAGATATTATATATGTATTTGCCTTTAGCACTGATTTTATTTATTTATTTATTTTTTTTTTGTAAAAGTGATGAAAATTTTATTTAAAAAGTGCAAAACGCGTGCAAAGCTACAAAACCCCAAAGGAGGCTAAAAGAGATCCTCTACATCAATATTCAAAGAAAATGCCTAGGCTTTAACATTCACTTTTTCCCACTCAGCCATCCTTGACACGGACTTGCACCTGTCTCCGAAGCATTGACTGTTCCTTTCGCCCCTATAGACCAAGGGCCAACTAATAAGGACAATCTCTACAAAAGCTTCCCTTTCTCACCTTGACCTCCCGCGTACCAAGCTTGTAACAACCCTTCAACCGATGCGGGCATTACCTACGGGATCTTGAAAACCCCCAACAAACCCACCCAAACTGGCCTTGTGAGTGAACATGGGTAAACAAGTGGGTTCCTAATTCCACATTGATAAGATGCATGCTATACATATTGGGAACAATTATCACCCTTTTTTGAAGGTTGTTGATGGTGCGAACTCCCATTTGCTGAGGCTCCATACTTTGCTATCAATACCTGGTGTTAATTGCTTCCAACCGCTTCACCTTGCCTACATTCTCTATTCAGCTTGCACAGTTCATCCTACTTCAATAAGTGAAATTTATGAGTCTTTGCTTCACTTGCTACAAAAATTCACACCTCAACTTATCCAAATGGTTCAACATTTGAAAATGGACATAAAATACAACGACATGCTTGTCATCATTGCATTTATTTAAGTTATTCTTCCCCTTAGATAAGTGTCTACTCTCCCATCTTGGCAATCTTCCTTTCACTTTTGTCTATGACCTTGTCCTGAAGATGCTTCGAGGGTTTGCCTATACAATGAGGAAGACCCATATACATGGATGGGAAGCTGCCAACATCACATCGAAACACCGTAGCCAAACCCTCGATTTCCTCCTTTGATGTGAGAATTTCCAATATTTCACTCTTTCAGATGTTTTCCCTGAACCCTGAAATAGCTTCAAAGCACCTAATGATCTTCATTAGGTTGTCCACCATTCCTTCCTCAACATTACAAAAAATAATGGTATCATTTGTGAATTGGAAGTGAGAAACCCAAGGCCCTCCCCTCCCCACCTCAAATCCCTGCTATTATTACAAGAAAAAATGGGGGTAGATGATCCCCTTGCATGAGACCCCTTGAAGCTTTAAAGGATCCTTTCATGGATTCATTAATCAAAATCGAGAATCTTGCCGACCGAACGCAAGCTTGCATCTATTTTCTCCATCAAGAGCTGCATCACAACCTCCCTAACATATAGTCCAGCAAGTTCCGGTCCATGTGATTAAATGCTTTTTCTATGTCTAACTTGCAGACTACCCCATTCTGCCTGACCCTATGGTGAGCATACCAAAGCACAATCCAATATCTATCTCCCCTTTATAAAGCATTCTAAGACAAAGATATGACACTTGCTAGAGCCGCACACAACCTAGAGGTGAGGATCTTTGCTAATATCTTGTATGGGCTTCCAATCAAGCTTGTTAGCCTGAAGTCCTTCAAACTCTCCGCTCCTTCTTTCCTTGGGATAATGGCAATGAAGGAGTTACCCAACTCTAATGCTAACCGGCTGCTCTCGTAGAACTCCGTAATGAATTGCAACAAATTGTCCTTCACAAAGCACAACTCTCCAAAATTTCTGAAAGAAGGTGAATGAGAATCTGATTGGCCTTGACACTTTGTCCTTCCCCAACTTGTCCAAAGTTTCTTTGACTTCAATCTCCATGATCGGATTCTCTAGAGATTCTACGTCCCTTGGAGACAACTGATTGAAGGGAGATTGTCTACTGCGGCCCTACCTAATCTTCGTTGGTTAGAAGATCATTATAGATTTCACTTGCTCCTTGTCATCTACCCAGGTGTCGTCCACATTCACGCTTTGGATCCAATTCGTCCTTCCTCAAGCACTAGCAATATCGTGAAGATACTTAGTATTCCTATCCCCTTCTTCCAGCCATGTCACTATTGACCGTTGCCTCCATTTTATCTCATCCTCCCTCAGGAGCTTCTTGCAGTCGAGCCACAAATTCTCCCTTTCCGATCAATCTTCTTTGGTCAGCTCTCCTCCCTCTTCTTTGATGTTGAGCTCCTGAATCTCGCGTAGAATGGCATCCATTTCCGCAGCACTTCTTTCATCCAATCATTAATCTTCCTCTTGAGAAGATGCATGTTCTGAAAGAGTTTGAAACCAGCCCTGCCTTCCACTTGAAATGACTCCCACCATTCTTTCACAAGCTCCCTAAAACCCTCCACTTCTAACCAAAACAATTCTAAATGAAACGGCTGCAGCCCCCCAGTTCACCTCATCAACTTCCAAATACGTAGGACTGTGATCCAAAACCGGCTTTGGGAGCCCCCTTTGCACTGCTAGGGGAAACCGCTCTATCCAAGAGGAAGACACCAAGAATCTGTTGAGCATCGACATCACTGGTTTCTCCTATGCATTTGACCACGTAAATCTAATGTTCTCCATTGGGAGATCAACCATCTCATTCTGGTTTACCCACTCAGAAAGGCTCCACATACTTGTAGAGACCCCTTGTGGAGGAAATTTTGAAAGTCTTTCACACACACACACACACACATTCATGCAGCCAACCCCACTTAGTTGGGGTATGGTTTAGATTACCGTGATGATGACTGGAATTCTGGAAACTTTCTCATGGAGATCAAGTTCCATCTTTTCCTCCAAATTAAGAGATGTTAATATTCAGTGATCCATGTTGTGGTTATTAAAACATGTTGTGTCATGCTGTTCTCTATGACAGTTATCATGACCTATATGTTGGTGCAAATGAATGATGGTTAGGCTGTTATTCCATTCAAATTTGCTTCGTGAAATTCTACTTAATCTGAGTTATGTAGCATAGATTGTGCTCTCATTCAATTTAGATTCATTTGTTCATGCTTTCATTCTCACACAGTTTTATGCAGTAGAGCAGAGAACGTTAGCAACTTCATTGAAGCTGATGCAATCTTTGGCCCGGTATGTCCCGTTTCAACATGCACACACATGTATGTATATATATTCACTTGGCAGTTGTGAATTTTCGAGATGATTATTTTGTTCCTTGTTTGGGTAGAAGTTGGAATGATATGTTAGTTGTGTGTGCAAAGTGTTCTGAAATCCATTAACTAATTAACTGTATTAAAATTGTTTGCGTGTTATTAATTTTGAGAATCTCATTTCTGGGTGTGGATTCTTAAAGCTTTAAGGAACGTGAAATGAACGTGGACAAATCTGACATCTAATGCTACATCAGCAACATGTCACAAATATTAACATCATATGCTATACTTGTTGGGATTTTACTGTACTAATTTATTATAGGCATTTTTCCAAATGTTGTTTCTGGCTTTGAGATTCACTAAGTTTTAGGTGGGCACTGAAATACATTCAGTCTTTGTTTATCCTTGCATGGTTTACTGTCTTGTGGTTTTGACTGCAAACCCTTATCACAAGGATACATAACTTTCATGAGCACTAGAAGCATTAATCAGTGGAAAGATAACAAGAGACTGCTGGACTTTAAAAAATAAAAAATAAAAATCATATGGTGACATCCATGTCACAACAAGGAAGCAAAGAATTTAACAATGGAACAAATGGTTTTGCACAGTGCAAATATTAATGTTGGGTAAGACAACTTCTTAGCAAGCTTTTTGTGGTTAGTAGCTTCTTACAATTATAGTGCAACTGGTCATTAACTATTAAGCAGCCTTCAAGAATAGTAAGTTCCTTGTCTCTTTTTTACCGATAAACAAAATCATAATGGTTTTCACGGAATAACTATGGATCTTCTTGATGGGCATGGAAACTTTTGAGTTGTTGTATAGAGCCTAATACACTTGCCATTCAGTGGGTCCACTTTTCCTTCACATAATTATCAAAGAATTGGGCATTGAATGACCCTTTTTATCATGTCATTCATGATGTTGAATTTTATTTGTTTTCGGAATTGTGAAACAACAATTTAGAGTAGATGGCTACAGTGAGTGCATGATGAAACAGTAAAGTGAATGTGGGAGCCTTTTATATAGTTACAGGGTCCTTTTATACTTTCCACTAAAAGCTGTTAAAAGGTGCCAGCTTTCCTTCCACAGCTGCCTCAAAGGCCACAAGAAAGATTTACATCATGTTCTTGGGTTCAAGTTAGACTATTGATCATTTTCACCTGATCTTCCCTACACCAAAAGGTGGAAGGACTTATATCTGGTCATGACATACTGCTTCTTGTTACCATTCAAAAGAAGAAGAAGAAGAGAAGAAGAAAAAACGAACAAAAAAAGAAAAAGAAAAAAGAGCCTCGTGTTAGGCATCAATCTTTTAAATACCCTTGAACTGATGTTTGACCTAATATCCTGCTTACTTTAATATGACATTTATTTCATTGGCAGCCTTGGTCTTGGATGAGTTGACAAGGCACTTACAGGAAGAGGTCCCATAGTGTATGTTGCTTGTAGATAAGTTCTGGTTAACAAGAAGAGGGAAGGGGCAAACCTAAATCTAGAACTACAGAGGGATGCTTTAGAGTCTGGTGCTTTTAGAATCAATTGGAGTAAAATAGAGTATAGGGTCTGCAATTTAGTAATGAGAGGGAAATGAATGAAGACGGTGTTCTGCACAAAGGAGGGCTTGTATGAGGAATTCGTTAAGTTTGCTGATCAAGAAGTACCCCAAAATGATAAATTTCAATATCTCGGGTTAATGATTCATGACAGGAGAAATTGAGAAGGATGTTGCTCACATAATTATAATTGGGTGGATGAAGTGGAGATGTATCTTTGGAGTTTTTAGTGATCACTGCACATCCATCAAACTAAAAGGGGAATATAAGATAGCTATAAAACCATCCGTGCTTAGAGGTGGGCATTTTTTACCCGATCCGGTGGATTCGACCCGATCCGACCCATTCCGAACCGAACCGACGGCCTGGATCGGGTAGGATCATTTAGATCCGACTAGTTTTTGGATCGAGATCGGGTAGTGGTTAATCCGGACTGTTCCGATCCGAAAACCCGATCCGAATAGATCCGGACCGTTCCGATCCGGCCAGATCCAGAGTGAAAATCAATATTTTTACTTTTTCCTATGGTGTGGTCCACTTGAGCTTTGGATATTCATCAATTTTGGGTTCAACAGCTAAAATAATCTGAAAAAACAAATGGATGGCGTGGATACACCACATGCATTCACTGTAGGCCCCAACAAAGTTCACTCGCCTGTGAGTATGAGTTACTTGCACGACACGTCAACAGGCGGGCAACAGCTGTATTTTGCATTACTTGCTTTGCACGTCAACACGGTAGGCTGCGAGAGTATATATTAAAGTGACTTAACCAAGTTCCTTGGGCCCCACCATGATGTATGTTTTGTATCCAACCTTCCATCCATTTGGAGAGATCATTTCAGGGCAATATACAAAGAATGAATGAAATCCAAAGCTCCAGTGGACCCCAACATAGAAAGCTCTATGGATGGTGACGCCCACCATTAAAAACTTTTAAAGGCTACAAAAGTTTTAGATCAACCTGGTATTTGTGTTTTCCCTTATTTCTTTATTTTTTAACTTTTGAACAAGTTGGATTTCAAATTAACATTACGGTGGGCCTTGGGATAGTTTCAACGGTGGGAATCATTCTCCCCACTTTTTTCTGTGATGTGGTCCACTACAAATTTTTATCTACATCATTATTTGGCTCATGCCCTAGAATGATATCTCAAAATTGATGGACGGTGTGGATATAACACATACAGCGTAGTGGGGCCCACAGAACTTGGTGACGTTACTTCAGTAGCCTGCCCGATGGGACAACACAGGCAGCAGGCGTTAATACAAATTTTTTATAGTCATGTGGGGCCCACCTTGATGTATATATGTTATCTAAGCCGTTCATCCATTTTGACATATCATTTTAGGCGTTGAACAAAAAATTATGATACATTGAAGACTGAAGTGGACCACACCATATCAAATGATCCGAATAGTGCCCAACCCAATCTGACTCGGTTTCCCTGACCAAGTCAGACTCAGATCGGGTCAAATAAATCAAGCATCAGATTTGTCCGAGTTAGGTGACCTGGACTCGGTCTCGGATCGGATCGATTTCGGGTCAGCCTATTAGAATTTCGAATCTGACTAGGTTAGGCCCAATCCGAACCGATGCCCAGCTCTATTCGTGCTTTATGGGACAAAATGTTGGACTGTTAAGGAACGACGTGTTTACAAGATGAGTGTAGCTGAAATGATAATGTTGAGATAGATGAGTGGCTAGACAAGGAAGGATAGAAATAGAAATAAATACATCCAGTGGAACTTAAGAAGTAACACCAATAGGTAGTGAGGGGAAGTACACTAGGATGGTTTGGCCATGTGCAAAGGAGGCCAAGTAGTTGGTTCGGGTTGAAGGCTCTAAAAGGGCAAGGGCAAGGGCAAGGGCAAGGCCCAAAAGGATGTGGCTGGAGGTTGTAAGTAAAGATTTGAGGATATGGTTTAATTGAGAATATGGTCCTTCATAGAGTGGAGTGGCAATGATTTGTCTAGCTTACCCCAATTAGTTGGGATAAGGTAGACGACGACAACGATGATGATTTTTTATTTTATTTTATTTGGCAAGTAAGAGAATAGCCATGTGAAATTGCTAACGTTTGTCATCACTCATCAATGACTTGGTTAGGAACTCTATTGAATTTAGTGGGCATTGGGTGAGGTGATTTTACTATCATAGGAAGCAATAAGCTTTTGTACTTACATGATTGGTCTTGAGGTTCGAGTGTGATGGGGACATCACATCACATATGCCATTACGCACATATCAGAGGAGGAGGCGAGCCCGTCTCCCTGTGGCTAAGCGAGTACCAATTCGAGTCTAGAGGAGGAGCTGAAGACCCCATATAGCATATACGAGCATCATTGAAGACCCCACATCGGGAAGATGATTGTGGGTTGCAAGGAGGGTGAGCTTGGATGAGTTTTAGACGAGTTTTGACTGTTGGATGTAGCTTGATCAACGTGGCCCGCCTTGATCATGGATATCGTTGGGACCCATCAGACACTTTGGATTATAGTTATTTTGGTTTACAAGCATTTAGTTTACTTTTGAGACTTTAGTTAAATGTTTATTTGGTTTTGTATTTCATAGGGGGTATTTGTAATAAGTAGGAGGTTAGAAGCAAACTACTTTGGACTGAGAGGTTTATTGTAGAAGTACTTTCCTGGAGCTATTTAAAGGAAGGGGCGTCCAACCCTAGCCCCTCATTTTGGATTGAATGAAATTTAAGCATGTTCTCTTCATCCTCTCATTTGATTTGAGATTTTCAAGGTGTGAATCCAAAGTTAACTATGAGGTGTGACGCCTAGATATCTCCTTCTTCTCAACTATAATGTATTTTTAATGCAGGGGCATTTTCACACTGGGCTCGAGTGGGGTCGCCTGTTGGATGCAGGGGCACACTTGGGGTGGTGACCCATGCGATTTGGGGCCCACGGGGGAAGTCTCGTGTTCGAGACTCCTTACCAAGGGTGAGTAATGCGCATTTCACACCGGGCTCGAGTGGGGTAGCCCGTGGGATGCGGGGACACACTCGAGGTGGGCGGCCCATGTGATTTGGGGCCCATGAAGGGGGTTCGGCCGAGGTCTTAACCCATGAGATGTGGGGCCTGAGCTATGAGATAAAAGGATTAATTCGTCATACTCTAACAGTTCGAGCTTTTAGAGCAAGTGGTTAATTGTCCTGCATCAATGTTCCCTCTTCTTCCCTTCTCTCTCTCTCTCTCTCTCTCTCTCTCTCTCTCTATCAACCCTTTGCTCTCTTTCTTCTTTTCCCTACAATCCAAGGAGCTAAAATCCATCCATTCTAAAATCCCAAACAAATCAGTCTGTATGCAGCTGGGATTGATCATACACCAGCTGTACAACCGTACGTACGTGACTGTACGGCCAACCGTATGCACTCCCTCTTTCCCACTTGTTTCCCATAGTTTTCCCCTCTTATTGCTACATTAAAAACCCTAGTTTCTAACCTTAATCTAACCCTAAACCTATACCTAAACCCAACTTTTCCCCAATTGTGAAACCCCAGTTCTTCCCTAATTTTCCCAAACCCAAATTTTATCTATTTTTGGTAAACCCTCATTAGATTTGAGCTGTTCCCTTGAATTTTATTATGTTAGTACTAGCCCTATGTTAATTTGAGGTTTCTTAATCCCATTGGGACCGATTGATTTAGAATGTTAATGGTTCCTATTAGGAGTATGTATTAGCCTAGGATCTAACCTATTGTTTACTGTTTTGGATTATTTTGAGATTGCTGAAATTTATGATTTCTTACTTACATAATCTAGAAATATGATTTGCATCATCACCTTAGGATAGAAAACCTCATTCTGCATCAAGAGTGTTTGTAATTTAAGGGAGATGGTTCTTGTTGTTAAATGATTAGCCACAACTGTGGGCGGCAATGGGCCAGGCTGGGGTTCGCCAAAGCCCTGCCGTCCGGCTGGCCTTGAAACTAATTGGGCTAAAAATGCCTTGGCCCAGGCCCTGGCCATACAGGGCTATCCCGGTTAGAAAAAAACAGTTGTTATTATTATTATTATTATAATATATATTTATTTTTTTAATTTTTTTTAACAACCGGTAAAAAAAACAGTTAAATGATCAAAAGATTGAAATGGTCTAGTATAAGAAATTCTTGAGGGTATCCTCTCCATTCACAATGAGTCCCATCATATATATGATTTTGATAATTGAAACATGACCTTTGATCAAGAGTGCTTTTAAACTACACATGTACGGCGAATGGGAACTGCCCGTAAACACGTTTTAGTCATCCATTCTTTTGTACTATGGTGGCCTATTTAATGATTAGACTGAGCTAATTGGCAGGGCCGGGCCGGGCCGTTCATCATTGGCCTAGGCCCAGCTTGGCCTGGACACTGGGCCTAGGTTCAAGCCTGGGCCCAATCCTTGGGCCAAGTCAGGGGTCCAAGCCCTGGTGTACACATTGCCACCCCTACATAAAACAAGTAGTTTGGTTGATTTATGGGTAATTGTATTTTACATTAACAGCTTTTACCTAACTTTTGAATATTCAAGCACTGTTTTCATGCTTGTTTGTCTATTTTGCTTTGATCTTTCATCTGTCATATGATTTCAACAACACTACTGTCATATGTAATCTCAAACGTGTTTACAAAACTGCCACCACACACCCAAGAGGCTTCTTTGTCTGCCCCATTAAACATCATTTACAACACCTTTCTACGTCATTCATGCAGTTCTCTTTTGAAGTACACAAGTACTATTTAAGTTTAATCATGCAGACTGAACTTCGGATTGAAACATTCTCTGACATTGATTTCGGCCATGACTGTGCTAACTGCATCCCATGACTTGGAACTTGACTCAGCCTTGTTTTCACCACGGATTGAGCCATTGAGGCATTCATCTTAGAAGCGAATTGGATGCTGTTATCTTTTTGTTATTTTAGCTTCTCTGAAGATCTTTTTCAGTATGGATTGAGGTGGGCTCTTGAGCTTTTCAAAGAGCTGGAAGCAGCTTCACACTCATTCCATTCATCTGTCCTGCAGGATACGCGGTTGGTGTACAAGCACTATGCCACTCTTTACTTTGTCTTTGTATTTGACAGTTCCGAAAATGAGCTAGCTATGCTCGACCTCATACAAGGTACCCTCCCAAACCATTCCTCTCCTTATAGAAGCTCCAAGCTCCAAGATCCACTATGCACCCTTACGAATAGAAGCAAACAGTTCTGTAGGCCATTGATGCAATTTGGACATGGACACATGTACCGGTGTTGCAGACGGTTACTTGAAGAAAATGGGTGCCCTGATGCATCTATTGAAACATGTGAAAATATAATATTTAAACATCAAATATCCCAAATTAAGGAAAATAGAACACCTATAATTAGAAACTAAAACTATAAAATAATAAAAGGAAAAAAAAAAGAATTTTATTGAGCCAGAATGTAATGGGCAGTCATTCAAGACAGTAATTACAACCAAAGGGTCAGATCCATCCGACTTTATGTTGGGTAAAGTTATAAAGCACGCTTGTTATTTAGCGTTATATTCCATATTTGGAAATGGTCTTTGTACAATCATTCCTTTTGGACTTTTTATTGTTGGATACTATTCCTCTTTTTTTTTTTTTTTTTTTTTTTTTTTTTTTTGGTTTTATTTCTTGTATTATGTTTTTTGCCACTGCTATTATGGGTTTGCTGAAATGTGCAGTCTACTTGAAACCTTGTATTTCAGTTTTTGTTGAGACACTGGATAAATGCTTCAAGAACGTTTGCGAGCTTGACATTGTGTTCAATTTTAACAAGGTTTCTGTTAGCTGCTCCCTATCCTTTTTATTATTTTGAAACTTTTCAACTGTTTTAAGTCCATGCTCAAACACATGCTGATGGTCTCAGGGACTCAGCTGAGGTGAGTCGATTTGTCAGGCATTTGAAGCAACACAAATGAATCACCCCAGCCCAGTCTCAAGTCAATCAGTGTTGAGGCTTTGAGCATTGAGGCACAGTCTTTTTCACAAGTTAATGCATGATACCTACTATATGATCGAGTTCCAATGGCGTGCTCTGCAGATGCATACTATTTTAGATGAGATTGTGCTTGGAGGCCAGGTCTTGGAAACGAGTTCTGCAGAAGTGATGAAGGCTGTCGATGAAATGACAAAGTGCTCTCTCTCTCTCTCTCTCTCTCTCTCTCTCTCTCTCTCTCTGTGTGAAGGGGATGGTATTGATTTTGCAAGTTCTCTGCATGTCTCATGCAGGATGGAGAGGTCTTCAGATGCAACCGTGCTCATTCCGAAGTCAGTCTCTAGCAGGCTAGGCCGATGACAAGTTCCGATTTGGAAAAGGACCATCTTACATTTGTGTGTGTGTGTGTGTGTGTTTATTTTTTTCCCTCTTTGTTTGTCGCTATAAACATGACATTTGGTTTAAAGATATCCCAAGGTGTTGGAAGGGTTTTTGCACTTCCTTGCTGTCCGACAAAACACTTCCAGTTGTATTTGAGCAAGCTGAATGATTCAAATGTGGTTAATTAGGAATAATCCATGTCAATTGCATATGAGAGTTGACTCTAGGAACTATCTTGGGGATAAATGTAAGCATCCTTCCAAAAAGGAGGGGGGAAAAAAGGGTCTAAAAGATGTTGATATTGTTCAGGCAAAAGACATTCGGAGCCATAGAGTGACACTTGCTCCAGCAGAGGCACAGTTGCAAGCAGTAGTTCAAAATCATTAACTCTTGGACACATATACAAGCAACTGTGCAAATTTCCAAGATTCCAAACAATGACAAACTCAAGCTATTTGTAGCTTCATTCAAATAGGATGTAGCAGCTCATGGCATTTGCAAATAATACAAGGGGAGGTAACACTAATATTTAAAAGCGTGTTCATCCAAGATTCAATTGTGTCAAATGAGTTGATAATTAGAAAACAAGTAAAAATGAGAAACGCACTAGTCCTACAAAAACCTAGAAGAAAGTCCAAAAACGGGCACCTTGCTGCTATACTCATGTGACCTTCTAACTTTACAGCCATTGCGTTCTGCTGCCAGGGTAAATCTCCCAACCATTGAGCTACTGGAGGATCACATGCCTTCATATCTCAAATATCAAAATTGGGCATGTACACTGGCATGTACCGTGCCTTTACATCCAGTATTTCAAAATTAGGCTTTGTATGCTGGTCTCCTAAGCATCCAGTATTTCAAAATTAGGCTTTGTATGCTGGTCTCCTGTTATGCTGCTTAATGGGGAGCACTTGCCGCTTCAGATGTATCCAATGACTTCAACTGTTTCCTCTCAACTATAGAATGAGGACTCGGGGGGCTTAAGGAGGCATGCAATTGTGACTTCGCTATAGAAGTGCAGAACAAGGGCTCAATTCTAGCTATCAAATAGGCAAGCAAAAAACATACAGCTTGACCTTTTTAGCTTCCGTGAAGTAAATTTAGTCATTGCGCCTGCCCCAGAAAAGAAATTGACGAAGTTGGCACTGGCAAACCCAATTACAGACATCTAGTTTTTGAATACCGAGGAGATTTTCCATCTCTTCAACAACTAGCTGGTCTTTCCAGTCTGTTAGTTGTTTTGGTTGTCTTTGCCGATGTCCTGTTTCAATTCCACTTGTCTCGCACAGTATTGGCCTTCGGTCCTATTTTCTCCTTGCAATTTGGGCTCAGGCCCATTTTGGTTGTTTCTAATTGGGCCTTGGCCCTTCGTGATTGTAAGTGTGCTTGGGCCCACTCTTGGCTGGTAATAAAATTCTGTTTACCTTTTTTTTTTTTTAAAGGAAAAAAAAAAAAAAAAAAAAAAAGAGGAAAAGTTCTGGAAACTGGTGATTCTCAAAAACTCAATTGACTGATTTGCTCGATTCCATGAAAATGAATGTCCTGAGCAGGCACATGTTTAGGGAATTTCTAAGCTGCTTTGGCAAGCCATTTCAACACTTGTAAGGACAGAAGGAGATCCAATCAAATTCTGATAATGCACAGCAGCACTTTTACAATCCTGCAAACCCGTGTATTGTTTCAGGGCACAAAGGAAGATAAGAAGAGAGTTTTGGCCATCTTCAATCTTGGGTCTGCAGAGTGATCGGATTGCTCTTGGATATGCAACTCGCAGCAGGTCTGTTCTGTCAGATGCAACATGACTTGTGGATTTAGATTTCCTGCAATGGTGCATCATACCAGTCTGCACAATGCTCAATCCATTAAGCAGTGAACATGAAGGCGGCTTAAGATTCCAATAAAAAGGGTAACAACTTACCATATGCTGTAAACCCAGCTGTCATCATTTGAAACCATCCGGGGATTGTATCCATCTCAGGTAGTGGCAGATTTCTTGAAATCTTGCAGAACCACATGAGCAGCATTGCGCCCGGGGGCTCCCATCACACCACCTCCAGGGTGGGTACCGCTCCCACAGAGATACAGCCCTTGCAATGGCGTCCTATAATCTGACCTATGTATATGCAATCCCAGATGTCTCCCAACAATCAGAATAAGAAGTTTTTATTATTATTATTATTATAAAATATAACTAGGATTGATGACAAGGTTGAGATCTTTGCTCAATATGAACCATACCATCCTTTAACAGGCCGCATCAGGAACAGAGAGTCCAAGCCCATTGCACCATGGAAGATATTCCCTCCTGTTGAATTTATTCAAACATGGAAATTTCCACAGTAGGTCATCAAGAAAGAGAACAGGATTGGCTTAATATAACTCAGACATGAAGAACATGAAGAGATGAGAAGCTGTCATACATGGGCAGGCGGCATCAAAGAAAGCAGGTGATCTGAGAAAACGTGATATGCCAATTGTGTAACAGCATTGAAAAAATCTTAGTTCATAAAATCAGTTAGTATGGTTGAAATAAGTTCAAAATTTGCCATTTCTTATTCTCTGAGTATTTATGTAACTATGTTCCTCAACAGGGGCATTTTTGGTATTCGAAAATGGTTGCAGTTGATTGATTGTGGGCTGTACAACTGTATGGCCCAATGTTGTGGGGCATACAACTGTATGGTCCATCAGATATGGTTGTGCATGTATGGCCCCTACTTTTGTATTAATTTTGTGTGCTATAATTATTATAATACACATTGTGGGATGTACGACCCACATTGAGTACATGGTGTATTGTGCTAGTGGGGGCGGTTTTGTCATTATGAAAATTTTATTAATAAAAGCAAGGGAGTGGGGATGTGTGATATTATCATATTATCAACAAAAACTCCCCCACTCAGGCTCTCAGGCTCTTTTTTCATTTTTTCTCATCTACTTTATCAACTCCCTTAAACAATGTCATTAGCACCTCTCCGAAATCTGTCATGATCAATATCATTTATGAAATTAATGGCTCTTTTTCATTTTTTCTTATCTACTTTATCAACTCCCTTAAACAATGCCATTAGCACCTCTCCGAAATCTGTCATGATCAATATCATTTATGAAATTAATGATTTGAAAAATTACAAACTATTCATAATACCTTCTCTTCATGAAAATGTTACCTAAAGCGATAAAAATCTAGACCTTTGGATTTAATTGTTACCTTTGAAGCAATTTCCTGATTTAATTATTTAATATTGATCGCTCATCTTTCAAAAAATAAATTAATATTGATACAAACCATTAACTGGGTAGCCAACATGTACTGGATTAGCTACTAAACTTGACCTGATCTTAAAAGATCCAACCTGACCGGGTTTTTGAATGGGTATGAAAATTGGACCCAGATCCGTTTAAATTGGGTCGGGTCACTCAGGAACCTGCTGATCCAAGTATCTGTTAATAGCACTACTGACTCCTGGGTTGACCCGACTCAGTGAGTGCTTGACTCCCAAGCTGAGTCTTGGTTTGAAAACCATGGTAGTGGGAGTGGTAAGTTCATGCATGCACCTTCCTCTCCCCACTTGCATGCAGTATGGAGGGTTTTGAGGTATCTTAAATTCTCACCAGGCAAACTGTGTTGTTTTCAATTCACGGGCATTCAGATGATGAAGTCTACACAAGATGCAAACTGTGGGGATATCAGACAAACACAATCTGCTGCATTTTACTGTACCTTTGTGGGTGCAAAATTGCTCTCTTGGAAGTCTAAAAAACAACATGTTATAATAAGATCCAACATGGAAGTTGAATACAAGGTGATGGCATATGAGGCATGATATTATGTGGATCTAGAATCTATTTTGTGAGTTGGGATTTGACATCACCATATGCAGTTTTATGGTGATAAAAAATAAAAAAAAAAACAGCAATTCACATTGCAGAAAATCCAATCTACATGAGTGGACTAAGCATATAGAGTTTGACTGTCACTTCATCAAGGAGAAGGTGATGCCAAAGATTATTCACATTCCTCGTGTTAAATCAGAACATCTTGCAGATATATTCACCAAGGGAGTTGGACAAACAGTGTTCAGAATACCCTTGACAAGCTGGGTATGATAGTAATTAGTGTGCTTGAAATACGTTTAAGGGAAAATTTAGTTATTTCTTATTCTTTTGATATTCAGAAATAATCAGTCTTCTGCAATAAGGGACCAATGAGCACATTTTTTCAATTCTCCATCTTCTTTCCTAACCACACAGTATTGCCAAGTCATAAAAGCATCATGAGGTATAGAAACTGAATCTAGACAAATCAGTTGTTGTATACATTATACAACAAAACGGGTTTTCCCAATAGTTGCGTCAACAAGTGGCTAGCATGGGTATTTAACCAGGTTGTTTGACGCAGCAATTTTTTAAAATAGTTGCTTCATTTTGTAGCTATTCATGTACGCTAGGTGAATGGGTCTTACATTGCATACATGTCAAGCAGTGTTATGAAACAATTTCAGTGAAAGTAGTGAATTCAGAAACCAGAGTTTAAAATATTGCTTCTGTAATTAAGAAAATATTGAGCAGTAAGGAGACATTTGAGCAGTAAGTACTAGATATATATAGAGAACTACCAGTGAGACCAAACACCCTTTCAAGATCTGGTGGTGTCAACATGTCGTAGTCAACAATTGATGAAGTGAAGCCTGGTGCATATTCATCAATCAAGGAGAAACATCTTTGAGCAAATGATTCCTGAAAATGACAGTTGAGATAGCAAATAATTTATATTCAATAATGTTGTCTCGAGGGCTAGGTAGTTGGAAAACATGACAAAAATACTTTGAAGTACATCTTGACATTTACGTTTAGTTTGTGTAAACATGCGACAGAAGAAACGCCCAGACCCACTACATTGCATAAAAAATACATCACATACGTATGTACGCAAATACGTACACACATGCACACGTAATATATGTATGCATGGAATCTGTAAATATTCATGCATGTAAGGATGTAATTTGGCATGAAATACATGTAGACATGAACAAACATGCACAACATTCTTTCCATAACCGCATACCATATCCAAGTTGAAGAAATAATACAGCAGTGGATCAATTCCACTCACTCTGAAAGAGGGATCTTCCCAGCTACCTTCCGATAGTTTATAGGGTGTGTATTGAACAAATAGGTTAACCACATGCTTTCCTGCAATAGGAAACAAAAGGACAAACTGCTTATATTACACAGATATGTTATATGTATAAAGAAAGCATTACCTATGATAGAACTCTAGAACTTGTGCCATGGATCTCAAATGGGCTTCATTAAGATAAGTATCATCTTAGAGAGGATCATTGTAACGTGCTAGCAATTCTGCTAGACAACTGCTTTCTTGTGTACTGAAAGGCAAATGAGGTTTCTGATTCCCTTGTCAAGGAAGAGTTGTTGAGGCTCACTATGCCTTGGGGAGATTCTAACACTTCCTTGACATAAAAATGCATACTATTTTCTTTCTATAAATAAACCCTTGCCAGTTATATAAAAAAGAAATACACTGAGCTGATTATGATGAAAGATAGCATATTACTGTCACAAAAATACATATACTGGAAGTGCAACTTGGCAGAGAAATTTTCAAGTACCAGGTGGAGATATTGTCTTGTCCAATACAGATGGTATTGTCATCTCAATAAGAGGTCTCCTCGATGGTAGGCCATTCCAAGCATCTTTACAAGCCAAATCAATCTCCTCCATACTGAAGAATAACAATATAGACAGGAATGATAGAAACTTCCCCAAAACTAGACATAAAAAAGGTGCTTGTGTTCACTGAATTTCTTGGAATGATAATTTAGGTAAAGTAAAGAGGAACTTCTGAAAATTTCAAGGTTGTGTAAGATCAGAATACAGGGAAGGCTTGGGAATAATATTAAAAGTCAATGGAAATGCAACGTGTTTGTCTTGATGCAGAACAAAACAAGAAACCATTGAAGAAAATATGAGAGATCATAGATGAAGAAACACCAAGACGTATAACACAAAGTCCCTACATTAGGAATCGAGTGTTTGGAAACAAAGTCCAACTGTCAGGGTGCCAGATAGAGTGCTACTTGTGATGCAGCTCATAGTGGGTGGTCCTTGATCACACGAATGGACTGTTATTTATTTTGGTGAGTCCCATTGATATTTGGAGTCATATAGGTCAATCGAAAACAGTTTATGCATTCCCTTATGTTCTTCACTTATTTATTGGGATACTTTTTGGGTACTAAATGGCATCCGAATAAAGGAAAATTGGTCATGTTTGAAAGCCTATTTAATTAGCATTCACAGGAGTCATAGATCATGCGATTGTGACAAGAATTGAGTGAGTTATGACTTATTGAGTGAACAGTTGTAAAGTTGTGACGGGATTTAGGGGTATACATGCCATTTAAAAAAAGTTACACATTTAGGGTTGTAATACTGTGGTCAGTAAAGGTTTTTTTTGTTCTGAAAGGTAACAACTTTCATTGAACGGTTAAGGCTTTGTATTTAAAATGATTTTATAAAGGAGTTAATAGGATTTGAGTCATATTTAGGAGTTGTTATACTTTTTTCCTATTTTTATAGGTATTTCTGGGGTATTTTTTAGTGCTACTAAGATATTTAGTAGGGTTTTTTTTTTTTATATATATATAAAAATTGCTCTACCTGTTTCCTAATTTATCGAGGAACTTTATTCACAAGTCTGTTAGTGAGAATAGCAAGAAACATAAGGGATAAGGTATTAGCCCCTTTTTCTTAGGGAAAGTTACTGGACTATTTTAAGGGTTGATATTAGATGAGATGTATGGCATAGATTTCGTAGGAAAGGGTTTTCCTCTTTATGTATATACGGCAAGCTTTTAGATGCCATATTGTGAGAATATTGAAAAGAAACCAAGTTCTTATCCGTGTTTCCTACGACTGAAAATACTGCCAGTGAGAGTTCATCCGTGTGGTGCGACTCTACATTACCTTTGCTTGAAGTGATACTAAGCTAGGTATCCCCTCCATTCTCAGTCATCCATCACTCTTTCGAACATTACATCTTCCAACTGTTTACATCAGTTTGACCCATTAGAGACATTACATCTTCCAACTGTTTACATCAGTTTGAACCATTAGAGATTCTTACTTTTCCCTATGGATGCATAGTAGTGGTTGCTGAAACTTGCAGTTTTAGCAACAGTCCCATGTCAGCTTGCCAACAAGGATAGCTTTCCAATTTCCAAGTAGTAGTTATGAGTTTCATATAGTCATAGGGCTGTGCCTGGTTGAATTGTTCGACAATATTAATGTAGAGAGATCCTTAGGTCCCGAAGCATCAGGATTTGAGTAGGGTCTTGATGCACGCATTCTATACAAAGGGAGCCCATGGTTAGTGATCAAAACCATTGATCCAAAGGGGCCCATGGAGATGGGGGATGCAGCAAAATCTTACAGATGAGAAGATACTGTCCATCCAATCTTTAGCCATTTTCAGATTGTTTTAATTTTTTTGGTTGTCTATTTTTAGACTACTGATTGAAAGAGTTATGGTTTCCCAATCTGGGAGATTAGTATGCACTCATTCAAAGTGGTTAAGTAGTCTAGAATCTAGATTACCAAACCAAGGGTCCCACCTATAGGCTACACATATTGGGACATTATGATGTTGGTCCATGGTCCACAGTGGGGCCGAATATGTGCTGATTTTGGGCTGTATGTTGTAAAATTTGGGGCCTAAATGTTAGAGATCACATTTGCCATTTGTAGAAAATAGGGGGGTCGATGTGGAAGATATGATTGAAGATTTTGGGGTATTTAATAGAATTTTTTTTGCCATTTTAGGCCAAATCATTGTTGGTGGGATTTTTATTATCTTAAACATTTTTTTTAAAGATCTTAAATAAATTATTGATTGATTTGAAATCAATCTAATAGTTGAGGGACTTTCATTATAGATTCATAGGGATTGTCTTTAGGGTTTATAAAAGGAGGATGGTGTAGGAGGTAGGCCTTCCATATTTCTGAGTTGTGAGTTTTCTTATGTATTGTAACTTGTAAGAGAAGAAATTTGAATATTAATAAAGTTATTTCTCCCTTGTTACTCTAATATTCCTTGTGAGCATATATGTTTCATTTCTTTGTGATTTGAGCGTCAAGATCTAATTAACTGGATAACCGGTTTGCACAGCATTATTTAGGTCCTGATGCATCATTATTTGATAATTGCTCATTAAAATAAGCGGTCGCCAGCTTTGGTAAGCGATGCACTATCTGTGGAGTGGATTTAAAAGTATTTAGGAGCATATATTTATCAAAGCCCGAAAAAATGAGGGAATGAAATAAGTAAGTTACGAGACATTTGACTTGTCAACAACAGAAAATTTTAGAAATGAACCTGGCACTATGCACAACACGCTTATACAGCTTGCATGGTATTTATATTCCAACAGTTGCATGTCCATAAGATATTATAAAGGGTCATGCATGAAAGAATTGTGGGGTTCATCCAAGGCAAATTGCATGAGGGAATAGAAAGCGTGATTCAAGATTGGGGCCTGCTCCAAGAAGGCGATGAAAGGATGGAGGCCACCTCCCCCAGGTAGTTTCGAGCTTAGTTATGAGGTTGCTCTCAGAGCCAGAATGGTCCATTGGGAATTATGGAAATTGAGGAACACCAAAGGGGAGGAGATCTTAGTTTTCCATGGTCTGGGTGGCAGTGGGAATTCGTCCGGGGCATCGCTCCTTGTGCATTACTGCCTCTTCACACACCAGAAATTATGTGTTAGAAGGGAACTCTGAGCAGGTCTTCCAATGGGTTTCTGGTGCAAAGGCAAGGCTTTGGAGATTAAGCTCTTGTATCCTTCAAATTATCTCTTATGGTATCTTTGGGAGCTAATTGTTCTACACTCAATTTTGATTAAATTGAAATGTAAATTTTTATGCACGATGTAGAGATCTTTGCCTAGGTTTATCCACGTATAATACTCTGCATGTCAATTAGCATATAAAACTTTACTACATATGTTTAGTGTATGTACTCCACCCCTAGTATACCACATATTAGACTACTCGAGGAAGTAGCATATCTACCTGTTCCCGTACCATGTACTAAAGCGACCAGCGATCTAGGTAACTTTGGTTGCTCACTATCGGTGCTTTCTTAGCTTGTTTGAAGTTCTTTTTTCTTTCCTTAATAGTGCCAGCCTTCTTCTTCTTCTTCTTCTTTGGGGGTTGATAACAAATGCCCACTAGCATCCATTGATAAAATTTCACCTTCCTGTCCAATTTTAGTGAATGCATGGAGGAATGGCAAGGATGTACCAGTGAATACCAGCCTCGTTTCTCTTGGATCTCACCTTCTCAACTAAGAGGCAAGAAAATTTGTAAATTGTGGCTTATCTGCTAAAAATTCATAGGCATAATCTCTACCCATGCTCATGCTTATGAGGGCATAGCACGATGGAGGAAAATGTTGCAAGAGAAGGACGACCTCATGGCACCTTTCCATGCTTGTGCTGTTTTGGGTGGTTTGGCATGAGAGAAACAATCGGATTTTTCGGGAAATCTTGTCTTCCAATCATTTTCTTTGTTAAAAAGCAAATGGTATTGGGTCCATGAGGGAAAATCATTGATAATGGGTATTTGCATTGGGAATAGTGGGGTGTGTCGTCCCCTTTGTATCTTGGAAGATGCCTTGTCATCCTTTGTTTTGTTTTTAGGGCTCGTTCGGGAGCTTGAAATTGGAGGTAAATGGGAAATGGAATTGGAGGTAAATGGCTTACATAGTTGTGTTTGAATGGGAGTAAATTTGAAATCCAAATATTCTGTTTGGATAGGAGTAAATGGGAGGAATTAGAAATCATTGAATTTTTGGTATATTTGCAGGAATATATGCGACATCCCAAATTAGATTTAATATCCCAACTTAGTGTACATATGAGATATTTAATAGAATGATTGTAATAAGCCCATTGAAATATATACTTTAGCAAAAAATGAGGAAATTTCGAGCCTCAGGTAAGCCACAAATGTAAGGATCACAAACAAGCAACTTGCCAACTTTTTAAACCGTCAATTTATATGGCCATCTTTTGGACGGTTTGGATCATTATTTTGGTGTGATTTTAGTGATGTAGCCGACCATTGGATTATTTCAAAGTATCATTAGCATGACACATGTGTGGCAGACATGCGCGTAGATGCACCTTTTTTTACACGTGAGACTCTCCAAGGGAGCTCAAAAAGGCATTTCACCCCATTTACTTACAAATCCTCACTTCATTTACATGCACATTTACTCAATTTTCATTCCATTTACATGCATTCACTCCCATCCAAACACACCTCAATTACCATTTACCTTCATTTACTCCCAATCACACCTATTTACCTCCATTTACTCATATCCAAACGGCCCCTTAATAAATTTGTTGCCCTTCCAAAAAAAAAAAAAACACTGCCCATATTCTGTACATTTAACTAGACTGCCGAGACGGCATCTCATGCCCTGTAAGGAATGAATAAGTTTTATACCTTTTTTTTTGAAAGGTAAGGAGTGAAAAGTTATTAACTTATACAATTTTTTTAAAATCTTAAATTCATTTTGTACATCTCATACCCACATAGGGCTTACTCCATCTGAACCATGATGGCAGAAGATTTTCTTTCCATACACAACCATATGTGGTCAGTTTACCACCCTTGTTGCTCGTGTGATTAAATGGTTCTAACAAACTTGATTGCTGAAGTTTCGACAGCTAAACATGGGCGATGCGAGTTTATACATGGAGATGGAAATTTTGATAAATGCCGAACAAGGGTGGAGCTATGATCCATTAATGGTAAACATATCAAAGAGCATCAAAATAATTCTTACAAAAATTAAGGAAAAGCATCCTGAAAAAGATCCTATTTTTTTGGCAAAGCTATACCTTTCAGCACCAATGTGTATGGTACCCACATGCTGAGGACCAGCCTCGCGAAGAGTAGACTTGCAACACTGGAACTGTGGCAGTCTGTCAACTGCTAGGTTAATTTTTGTTGTTCCCTGCTCCGGAAAATTAGATCAAATAAATTTGGGGCAAATAACAACTATTCTTAGAGTAGGCAGATGTAGTGTGCATCTGATCATTGAGGAACTGGGTCAAGAGGCAATTAACTAACACTGCCATCTCCATCATTTAGGATCACTGTAAACATTAGATTTATGCAAGGAAATTCAATGTTTTTTGTTAGATGAAGCAGAACTGGCACAACCAATGTATAAAAGATCAAAATCCGATAACAGAATCCAAATTGGCAAAAAGTTTCCAGGAGTGCAATTGGTCATGGAAATGTGGTCAGAATCTGAACAGGTCATATGAGTCATATATTATCTCCATTCCTTTATGCAAATGCCCGATGAAAATTTTCACCACAGAAATCAAGTCTGAAATGCTTGCACAACAATATATGTAGTGAACAGGGTATTGTTTTGGTTATTTATTGTGAACAGAGCAATTTTCATGTGATACTCAGTAAAAGAAGAAGAAGAAGAAGAAGAAGCTTTTTCCATGTATGATTATTGCAGGGCATTGTCAGAATGAGCTCTTAGGTCATTGGTGTATGAATCAAGGAATGGAGAAGAAGACCAACTTGCCCGAACACTCCCTTTCTGAAGACTGCTGAAATCATCTAAACTTTATGATATGGTGCATGCACTAATATTTTTGTGGGGCACCTCTAGATTTTATTTTATTTTATTTTCATGTTTAAATACGTTTGTATGCAATTTGGGAAATTTTTTCAACACCATTGCTGCTCTTTTTTCTGAGTTCCTAGATCAATTCATTATATTCACAACAATTTCATCAAAACACTCCGCTGAGAACATGGGCCGTGTTCCAGGAGAGAGCTGGAAGTGAGGCCAGGAGGATTTCTTGGTTTTGCAACAAAACCATTACCAGTCACCTTGTTCTTCTTGAGACTCAAGACAGTTCCCTTGCCCAACACCAACGGCATACTGAGGTCACATAATGACAAGGATAAATTTCAAGAGATGACCATAAAAAGGAGTTGGAGTGATTTGTGGTCAGAAGCCTCGGAACATTTGATTGGTACTGTTTTCCAGACCCATTGCACCTGGTAGGTTATACCATCCTTGTGAGTCTTTGAAGTGAGGAGATACCGTGTATTTTTTAGGTTAAGGGTGTGTCAGTTCTGAGCATCTATTGCAACTTGAAAGCTTAGAAACAACCCAAAATATCTTTAGCAGCTTTGAGAGGAGCTGAGATGGAACTAAATTCACTTAACTATGATAGGAATATGCAGTGATTCTGAAGATCAAATTCCAACGATAGATGCTCCAAAACTTGTCAACATCTTCAATTGCAGTAGATAATTTAGAAAATAAAAGAGAGATGATTATGTGGAATTGCAGCACAGAAAATCTATAGATCTTTTGCCTAGGGTTTCTAGAAGAGTCTCATTACCAGAAGTAGTTTCAAATCACAAGAAATGTAAACTCTTTCAGTTGAAATCCATAGCATATCTCCACAGTATCATATATATGGCTGTATTTTATTAGCCTTGAATACAGAATCCTCATTAATTATAGAAAAACAAAGCTTAGTTTCTATTGGCTGACATATAGGCCTCCCTAAATTAACCCAACTACTCCTATAAAACTAGTTCTAAAAGTTGGAAACCTACTAAATAAAATCGATTCCCTAAAGGGGGTGGCTAACAATGAAGTTGATGCAGGACATGAAATGTAAATATGATATGCAAGATTTCAGGCTTAGATCATACCAATTCAGAAACAATTACACAAATTCCACATCCCACATGAAAATCCAAACGTTCAATTAAAGGAGAATTTATGCGGGTCCAGGCCTACACATGATAGGGCTGGATCAATAAAAATTATGAAGCAAACGATACTCAAAGATAAGAAATAATCCTTCACACATACATAGTAATCAGTCCCTAATCCAAGGGATTCACCAGTTTCAAATCAAGGAACCCTAGGGAAAGAAAAGGGGCATATAAGTTAGGGAAAACGTAATCTAGGGCTAGGTTTCATGAAAAAAAGGCTATGAGAGGATAAAAGAGGATAAAAACCTGAGCCAAAAGACGATCCCGCGTATGGACAGCGGGCCTGGGGCGCGGGCGTCGTTTGCAGAAAAGCTCTCCTTGGCCCTGGTCGGCTAGGGGGAGGCTCCAAAACCCCGAAGTTTCAGGTCGATCCGAGCTACGGCTTGTGCGTGGTGCTCCGCCGAAGTGTCAGCTCGCCTACGGGCCGAAATCTGGAAACCTGCTGTAATGAAGAACTCTGATGCAACAGAAGGACGAATTCGAAGTATGGATGGTGGGAGAAGATGGAAAAAAAAATGATGGGGGATGGGGATGAATCGGGGTCGATGTGGCTTCGCACCACGGTAGTTAGCCCTTCGAAAAGGGAAGGCTTCGCACCCACTTTTGAATTCTTCCACAACTCACGAAGAGAGCAGAAAAATAAAGCAGGAATTTTTATTAAACTTGAATGAATCAAAAGAACTACAAGGGGTGCCTATTTATAGGGAGAGCCCTATACCCAAAAACTCGCACCATGTGCGACACCTATTACTTGGCGATGAAGTAAACTAAAATAAAAACCAAACACAGAAATCTAAAGCGTTCACAATGTTCTAAATAATAACAATAAGCAAAACCTAAAAAATGAAATCAATTCGACGAGTGGGCCACGATCATGAGATCCCATGATGGGCTTTTCTTGACTATCGGGCCCACTTTTCTGAACCAAAACTTGTCTTCTAGCTAGGAGGCCCTCCCTGGACGTCGTCATCGAGCCAGATCGATGATGGGATCCTCCTTCTGCGTACATACGTGTGTAGGGGTGGTGGTGTGCGGCCGTGCGTGTGCACGATGTCCTCATCAACTCTCCTCGGCTGCGAAGATTTCGCCACTGGCGAAATAAAACTCCTGAACTGCTCTAGGATGTCAGGATCAAGTCGCTGGAGCTCCTCCTCAGTGAGCCATGTGCTGTCTGAAGCTGGACGTGACTTCCATTTAACGAGGTACTTCTGATACCCGCCATACGATGTGGAAATTATCTCATGGTCCAGGATATCCTCTATTTCCTCTCTTGGGGTGTGAAGGCTAGGTATGGGAGGTAGAGGCTGGGATGAAAGGTCGGGAAGAGGCCATGGATCAAAGGTTAAGTCTGGGGAATCAGGACGGGTGGGCGAAGGGCCGGACAAAGTATCAGTGGGTCCCTGAAAAGCAACTAGCTCCTCCACATTGAATGTGGAACTAATTCCCATGGAGGGTGGAAGATCTACCTCATACGCATTGAGACCGTTTCGCTTTATAATTTTGAAAGGTCCAACGCTACGCGCGTGTAACTTATGAACGGCCCCTGGAGGGTACCGTTCGGGCCTGATGCAGACCATCACAGAGTCCCCAATATTGAACTCTTTAAAACGTCTATGTTAGTCTGCAGAAAATTTGTATTGCTCATTACTAGTAGTGATTTTTCGCCTGATTTCTTGATGCAATGAATGTATGTGATACGCAAAAGACTCTGCAAACTCTGATGGCCTATGGGATAATGACATAGGGATAAGATCAATAGGCTTCCTAGGCTTGTAACCAGTAACGACTTCAAAAGGACTTAGACCTGTGGACCTATTGACAGAACTATTGTATGCAAACTCGGCTATGGGTAGTACGGCGTCCCACGTCCTGGTATGCTCCCCTACTAAACATCGAAGTAAACTCCCTAGGCTTATTAACCACCTCAGTCTGGCCATCGGTCTGAGGGTGGTAGGCAGAAGAAAATTAGAGCCTAGTATTCATCATGTGCCATAGTGTCTTCTAAAAGTAACTCATGAATCTCACGTCACGGTCAGACACTATGGTTTTTGGTAACCCATGCAGTTTGACAACCTCACTAAAGAACGGCTTGGCAACATGAGAGGCGTCGGAGGTCTTAGAACAAGGAACGAAGTGGGCCATTTTGGAGAAACGATCCACGACAACAAATATGGAGTCATGCTTTCGAATAGTCTTGGAAAGTCCAAGCACGAAGTCCATACTGATGTCCTGCTAAGGGATGAAGGGGACTGGCAAAGGTGTATATAATCCTGTATTCTATTTCCTCTGCTTTGCCAGTTGACAAGTACGACATTGCCCTATAATTTTGGCCACATCTCGCTTGAGGCTTGGCCAATGAAATCTATTCTCCACTAGGGCAATGGTCTTGTCACGACCGAAATGACCCGCGACCCCCCCTGAATGTAACTCCCAGACAAGAAAATTGCGAAGGGAGGTGCATGGTATGCACAAGTGGTCACTTCTAAATAAATATCCGTCCAGAATCAAATACTCACTGTTAGCTCCTAACAGACTCTCTAATAAAGACTTATACACAACCCCAAAATCTGGACACTCAAAATACTCTTCTTTGATGCGCTCAAGGCCCGTAACTTCAACGCTCATGAGTTGAGTAATGCGACTCGACGACTCAACGCGTCGGCAGGCTTATTCTCTACACCGGCCTTGTGCTTAAGCACAAAAGTGTACTCTTGAAGGAATTGAACCCACTTGGCGTGCCTAGGGCTTAATTTCTTCTGAGAGTTCAAGTATTTTAAGGCCTCGTGATCTGATTCCTTGACTACCTCCATTCATTGGTCCATCCTCCTGGCCATCTGCCTGAGATTGGACATTTTCTTTAATGGTGGGGTTTGTCTTGAGGGAAGCCTCTACTTGGTTAAGGCGTTGATCTATGCTTTGTTCCATGCGCTTACCCCAAGACTCAATCTACTGGGACAACTTGTTTAATGACTCTAGTAGTTGTTTCATGTCTAGTATAGGGTGCCAACCAAAATTCAGCAATATAGTTGTCAAAATATAAGGTTTTTTTTTTTTTTTTTTTGTTAAAAAAAAAGAAAAGAAACAACCTAGTTTCTAAAAACGAAAAAGGAAAGTTTTTTTTTAAAACAAGTTAGGAAAGTTTTTTTTTTTTTTTTTTTTTTAAAAACAACCTAGTTTCTAAAAACGAAAAAGGAAAGTTTCTAAGAAAAATAAATTAGGAAAGTTTCTATATAAAAAAAATAAAAAAATAAAAAAAAAATTAGGAAAGTTTCTAAAGAAAAGCAATCGACCTCAAAAAGATATGATGGCCAATGCTACTATCTTCTCAAAAATTGACCTCAAAAGTGGGTATCACCAAATCCGTATACGCTCTGGTGATGAGTGGAAGACGGCCTTCAAGACGAAGGATGGGCTATATGAGTGGCTAGTTATGCCTTTTGGGTTAACTAATGCCCCAAGCACTTTCATGCGTGTGATGACCCAAGTGTTGAGACCCTTCATGGGGAAGTTCCTAGTCGTATACTTTGATGATATCTTGATTTATAGCATGACTAAGGAGCAACACCTCAACCATTTGAGGCAAGTTTGTGGGATCCTTAGGGCCGAGTTGTACGCCAACCTAAAGAAGTGAGCGTTATTGTCTAGTAGTGTGATCTTCTTAGGTTTTATTGTATCAGTTGAGGGCGTATCGACGGATCCCAAGAAGGTCAAGGTCATCGTTAATTGGCCTGAACCCCGCAATATTCATGAGGTGCGCAGCTTTCATGGCTTAGCCACTTTTTATAGGCGGTTCATTCGAGGCTTCAGTTCCATTGTGGCTCCTATCATGGACTGCATAAAAAAGGGAGAGTTTCAATGGACAAAGGCCGCCTCGAAGGCCTTCAAGGAGATAAAGGTCAAGATGACCGAAGCTCCAGTCACGCGACTTCCAGATTTTTCAAAAGCCTTTGAAGTCGCATGTGACGCGTCAGGAGTCGGCATAGGAGGAGTACTTAGCCAGGAAGGGCACTCTGTCGCATTTTTTAGTGAGAAACTGAACGAGGCGAAGCAGAGATATTCCACCTATGACAAGGAATTCTATGCGGTAGTGCAATCACTGCGCCATTGGCGACATTACCTATTATCGCAAGAATTCGTCTTGTTCTCGAACACGAGACCTCCTCCGTGGGCCGTACCCACCCCGAGTGTGCCCCTGCATCCCACAAGCGACCCCACTCGAGCCCAGTGTGAAAATGCCCCTGCATTAATCACCCCCGGTGAGGAGTCTCGAACCCGAGACCTCCCGCTCTGATACCAATTTGGTGCAGGACAATTAACCACTTGCTCTAAAAGCTCGAACTGTTAGAGTATGACAAATTAATCCCTTTATCTCATAGCCCAGGCCCCACATCTCATGGGTTTTAAGATCTCGGCCGAACCCCCTTCGTGGGCCCCAAATCACATGGGCCGCCCACCCCGAGTGTGTCCCCGCATCCCACGGGCTACCCCACTCGAGCCCGGTGTGAAATGCGCATTAATCACCCCTGGTGAGGAGTCTCGAACACGAGACCTCCGTGGGCCGCACCCACCCCGAGTGTGCCCCTGCATCCCACAAGCGACCCCACTCGAGCCCAGTGTGAAAATGGCCCTGCATTAGAAGTGTGAACTGGCAGTGGGTGTACTAACAAGATAACCCAAAAAAAAAAAAAAACTGATCCAAAACAGACCAAATATCTCTAGAAGACTTCTATATACAACCAGTATAATTCTAAAAGGGTGGAGGATTTGTACAAAACCCTAATTACATGTTACGGTTTGTAGATTGTCCCAAAGTCCGTCACTTGAACTTACGGGCCTCCACAATCCAATTGGTCCATTGTTTAGACCATCCGTGACCCCATGGTTCCCACGGATTAACCACACCATTAAATAAACCATCCGATTGGTATAGGCCCCACAGTCCATTTGGTCCATTAACTTAGCCTGATCTTTAACCGCATAGCAGTGGGGTCCAATTTGGACCCCATTTGCATGATTGAATGGTCCTGCACCAAGCTTCAAGAAAATGCTTCTAGAGACTTTTTAATGCCTCAAGGATTTTTTGGAGTATCAAATTAGTCAAAGTCCCCAGGAGATAATGAAATTGCAACTCACTAGATTTAGAATGATTCCATTGTTGGCATGCGCTTCCTTCAATAAGAGTTTTTGAGCTTCTTTGTAACTGGGAGCTACTGCTCATTCTATATTCTAGATCTTATCTGCAACTTTATTAGTTGTCTTGCCACTGGATCTATCAGGTGTATCCACTACATAACAAATCAAATGAAAAGGGCTGGTCTTCTCTTGTGCCAACTTTAAGATGATTGAAAACAGACTGTAATAACCAGTAACATGGAATACAAATAACGCAACCTGTGGGTTTATACTCTTTATAAACTCATCTACATGTGAGCAGCTAAAGTCTCAACTGTCACGAACTTAGATCCACATTGGTTGGAGCTTGAACTTAGGGTTTGGGGTGCAAGATGTGATTGAGTCCAATATTGTGTCTTTGTTCATCCGTGCTGGAGTTTAAATTGTTATTTTCCATACATCCTAACTGCTCTCTCTCTTCTTCTTCTTCTTTCAAATATTATTGGTGTCCAGGATACACCAATGTTGCATACTTCAATACAAAGTATTGAAGATTTTCTTTGATTTTTAGCATATAATCTCTTGAAATAAAATGATAGTGGTGGTAATGTTGAGAGGAACGATCATATACCTAAGTTAGCATGTTGACTTTCCCTGCCAACAAGAATTGGGTTGATTGGCACATCAGGTGAACAGTGAACTGCATATGTACATTGGCTAGCCCATACATTAAGTATGATGGTGTGAACTGTGTGGTCTACCTAATCATTGGACCTGCACAATTTCCACACCAGGTGATCTTCATGGTGGGGCCCACCTTTTGCATGGTTTTGATCTCCTACAAATATGATACCTTGGCAGGAAAAGATGCATCATGCTAACTTAGCATGTTAGTCTGTATATGATGATTCCTAGGGCAAAATGATAAAAAACAACAATGATGTAGGATGGTGCCGAAAGCCATCTTGTGGGGTGTGTGGAAGGAGAGAACAAGGGAATTTTTCATAACAAAAGTTCTTGTGTATGGTTCATTAAAAGAAGAATCATCGGTCAATTGTAGACTAGGCTATGGTTGGCCTAGAATTCCATGGCACTTTGAGAAGGGATTTTCCTGATATTGGAGAAGGGCGATGGAGGAAGATGTATTACAGGTCCCAGGCCACTGGGATTCAATTTTTCTTCTTCTAGGTTTTTTTAATGTTTATTTTTATAAACTTTTTAGCTTATTGACTGTACTGCTTTCTATAACTCAAACAGTTGGAATTTTGCACTCTCGTTCCTGGTCCCAAGTGCACCTTTCAAAAAAAAAAAAAAAAAGGTCCCAAGTGCAGATAAAGGAGGCTTGTGTCAGCTTGGCAGCTGGAATCAAACCTTACACCATAACTTTTTCTCATGAATCCCGACAATTTGTGAGGATATGGTCCTTGATAGAATGGTGGAACGGGATTTGTAGCCGACTGCAATTGGTTAGGATAAGGTGGCGATGATGATGGTGTTCTATTTCTTTCTGTCAACCACTTGGGTCCCTTCGAAGTGCCTTTTGGTGGAAGTGTGAGAGTGCCATTTGTTGTTGGCTCCTCAGCCCTTCTCCAGCTGTTTGCTTCATTGTTTTGTTTTTGCTCTTTTAATAAATGGTAGTTATATTTTAAAAACATGATAATTATGATGGATTACATGTACTTGGAAGTCTATTCTCTACAAGTAAAATGAAATTTTCCGCAGATGAGTTTACCGAGCTGTAGTCAGAGTTTTTAATAGCGCAGAGAAAATCTTCAGGAAGAACATTATGAGGCAGTAATTCCTGAATGAGAAAGGCATGAAGCAGGGTCAAACATTTGAGAGATCCACATCAGTTTACTTCCTGAAAATGACATCATAAAAAATAAAAATAAAATAAAATAAAATAAAAAGAAGAAGAAGAAGAAGAAGAAGAAGAAGGAAAAGAAATCCACATCATAAGATGTTTACCATGAAAGTTAGGTATGGGGTAGCATTTGACAAAACAACAGAAGAATGCACTTGTGTTCCATCAACCAACATTACCTGGATAATTGCACCAAACATTCCAATATGGCTCAAAGAAGTCACCATTTCAGTGCATTCTACGAAATCAATAACAGCAGGAGATTAAAGGAGAGGACAAACCCCATTTACTACTCTATGATCCTTGTCAACCATCAATTGTGCAACCTAAACAACCAAGCAATAGGATAAGGAAACAATAGAAACTCCGGAAGGTATTAAAGCAATCACCGATGTATGTTTTTTTTTTTTTTTTTTTTTTTTTAAAATTATTATCTGCAGCCAAAACTAATAAAAAGATCATTTATGAAGATTGAGAAATGAAACATTGTTTTGCCTAATTTATGGAGAAAATGAAGGTAACAATCTTTTTCGTTTATAGAGTTATGTGCTGAAAATTCTAAAGAAAGATTTAGAAAAGTCGTACTTATGTGCAAGGTTTATCTCAAAATTAGTTTTAAGAAAGCATGAAATATTAATAAATTGCATCCAGTGGTACAAACATAAATTTATGAGAATCTTTCAAATTTGAGAGTACAAACAAGAACACGGAGCATTTTATGTTCGTTTATATTCGGCTGTAATAATTTAAAAAAATGAAAAAGGGCTCTAATTATGTTTTCCTCTTAGGTATGATTTTCATTAGTTTGAGAATAAGAAGAATTAAATCTGTGGGAATTGTTTATAAAACAATCCTCAGAAGATCATTACACATCCTTAAGCTAAAAGGATCGTTATGACAAGATGTAGGAAGAGTGAGTGTAAGTATGTTCATGTGTATGTTTTGGATTATACTTATGCATGTGGGGGATTATATTGGGGGAGTGTGTATTTATCTTTGGTGCTCCTCTTGTGCACCATTCTTTTGTATTTGCTTCCTCTTCTACACCATGTGAAAAGTAAAAGGTATCAGAGCGGCTTTTGTTATTCAAAGATCGAAAAAACCCATCTTCCTCTTCCTTCCCTTGTTTCTTCCCCTCCTTTCTTCTCTTTCCTTTCTTTATTCTTTCCTCCCAGCTGGCAGCAGCGACAGCACCAGCCAGCGCCTCCGGCGACACCAGCCAGACCAGCTGGCACCACCAATGGCATCAGCAGGACCAGCCAGCCCAATCAGTAGCTTCAGGCAAGCAAGAACATGGAAGATCACGAAAAAAAGGAACTTCTAGCCATTTGAATGAACCATTCTTACTGAACTTTGTACATGTCAATAAAAGTTCAATGAATGGAGGATATTTGCAAAGGGCATGACAAATAATTAAGGACAAGCGCAGCTGACACCGAATTGGCCATAAAACAGAGAAGGTTATGTTTGATACCCACCAAACAGAGGATCAACAGTTTATGCTTCAAGCACCTCCCATTTATTGATGGTGTAACATTTTCTTCAAGATTTGGAGCCTCTATTTGTCAAAGACGAAAGGAAATTGAATGTCATGAAACTCATTGATTAGGACCCCAACACCAATCCTGGGAAGAAAGGCCTTGATATTCACAAGACTCACCAAACGACAAGTTAGAAAGTCGCATGTCATATCCATACATCTTAGAAAACCATTAGATGCCACATCATGCGCTTTTCAAGTCTTACCAAGGTCAAGGTGGCCACATTGTGGAATCTGGAGATTTGCAGCAAATAGATCATAAAAAAGAACTTCCTTGTTTCCTCATGAAGAAAGCATTGTGAAGGAAATAGGAAATTCGTGATTCTAAGGAAGATACCTCCGTATTTGTTACAATATGAGCTCCTGATTCTTTAGCAGCATTACTAATTGCCAAGGATACTGAGCCCATCCCACCTTCAACATAGCTGCAACGTGTATTTTTTGTCATTGTTATGCATTTTGTTAACTGTGATTCATGCAAACAAATAGGAAACCTTGTAGTCATTCCAAATAAACATAACAACACTTGATAGCCACACAATTTTTAGTTGTTTATAACTTTCAACAAATTGGAACGAACTATGATAGAAGATGGAATTTACACAAAACATTCCACAAGGCCACTGACTATATCTTATCAATCGTTTTAGTGGTAACAGAAGGCACTCCATCTTTTGGACTAAAAAGCAACTTATGCATTGTCATCATTGTTCGTGCAGTCATAGTCTTCCTCCCAAAACTTGGGGTCAGCTTTTAAATGGTAGATTTGCAAAAGTCTTACTATCAGCTGTCCACTAGAAATCAATCTTCCTCTTTTACATGGATGTAAGAATAAGCCAGGGCAGAGGCTCAAATTGACACCACTCACATGCCACCGGTCTCATCCAGTAATGGCCCCTAGCCCACCACAACGAGTGAGCAGGCAAAATAAGGTCATGGAGGGGCAATTTACAAGCAGATCATTAGGCATGGACAAGTTAGAAGATGCTCTAGGATTCAATTACTTGGAAAGACTAGGAAAGACTTCCCTCATGGAAATAACAATCCATTGTTGTGTGTAGAATTGATCTTATAAAACAAATTTGCCTAACATTACCGCCTAATTGATGACAATGTTGCAGATTCCTACGGTGTTAATTTTTCCTTTTCCCTTTCTGAAGGATGGAGAAATTTTATTGAGAGGCAAAACAGAACTAGAAAAAAGGGAGGGATTCCCAAGACAGCAGTGATTGGTGATAAATCTCTACCTAGCTAACCATTAGCTACATCATTTCATTCCCTAGGAGAATTAAACAAAAGAAATGGTGAGAGCCCCCTAGTTTCCCTGATTTCCTCACCTCATCTAGCCAATCTCCAAGGGTAACCTTCCACAAATGAGGCCCATTTTCTCAAGTCAGAGGAATCGTCTGCTGTGATTGTAGGTGTGTGCCTATGGGAAAGATCCTTCACACCAACCCAAAGAGCCCTCACCTTTGCTTCAATAGAATCCGCAAACCTGATAGGACATGAGCCTACATGTAGAACTTCAAATTCTTTATCTGTCAGGAGTTTGATTGGAAAGAATTCAAGGAATTTGTTGTGGAAGAGCAAAGGGGAATGCATACGAGTCCCATATCTTCATCTAGTTGGGAGAATGGATTTAACCATTGGTTCCAGTGTGCGACTCGACAAGGGACCAAAACTGGTACAACTCGCCCCGTATCTGTGTGTATCAGAGTGTTTCAGCCCATATGAGTCTGGTGACTTGTTTTATTCAAGAATGAAACCGATCTGACTTAGACAATAGGAGAAAGCCATTACCATAAGGAGGAAGTGGGTCCAAGAATTGGGAGCCTTAGTGCAGTTGACAGTGCATGTTCACAAGATTAAGGACTTGAGATGGAGTAGGAAAGTTTTTAGAGGTAGATTGTGGATGTCATAAGCAAGGTTGGGAGATTAGACCTGCTGAATGGGAAGAGGTTATAGGCATGAAGGACCATTAGGGTGGAGTAGATTTAGAAAGGGGCATTAGGAATAGGGTTGGCCAGGGTATAGGGTCCAATTCATGGATGGTTTTTGGTATGGTGAGGCTTCCTTGGATGCTACTTTACCTAGTTTGGTTAGGATTGCAACTAAAAAAGAGTTAATGGAGTTTTTGAGATGAAAAGGGAGCATGATGTGGTGTCTTCAGCTAAGGTGGTGTTGGAAGGTCATCAAATGAGTTAGAAACCATGTTAGGCTCCACGAGCAGATAGAGTCTAAGGGCTGAGAACGCAAAAAACTCTAGATATGGGGAAACTTGGATATCTTCTTTTCACTATTTTATCAAGGGGATGTTTGGGTAGGGTGACATCTAAACACGGACATGGAAAACCCCTTGGAAATTGATCAACGTGGAAAACAATGGAAATGTAGAGAAGACGTGTATGTTGTTTGTTTTTTATTTCTGTGTAAATTAACCTAAAATCTTGTCAATAGTAGACGTGTCTCACATTATTGTGGAAATGCCCATGGGTTAGCTTTTTGAGAGGAAAAAAAAAAAAAAAAAAACAGTTACTTTTCCTTGAAAGACTGTCATCATCATGGTGAATTTCCACAACTACTTTTACAATACAAATATTAGAAAACACCATGTCCGTGGATTTTATTTATTATTATTATTATTTTGATTTCCTACCCAAGGAATCCTCATTCCCAAACAGCCCCTAGAGGCATGTAAAATGTCTGGATAGGGGAAGCTCAAATATCTTATTTTAATTAGTTAGCTCTATGTAGGTATGACTCATGTTATGAATAACTTTTTTTTTTTTTGTGGAGAGATAACAACAATTTATTAAGAAGCCTGCAAAAAAGCGAGAAAAGAATACAACACACCACAAAATAAAAAAATATAAAGAAGCCATTCACAACTGAAACTGCTTTTACATAACAGCCCAACCCAACATGAGACGTTTAACTGTCCTAATAACCTTAAGTCTCTTCATTCTGAAAGCATCACCCATTAAAAAAAAACACAGCCATAATGACAACCTCCACACAACGTTACGGGATTTATCAACCCCTCCCCCATGCCAAGACCACAAAAGATCCTCTGTTGTCTTTGGCATCACCGATCAGTACGAAGCAAAACAGAAAATGATCCCAAACTTTGCTAGCAAAGGAGCAGTGCACAAAGAGGTGATCAGTCGTCTCCCTGTCCCCCATACACATTAGGCAAATATTAGGGAGAACTAAGGATCTTCTTTGGAGATTGAGTATGACAAGAATCAGCTATGAGTGATTCTCCAAGTTCTCAAGATATAGGTATGGTAGAGATGGGGTTGGTTGTATTATGAGTTCTTTTTTCTCTTTCTTTCTGTATTTTAACATAATGAAATCATACTTTATTAAAGAAACAATTACAATGGGGGCAGAGATTGTCCTAGAACTAGGTTACTTTTAAGAGCTCCCTCCTAGGGTAACTTACTGGCTGAATCACTAGCATCCCCCCTACAATGAGCAAAAACAACGTCAAGATAAGTTGCTACATCCTGAAATTCATTTTGCAATGAATGCAAGGCAGCAAGGCTCTTCGTAGTAATTGTTTGCCCAAGAAATCACATTTACCAAATCCTAGTCCCCCACAAAATTTCCACCACATGACCTTTCCACCAATTGGATTTTCTTTAAAGACCTCTATCTTCCACCTCATTAGAATCCCTTTCAACTATGGTTCCTAAAAAGCAAAGCGTTAACATTAAAAAATTATTCCAAAGAACTCCAACCTCTCCAGACCTAGCTTACCAAACAAGCGCCCATTGAAATTTAGGTTAAGAGCACTGGGAGGAGGCAATCTCCAATTTACACTTGCACTTATCATAGATATATTCCCATCCCTAACCCCCTTTTAGTCCTGAATGAGTATTATAATTTTAAAATACTTCCAAGAATGTTAATGTTTAAATGTTGGAATGTGCATCATCATCAACATGATCATTGCAGTCATCATTGAAGCCCTGTCCTAGATATTTGGGGTCTGTTTTATGAATCATTTTTCACCAGTCATTCTCATTCCCACCTAATGTTCTATCCTCAGCAAGTGGACAGTCCTTTGTATCCTTCTCACCACCTCAATTCAAGATGATTCAGGTCTTCACCTCATCCTTTCAGGCCCATCAGCTTTAATCATAGCAACCCTCATTACTAGGCCCATCTTTGGTTTTCATTGCACATGGTGGAATCATCTTAATCTACCCACAATTCCATCTCAACATTCTCATCTCTGCAATGCCAGTCCTCTGCGCATGTTCCAAATAGACCAACACATGTCATATAGGACATGCGGTAGAATAGCGGTTCTAAAAAAAATTCCTCGAGTTAAATTGGCATGTGGCAATCACATAGCACTCAAGAGTACATCTTCTCCTCATCCACCCAGCTCCGATTCTATTGGAACATCCTCATCTTTTCATCCCTCTTGAAATACAAAGCCAAGATAACAAAGCTGTCATGTTGAGGAATCTCCTGGCCATTGACTTGAACTAAGGCCTTACCTCTGAAACTATTCCCACTAAAGTTCATTCCAAATACTGAGTCTTTGTTATTTAGACCCCTAACTCTACATCTACATACCTACAATTTAGCACAAGTTACTTCTCTAGTCTCATTGACCAGCGCCAAGTCACCTGCAGATAATACACACCCTGAAAAAATTAGAAGAACCAGCCTGCATCTGATACATTTCACTCTAAATGTACCTTGGAGAATAAAAAGGAAAAAAAGAAAAGAAAAAAAAAAAAAAGAGGCAACCAAGATTGTATAGCCCAGTTGATAGCTAGTACAGTTCACTCTAAATACTCAATAAATATTAGGTCTAGATTTCCAAACTCAGGTAATTTTGGAGTTTGAATATTAGGAAATGAGAAAGAAGACTGTTGAAGAAGAAAGGATATGCAAGAGTATCCAAAATGAGTCACTTATCATTATCGAAGTACATGATTTACATACTCCAGCTTTTTGAGGGATCTAAGTGCAATCACATTTTAACACTAACAGGCAATAGACTTGTAAATTATAAGAGCTGAAAATCAAATAAGAACTTCTACAATTCACTAGTTTTAATATTTATCTCAATATCATGTTCCAAATAGCTAGGACAAGGTTTGATGATGACAATTATCTGAAATATCACATTGGCATTAGGAAAGGCTGCAGCTGAGAGCTTACGACCAAATTCCGCGATCACCATCAGTTTCTCCCATCACATGATGTAGCAAAACATACCCACTGCCTGGTGTATGGGCACTTGCCTGCACATCAAATTTCAGGATCTAACATTAAATACGGAGTATCATGGTCAATGAAGCCCAAACAGAAAAAAAAAAAAACAGTAAATAATATCTCAGAGCAGAAATAAATGAATATTGAGACATTTCTTTAGCAAATGACGAGTGGCAAGATGAGGAAGGATATAAATTGGAATGAATGCATTCAAGGGATCTTAGGAGTAGCACTAATAGGGTAATAAGATGAGGGAAAGTAGACTTAGATGGTTAAGTCATGTGATCGCGCTGGTAAGGAGTGAGTTGGTACAAGTTGAATGCTCTAAAAGGGCAAGGGGAAGGTCCAAAAGGACGTGGATGGACATAGTAATAAAAGACTTGATGACCTAGATCTAACTGAAGGTATGGTGCTTGATAGAGTGGAATGGTGGAACAGGATTTATGTAGCCTACCCCAATTAGTTGGGAATCTTGTGATAAGGCTTCGATGATGATGATGATGATCTTTAACAAATAGATTGCTTGAAAAAATTGCAAGCAGTAGAAGTTTTCATCACATTGAAATGTAGAACAGTATTTCAAACTCCAGCTCCCTAGAAAAAAGGATGATTGGGAAAAAAAAAAAGGAACACCGGTAAAACAAGATGCGGAACTGGAATTTTGTCAGGTTGCAGACGCAATATCATGTTACTGCCCTTTTCTTATCAAGCAGAAAGAAATATACAAGGATAAACGGCTGCAGTTTTTTATGAGGAATGAAAACAAGATAAAGGACATTCCTAAAGATACATTGCCATTGCTACGGGGGGTAAAGCCCTGACTAGTTAACACAAAGGGCATATAGCGGATGCCTTTGACAAATTACAACATACTTCATGTCTAAGTCTGTTGCAAAGAATTTCCCTCCAATTGCATGTATGAGATTCACCCTGAAGGATTAAATGCAAGGATATGCTTCACCTCTTGGAATCATGTAAACATAAAGAGAATCTTTCAATGTTTCTTGGATTTTGATTCTCAGCCTTTTGTTGTAGTATGATTCCTCATCATCTCTGCCCTTTTGTTTGGCTGCCTTTACGGCTCTTATTTATAATCTTTGCCATTAAATAGAAGTGCTAAGGAGTCCTTAAGCCCACAAAAGTAAATAGGTAGTGTTGAGGAAAGAGTTAGCACCACTGGTTTTACCAGTTAATTTAGTATCATCCATTTCATGATTTCCAAAAAAATATAAAAAAATTGTAACAGTGTATTAGGGAATTCCTAGGCCCCTGAAACTAAATAGGCAGCCATTTCATGTGTGTGTGTGGTATCATCTATTTCATGATTTCAAAAAAAAATATTAAAAATTGTAACAGTGTATTAGGGAATTCCTAGGCCCCTGAAAGTAAATAGGCAGCCATTTCATGTGTGTCTGGCATCATCCATTTCATGATTTCAATAAAATAAAATAAAATTGTAACAGTGTATCAGGGAATTCCTAGGCCCCTGAAAGTAAATAGGCAGCCATTGCGTGCATGCGTGGCGTGTGTTAAAAGTGCAGAGATCTTAAAATCTTGAGGTTAGAATGATATTTGTACTTTAAATGGTGAACATTAGAATTTAGATTTGATATAAAACTGACTAAACGGTAATGCTAGAATGGTCCTAGTACCTTAAACCCTTGAGGTTAGAATGGTAACATAGAATTAGCAGTAAAAGTTAAAATGCATAAATAAATTAAATTAACATTTCCGTGCATCCATGCATCATCATCATCATTATCTATGCCTCCTCCCAACTAATGGGGGTCGGCTACATGATTACATGCATTCCCCCCTTTAAAAAACAGTATCCTCAACCTGATTTGATGATCAAGGGAACCAAAAGGGAAATCCTGAGAGATCCCTTTAAATGATGTGTTTAATCAATTTTTGATTTCCCAGATCTAATTTCTTAGCTTATTCTAAAAAGCAATTAAATCTTCGGACCACAAATCAAGTCAGGCTACTACATAAAGCTGCTATATCGAGTAGTCAGATCCTATAAATATACCCATATACGAGGGGTGAAGAAATAGATATACCCAGTTTCTTTGGCCAAATCAAATGATGGCGATCGCACCAAGATGGAACTTAAGGTCAGTCGGATAGATCATTCAAGCCTTTTGTTTTAAAAGTGGGTTTTTAGTAATTTTTCAGACCAATATGAAGATTCACCCTACAATCTAATTATAATTTACTCAATCATCATTTAAATATACAATGTTGCTCTGCAGAGCCTTCCAAGTAGAGTCTGAAGGGCCTTAATGTTTTCCATAAATCGTCCTATTAAAAAGAACAAAGGTAGAAATTGAAGGATAATCAATGACGAAGTACAAAGCCAACATAAAGAGCTTCTTAAAGGAATCAACATTACTGAGAAGATAATATTGTAAGTACTGTAGTAACTATAACCGTCGAAGATGACTAGCATAAATCCAAACCAAGAACATTAGTCAATAATCAAAATCACAGGCATTCAAAACATTTGATTCTGCAAACGATAAAAAAAAGATGGAAACAAAACTATGAAATCAATGACATATGCACTATCGCAAAAAGAAAGAAAAATGAAAAAGAAAACAAATCAAATACAGACTGGACCTACATGGTACAGTCATATTAGAAACTAGACCCACATAGTAATCACATGTGTTTGAGGTTCAAATTATTGTTGTCAACTCAGAGAAAATAATAGCAAAAAAGACCATAAAGTGGAATTAGTGCATTTCCACTCCAAGAGATACAGCCTTAGAAATATCTACCATACTCCCAATTACAGCATCTGTTGCAAGCGTTGCCTTTAACACATCAGCCTGAAAATAGAGAAGTTATCAACAGAACAAAACAGACTGATTAATCAATAAGGCTAATGGATCATAGGTTCCTATTCTAAACATATTAGCTCCAATGCTATCAAGGACAATTAAAATCAACTCTACTGAGGTCCTTTAAAGGACAAGATTAAGAAATAAACATCCACACATAAGAACTAGGAGGGTCTGCAACAAATTTGCAGTGTTGTGCTTGATGTCTAGTCCAAATGCTTCTCTTGCTATAGCATGATTCTAACACATTAGTACGCTTCTAAAAATTTTATTTACAACTTTGCATTAGTGCTGAACCTAAGAAAAGGAAAGGTATTCAGTAAATTATAGAACTATCATAATTGTCACCCTAGTGTTTTGCAGTAAATGATTTTATTTATTTAATATAGCAGGTATGGCATTGTTTATGGAACCCAAAGGATAAATCAATCGCTTTCTTCTCAGTTCTAACACACATTTCTCCCAATGCAATGGCATTGAATGATGACTTTGTGAGCATCTGCATTGCATTGTTCGAAATCCAGAGGACAAATCAACCATTTTTGTCTCAGTTTTAACCCCCACCCACCCATCCACATACAAAACAAGCAGAATTGAACTAGCCAGGAGAAAAAAAGTAATAATTTATGTTGTTGTATAAGTTATCAGGCATGTTAATCACATTAACTGATGAAAAAGTCACTCCTAAACTAGAGCAAATTAGTTAAGAATGAGAACCTGAAACCAGTTATTCAAAACCTTCGATGCTGGGGATACTAAGAATTCCATAAAGTCCCTGTCAAAGTTGAGCATGTTAACATTAGGGATGAGACAAATAGAAAGTCTCTAATCAGAAAGGTGTTGGAAGATGAAAACCAGTTAGATCTGATAAATCTGGAACTTGAATTACTACATAACCTATATGCATGATTTGCCAGTTCGACTTCTAGTTCGGAAAATAAGAAACTAAGAGCATGCATGCTCATCTGAAAAGGTGCCTTCATGTCGTCAGGAAGAGCAATGACACTTACAGCATATCAGTTTGTCCTAGAGACAATGCCTGTTGGAGACGGTGAGTCCAAAAAACTGACTTTTGTACCTTATCTCTCAGTTTACCAGTAAAAGATTGAATATCGCGCCTAATTTCAGGTGTCGGTGAATCCAAAAGAGGATCCATGAAGTCACAGAACTTCTGAAGCTGCTTCTCATATCTACAAATAAGAAAATGCTAGACAGTAAATGAGCATCACTAAGTGAAGGTTTATTAGAACCAAGTAGCAGAAGATCAAATCTATATTTTAGAGCAATGAGGTAGCACTAGATTTGGGAAAAAACCATCAGCATCTTGAACATGAGATAGACAAGGTACATACTTATGCGCGCACACATACACGTAGAGGTGGGCATCGAGTTGAGTCGGACCGAGTTGGGGCTGAACCAACTTGATCTGGTTTTAAAATAGGCCTTACCCGAACTCGACCTAACTCGGTACCGAGTCCAGCATGCCTGACCCGATCCGAGTCTGGGTCTAGCCTGAACTAATCTGGACCGAGTCTGACCCAGTCACGAGTACCGAGTCGGGTCGGGTGCAACGGGTATCCATGGGCTGAAATCACAACTCAAAACTTAGGTGCACTTGTGACCCGATCTGAAACGTAAAATTTAAGCTCTTCTACACACGCACACACGAGTCGAGTCAATACCGAGTTGGATTTCGGGTCGAGTCAAGTTACTTGGTGACTCAAACTCGACTCGGTTTGAGTTCGGATTGGACGAAGTCAACTCGATTTGGATCGACTCACCCACTCGGTTCGGATCAAGTTGGATCTAAACGAGTCGGACGAGTCGAGTCGAGTCGTCCCGTGCCCAGCTCTACATACACACATGCACATGCACATGCACATGCAAAGATGGGAACATCTCATACACAACTTGTAGATGAAGAAAATATGTAACTGGTTGTATGTGAGGCCCACCATGGTGTATGCATGTCATTCAATCCATCTAACAAGGTTGACCCACCATGAAAATGGGACGGTGTAAAAATCATGCCGATCCAATTATCATGTGAACCACACAATAGAAATACATCACCGCCTAAAAACATCATATTCACTCACTCGACGGTTGGATCGGCATGATTTTCTGGGGCATCCCACCTTTATTATAGGGTGACCCTATTAGACCGATTGGATCACATGCACATGCCATGGTGGGCACAACACCCCAACTATTTGTAGGTGAGACTTTCTACATGCACACACACATTGAAACAATCATTAAAAGTACTTACACATGACATCTGACAATCAGAGGACTACTAAGGTCAGATGCTAACTTTCAATCTCACAAACATCCCTTGGAAGATTTTTTATATATACTAGAATAGCTTATTTCACTTGCATCAGCATTTTGTCATTCATCATATCTAATCCAGACATCATTACTGGTTAAGGAAAAAAATGAGTGCCTATCTAGTTAAGCCCTCAATAAATCTAAATATCAGGACAAATGATAGGACTTCCATTTGTTGGTAGGCTTGGTTCTCGTTTGGTTTCTCGGTTGGCTATTTGTAGAATGATACCAGCTCATTGGGGTAGGCTTGATTCTTCTTTGGTTCAGAGGGTTTGCCGATTGAGGGATGATACTGTGCAGGCATGCTGCATGAAAAGTTATATTCAGTTCCCACCTTGACGTGCACGTGGAAAAATATGGTGATTGAGACCATTTAATGCAGGGGCATTTTCACACCGGGCTCGAGTGGGGTCACTTGTGGGATGCAAGGGCACACTCGGGGTGGGTGTGGCTCACGGAGGTCTCGTGTTCGAGACTCCTCACTGGGGGTGATTAATGCGCATTTCACACCGAACTCGAGTGGGGTAGCCCATGGAATGCGGGGACACGCTCGGGTTGAGCGGCTCATGTGATTTAGGGCCCACGAAAGGGGTTCGGCTGAGGTCCTAACCCATGCAATGTAGGGCCTGAGCTATGAGATAAAGGGATTAATTCGCCATACTCTAACAATTCAAGCTTTTAGAGCAAGTGGTTGATTGTCCCACATCAAATTAGTATCAGAGCAGGAGGTCTCGTGTTCGAGACTCCTCACCAGGGGTGATTAATGCAGGGGCATTTTCACATCAGGTTGGAGTGGAGTTGCTTGTGGGATGCAGGGGCACAATCGGGGTGGGTGCGGCTCACGGAGGAGGTCTCGTGTTCGAGACTCCTCACCGGGGGTGATTAATGCACATTTCACACCGGGCTCGAGTGGAGTAGTCCGTGGGATGCGGGGACATGCTCGGGGTGGGCGGCCCATGTAATTTGGGGCCCACGAAAGGGGTTCGGCCAAGGTCCTAACCAATGCGATGTGGGGCCTAAGCTATGAGATAAAGGGATTAATTCGTCGTACTCTAACAGTTCGAGCTTTTAGAGCAAGTGGTTAATTGTCCTGCATCACGATTGATCTGGGGGGCTACTATGTCATGGGCTATAAACCAAAAATGTACTGATTGGACAACTATACCATCCATTTGTTGTTAGTTTTACCGGTTCATTGTGGACCACTGCTCTAACTGTTTCTTTGCAGTTCGCTTATTGGAGGCCATGACAGTCTACTCCATTTGATTTTTTGGATATTGCCTATCCACGTGATGGCCCACCAGAACAACAGTTCAGAACACCACATGTTTGCAGACATGCACCGGCAACGGGTACTGCATAGAAGTTTTATGCAATAAGTGCAACATACTAGTATTCCTCTTGCTGATTTGATTGATTAGTATGATTAGTTGTGTAACTATTGGCCCCTTGAACTGACTATAGAATATGCACAATCGTTAAACTGAAAATGTAAGAGTTCGAGAAAATGGATACAATAGATATGAGGTATTTACATAGTCAAAAATATTGGCAACGCATTGACGATACCAATACATTGGCAATATAAGAGATAACTGGAATTTACACAGTAAAAAATATTGGCAATACGTAGCGATATATCGCCAATACTTGGAATTTTTGTACTACTAGTGTTATCGGTATCATCGAGTTGGAGATACAGATAATATTGGGGATATTTCAATAATATCAGGGATACTTTGAACAATGTTGTAACCTTAGTAGGACTACCGTTAAATCCAAATTATCTTCATTTTGATAATTAGATGGTTAAGATCATTTCAAAAAATGTGGTTAGGAAGGCTTTGCATCATTTGAAGGCTAGCTTGAACCCGATGTAAGCACTGTCAAGACTTGATTTGTACTTGAATTCCAAAGACCCAATGGGTACCCAAAACCAGACCCGAAACCTGGCCAATATTGGGTTTGGAATCTCAAAATAGGGTACTTGGAGCCAGGGGGACCCAAACTGATGGTACCTGGGGTGCAAGCTGGCGAGGTAGGGGTACCCCTGGACCTGACCCAAACCCAACGCGTTGAGGCATTGACAACCCTAGCTTTCAAACATCACTATTTGGCGAAAATGCCTTTTCAACTAGAAAGTGATGTTCCACAGTATTGGTGGCTCTCCTCTACTAAATATTTTTGATTTGGCATGGTCTTTTGATGAGAATGATGATCCAATAGATCGGCATATCCGGCACCCACTTGATTGATGTCCGAACACATTGCCCATAGGGCTCACAAGTGAACTTTGCAGTCTTCCTAGGTCAAATATGATGATCCTCATGCACTACTGCAGAAATCTAGTTCTTTGCAGACCATGATCGTGGTCCGCTCGATGACGAATAGTGTAACCAATGTAGACCTCAACGCGTGTTGCATCAAAACTTCAAATATTTGAAATCGAAATCCTTCTACACAAGGGCAAAAAGAAAAAGAAAAAGAAAAAACTCAAGTGACACTCCCTACCCCAACTCTTCCAAAAAAAAAAAATAATAAACTCCCTATCCCATATTGCTAGATTAGATCCACCAAAGTGCAAACTAAAGCCCCTTTAGTTTTTAATAGTTTACCATAAATTGTTCTACAGCTCTCTAGAAACCATTTTGCATCTCAAGGTCCAAACAACCTAATCTCAGAGATATCAAATTATTTAGTCAACAAATCCTTGGAATTTAGTGCCCTCTTAGAACTTATTAGAAGAGTAAGAGTATGAGGATGTCAACAAGCATCCCAGGAATAGGCCAAAATCTACCCCTCCACCCACCCATACTTGAATTTTGATTGTGTTTTTTCACATTTCATGTCAACATTCATAATCCTCGAAGTGTATAAGAAATTTTGATCACAGGGCAGTATTAAATTTTGATCAAGTGCCAAAGTCTTTCAAATTTCTATGTGACATGCTACAATTTTGAGGGGTCATAGCATGAATATTCCTAACTAGATTAGCTGAGCCAGTTGAATAGTTGATCAAAGATAGATAACCAAGTTCATGATCCATCGATCAAAAGATGCACCATTCTTTTGAACACTACCACTTTTAGAACATGAACTCTTAGTGATTCAAACCTTCCTGGAGCAAACTAGGGACTCAAGGAACAGATATTGCATGTTGATTGCATACCTTTTCTTTTGAAAGATAATGCACTTTATTAAGGGCCTAAAGTCAAAAAAGAAAAAGAAAAAGGAAGACAGCAACAAAGACAAGGAACAAACCCGCGGGCAAAAGCCACCCCAAGAACCGCACAAAAATCCAAAACAAAACTAAAACAAAAAGGACCCAACCCTCTAGAAGCTGAATCCCTAACTAACAGAAAAACCTTAGTTACAACCCTACCCATAAAGAGGAACCATTCCTGAAACACCGATCATTTCTCTTGCCCCCAAACCACCCACGAGACAGCCAACAAAGCTACCCACCATTGGGATTTGCCTATCTTTATGCCGCAGCCATCATACCAAGAGAAATGACAATGGAGCTTCAGCAGGTCAACTGACTTAGTATCATTCACGACGTTCAGGCAAAAATGACAAGCATTTGGCAATACCATCACTCTCTTGCAGAGATTATCTATAGTCAGAATTCTGCTTCTGCCAGCGAGCCAAGCAAAGGCTGCCACCTTCGGCTGGGCACCATAAGACCAGATGTAGGTAGTGTGGAAGCAAGATGTCGGAGGTTTGAGCTAAAGAACTGAGTAAAAAGACTTTACCGAGAACTTCCTAGAATTATCTCTAAGCCACACCAACGAATCTCCCAAACTCAAGATGGGCTGAATCCCCCGCAAGCAAGTCAATAACTGAAGAAGCTCATCGAATTCATTGTCAAAGAGATTCCAATGACATAGAGGGGATCAAACTCCATTGGAATTGGAACCCGAAAAATAACTATCCATCGAAACATCAGCCTGGGAGGAGACCCTGGACAAAGAAGGAAAGATCTCAACACCGTATGTCCTCCTAGAATCTCACTCTCGAGCCCTCCTCGAGGGCAACAGAAACAGCTACCCGAACTATAGGGAGGACGCTCAATACAGGGAGGAATCCTTCGTCCACCATCCCAGAGGAGAGAGCCTATATTTTACAATGATAATGGAGCTCCACCAGCTAAGCTCTTCAAAGCCAAATCTCCAGACCCACTTACCATGGAGAGCCGAATTGGCAATATCCAACCTACGAATATCAACACCCCCTTCCTTATAAGGTCTACAAACCTCCTTTCATATTATAAGGTGAAATTTACCTCTAGACTCTCCACCTTACCAAAGGAAATCTTGGCAGAGCTTGTCCAATCTATCAACGACAAATTTAGGGCACTTAAAAAGTGAAAGATAATACACCAGGAGATTGGAGTAGGCGGCCTTCACAAGGGTAATTCTACCACCTAAAGACAACAACTTGCTTTTCCAAGGAGACAACTTTCTCTCCATTCTCTCAATAACTAGATCCTAGAGATGCTTAACAGGCTTACCAATGTAGAGGGGCAAACCTAGATAGGAGGAAGGGAACAACCCAGCCCTACAGCTTAAGGATTCAGAAAATCTAGACACTTCAACCTCAGACAAGTGAACACCCAACAGGTCACTAAAGTATGTTAACTGCACACTTTCCATTTGTTAAGGTAAACTTCAAAGGTATCATTTAAAAAAAAAAAAAAACAACGGAGGTTCTTCTGAAAAATTGGACTCCCTGTGCATGCTGACAAACATGTAACTAAACTTTGTAATGTGCCCTAGACCGACAAAAAAAGCTGCTAGTACGAATAGATTAACGAGTGACGCTACAAATACATCAGCACCACATGTTTTAATTCTAGTAATTGAGAACCATTGAATACTACAGAAATCTTATCTAAGGCATGCATTATCAGAGAGCGGGTCAGGTCAGATCGGGGCTTAGTATCAGTTTCATGTGAAATCTGGTTTCTTTGGAGATAAAAATCCTAAACAACTGATGAAATGAGAGGAATACGGACAACAAACGCAAATAAAAGGTTCCATCTTATGGCCTAAAAGCACACATGGACAATCATAGACCACAATGCATGCCTAATTTCATCACCTCCATGGATCAATGGTAGACAGACTGTTTCAACACTGGGTTCGAGTACCCATGTGGTGTGTGTTTGTGTGGAGTGTGGGTGTGAGTGTGTGTGTGTGCATGTGTAAAAAAAAATGAAGAAAAAAAGCAGCTATTGAAAATAAAACCTTCAAATGAAAATGACAAAACCAGAATGCGATCACCAAATGTAGAGACAAAAAAAATCTCATAAGCTAAATATACTTTTTTATTGTTATAAAGGTTCGTAAGCTAAATATACTTGAGACAGATGGAATAAAAGATTTAGGAAACCATGCATAGCAAGCTCAACTCAATCAGTGTAAGCAAAATATATCCAGGAAAGTACCTAGGGTACGCTATTGCGTCCTTTTGGGAGAACTTGGAAATCTCTGAATGGTTGAATGTTGCATCAGGGCCCAAAAGAAGATACCGTCCATCAAGACAAGGAGTAAATGATGAAGGGATCCTCTTTAAAAGCTTCAGGCCATGTCTCTTTAAATCAAGTTCTCTGAACATGGGATTAAAAAACAAACAGATGAAAACCATTAAAAATGTTCAGAGAGAGAGAGAGAGAGCAGTTCAATTGAAGGCCACACAAGACAAAATAAAGGCAAGAATTGGACTTGCAACCGCAATAAGGCAATTCCATCTTCATGACCACTTTACCAGAATGGTAAAAGCACAACTAAATTTGGGAAACAGAAAAAACTAACCAATGGATAACATGCTCAAGATAAAGTTGTATATAAGGCAGTGTTAACAATCACAACAAATAAACAACTGGTCAGAAAAATGATGGTAGGGTAACGAAAGTTATCGTAAATGCATCTTTTGACCTGAAAAAGAATGACTGGTTTCCATGTAGTGAAGTAATAGTGAAAAATATAAAAATCTCAACCATTAATTATGAATCAAAATTATATGAAACTATTACGATCAACAAAATGATTCTAATCTACAGTTGAAGGTGTTTTATGGATGTGGACGGATTGAGAAATGATTCTAATTCCAACAGTAATAACTAGCTAAATAACTGCTGCTTTAATCCAGAAGGCATATCAGGACACTGAACTTCCAGTGGATCAATTTGGCCCATCTAAGTGGTCCAGATGTTCAATATAATCCTTAATCAGGACCCTTGCACCAGTTTGATCTTTGATTGAGCCCATCTGGTAGCATCAGCCACTCTGCCAGAGCAATAATCTTCAAGTAACGAATGAAGATAGAAACGGTGATGTGGCTGCCGCTGAATGTCAAGAGGGCAACAAGAGAAGGTGGAAACCACGTCGACTATGAAAAGGATAAAAGCGAACCAGTAAATATATTCATTTTTAAGAAACGGTGGAAGACGAAAGGAGAGAAGAGGTTGAGATGGATCAAAATCAAATGCAGTAAATAAGGAGTACCGTATGACGGAGGGGCGGAGAAGGCTCTGGAGGTAGCTGCAACGGGAGAAGCGGAAGCCGGGGACGAGCTCCTCAGTTACAGTAGCTCCGCCAACGAGGTGGCGCTTCTCCAAGACAGCTACTGAGAGACCCGACCGAGCCAGGTACGCCGCTGCTGTAAGGCCGTTGTGCCCACCCCCCACCACCACCGCATCCCATTTCTTCTTCTCCAGTACCCTCCATGCCTCCGTCTTCAAACCCCTAATCCACCTCTCTCCGCCTCTCCACATCCTCTCTCTCTCTCTCTCTCTCTCTCTCTCTCCCCGTCAGTCTGTCTAACAAGAGTCACTCAAAACCGATCCAAACCGATCATCGGCCGGTTCTACGACTCTAGCTGGAATGCGGACATGTCCAAAACTCGTGTGCATCGGATGTCTTTTACTCTTTTTCCAATATGTATTGTCTTCCCCGAAAGTCCCGTGTTCAATTTACTGCCTATTTGATTTTTGGGCTCAACTGTAATTATCATGTGAATGGGTAATAATTATATACATGGGTAATCAACCCCGTGCAGATGTGACAACTTGCTTTTTCAATATGGGGCCAACTTGATGACGTATCCACACCGCTTATTTGTTCTGCTAGCTAAATTTAAGGCATGCCTAAAAAATTAGGGCAAATCCAAAGCTTAAGTGGACCACGTCACAGGAAATAGCAGGAATCAAACATCTACAGTTGAAAACATTTTGAAGCCCTTAAAAGTTTTGATAAAGCTGATATTTGTGTTTTACTCTTGTTCTTGTGAAGCAGGTTAGATGATGAAAAAATTTCAGTATGGACCCAATGATGAAAATAATTTTTAACAACTATTGTTTCCTTTTGTGTGGGCAATTTGAGTTCCGCATTTTCCGGCTCATACTCTAAAATATTCTAATAAAATAGATGAATGATGTGTATATATCATATACATTACAATGGCATCATTGGATTTAGGTATACTTTTGTATTGATTTTCGAGGTGGAATTACTCTCCCCATTTTCAAACGAGGTAAAAAGGTAATAATTAATTATTTAACAAGATTTACATGTTGTTGGGGGCCTTGTACAAAACCTTAAGATCTAGCCCTCCAGAACAAACCAGAATTATGGAATAACAAAACAATGAAATAAATCAAAGCATCAACCACACACCACATGAGATTTTTACGTGGAAAACCCTCAAAGAGGTAAAAACTACGAGATCTCGTCCAGATCAACAATCCACTAAGAAGTAAACATTACAACATTCTTCACTCACGCAGGAGTGGATAAACAATAAAAGAAACAAAGAAAACGGAGAGATCTCACCGATTATGAGGACGTAGAAGCGCTAAGATATCAAGAGTACAATAGATCTCCTATACGAGCATAACCTTCCTTCCACAAGCTTCCTCTCTCTCTTCATTTTTTTTCTCTCACACCTTTGATAGCCCTAAACCCTTTAGCAAATCCTTATAAAGCTTTAGGAAACCCTCTTGTATTACCTAGAAAAATCCTAGGCACTCCTTTTTATAGTTTTGGGAAACACTCTTTTTTATAGTTTTGGGAAACTTTTTTTCGCATTCCGGTTGCGAAAGGACTTGCGATACGAAATCCGCGTAAAATCGCGGAACAAATCTGTGTAACTACGACTGATCGTGTCGAGTCTACGACCGGTCGAGCACACCCACAAACGGTCGAGTACCTCCTTCGATCGGTCGAGCACCCCGAAGAAAAATAGTCCAATCGCCGCTGGACTTCGAGTAGAGTCACGGCTCGACTCCAACAACTGATCGAGATCAGCCCTCAACCGGTCAAATGAGGCTCACGACCGGTCAAGCACGAGACAAAAAATCTCATCAAATCTCCCCTTTTTGTCCCAGGGGGGATCCACCTTCTTCAAGCCAGCCTGGTTCTACAAGCCTCAAACTTGCCCTTGAGCAAAGCCTTGGTCATCATGTCTGACCCATTATCGACCGTGTGGACCTTCTCAAGCTGTAACACCTTCTGTTCCAAAGTATCATTGATCCAGTGATACCGAATCTCTATGTGCTTCAACTTGGAATGCTGACTTAGATTCATGCTCAAGTGTATAGCACTCTGACTATCGCAATAGACCACGTGTTCCTCCTGCTCAGGCTAAGTTCCTATAGGAACATCTTCATCCAAAGCATCTCTTTATATGTCATTGTGACTGCAATATACTCGGCCTCTGTCGTCGACAATGCTACGACCTTCTGTAGCTTGTTCTGCCAAAAAATCGCTTCCCTTGCAAACATGAACATAAACCCCGATGTAAACTTCTTAAAGTCTATGTTATCTGTCATATCTGCATCTGTGTAGCCCTCTAACACAGGTTTACCGTCACCATAGCATAGACTCAACCTGGATGAGTCTCTTAGATACCGTAGTATCCACTTAACCGCTGCCCAATGTTCTTTGACAAGATTGACAAGATACCGGCTGACAACACCAACCGCATATGTTATGTCTGGGTGTGTACACACCATAGCATACATCAAACTTCCTATAGCTGACGTGTAAGGTATCTTCTACATCTCTTCCACCTCTGTATTCGTCTTGGGACACTGCCTGTCGCTCAATCTGAAGTGATCATCCAGTGAAGTACTGACCAGCTTCGCTACATTCATATTGAACCGCTTTAGGACTTTCTCAATATACCGCTCCTGTGACAGCCAAAGCTTCCTGCTACTTCTGTCACTGGTTATCTCCATTCCTAGGATCTATTTAGCTGGGCCTAAGTCATTCATCGCAAAGGACTTGCCCTGTAACATCCTGGATTTTTGCCAACATGGAATTAGACGTCCTTAGGCAATGGGTTGATTCTAACACCTTAGTAACTTGTCAGAACTCAATCCTAAAGTCTAAAATTGCTTTTGAACCCATTTCCTTCACAAATCTCACCTCGCACCACCTCGTTCTTTAAATCTTTCTAAGTACTTTCACATTAGACACAAATCTTAGAGTTTAAGTGATGAAGAACAATACTCAAACTCAAAGTAACCTTATGAAATCATCGACGAATAGGTTAATTAGAAACATCAGCCTCTCCTACCATAAGACCTTATTCTGTTGTAATTAGGGCGTGATTTAGTTAAGTGTTAATTCTTTGAACCACCTTCTATACAAGCTACCAAAGGCCTGAGTATCACCTTAGACAGAAATCTTATAGGACTAAATCCTTTAGAAAATAGACAAAGTTAATGAAGTGCTAAACTAGATCACATACGAAATCCGCACTAATCACTTTAAATTCGATCTGCAAGACTCAAAACTTGTACAATCAGTGACGCTAGGTTACCCTAAAATCTAGGATTAATCTCATTACTCAGTTGCTCTCGGGAGCACATTGAAACTCTGTATCGGATCTGGACCGCACATCGAAAGTCCGAATAATACGAAGTTATAGAATTAGGACCACCTTGCTGGGCTTGACAACCATCTCAGAAATTAAATCCAAATAGTGTCCCACGGCTATTCGCTTAAGCCCGGGGGTGAAGAGTGTGAGAAAATGTAGATTTCTTTAAAAATCAAATCTCATTTAAGTAATCTAAGACTTGTCACTTGCGGGCCTGATATAAGAAATCAGACCGTCAAAATCTGACCCAAATACACCCTCGGATCAAGGAAAATTTCATATACATGTCCATATACTTGTAACCCTGATCGAGTTGCGGTAACCGTTGAACTGAAACTGGTCCGCCACGTGTGATCTGGGAACCCGACTGGAACGAAAACTTAACTCGACCTAGATCCAAGGTCAGTGAGCTTAAGTTCGACCTTTGGCTCAAGGGGGGGCTCCGAAAATGCTCCGTTGAGCTGAAACAGATACCCTTTTGACAAAACCTAAATATACCTTGGCCCTGGGCCTATTTCTGGCAAGTTTAGGCATATATAAGGACCTTAAACCCTCTCTCATTCTCACCATACGAATTTGAGAAAACTTAGGAGAGAGAAGAGAGAAAAGAGAGAGAAAATGTGAGAGAAGTGGGAGCATCTTCCTGATACTTCATCCCCTGCTATACGTGTTTAACCATCGCTATCTAAACGCTTTTCCGGCGATTCCGGCTTCGTTCGTAGGTAAGAAAACCTAACCCTAAGCTGTTTTAGAGTTTCCATGAGTGTAGGTGACGAAATAGCTGACCTGTTTCATGATTCAGGTTATCGTTGTGCCATAGACAAAGGCGTTGGGTTCAAACTGGTTTCGGTTCAAGTTTACCGATAAAAAGGTGCGGACTTTAGATGTATAGGTTATGGTTTTCAATGCTTCAATGTCAAATAATGATAGATTCATGATCTGAGTGTGATTGTACATGCACAAACCGATGTTCGTTTTGCATTTCGATTGCGTATACAAATTATGGTATATTGTGTATTCTGTATAATTATAAAAAATACCGTATACGTACAAATTTTAAAAGTATGTTAGCCATGATTAATTACTATATGAACATGCTATATATGTGTATAATACTCATTCGGCGAAAGGATTCGCCCTAGTACATGTTTTTGCTAGTATACGTTATGTATGTTAAAAGAGTGTATTATAAGTGTTTGTGAGAATGACCGAATGAGTTTAGAATTCACATTCGTGCTCACCATGACTAATTGTCATGGATATATGATTGTTGTATAGGCGATACCCCTTTGACGAAAGGATTTGCCCTAAATCACGCCACGACCAATATACACTATATATGTTAAAATGTATAGCCCAAATGTTTGTGGAAATGACTGAATGAATATGGAACTTAGATTTCCGCTTGCCATGACTATCTGTTGTGGGTGCACGCGTGTTATAAATGGGGCAGCTCCCTAGTGAAAGGATTTAGCCTAATACCTATGTGATCAACATACGTCATGTATGTTGATGTATGTAGTCTAAAGTGTTTGTTGAAATGTCTGAATGGGTAGTAGTTAGTAAATTGTAATGTATAAGGGTGTTGAGATAGGATTCTCAACTACCTTAGTGATGTATATGATTTCCTTCATGTAAGTGTTTAGTTTAATCACTTACTGGTTTATGAAACGTATGTGTTTGGATTTCCTGTTTGCATTGTGTTTTATAACCTGCTCGTTAATATGTTTGAATTACTTGTTTATTTAATTCTGCTCTGACTAATTCACATGTTTAAGTTGTATTCCATAAAATCCGTGATGGGTGATGGGGGAGTGGTGTAACGATTCCGTGCAACAGCCCTGACAGCCCTAAGCGGACAATATTGGATATTTGATTGTATGATTTGAAATCTTAATCTATTACTGCTTTAAATGTTCCATAATTAAATGTGATTGGGGCTATTGTATAGTCCAGGCAATCAGTAACGGGATTAAATTCGTGACTGAGATTCATTCGCCACATGAGATGTGTTCGACGAACCCGAGTCGTACTTCGGTTGGCTATAGTGGTTGGCCACGCGAAGTGCTTATGCACTTCATGTCGTTCAACTTGTCGTGCGCTCGAGCTAGCCGAGCTCGTCAAGTAACCCGATCTGTCTAATGTATGTTCACCATATTTGGACGCTATCGCTTAAACCTAAGGTACCGAACTTACCAATGCAACCATGTTAACCTTGGTACCTCGATCCGCTAAGACTCATGAGCCGGGTATGGTGGTATGGGACACCGTGGTCGAGCTGTCGGCCTACGCTGGGGCGATGTGCCTCCCTGTAGTGACCAGTGAGCAACTCAGACTCGTGAGCCGGATACGGTGGTATGGGACACTATATTCGAGCTGTCGGCCTACACTGTTTTAATGGGTGATGGGGGAGTGGTGTAACGATTCCGTGTAACAGCCCTGGCAGTCATGACCATACCCGGTGTAGTGACCTCGAGCACACTCTAAATTTACGGTGAGGCGATGAGCCTTCCCGTAGTAGCAGAGTATAAACTAGGCCCGTATTGATAAGGTGATGTGAGAGTGGTGCAACGATTCTGTGTAACAGCCCTGACAGCCCTTGCAGCGACCTAGAATCACACTATCGTATGAGATTATCTAAGATTGACGACCCTAGAATGGATCATTATTTGGGAATGATACAAGGAAGGTACCTTAGTTTCCCAATACTGCTGTATGAAAAGGACAAATAACAACTCGGTAATCATGTTCATATTACACTGCATGTGCCTGGAAGATGTGGAGCACTGAGGGATGAAAGCATGCCGTGGACGTAAGATGGTGTCGCATGAGGGAGTATGTTGGCGAGGGCATGCATCATGACAACATTTCATACTTGCATTAACAAGAGTATTTAGGATTGTTGATTGTACTGCTTTATCATTACTGCTTAACTGTTTTGATAACATGTTAACCTATGCTTTATTGTTCCACTGAGTTGATCACTCACTCTCACGTTACGAGACGGTGTTCCGGACACCCACCAGACTTTGTCTGATTGCAGATGGCGACGCTACTCCTGAGGCGGAGCCGGACTTTGTGACGACGAGGATGCTTTCTCGTATATCTTGTTTTCTAGCGGCTTCATGTGAGCCGTGTCTTGATCGACGGGGTTACAGGGATGTTGACTAGAGGACCTTACACATTTTGTATATTTTTGAATTGTACTTGTCATTCATTAACCTGGTAACATTATCACACTCTGGAGACTTACCATAGTTTATATATTTTATACATCTATCACAGTCTTCCGCTTGCAATTTAACTGTCTCTGGAGTATGATATATTATTTTGGTATAATCTCATTCATGTTGCAATGCTCTCATCATAATCATCATTATCTATGTTGCATAAGTGATGCGCTGGAACTCGGGAGCTGAGCTTTGCTCGACCCCCGATTTCCAGGGCGTTACATGCCCTAACTCCTGTTTCAGCCTGTCGATCTTCTTGATGTCTTTTCCCATAATGAGCATGTCATCAACATATAAGAGCAGAAATAAGAAATCACCATTTGAGAACTTACGCGTGAACACACAGTGGTCCGACTCTGTTCTGTTATACCCATGCTTCAACACAAACGAGTCGAACTTCTTGTACCATTGCCGTGGAGCTTGTTTCAGCCTGTACAAGCTCTTCTTCAGCCTATATACGATATGCTCTTTGCCCTTGACTTCGAACCCCTCTGTTTGGTGTATATAGATCTCTTCTTCCAGGTCATCATGGAGGAAAGGAGTTTTAACATCTAACTGCTCTATCTCCAGATCCATGCTAGCCGCCAACCCAAGCAACACCTGTATGGATGTCATCTTCACCACTGGTGAGAATATCTCCTCGAAGTCTATGCCTTTCCTCTGATCAAACCCTTTCACTATAAGTCTAGCCTTGAACCTCGTCTGTGAATTCTTATGCTCAACTTTCTTTCTGAACACCCACTTTGTAACGTCCTGAAAATCGGGGGTCGAGCAAAGCTCAGCTCCCAAGTTCTAATGCATCACTTATGCAACATAGATAATGATGATTATGATGAGTACCTTGAAACATGAATGAGATTAGACCAAAACAACATATCATATTCCAGAGACAGTTAAATTACGCAAGCGGAAGACTATGATATATATATATAATTTATAAATTGTTGTAAGTGTCACGATCATAAATCTAGTATTGGTAATCCATGATTACTATACACCAAATTTTGGTTGACAGCCTCCGTAGAACTCCGATTCTTAGGACTTTCAAGTAACACATACTAAGTCCCATAAGCGGGGGCTCCACAAGGAGGATTTCTGAAAGTAAAACCAACAAACACGTTGCATTTCTCCAAATTTCATCATATTTAATATATATTACTGTGTACAATTGAGCACATCAGGGCAAAACCAAAACATAAACCACGTCATATTTACTATACTTGATGTACATATGCAGGGTATTACAAAAAAATATATATACACACTGATATGTACAAAACAAAAGGACAACTGGAGTCTGTAGCCTCTACTCCTGCAGCTCCCTACTCTCACCTGAAAAAAATAGAAAGGAAAGCTTGAGCTACTATGCCCAGTGAGTGCGTGTGTGCCGTGAAAATGCATGTTTCATGTCATGCTCATTTTATGCACACAAATGCACAGGTTTTCAAATTATTTTTTTTTGTGTTAATTTTGAGAAATTTAAACTTATGGTAGTCATAAACAAAAGGTTATTTAAATGATTTGAACTAACGTATTCTAATGATTTGAAAAACATCAAGGTTATTTGAGTATATTTTCTCAAAATATACATGTACATATCGATGCATAACTTACAATCTGGGTGTCCTATTGATATGCCATTTTCGCTAGTAACTCCGTAACTTGACTACGACCACAACGGTTAGGCTCTCCGACCAAACGGATTTGAAAACTCGATGTTGGCGGAGCTCCACCTAAAATAAGGATATAATGGTCATTTCTTAGATTGTTTAATTTTAAGTCCGTATCTTAACATTCGAACATCGGGTTAAAATACGGCTTGCAGCTCAATAATAGAACAACATTATGATCAAGTCAAAACATTCTCGGGGCCACTGGACCTATAGCCAACGGCTATCCAGTGTACAAACCAGATTTCTGGGGCATCGGGTCTTACAGTAAGTCTCCAGAGTATGAACATATTACCAGGTTAAATATAGACATGCATACACCAAAAATGAATAAAATGAATATACACGGATATTCCAAAAGTGCAAACTAAAGTATAATGGTGTCTAATCAACAACCCTGTAATCCCGTCGATCAGAAAATGGTCTACATAGACCCGCCTGATAGCTGCACACAGGAGAAACCCTCCTCATCATCATAAAAGTCCGGCTCCACTTCGCAAGCATCGCCATCATCTGAAACTAAGATAGGATCTAGTTGATGTGTACAACACCGTCCCGTAACGTGAGAGTGAGTGATCAACTCAGTGGAACTATAAAGCAGAGGTTAACATGTTATCAACTCAGTAAAGCAGTAATGATAAAGCAGTACAATCAAACATTCATAGATACTTTTATTAATGCAAGGATGAAATGTATTCATGATGTATGCCCTCGCCTACACTCCCTCGTGTGACACCATCTTACGGTCGCGGCATGCTTTCTTCCCTCTATGTTGTTCAACCCGGGGCACATGCAGTGCGATGTTATGAGCATGATTACCAAGTTTTTATTAGTCCTTTTCATATAGTAGAATTGGAAAACTAAGGTACCTCCCTTATATCATTTTTTAAATAATGATCCATTTTAGGGTCGTCAGTCCTAGTAAATCACATACGATAAGCAAGTTATAGGTCACTACCACCAATGTCCTACCAACTGGCAGTCTATTTTCAAAGGCTCGTCGTCAACCCAAATGGGGACCACAGTAAGGCTATACCGAGGTATGCCTATTTTATACTCTAGTACTACGGAAAGCTCGTCGCTTTTAAGCAGGCCCAGAGTATGTTTGAGGTCACTACAAAGGGCTCGTCACCTTATCAGTGTAGGCCAACAGCTCGAATACAGTGTCTTATACCACCGTATTCGACTCATGAGCTTTAATTGCTCACTGGTCACTACGGGGAAGCTCGTCGCCCCAGCATAGGCCAACAGCTCAACCACGGTGTCCCATACCACCATGTCTGACTCATGAGTCTTAGCGGATCAAGGTATCATGGTTTAACGGGGTTTCATTGGTGAGTTTGGTACCTTAGGTTCAAACAGTAGCGTCCAAACATGGTGAACATACATCGGGTCAATTGGATTACTTGACGAGTTCGACTAGCCCGAGCGCACGACATGAAGTGCGTAAGCACTCCGCGTGGCCTAGCCACTGTCGTCAACCAAAGTACGGCTAGGATTCGTCAGGCACGTCCCGTGTGGCGAAACAATATCAGCCACCTAATCAGGATCCGTTACCGATTGCCTGGACTATATAATAGCCCCAACTACATTCAATTGCAACAAATTATTATATGAGATAATCAAAGCAGTAATGGATTAATATTTCAAATCATACAATCATGTGAACATGTTCTGAAATGCAATGTAAACATGAATTCGCACATATTCAATTCATAAACAAAACAGACATTAGAATGTGACATACATGAAGGAAATCATACACATCATTGAGGAGTTGAGGGTCATATCTCAACCCATATACAGGTACACCTGGCCAACTGCTAACTCATTCAGACATTTTTACAAACACTTAGTCTACACATTCCATCATACATATTATATATTAGTTATCATATGTATTAGGGCAAATCCTTTCGCTAGGGAGTTGCCCCGTATACCACACGCATATATTCAAGGCGGATAATCATGGCATGCACGAATCCAGGTTCCATACTCATTTAATCATTCCACAAACACGTGGGCTACACACTTTAGCATATATTGTGTATATTGGTCGTGGCGTGATTTAGGGCAAGTCCTTTCGCTAGGGAGTTATCGCATATATAACAAGCATATAGTCACGACAAATAATCATGTTAGACACAAATCCAAATTCCATACGTATTCAAACATTTCAATACGTACATAGAATACACTATATTCAACATAACTCATATATAATCGTAAAGCGAAACAAACGACACATTTTGCATGTGAAATAGTACCCACGTTAAGAATAAATCATTAATCGACATTGAAAGCCTTGAAAACCATAACCTATACGTCTATAGTCCGTACCTTACGCCGATAAACGTGTAACAGATTAGTTTTAAACACGTAATATTTGACACCGGCAGGATGACAACCTATAACATGAACTAGGTTAGCTATTTCATCATTTCAACTATTTGAAACCCTAGAACAGATTAGAGGTTGAATTTTTTACCTAAGAACGAGATCGGTAGCGCTGATAGAGCGATGTAGAAGTGGTGGTAAGGCACATAGAGTGATGGGATTGAATCCTAAGGATGAACTCTATAACATGAACTAGGTTAGCTATTTCATCATTTCAACTATTTGAAACCCTAGAACAGATTAGAGGTTGAATTTTTTACCTAAGAACGAGATCGGTAGCGCTGATAGAGCGATGTAGAAGTGGTGGTAAGGCACATAGAGTGATGGGATTGAATCCCAAGGATGAACTCTATAACATGAACTAGGTTAGCTATTTCATCATTTCAACTATTTGAAACCCTAGAACAGATTAGAGGTTGAATTTTTTACCTAAGAACGAGATCGGTAGCGCTGATAGAGCGATGCAGAAGTGGTGGTAAGGCACATAGAGTGATGGGATTGAATCCCAGGGATGAACTCTACCTCTCTCTCTCTCTCTTTCTCTTTCCTCTCTTCTCTCTCCTAGGGTTTCCCAAATTCGTATGGGATGAGAGAGTGAGGGCTTAAGGCCCTTATATAGGCCTAAAACTGATGGAAATGGCCCCAAGGCCAAGGTATACTTTGGTTATAGCCAAAGGAGGCTTGTTCTGATCCAACGGAGCACTTCTGGAGGCCTCCTTTCTATGTTCGGTCGAACTTAAGCTCCCTGACCATGGATCTAGGGTGAGTTAAGTTTTCGGTCTGATCGTATTTACAGATTGACCGCGGTGGACCAGTTTCAGTTCGACGGTTACTGAAACTCGATCATGGTCACAAGTATACTGCCATGTATGGAAAATTTCTCCTGATCCGAGGGTGTATTTGGGTCAGATTCTGACGGTCTGAATCCTTATATTCGGCCTGCAAACGACAAGTTTTAGATTACTTAAATTTGGATTTCATTTTTAAATATATTCATGTTTCTCACACACTTCGCTCTGGGCTCAAGTTGTCTGTTTTCATATACTATCTGGATTTGATTTCCAAGATGGTAGTCAAGCCCAGTAAGACAGTCATAATCGTTTAGTTTCGCAGTAATCGGACTTTCGACGTGCGGTCTAGGTCCGATACGAAGTTTCAATGTGCTCCCGAGAGCAACTGGGTAATGAGATTGATCCTAAATTAAAGGGTAATGTAGTGTCGATGATTCTACAAGTTTTGGGTCTTGCAGATCATATTTAAAGTGATTAGTGTAAATTTCACAAGTAAACTAGTTTAGCACTAGCTAATACTCGCCTACTTTCTAAAGGATTTAGTTTTATATGATTTATGCCTAAGGTGGTACTCAGGCCTTTGTAATTTATATAGAAGGTGATTCAAGCTATTAATACTTGATTAAATTACGCTCTAATCACAGCAAAATAAGGTCCTAGGACAGTTTTACGTCCAAGGACGTCCATTGCCAAGTTAGAAAAAATCGGGAGTGTTACACACTTGTTGCTAAAAGCTTTCTTGCCCTTAAGCAGTTTCACCATGTCATAGGTGTGGTTCTTATGCAAGGATTCTATTCTTATGCAAGGATTCTATCTCCTCTTGCATAGCTTTCAACCACTCCTCCTTATGCTCGTCGACTAGGGCCTAAGAATAGTCTTCTGGCTCTTCCCCATCAGTCAGCATAATGTACTCATGTGGCAAGTACCTCTTGGACGACTATCTGCCCCTAAATAACTTCCTCATCTATGGCTCAACAGGTGTATCAAGTGGGGGCTGCTCTCCTGGTTCATCTTCTGAAGGAACTCCCTCGTCCTCTGCACCAAGGGAGGAATAATCGGATCCATGTCCTTTAGCTAACTTAAACTAGGTTGGTTTTTCTCTAGCTTACCAGTATCTTCTATACACTGATCTTCAAAGAAAACCACATCTCTACCCTTGGCGAGCTTTTTCTTGGTCGGATCCCACAATCTATAATCGAACTTTTCATTACCGTACCCTAAGAACACACACTGCCTGATCTTCATATCGAGCTTGAACCTCTCATCCTTTGGTACGTGAACGGATGCCCTGCATCCAAACACCCCGAGGTGACTGTACAATGGATCCTGTCCAGTCCATACCTTCTCAGGCACTTCTCCATTCAACGAGGCTAATGAAGACTTGTTTATCAAATACACTGCCGTGTGCATTGCTTCTCTCCAGAACGTCTTGGGCAATTTCGCATGGGATAACATGTATCTGATTCTCTTAACAAGGGTGCGATTCATTCGTTCAGCTACACCATTATGCTGGGGGGTCTTGGGAATCGTCTGTTAATGCCGTATACCCAAGGACTTACAATACTCGTAAAAGTCACCAATGTATTCACCACCATTGTCAGTGCAGATGCACTTCAATGATTACCTCTCTCTCTCTCTCTTGACGTAGCATGAAATAGTTTAAACACATTGAAGACCTCGTCCTTGAATTTCAATGCATAAACCCAAACCCTACTAGATGCATCATCTATAAAAGTAACAAGATACAATGCCCCACCCAAGGTTTTTGTCCTCATAGGACCACAAACATCAGAATAAACCAAATCTAATGCATGCACTTTATTAACATGAGAAGCAGATTTAACAAATGAAACTCTATGCTGTTTTCCTGATAAACAATCAAGACAGGTTTTGAGAGGTGTACCTATCATGTCTGGAAGGAGTCACTTTCTCGCTAGTAGTTGAAGCCCTTTTTCACTCATGTGGCCTAGACGCCTGTGCCACATGTTAATAGTTGAATCTTTCACTGCGTTCAACCCACCCTTACACATACTGACACTTGCCTTGTACAGGGTGCAACACTTCTTTCCTCTAGCAACGATCAATGAACCTTGATAAGCTTCCATCGCCCACCAGCAAACCGGCTTTCATGGCCATCGTCATCCAACCTTCCTGTCGATATCAAGTTGAGGTGAAGGTCTGAGATATGCCTCACATCCTTGAGAACCAATGTGCAGCTCACATCGGTCTTCACACAAATATCATCGACCCCTATGATTTTTGATACGCCAGAATTTCTCATCTTTACAGTCCCATAATTACCTGACTTGTAGCTTGTGAAAAAGTCTTTGCGTGGAGTCGCATAAAAAGAGGCTCTCGAGTCTATCACCCAGTCGGTGTCCTGACTCGTAGCTGTGAGACATGCATCGTAATCTGCTGAAAGAATAACTACAACATCGCCATCTGAAGCAACTGTAATGGAATCTGATTCATATCCTTCCCTTTTCCTTTCTTGTGATTCTTCTTATTACAACATTCATGCTTGTAGTAGCCCTTCTTTCCACAGTTATAGCAATCAACATTCTTTCTGTTACTTGACTTTCCTTTTGATTTATTTCAGGATTTTTCGCTCTTCCTGTTCTTTCCTCTCCCTTGTTCCTGTGTCACAAGGGCCTCTTGCTGAGTAGACCCTTGAGACTTCCTCCTTGTCTCTTCATTGAAGAGACAGCTAGTTACCTGTTCCATGGAAATCTTTCCGTTTGGTGCGGAGTTACTTAGAATACCACCAATGTCTCCCAACTGTCAGGCAGTGAACTAAGCAATAACAAAGCCTGCAATTCATCATCCAGGACCATCTTTATAGAGGAGAGTTGGTTCACTATATTACTGACCTCATTCATGTGCTCGGCCACAAAACCATCATTATTGAACTTGAGATTCACAAGTTGCCTTATCAAATTTTTTTTATTACCGGCTGTCTTCTTCTCATACAACCCTTTTAATTTCAGCCATAGGCTAGCGGCTGAGGTTTCCGTAGACACGTGGTGGAACACGGAATCATTCAACCATTGTCTAATAAACCCCACCGCCTTTCGGTCCATCTTCTTCCAATCATCATCAGACATATCCTTGGATTTTGCTGATATGCCTAAATTGGAGAATGTAGGTCCTTGCAATAAAGCAGGTCCTCCATCTTAGCCTTCCATATGGTCCAGTTAGAACCATTGAGGTTGATCATCCTTGATGAGCCACCTTCTATAATTCAAAAAATGATCCTACCCGTTCAATGAACTTAGCTTTGATACCACTTTGTTAGGGGCCTTGCACAGAACCTTAGGATCTAGCCCTTCAGAACAAACCAGAATTATGGAATAACAAAGCAATATAATAAATCAAAGCATCAACTACACACCACACAAGAGATTTTTACATGAAAAACCCTCAAAGAGGTAAAAACCAAATGGACCTCGTCCAGATCAACAATCCACTAAGAAGTAGAACGTTACAATCTTCTTCACTCACGCAGGAGTGGATAAACAATAAGAGAAACAAAGAAAACGGAGAGATCTCACCGATTACGAGGACGTAGAAGCACTGAGATATCAAGAGCACAATAGATCTCCTATACGGGCATAACCTCCCTTCCACAAGCTTCCTCTCTCTCTTTCCTTTTCTCTCTCACACCTTTCATAGACCTAAACCCTTTAACAAACCCTTATAAAGCTTTAGGAAACCCTCTTGTATTACCTAGAAAAACCCTAGGCACTCCCTTTTATAGTTTTGGTAAACTCCTTTCCACATTCTGGTTACTAAAGGACTTGCGACACGAAATTCGCGTAAAATCGTGGAACAAATCTGCGTAATTACGACTGGTCGAGCACACCCACAACCGGTCGAGTACCTCATTTGATCGGTCGAGCACCTTGGAGAAAAATAGTCCAATTGTCGCTGGACTTTGAGTCGAATCATAACTCGACTCCAACGACTGGTTGAGACCAGCCCTCGACCGGTCGAGCAAGACACAACTAGTCGAGCACGGGACAAAAAATCTCATCACTTGTATCATAGAAATTCAAACAAGCCCGCGACTTGGTTAGTTCTCCGGAACCGACGATGTGAAAGAAACCTAACCATGAGCGCCACCTCAATATATACATTGTATATCTATGTCATCCATCCGTTTTATCAACTCATTTTATCACGGGCCTTCGAAGTGAAGAGATAAACTTTTCAAGTGGACCACATCATATGAAGCAGTGGTCATCAAACCTAAATTTAAGGAAAACACAAATATCAACTTTTATAAAAAAAAACTTTATAGCCTGCAAAAAGTTTTTTATATTCATTTACAACTACTTCATGGGGTGTGGATGGAGCTGTTTATGAGTCAAGCTAGTTTGAAAAGCTTGCTCGACTCAGCACAAGTCAGCTTGGATTGGCTCGGCTTGAAAGACCGACTCGGGGCGAGTCAAGCTTGTTTTCTAAAGCTCGAGTTGAGTTCGAACCGAGTTCGACAATAGTGCATTTCAACTTGACTCGACTTAACTCAACTTGAAGAATATATTTTAATTATATATATAAAGTTCAATTTTTTTAAAAAGTTAAAACTTAAAAGTTTTTACTTTTCACTAAAAATTCTACCTGACTCTATCCATCCCCATTCCCTCTCTTTCTTTCTTCCCTTACCCTACCAAACATGAGCAGATGCCGCAACCCGCACGACTGCACCTAGCACGACAGCCCGATTGCCTGAGACTCTCTGCCCGACTGACTGCCCCTCTCTATTTCTCTCTTTTTCTCATTCTCCTGATTTATCAAGTAGCACATGCAACCCACTTGGTGACTTCGAGCAACCCGCGCTCAATCCATGACATATGAACAAGCTCGACTCGACAGCTTTAGCAAATAAGCCAAGCTTCAATGTTAAGCTCAAGCACGAACTCAAACTCAAGTATAGCATGGATGAGTTGAGCCGAGCCGAGTTGGCCCACCTCGACTCGACTCAGCTCGATGTACAGCCCTAGGCGTGGTCCACTTGAGATATATATTTATTTTGATTTTGGGCTCACGCAATAAAATAAGTTGTAAAAACAGATGAACGTCACAGATAGCTTATGCTTTCACGTGGGGTTACCGGCTAGGGAAAGGAGGGAGCCAACGTCGTGCAGATTTAATATTTACTTCACATTTTAATTGCAATTTAATTTCAAATAAAGGTCCCATGGTCTAGTGGTCAGGACATTGGACTCTGAATCCAGTAACCCGAGTTCAAATCTCGGTGGGACCTTTATTTTATTCTTTTGAAACTTTTTACTCCAAAACCGTACCTTCATTGTACATGTGGGTCCTATGGTTGGTATATCCAAGCCATTGATCCCAATCAGACCATACTGCTTGGATGATTCTCCCAAAAGTTTCAAATCGAAAGACTGTGCCTGCATCTTTGATGTTCGTGCATTTTTTTAAGCAATTTATTTTCACCTAAAAATTAAGGTTAGAGATGATAGGATATTTGTGCACGATCCATCCCTGATGCACATCCATGATGGTACCATCAGGTCAATGGTCCATCCATCATCATGAGTCTCATAATCTTAACAGTCTTGATCACCTCGTATTTGGCTACCTATAACCTTGCCGAGCTGAGATGCGCTGTGAGTCCCCTTTGCCTAACTCCGATCACCATCCTGGGGTGATTTGAATGGTTAGGCACGACGATCCATCCTCCTAACAATTAAAGGTTAGAGATGATCTTTCGTGCACGGTCCATCCATGATGGCGGCCATCAGGTCAATGGTCCATTCATCATCATGGGTTTATGATATTAACAGTCTTGATCACCTCGTATTTGGCCTCGCTTGCCTAGTTGTGAGCCCCATTTACTAACTCCGATCACCGTTCTGGGGTGACCTGAATGGTTAGACACGATGCATCAACGATCACAGCCATTGAATTCTGGGAGTCAAAGTCAAACAAGAAAGAAACGTCGGCACCGAGGAGGTGATCTCGGGCAAGAAATGAAACGAGGAGAATTGTGTAATTTCGCAGGCTTAGATATTTTTTGGTTGGCAGCTAGCGAGCACCCCAACCGGCTTCCTTTACGCGGGTAGGCCCCATCTATCACGTGCGAAAAGCCCACGTCGGACTATCTATATTATATTTATTTAAAGGGAAAGAAATGACTCATCAAACTTTTCTCTACCGCAACTCCATACTACTTACTTTATACAATACACATGACAAGGAGATCTTTGATATGTACCGTCCATCCAGTGGGCCGTATTTTGGATCGCCCAGAGTTCTAAAAGCTACATCAATAAGACGATTCTAGCAATCTTTATTTCATCACTAAATGCTTACCGTCAACCAGTTTTGACTTTTTTTATTTTGCATCGAAAACTTCTATTTAAATGGTTACGATTGTCTTAATTTTGAATTTATAGCACGCATGGTATTATCCACTAGATGGACTGTGGGATACATCATAGCCTCCACGTTTGTATGTGACAAGGAAAGTAGGTCTCTTCAGAAATTGGCTTACACTCGACACTACCGAACCATTAGTTTTGTGCTGGGCCAAGCACGAGTATAACTCAATCCGCTCGACGGAAGGGCGAAGAAAATATCGTGAGAGTGCAAATTGCTAAAGATATTCGCAGGATGAGAAAACGAAAGGTGAATCGCGTAAACGTGTGCAAAACCGTGTGAGAATACAGCATGAATCAGGTGGGGATATGCCTTTTCTTTTAAACTCGTAAGGTGGGCCACACCTGTATGTTGGATATAGTTCGTTTGTTATCATTTGTAACCTACCTGTGTTCCCACAAGTGGAATGGCCTAGTTAATAGCCAACGCACGTCCATGGTCGACTCTACTTAATGAGCGGTTCAGATCCAAAGCACAAGCGCCACTTTAGCAGGAGGCCCGCGATTCACCCCCTTACTCTCTCCTCCCGCGAATCGCATGGTGGCTTTCAACTTTCATATACATCCTCTTCTGCCCTAACTTAACCCCACTCCTCTGCGGTCTAACCCGGGTGAGCGAAAACGAGACTTGAGAGCGCCGTGACAAATATCGCAATATTTTCGCGAAAATTCATTAAACGATATTATGGCTATAACATTGCGATATTAAAAAAATCTCCTAGGGTTTTATTTTGTTAATAAATTATCTCGATTTTTTATCAAATAATATATATTTTTTACCTAAATTACTAATATAATTCATTAATCTATAATTTAATATTTTATTTTTAGTGAGTTTTTTTTTCAATATTATTGCGAGAAAAATGTAAAAATCTCCCCAGACGATTTCTTTACGGAAAGGAGACTCGTGAAAGAGGGCATTCTCTACACGCGACTCGGTATTTACTAGGAAAATGACTCTGACTAGACTCGTGTAAATCCACATACAAGCTGCATCCCACACATGATCACGACGGTACATCTGGTGATCTTAAAAATGCGCACTGCAATGAGTCAAATCCCAGCCGTCAGTTAACATATTGAATGTCAATCGTTGGCGGAAAATGCTTATAAATCAAATAACCCATGACCAGTCAGTCAGTCTGCATTAAGGTAAACGATCGGGCTGATGCGGTGAGTAGGAAAAGTTTGTGGCTAGGATTGTCAGAAGAGGGAAGGGGAGATGAAGAGAGAGAGAGAGAGAAAGAGGTGTACATTGAATTGGATAGGAACGAAAGCACCGAAACAATAGGAAGAGAAATGAGAAACTAACCGGGGTTAGAGGGAAGGATAGGTGAGTCTCTATAAAGTTAGGGTTTGGGAGGCGTCAAAGGCTCCTTGTGTTCTCTTAGGGGTGGGTTTCTGTCTCCCTTCCCCTCTTTCTTCCTCTCTTTCTGAGGCTTTCTTTTGTAGGTGGTGATGGCGTCTGCTGACGTTGAATACCGCTGCTTTGTTGGAGGGCTCGCATGGGCTACCGACGACCGCTCTCTTGAAAGGGCTTTTAGCTCATTCGGAGAAGTTATCGAATCCAAGGTATGGTATATGACGTCTTATCTCTGTGTTCAGGTTAGATCTTGGCCGTTGCTTTCCAGATCTAGATATCCAGATCTGATCTTGTGTGGATGGAGTATGGAAATGGATATCCAGATCTAGACGATGATAATGATGTTATCTTGTTATTATTATTTTGTTTGATTTCTGATTTTGAAACTGATACAGATTATTAGCGACCGTGAGACGGGGAGATCGAGGGGCTTTGGATTCGTCACCTTCAGCAACGAACAGTCCATGAGGGATGCCATTGAAGGGATGAACGGACAGAACCTTGACGGGAGGAGCATCACTGTCAACGAGGCCCAGTCCAGGGGAAGCGGCGGCGGCGGCGGCGGCGGCGGTGGCGGAGGATTCCGTAGCAGTGGTCGCCGTAGCAGTGATGGCTATGGAGGTGGAGGGGGAGGGGGTTATAGTCGCAGTGGTGGTGGTGGTGGTGGACGGGATCGTGGATATGGTGGGTCAGAAGGAGGATCTCGTTACCGTGGTGGTGGTGCTTCAGATGGCAACTGGAGAAACTAATCGTTACGAGAGTGGCGTGTTTGCTCCAGATGGCAAATGGAGTAACTACTAAGTAGCAGCACTACTAGTACTAGTTATGGCTGGGTTATCTTTATCTTGTGTTAAATGGTGTGTGGAGAGGAATGACTGGGTTATTTTCTTCTCTTGTTATGTTTTTGATCTTGTCCTGTTATGGTTTTTGATCTCTGGTTATGGTTTTTGATCTCTCAAGAACTACAATTAGTAATAGTAAACGGTTCTATGTTATGTGGTTGTGGTTTAGATAGAAACAATATATTCTTCTCGTTGAAAATGCTTGCATGAAATATTTATCTTTTTATATCTTGGAGGGCTTGGATCTTGGATTGATTGGAGTACGAGTGTAAACCCCCAAAAAACAGTTATAATTAGATTTTCAAATTCAGCCTGGAAGTTTATAATCCAAGTATTTGTAGGCATGAGGACAACAATAAGCTGAAAGATGATCCTATAATTTACCTTGATCATTCATGATCCCAGCACACGCCACTGCAATCCTCATGTCCTCAAACCAACTCCAACAGCATGGAATTTTACCGTACTGCTGTGATAATGCGATGTTCGAATATGTCAAATTGCAAAGACCAGACTCGGCAGATTTGTCTCGTCTTGGAAAAGAAGTGAGTGGTGAGTGCTGAGTTGATTGCATAACAAGAGCCGAATGGTTGACAGTCCACTGTGGGTTGTTTGAACCAAGGTGTATTAGATTTGGGACTCTCCAACAAAAAGGTTTGGGCAGCAGGTTTTTACACCGTCTTTATTGTAGTCAACTGCACCACTCTTCATACGGAAGTAGGGTCATTTCATATTTCCTCGCTCCAATTGCATACGGAAATGCTGATTAACATTTTTTTTTTTTTTTTTTTGGGTACGATACATTGAAGTTGGCACCTGTAACTTGGATGGTCAAATTCAAATTACATGTATGACACATGCAAGTTCTATGTGATTTTTAAATGCGCCTCTATTGGGCGGGATTCATATTGATTTTAGCAGTGACAAATCCAATCTGAGCTTTAGTGAGTCTCCACTAGTGTATAAGCTTATGGTTTTTACCATGTACGCTGAACATCATAGTGGTCCCACCAAGCTTCGGACCGCTAGAAGCTCCTGAGATTTGTGATATTTGGAGTTGTAGGAGCGTTTAGTCCAAATGTCTCAAGTTTTAAAGCCATAGTCACTTGTGTATGTTTAACTGAAAATTGAACTCTTTGACTAGTTGTTCCAACTACCCATTTATACCATACAGATTACAGATTAAATCATGGGCTTAATTACATGTAAGTGGAGCACTTACTATTAATTGAATGGCACATGGGGAACAACATGCATGAGATCCACCCCGTCCATCACCCATGTTGTCTCACGTTCACTCCAAAACAAACAAACAAATAAATAAATCTGGCTAAACTGATACTCAGCAGGCTACATCAAAACAAATATATAAATCTGGCAAAGCTGATACTTAGTAGGCCACACCATGAGGGGGGACGTTCACCATTAGTTAACTGTAGAACCCCCTGTTGTTTACGTTGAAACTTAGTGGACCACAGTAAGTTTTAGGCATGATTTCCTTTGGAAAAGCCTGAGTTTTCGTTGGTGTGATAGGTGATGCATCTGATTGACAGTGTGGATCTCATGCACATGAAGTCGTTCCCTCTGCTATCGACTAACCAACATTAATAATATTATGCCCGGAATGTCCAAAGAATACCCCATGGCCTTAGTTTTTGTCATGTTCCATCCATGACCTTTGATAATTAACAGGTTGCATTCCACATCCCAAATGGCAGCCCCATCCAATCGAAAGTTTTACTGTAGCTTGATAAGGCCAAATCCAATGGCTAAAGCTCCAACTGATGTTGTTTTAAAGCAAATCTCATGTAAATATTCAAATCACAAGAAAAGGTAATAATAACCTTAAGGTCTTTCTGATTTCAAATGGTTTGAATTTTGGACAAAGCTACAATGAACCTAATGCAGTCCAATCCAAGCTCTCAAAGGGACCTGAATCTTCTACAATATTTATATACCATAGCTGTGTAATTTTACATCACGCTTAAAACACCCAAGCTCTGTGGGGCCCATCAGTTGTAGAAGTAAAATCCATTCTGTCCATCAGGTTCTATTCTTGACTCTAGTTCTCGAGATAAAAATCAGCCAAATCTACAACTCAGGTGAGCCACACCAAGGGAAACATGGATATGATGCTGACTATAGGTTTGCATGTGGGGTCACCATGGTGTGTATCTTTTCTCAGAACCGTTAAAAAATTAGCCGCAGTTCCAAAGCGGGCCATAGCATGTGAACTTAGAAAACTTAGGAGCAATTTGACATTGTTAAAATTGGTGCGGCCTATTGGAATTTTTTATGAGCCATATATTTTTTTTTTTGTATGTACAGTCCAAATAAGGAGTCCAACCTGGATATTAGTAGACGATGTCAGTGCACCCCAAACCAGACCTTGGATATACAAACAATATTTTATAGTGAATCCATAAAAGAGAAATTCTAGAGTGATTTACTCACCATCTATACGATAACTCTTTCAATGATAAAAAAACCAACTTCCGCACCATTCATGCAGCCTCAAGGTTGTGAAATGGAGCTCTCTTCCCAATCAAACCTATGCATGGGTTGACATCCTTCTGCATTAGTCTGTTTATTGTTTGTAAGGGACCAATGTGAGAAACTCTTTCGTTTTGTGTGGTGCTTTCTATTTCTTTTTTCATTCTTCTTTCTTCTTCTTCTTCTATTTATTTATTTATTTATTATTATTATTTTAATTTTTTTTTTTAAGGAAATGATATGGGAGAAAGTGGTGTCCTACTTTGGTGTGATAGAACTTTAAACAGACGCTGGCTTTCTTTTCTGAAAATAGTAACAAGCACTCTAGTTTGAGTTTTGCCTTAGTCCCCACTTCACATCAGACTTTTATCTAATGTTCATGGCTGACCCCGTTGACCACCGTCGGTGGGGCGACAGTGCTAAAATCACATGGATCAAAATCTGTCCATTTTTTTTCTTCCAAAGCAGAGAGAACGGGTACAAGTAATAAAGATAGCAAAGGTACAATCTTTGCTAATTTCAAACCTTAATTTGTGGAAGCTTTCCGGATCCACTTGTTGTTGGAACGAATTGCGATATACTTAAAGAGCTTATGATAACTTAACATGTCATTATTTAAGATTTTCATCAATCATTTTTCATAAAATATTTTTAATAACCTTATTACAACCTTATTACTAGCCTCAGCCTGGCCATTGGCCTAAGCATAATAAGATGATGAATGCATCAACTTAATTTTGTACTCATCGGTCATCGCTTTGAACTGTTGGGATGAAAATGTTACTCATCAATCCATCATGATCGATTCAGAAATTCCAAATCGATGAATTATATGAAATAAACTCAATAATTTCTTAATGATTTGTTTTTAACATTGACCTTTCATCTACCCACTTGGTAAAATAATCGATCGACACAATAACGAAACTGTGTTCCTTAAACGATGGAGGGTAAATCTTGTTGTAAATTTCTTAAATCTCTCTGTAACTGGGTTTGTCGATGACATTGATAGACCACTCGATCCCATCGAGTAGATGTCGATGCTATAAAAAAGATGATCGATCCCATCAAGAAAATCTGAAAAAATCCTAGTTGATTGTTAGACAGTTTTGGAAGTTTCTACTCGATGACATCGAATGATCTTTGATGTCATCAACTGACCCTCAATGGCCATCAATGCCATTGAAGGTCCCATTGAATGCGAGCGCGAAATTGCGTAAGTAGGCAATTTATTTCCTATTCTGATTGTGATAATATATATATATATATATATATATATATATATATATATATATATATATATATAGGGTGTGATTGGGATTAATGGTGGATTATGGCTTTTTAAGTTGTTCTTAATGGTTTAAGGGCATGGCTAGGGATTCGAAATAGATTTGAGGGGTTGTTTGAATAAGTAAGATCATCTATCTCTTGTAATATTGCTTTCATAGTGTATTACTCGTCGCTTTGTGTCGTGGTTTTTTTTCGAAAGAGTTTTTTCATGTAACTTTGGATTATTCTTTGTTAGATTTGTTTATGCAATTATGATTACTTTGCTTGATTTCAGTCTGTGTGCTTCCGCGAATCCCAACAAGTGGTATTAGAGATAACATTGGGGAAGCAGATTGAATATGAAAGCAATGTATTAATGACATCTAGCATGAAGTTCGATGTAGAGATGTATTCCGATAAAAATAATTTTGAACTATGGAAGGTTAAGATGAATGACGTCCTAGTTCAGCAAAGATTGAAAGATGTGCTCCTTGGAAAGCGACCAGAAACGATGAAAGAAGAATAATGGAACAAGTTAGATAAAAAGGCTAATATCTCAATCCAGTCGTGTCTAACATATGAGGTTCTTTATAATGTCATGAGAGAGAAAACTGCAGTATATACATGAGCAAAACTAGAGAACATATATGCGAAGAAGTCTTTTGAGAATCGCTTGTATTTGAAGCTACAATTGTTTAATCTGAAGATGACGGATGGGTTGACGTTGAGGCCCACATCAGTAACTTCAATAGGTCATTTGTAAAATGCTGGATGTGGATGAGACAATGAAAAATGAAGATCAAACATGTATTCCGTTGAATTCTCATCCATAATCGTGTGAGTCGTTTAAAGACTCTTTGTGCACCAGAAGGACAACTATTAGCGTTGAGACCGTTACTTCAGCACTTCAGTCGAAGGCGATGAGAAAGAAAAATGTTGACGTGGGTGCTTCTACAGATGTACTGGTTAAGAGGGGGAGGAATTCTGAGTGGGATAATAGATTTTCAAGATGGAGATCCAAATCGAAGGGCAAGGGCAAAAGAAAGCTGAAGTGTTGAAATTATGGCATGACAGAGCACATGAAGAAGGATTGTCATAATCCTAAATCGAAGAATGAGAAATCAGAAAGTTCTTTTAAAGGGGCCAACACATTAGAATCCAGTAAGGAGGCGAGTGGTAGTGACGTGCTAACTGCATCAAAATTTGGATACTTCAATGGTGAATGGATTATGGATATGGGGACTTCGTATCACGTGACCCCTCATATGAGTTGGTTCACCAATTACAGTGATTACGATGGTGGCCAGGTGTTTATGGGCAACGATAATGCCTGTAAAGTGGTTGGTGTTGGATCGATGTGTATCAAGATATATGATGACATATAACGTATTTTGACCAATGTGAGACACATTCCTGAGTTGAGGAAGAGCCTGATATCTCTGGGAGCACTTGAAGCATTAGGGTGCAAATTCACCAAGTTCGATCGTGTCCTCGAAGTTTCAAATGGGCACTCGTAGTCATTAAGGCATAAAGAAATAGTAACATTTATAGGTTGATCGGGTGGAGTTGCAACATCTGTAGTGGATTCCACGTCTGCACGCATATGACATGCAGCTTAGATCACATGAGTGAGTGATGTATGGAAGTACTTTATGACCACTGTTTGATACCAGTTTTGAAAAGCATTGATTTTAATATATGCGACCATTGTATATATAGTAAACAATCAAAGTTATCTTTTAAGTATGTGAAACATGTTTGTAAAGGGGTTCTTGATTATATGCATTCTAGTGTATGGGAGCCGTCGCCTGTAGTTTATGGGGGAGAGTTGTCATGATTTTGTTATGTTCATTGATGATTCCAGAAAGATGTGGGTCTATTTTATGAAAAAATAAATATGAAGTTTTCACTAATTTTAAACAATGGAATGAGTGGAAAAATAGTCAGGGTAAAAAGGTGAAAGTGTTGACGACATATTATGGTGGGAAATTCAATCAATTTTGTAAGGATGAAGGGATTGTGAGGCACAACATAATACGCCACACATTAGAGCATAATGGTGTGGTTGAGCGGATAAATTAGATAACTTGGTGAATCGATCCCTTTCTATGACTATATATTGTAAAATTCTAGAGGAAGTGTGGAGTGGTCGGTAGGTAGACTACTCGGGGTTGCGAGTATTTAATAGTAATGCTTATTCTCACGTGACAGAAAACAAACCGAGTACCAGATGGGGTGTAAGCGCTTCACATGCACAACGTGTGCCAATATGCGGCGCGTGCCACCGACTACCTTCAATTGCCATACGTGCAAAGATCCATCCAAGTGCCCCACACATGGTAATATGCTACACGTGCCCCAATCCACTTTAAAATACTATATATGTGCCAATGTGCGACATGTGCACTACATATGACCACGTATCTTCAAGTGTGTCAACATGTCACATGCTCCCATTGTGCCACATGTGCAATGTGTAACCCTCATCTTCAAGCAACCTACATGTGCAAATGTATCCATATGTGTTGATGTGTCACATATGCTATTATGCTACATGTATTATTGTGCTAGATGTGCCACATGCCACCGCCACATGTATTATTGTGCCAGATGTCCCACATGCCACCATCCATTTTTTAGTGATCCGCATGAGGTACACATCAACAAGCTACATATGCAACATGTGCCACCATCCATCTTCAAACATTCTATATGTGCCAATATTTCACTTGTGTGAATGTGTCACACATGTGTTACAATCCATCTTCAACACACGTCTTACCTACCTTTCGTCTGTAAGTAAAATTCCTTTTTACCAAATAATAAATTTAAAAATTAAAAATTTTTTTTTGATGAAAATTCGACATTTCACATGCTATCTTAACATTACCATTTTTCTCAAAAGATTTCTTTTTTTTTTTTCTTTTTCAATGAATTCAAACTGGCAATAACTAAAATGCTTGGCTAATTAGCCCATAAAAAGGACACTATTGGGGCCCAAGAACAAAGAGGCTTAACTTGAAGACTAGGCCGCACCCTAATGCTTGATTTACAAGTTAAGGTGGCACAAGGACAGAATCCTGACAAAAACTAGTGACTGAATAACAACCTTATATATTCATGGCATGTGCATGATGGTTCCTAGTAGGTTAAATTGCAAATTATTATTAAGAGTTGGTTGAATATCTTTTATTTTTTATAAATGTTGTTAATAGTTGTATGGATGATGAATGTATTTGCGAATGTAAATAAAAATAAAGAACTTATAATATATATATATATATATATATATATATATATGTTATCAATGGAGGATACCTTGTTTAGGGGGACATGAAATTTTGTAGCTTATGGTATGGTGCCCCAATATTGGTTGTATGTTACTAGTATGTTGTAGATAATACTAGGTTCACTAGTAGATAATACTAGGTTCATCTTAGTGTGAAGACTCCTTTGAATGAATTAGATATAATAGTAACTTCATCCTATTAGGTTTCATTATCTACTCCAGATATACATATAGTCATCTCACCATATATAACGATTATTTAACTTTTTCTATTTCTATGCAATTACATAGGTGATCCATCAATTCTTGCATGCATTGTGAACAAACATGGATTCTTGTAAGTAAGCAAAACAAAGAAACAAATATGGATTCTTGCAAGTAAAAAAAAAAGAAGCCAATGCCGCTTCTTTGGGGCAAGCGTGAATTGTTATGTTTTTATTAGTGGATTAGGTACAATGAGTTTAGATTTTAAAAAGAAAAAAAGAAATACTAATCGCTGCATCTCATATTTGTGCAAACTTACAATGAATGGGTATATTCACACCCAAACAATCACCTAGACAAATTTTCTCATGCAATTCTCATTCTAGTGGGCATAAAGGAAAATACTAATCGCTGAATTTCATAGGGGAACTCTTCTTCTTCTTCTTTCTTATAATAATTATTAAAGGAATTCTGTTTTGAAAATATAATTCCTGCTTTCATCATTATCATCTAAGCCTTAACCCAACACTCTTAGATTAGGCATGAATTGAAAATGACAAATCCAACAATCTTAGATTAGGCATGAATTGAAAAAATTCATTGTTGATCTTTGCCAAAGGCTGATTCCACTTAAAAATGAGTTCGTCTCATTTCATTTAATAAAGATTGTTGGCTATTGAAATTATAGAAACACATGATTTCTGATACACAATTATGGTTAATCAAAATGAGATGAACTCATTTGTAAGTGACACCCAAACAGGCCTTAAGATTTAGAACCAAGAGAACAAACAGTATGCCGATGAACTGGCACATTTCTTTCCCTTTCCCTTGCAGATACAAGATTCAAACGGAGACAAGCAGGTTTTATGGAAAAAAAAAAGCCCATTCAATCCACTATGCACATGGTGGCAGCAGATTTTTCGAATTCATCATCTTAACGCTTTGAAAAGAGGAAGCAAATTAGACTTGATTCCATCTTCTTCCCACTCCAAACCATCCCACCATTCTTTCTCATCTATGATCTCCTTTAGAGGATTAATGGCTCTTTGGAGACTAAGTGGGAGCTTCTTTAGCTTTGGGCATCTTACCACCAGTAAGTTCTTCAAGGGAAGGCCAATGCATGATTACAAATGCTTGTTAATTCTGGTAGGTCAATTAGACTCAAGACCTTTGAACAATCTTAGGCATGCCTCCCTAACCAAAAAACAGAAGGCATGCCTCCCTAAGTGGAATCCTGATATCACTTGTACCTATTACTTCTAGTCTTCTGCTGTCCTATATCACAATTTCTTCGAGATTTTGAACCTGTAGAATCCATGTAACACTCTTCAGTTTGTGGCAAGAATAACATTTCTTTTACTATAGCTTGGTTTTGAGTTGAGGACAAAATGCCATGACTGAGGCTAAATTATTCGTCGTTAATAAAATTCTGAAAAAGCCACCCAAATTATTCGTCGTTAATAAAATTTGCGACGGATAAGGTCCGTTGCTAATATGAGGAGAGCTACAAACCTCAAAATAGATCTGTGAATAAAAAAAAATATCATCAGATTATTTATTTATTTATTTTGAATATTACACCTAATAGTCATTTAAAAAATAATTCACACGATTGTTTAATAAGAATCCTATTTATTTTTTACCTCAATTCTCAACAACTGAGGCTGAAGCCTAAAGCCATACGAGTTGCAGTCTGGGTTTGGGTAATTGAGGTACTCTGTTAGCATCAACTGAGGCTAAATTCAATTTTTAACCTCAGTTTTCAACAATTGAGGTTAAATCATTCATTCATTTTAATCCATTCATAAAAGCATAATACCAGCAAAAAAGTTATCTGTCATGACAATGATAGACCTTACTACCCTTGAAGGAGTTTGTCCTTTGACCTCTTATGTGGAATGGTTGGTGGCAACCTGAACAAGCAAGATTAAATGAATGTGAGTTTAACTGTTGTACTTAGGAAATAGAGGAAAATAGTCATACTTTGCATTGGAATTGCGGCAAGACTTATATTATACAGTTACATCTACATTGACATTGAGCAGGTCTTTCAAAACCCATGATCAACCTACAATTCTTGGGACGTTTTGTCTTTCAGAATACCACTTCTCAAAAGTCACCAGAAGTTGAAGATCATTTATCACTGAAATATGGAGATAAGGGATGCATTTGCAATTGTCCATGTAAGATGAACAAACATCCCTTGTAATATGATGAGCCAAAAGACCTCAAAACTACTCTTCTATACATGATAGGAAAAGCGATAACAGCCGGAAAAAAGTTTCAGACCTTGAAGAAGGCTCCTTAGTTGACTCTTTGATCACCTAAGATGACTCAGACAAAGGTGTAGGGTGTAGAGCTCTTGTCAGTATCTGGGTGATTTGTGAAGATTGCATTAGGCCCAAAACTAGCATTAAAGCTTCCGAAACCCAATCCACTTCTCTCAGCTTCAGGGACATGAAGATGGTTTGGAATGATGACGTGTTTGTCTGAGAAATGCAAATCCTTTAGCTTCTTTTCCAGCTTCACTGTTACCTCTTGAGTCTGTAGCACTAGACGCAGATAGTGACTGAGAACTGACTTCGTATTAGCCTTGATGCATAAATCAATCAAGCAAAACTCAGTGACCCAAACTTGAATCAGCCGTATTTTCAAAGCACAATTTGACATAACTGTCCGTGCAGCAAATGTTTATAAAAATATCAACCATTGAAACCTTAGAAATGAGTTGTATATTCACATTTTGAACTTTATCTTGGCACATACAACTGTACAAGCAAAAAGGATAGAAATTAGAAAGAAAAAGAAAAAGAAATCAGATCTTGGAAATTAAGATTCTTGCCTCAACATGTTTGTTATCCTAACCAAAGGTATTGTCAGTCTCATCAGCTCCAAGTGTCTGACCATTTGCTTGAATGTAGTTCAGATAAGCTGGGTTTTTGGTGGCTTTGTGCAGCCAAGCAGCTCCCCACAACTACTCATCCTTCATATAATGACAATGAAAAATCAGAGCTTTTTAAAATAAAAAATCTATATAAAAGAGAAGTTAAACATAAAAAAAAGAAGGAAAAACAAACTTGATAGCCAGATTAACGAGCTTTACAGCATACCATATGTGCGATTAATCTATTCTGATGCACATATTATATGTCACTGAGGCTTATTCGCGTTAATCTGACGGTTGAATTGGTCATAAAATATCAATTAATGATATAACTCAGTATGCATGGTATTCTTACCTCACCCTCCCACAAATAAACAGATTCGATACCTGAAAGTAGCAAAATGCAAATATAGTCTATTAGTTCTAATTCCAGAGCTTATCTGCAAGTTGCATGCAAGTGATAATGGAGAGATCTATGAGCCTAGATGCAATATCCTGATACCTGCAACCATCAATTGGCAATTGTACACAAATTAGTACTAAGATTTAGTGACTAAAATGCAGAGGAAGGAATATACCATGGTCAAATCGATATAAACATTTTGAGAGACCAAATGCACCTCCCATGCGATTAGAAGAATGTGCACAGATCAGGTAAAAGATTTACTAACTAGAAAACCCAAATAATGCATATAATGTAGCACTTGGAGAATACATAGCTCTATGAGGGACAAGAATCTCATCCTAAATGATAGGAACCTAATTGAAATCCCTTCCCCACCAAGAATCGGGCGATTCTTCATTGATTTTGAAAGCTCATCAAGTTACCTTTCTAATGAGCCAAAAACCGTCCAAATCTGACCTCCGATGAGGGAGTTATGAGGGTTTTCGTGGGAACAGGGGATGTTGGAAAAATCCCACACCATTAACTCTCACCCCACTTTTGGAGGCCCAAATGGTCTTGGAATGCGACGATTCAAGTGAGGTTTCGAAGAGCACTGACACACCTTTCTAATGAACTTAAAATTAACCCAATCTGATATATAACAAGGGAGTTACCAGCATTTTATTCGTATCACGTGATTTCAAAAGATTAACAATCGAGATTGAGAAACGACGATCAAGGGCTTCTAGCATGCTTTTGGGGTATCAGACGACCTCAGAATCAGGCGATTCTTCTTTCATTTTGAAAGTTTGTCAAGTTAACTTTCCAATGAGCTAAAAACCGTCCAAATCCGACCTCCGATAAGGGAGTTATGAGGGTTTTCATGGGAACAGGGGATGTTGGAAAAATCCCGGACTATTTACTCTCACCCCACTTTTGGAGGCCTAAACGGTCTCGGAATGCGACGATTCGAGTGGGGTTTCGAAGAGAATTGACACACCTTTCCAATGAACCTAAAATCGACCCAATCCGATTATAACGAGGGAGGTACGAGCGTTTTATTCACATCACGCAATTTCGAAAGATTAACAAACGAGATTGAGAAATGATGATCGAAGGCTTCTAGCATGCTTTTGGGGTATCAAACGGCCTCGGAATCAGGCTATTCTTCTTCTTTCATTTTGAAAGCATGTCAAGTTATCTTTCCAACGAGATAAAACGAGTTAAAAACTGTGCAAATCTGACCTCCAATGAGGGAGTTATAAGGATTTTCGTGGGAACAGGGGATGTTGGAAAAATACTAGACCATTTACTCTCACCCCACTTTTGGAGGCCCAAATGGTCTCAGAATACGACGATTTGAGTGAGGTTTTGAAGAGAACCGACACAACTTTCCAATGAACCTAAAATCGACCCAATCTGATATATAACGAGGAAGTTATGAGCGTTTTATTCGCATCATGTGATTTCGAAAGATTAACGATCGAGATTGAGAAACAACGATCGAAGGCTTCTAGTATATTTTTAGGGTATCAAATGGCCTCAGAATTAGACTATTCTTCTCTCATTTTGAAAGCTTGTCAAGTTACCTTTCCAATGAGCTAAAAACTGTCCAAATCCGACCTCTAATGAGGGAGTTATGATGGTTTTCGTGGGAACAGGGGATGTTAGAAAAATCCCAGACCATTTACTCTCACCCTACTTTTAGATGCCCAAATAGTCTCAGAATGTGACGATTCGAGTGGGTTTTCCAAGAGCACTGACACACCTTTCCAATGAACCTAAAATCGACCCAATCTAATATATAACGAGTGAGTTACGAGCATTTTATTGGCATCATGCGATTTCAAAAGATTAGCGTTTGAGATTGAGAAACGATGATTGAAGGCTTCTAGGATACTTTGAGGGTATAAAATGGCCTTGGAATCAGGCAATTCTTATTTTATTTTGAAAGCTTGTTAAGTTGTCTTTCCAATGAGCTAGAAATCGTCCAAATCCGACCTTCGATGAGGGAATTATGAAGGTTTTCGTGGAATAGGGGATGTTAGAAAAATCCTAGACCATTTAATCTCACCCCACTTTTGGAGGCTAAGATGGTCTCAGAATGCATCAATTTGAGTGGGGTTTCGAAGAGAATTGATACACCTTTCCAATGAACCTAAAATCGACCCAATCCGATATATAACGAGGGAGTTACGAGCGTTTTATTCGCATCACACGATTTCGAAAGATTAACGATCGAGATTGAGAAATGACGATCAAAGGCTTCTATCATGGTTTTGGAGTATCAAACGACATTAGAATTAGGCTATTCTTCTTTTGTTTTAAATCGTCAAGTTACCTTTCCAACAAGTTAAAAACCGTCCAAATCCAACCTCCGATGAGGGAGTTATAAGGGTTTTCGTGGGAACAGGGGATGTTGGAAAAATCTCAAGCCATTTACTCTCACCCCACTTTGGGAGGCACAAATGGTCTCGGAATGTGACGATTCAAGTGAGGTTTTGAAGAGAACTAACACACCTTTCCAATGAACCTAAAATCGACACAATCCGATATATAACGTGGGAGTTACGAGCGTTTTATTGGCATCACACGATTTCGAAAGATTAATGATCGAGATTGGGAAACGATGATCGAAGGCTTCTAGAATGCTTTTGGGGTATCAAATAGACTCAGAATTAGTCGATTCTTCTTTCATTTTGAAAGCTCATCAAGTTGCCTTTCCAACGAGCCAAAAACTGTCTAAATCTGACCTCCGATGAGGGAGTTATGAGGGTTTTCGTGGGAATAGGGGATGTTAGAAAAATCCCAAACCATTTACTCTCACCCCACTTTTGGAGGCCCAAATGCTCTTGGATGCGACGATTCGAGTGGGGTTTCGAAGAGCACTGACACACCTTTCTAATGAACCTAAAATTGACCCAATCCGATATATAACAAGGTAGATACGAGCATTTTATTCGTATCACGCGATTTCGAAAGATTAACAATTAAGATTGAGAAACGACGATCGAAGGCTTCTAGTATGCTTTTGGGGTACCAAACAGCCTTGGAATCAGGCGATTTTGGTTTCATTTTGAAAGCTCATCAAGTTAACTTTCCAATGAGCTTAAAAACATCCAAATCTGACCTCCTATGAGGGAGTTATGAGGGTTTTTGTGGGAATGGGGGATGTTGGAAAAATCCCGGACCATGTACTCTCACCCCACTTTTGGAGTCCCAAACGGTCTCGGAATGCGACGATTCGAGTGGAGTTTCAAAGAGAACTGACACACTTTTCCAATGAACTTAAAATTGACCTAATCTGATTATAATGGGGGAGGTACGAGCATTTTATTCGCATCACGCGATTTCGAAAGATTAACGAACGAGATTGAGAAATGATGATCGACGGCTTCTAGCAAGCTTTTGGGGGTATCAAACGGCCTCAGAATCAGGCTATTATTCTTTCATTTTGAAAGCTCGTCAAGTTATTATTCTAACAAGCTAAAATGAGCTAAAAACCGTCAAAATCCGACCTCCGATGAGGGAGTTATGAGGGTTTTCGTGGGAAGAGGGGATGTTGGAAAAATCCTAAACCATTTACTCTCACCCCACTTTTGGAGGCCTAAACGGTCTCAGAATACGATGATTGGAGTGAGGTTTGGAAGAGAATTGACACACCTTTCCAATGAACCTAAAATCGATCCAATCCGATATATGACGAGGGAGTTACGAGCGTTTTATTTGCATCACGCGATTTTGAAAGATTAACGTTCGAGATTGAAAAATGATGATCGAAGGCTTCTATCATGCTTTTGGGGTATCAAACAGCCTCAGAATCAGGATATTCTTCTTTTTTTTGAAAGCTTCAAGTTATCTTTCCAACGATCTAAAAACTGTTCAAATCTGACCTCCGATGAGGGAGTTATGAGGGTTTTCGTGGGAACAGGGGATGTTGGAAAAATCCCAGACCATTTACTCTCACCCCACTTTTGGAGGCCCAAATGGTCTCAGAATGTGACAATTCAAGTGTGGTTTCGAAGAGTATTGACACACCTTTCCAATGAACCTAAAATCGACCCAATCCGATATATAACGAGGGAGGTACGAGCGTTTTATTCGCATCACGCGATTTCGAAAGATTAACAAATGAGATTGAGAAATGATGATTGAAGGCTTCTAGCATGCTTTTTTGGTATTAAACGGCCTCGGAATCAGGCTATTCTTCTTTTGTTTTGAAAGCTCGTCAAGTTATCTTTCTAACGAGCTAAAATGTGTTAAAAACCATCCAAATCCGACCTCCGATGAGGGAGTTATGAGGGTTTTCGTGGGAACAGGGGATGCTAGAAAAATCCTAGACCATTTACTCTCACCCCACTTTTGGAGGCCTAAACGGTCTCAAAATATGATGATTTGAGTGAGGTTTCGAAGAGAACTGACACACCTTTCCAATGAACCTAAAATCAACCCAATCTGATATATAACGAGGGAGTTACGAGCATTTTTTTGGTATCACGCGATTTCGAAAGATTAATGATCAAGATTGAGAAACGACGATCGAAGGCTTTTAGCATGCTTTTGCGGTATCAAACGGCCTCGGAATCAAGCGATTCTTCCTTCATTTTGAAAGCTCGTCTAGTTACCTTTCCAATGTGCTAAAAACCGTCCAAATCCCACTTCCGATGAGGGAGTTATGAGGGTTTTCGTGGGAATAAAAATACCGGACCATTTACTCTCACCCCACGTTTGGAGGCCCAAACAGTCTCGGAATGTGACGATTCGAGTGGGATTTTGAAGAGCACTGACACACCTTTCCAAAGAACCTAAAATGGACCCAGTTCAATACATAACAAGGGAGTTACGAGCATTTTATTGGCATCATGTGATTTCGAAAGATTAACGACTGAGATTGAGAAACGACGATCGAAGGCTTCTACATGCTTTTGGGGTATCAAACGGCCTCAGAATCAAGTTATTCTTCTTCTTTTTGAGAGCTTGTTAAGTTATCTTTCCAACAAGCTAAAAACCGTCCAAATCCGACCTCCGATGAGGGAGTCATGAAGGTTTTTGTGGGAACAGGGGATGTTGGAAAAATCCTAGACCATTTACTCTCACCCCACTTTTGGAGGCCCAAACGGTCTCAGAATGTGACGATTTGAGTGGGGTTTAGAAGAGAACTAACACACCTTTCCAATGAACCTAAAATTGACCCAATCCTATATATAAGGAGGGAGTTAAGAGCGTTTTATTCGCATTACGCGATTTCGAAAGATTAACGATTGAGATTGAGAAATGAGGATCGATAGTTTCTAGCATGCTTTTAGGGTATTAAACGGCCTCAGAATCAGGCTATTCTTCTTTCATTTTGAAAGCTCGTCAAGTTATCTTTCCAACGAGCTAAAAACTGTCCAAATACGACCTCCGATGAGGGAGTTATGAGGGTTTTCGTGGGAACAGGGGATGTTGAAAAAATCCCGGACCATTTACTCTCTCCCCATTTTTGGAGTCCCAAATGGTCTTGGAATGTGACGATTCGAGTCGGTTTCGAAGAGCACTGACACACCTTTCCAATGAACCTAATATCAACCCAATCTGATATATAACGAGGGAGTTACGAGCATTTTCTTCGCATCACGCGATTTCGAAATATTAACGATTGAGATTGAGAAACGATAATCGAAGGCTTCTAGCATGCTTTTTGGGTATCAAACGGCTTGGAATTAGTCAATTCTTATTTTTTTTTAAAAAAAGCTCGTCAAGTTATCTTTTCAATGAGCTAAACACCGTCCAAATCCAACCTCGGATGAGGGAGTTATGAGGGTTTTCGTAGGAACAGGGGATGTTGGAAAAATCCCGGACCATATACTTTCACCCCACTTTTGGAGGCCCAAATGGTCTCAAAATGGGACGATTCAAATGGGGTTTCGAAGAGCACTGACACACCTTTCCAAAGAACCTAAAATTGACCCAATCCGATATCTAACGAGGGAGTTATGAGTGTTTTATTCGCATTACGCGATTTGAAAAGATTAACGATTAAGATTGAGAAACAACGATTAAAGGCATCTAGCATACTTTTGGGGTATCAAACGGCCTCAGAACCAGACGATTATTCTTTCATTTTAAAATTTTGTCAAGTTACCTTTCCAACAAGCTAAAAACCGTCCAAATTCGACCTCCGATGAGGGAGTTATGAGGGTTTTCGTGGGAACAGGAGATGTTGGAAAAATCTCGGGCCATTTACTCTCACCCCACTTTTCGAGGTCCAAATGGTCTCAGAATGCGACGATTCAAGTAAGATTTCGAAGAGCACTAACACACCTTTCTAATGAACCTAAAATTGACCCAATCCGATACATAACAAGGGAGTTACGAGCATTTTATTCGTATCACGCGATTTCAAAAAATTAACAATCGAGATCGAGAAACGATGATCAAAGGCTTCTAGTATGCTTTTGGGGTAACAAATGGCCTCAGAATCAAGCAATTCCTCTTTCATTTTGAAAGCTCGTCAAGTTAACTTTCCAACGAGCTAAAAACTGTCAAAATCTGACCTCCGATGAGGGAGTTATGAGGGTTTTCGTTGGAACAGGGGATGTTGGAAAAATCCCATACCATTTACTCTCACCCCACTTTTGGAGGCCCAAATAGTCTCAGAATATGACGATTCGAGTGGGGTTTTGAAGAGACTTACACACCTTTCCAATGAACCAAAAATCGACCCAATCCGATATATAACGAGGGAGTTATTAGCATTTTATTTGCATCACATGATTTCGAAAGATTAACGATCGAGATTGAGAAATGACGATCGAAGGATTCTAGCATGCTTTTGGGGTATCAAACAGCCTCAGAATCAGGCTATTCTTTTTATTTTTTGAAAGCTGATGAAGTTACCTTTCCAACGAACTAAAAACTGTCCAAATCCAACCTCTGATGAGGGAGTTATGAGGGTTTTCGTGGGAATAGGGGATGTTGGAAAAATCCCAGACCGTTTACTCTCACCCCACTTTTGGAGGCCCAAATTGTCTTAGAATGTCATGATTCAAGTGTATTTTCGAAGAGCACTGACATACCTTTCCAATGAACCTAAAATTGACCCAATCCGATATATAATGAGGGAGTTACGGGCGTTTTATTCGCATCACCCGATTTTGAAAGATTAACGATCGAGATTGAGAAACAACGATGAAAGGCTTCTAGCATGCTTTTGGGGTATCAAACGACCTTAGAATCAAGTAATTCTTCTTTCGTTTTGAAAGCTCGTCAAATTACCTTTCCAACGAGCTAAAAACCGTCCAAATCTGACCTCCGAGGGGGAGTTATGAGGGTTTTTGTGGGAACAGGGGATGTTAAAAAGCCCGGACTATTTACTCTCACCCCACTTTTGGAAGTCCAAACGGTCTCGGAATATGACGATTCGAGTGGAGTTTTGAAGAGCACTGACACACCTTTCCAATGAACCTAAAATCGACCGAATCCGATATATAACGAGGGAGTTACGAGCTTTTTATTGGCATCATGCAATTTCAAAAGATTAACGATCGAGATTGAGAAACGATGATCGAAGGCTTCTGGAAAACTTTTGGGGTATCAGACGGCCTCAGAACCAGGTGGTTCTTCTTTCATTTTTAAAGCTCGTCAAGTAACCTTTCTAATGAGCTAAAAATCGTCTAAATCCGACCTCCGATGAGGGATTTATGAGGGTTTTCATGGAAACAGGTTACGTTGGAAAAATCCTAGACCATTTACTCTCAGCCCACTTGTGGAGGCCCAAACGGTCTCGGAATGTGACGATTCGAGTGGGGTTTCGAAGAGCACTGACACACCTTTTCAATGAACCTAAAATCAACCTAATCCGATATATAACGAGGGAGTTACGAGCATTTTATTCACATCACGCGATTTTGAAAGATTAACGATCGAGATTGAGAAACGACGATCGAAGCCGTCTAATGTGATTTTGGGATATCAAATGGTCTTTGAATCAGGCGATTCTTTCTTCATTTGAAAGCTTGTCAAGTTAGCTTTCCAACGAGATAAAAATCGTCCAAATCCGACCTCCGATGAGGGAGTTATGATGGTTTTCGGGGAAAGAGGGGATGTCAGAAAAATTCTGGATCATTTACCTCACCTCACTTTTGGAGGCCCGAACGGTCTCGGAATACGATGATTCCAATGGGGTTTTGAAGAGCATTGACACCTTTCCAATGAACCTAAAATAGACTTAATCTAAAATAAAATGAGGGAGTTACGAGTGTTTTATTCGTATAACACGATTTCAAAAGATTAACGATTGAGATTGAGAAACGACGATGGAAGCCTTCTAACGCGCTTTTGGGATATCAAATGGTCTCTGAATCAGGAGATTCTTTCTTCATTTGAAAACTTGTCAAGTTAGCTTTCCAACGAACCAAAAACTGTCCAAATCCAAGCTCCGATGAGGGAGTTATGTGGGTTTTTGGGGGAAGAGGGGATGTAAGAAAAATTCTGGACCATTTACTCTCACCCTATTTTTGGAGGCCCAAATAGTCTCACAATACGACGATTCCATTGGGGTTTCGAAGAGCATTGACTCACCTTTCCAATGAACCTAAAATAGACCTAATCCGATATAAAACGTGGGAGTTACGAGTGTTTTATTCATATTACACGATTTCGAAAGATTAATGATCGAGATTGAGAAACAACAATCGAAGCTTTCTACCGTGCTTTAGGGATACCAAATAGTCTCCAAATCAGACAATTTTTTTTCATTTGAAATCTTGTTAAGTTACCATTCCAACGAGCTAAAAATCGTTCAAGTCCAACCTCTAATGAGGGAGTTATGTGGGTTCGTGGGAGCAGGGGATGTCGAAAAAATTCCAGACCATTTACTCTCATCCCACTTTTGGAGGTCCGAACGGTCTCAGAATGCGACGATTCCAGTGAGGATTGAAAGAGCACTGGCTTACCTTTCCAATGAACCTAAAATTGACCCGATTCGACATACAACGAGGGAGTTATGGGTATTTTATTTGTGTCACATGATTTTGTAACTTCTCGGATTTTTCCCAACTTGGCGATGAATGTCCTTAGGCACTGGGTCGATCATAACACCTTATTTACTTCTCAGAACTCAATCCCAAAGTCTCAAATCCCCTTTCAACTATTTTCTTCAAAATCTCACCTTTCAGCACCTTATTTTCAAAATTTTCTAAGTACTGTTATATTAGACACGAATCCTAAAGTTTAAGTGATGAAGAACAATACTTAAACTAAAATTTACTATAAACAGTAAACAAATAAATAAAATAGGTTTTTGACCATTAACCTTTTAGAATCTCATGAAATAAATAGGTTATTTGGATAGAGCAACTTCTCATACCCCAAAATCATATATTGTACATCAAATAACTCATTCCAGTTTGTAAAATACACTCGTTTCAAAAATTAGGTGGCGAAACCACCACCAGACAGGACAGGGAGCGGCGATGGCATCGCCGTGACGACGAGGCTTCGCGGTCCAGCGGGCCGGGCGGCCCATTTTCTGCAGTTTTTTATCCGACTTCGAAAGGTTATATTTTCCTCGATATAACTCCGATTTAGGTGATTCAAAAGCCAGATTGAAGCTTGATAAGTCTAATTTCATATATAAATAAGTAAAAAATATAATAAAAATTTTAATGTGATTAAATATAGGTCATTGTGACAACTATCAAAAATTTGTTAGTTTGGACAGCTGCTGCTTCTAGAATTTTTAGAATTTTTCTACAATACGAAATCTAATGAAATTTGGTGGAGATGAAGTATACTTGATGATGACCTATTAGAAAAATAATTAAAATAATATACTAATAAAAAAATGCCAAAAAGGGATAGAACTACCCTAGGATCTTATTCTGTCATAATTAGGGCAAAATTTAGTTAAGTACTAAACTAAACAATCGATGGATTTGGCTTGAACCACTTTCTATACAAATTACAAGACCCAAACCCATTAAAATCACTAACCCAACATTACTTAAAAACCTAGGGGCAATCTCAAAACCCAATTGCTCTAGGGAGCACATTAAAACTCCGTATCGGACCTAGACCGCGTGTCGAAAGTCAGGTGATGGCGAAACTATACGGTTATGACCGTCTTATTAGGCTTGACGACTATCGCGGGAATCGAGCTTAACTAGTGTCCATAAACGCACAACTTGAGCCCCAAGTGAAGTGTGTGGGAAACGTGAATATCTTTAGAAAATGAATTCAGATTTAAGTGATTTGGGCCGTTCGCTTGCGGGCCAAATTTAAGGTTTCAGACTGTCAGATTCTGACCCAACTACACCCTTGGATCAGGGAAATTTTCTTACACAGGTCAGTGTACTGGGTGGCCCTGATCGAGTGACGATAGCTGTTGAACTGAAACTGGTCCCCTACGGTCGATCCACAAAACCGATCGGACCGAAATCTTAACTTGGCTTAGATCCATTGTCAGGGAACTTGCCCCTGACCGTGTGCAGGTAATGGACCCCCAGATGAGCTCCGTTGGCCCAAAACAGATGCCCTTTGGCTATTACCTAAGTATACCATGACCTTGGGGCCATTTGCGTCAGTTCTGGGCCTATATAAGGACCTTAAACCCACAACTCTCTCTTTCATACGAATTTCTCTAACCCTAGGAGAGAGGAGAGATAAGAGGAGAAAAGAGTGAGGAGAAGAGAGATTCCTGGAGATAGTTGCTGGGATTCACTCCCACAACTCTACGCCTCGATTCACCTCCCCACCATTGCTACATGAACCATTCCAACTATGATTTGGGTAAGAAATACTAACCCTAATCTTGTTTTAGTAATCTAAATAGAGGATTCGACGAAATAACTAACCTATGTCGTGATTTAGGTAGCCGTTGTTCTGTAGACGGAAGCGTAGGATTCGAACCGAGTCGAAACGAGTTTTCTGACAAAAGGTGCGAACTATAAACATTTAGGTTATGGTTTTCAAGGCTTTCAATGTCAGCAATGATTTATGTTTGACTTGATTGCTACCATATGATCTTAGGTACGATGTATTCGATAAACTATACATGTGTGTGAACTATATGGTTATATAATGCATTTCAGGTGTTTGTTGAAATGTTTGAATGAACTTGAAATTATGATTCTTGCTTGCTATGACTATTATGCTAGAATACATGTTTGTTGTACTTATGACAACTCCTTTGTGAAAGGATTTGCTATAATATATGTAATAACTATTTTAGTTCATGTATGTTGAAATGTGTAGTCTAATTGTTTGTTAAAATGTCTGAATGAGAAATTGCTGGTTGAATTGTATTTAACGAGGGTGTTGAGATAGGATTCTCAATTACCTTATTAATACCTATAGTCTCCTACCCGTAGTCTAAATTACTGCTACGTGATTTATGGATAGAATGCATATAGATGATTACATGTTCAATGTGTTTGTTAAAATGCTCGAATGAGATTTATTTTTGAAATGTTCATTAAATGCTTATATGATTCTCATGTGTATCCACATGTTATCTTTGAATATGATTGAGACTACTTTCTAGTCCAGGCAATCGGTAATGGTTTCCGATTGAGTGACTTAACTAGTTGTGCCACATTTGAAAAGTTCGATGAATTCGGGTCGAACGAGGATTGTCGGCGGTGGTTAGGTCACATGCGGTGCTTATGCACTCCACGTCGATTAAATCAGCGTGCTCTAGTACTAATCGAACTTGTCAAATAACCCGATTGGCCTATTGTATGTTCACCATATATGAACGCTACTGCTTGAACCTAAGGTACCCCTTACCAATGTAAAGACCCATTTCAACCATGGTACCTCGATCCGCTAAGACTCATGAGTCGGACATGGTGGTGTGAGACACTGTGGTCAAGCTGTCGGCATACGCTGGGGTGACGAGCCTCCCCATAGTGACCAGTGAGCAACCTAAACTCATGAGCCGAATACGGTGGTATGAGACGTTGTATTTGAGCTGTCGGCCTACGATCAGGTGACGAGCCTCTCGTAGTGACCTCGAGTATACACTAGGACTACACTAAGATGACGAGCCTTCCAGTAGTGACCTTGAGTATAAAACAAGCTTACCCTAGCGCAGCCTGGCTGTAGTCCCCAGCCGAGTTGGTGACGAGCATTTGAAAATAAACTGCAGTTGGTAGGGCATTGGTGGTGTGACCTCGAGTATGAATTAAGTCTACACTGAGGTGACGAGCCTCCCGTAGCAACCCCTAGTATAAACTCGCAAACTTGCCTATCGTATGTGATTAACTAGGATTGACGACCCTAGATGGATTATTGTTTCGGTTAATGATATAGAATGAGGTACCTTAACTTCCTGAACTTGCTGTTTGGATAAACCTAATTAAGAACTTAGCTAACATGATTATGCACCGCATTATGTGCTTTAGCGAGGAAGCGCTCATTTACCGGGAGTGTTGCATGCGCGATCGTGAGATGATGTCGCTGAGGGAGTGCAGGCGAGGGCATACATCATTATCGCATACCATTCTTACATTAACAAGAGTAATTAGGACCGATTGTTGTACTGCTTTATCATTACTGCTTGACTGAATTGTAACATGTTAACCTTTGCTTTATAGTTCCACTGAATTAGCTACTCATTCCCACCTGGGACGGTGTTTCAAAACACCACCCAGACTCTGGATTAGATGCAGGTGATGGCGAAGCCTATACAGTGGAGTTGGACTTCGTAGGCGGGGAGAAAGGATTCTCATATGTTCAGCTCTCAGACGGGTCTATGTAGACCCCGTGCTGATTCGACGGGATTGTAGGGACTTATGGATTAGTTGGACATTTACACTTTGATAATTTGTAAATTTTGGAACAATATATGTATATATTCAGCCTGGTAACATACTCATACTCTGGAGGTTGTGAAACACTTATATACTTTACATATCTATTACACTCTTCCGCTTGCCTAATTACATTAACTCTGGAGTATGATATGTTGTTTCAGTATAATCCTACTCATGTTTAATGCATTGCTATGGACGACATCTAAAATATCATTATCCATGTTGTACAAGTGATGCATTGGAACTCGGGAGTAGAACTTTGCTCAACCCCCGATTTTCAGGGTGTTACAGATTTTAAAAGATTGACGATCGAGATTGGAAAATGATGATCGAGGACTTCTACCATGCTTTTCGGATATCAAACGGTCTCCGAATAAGGAAATTCTTTTTATTTGAAATCTTGTCAAGTTACCTTTTTAACGAGTTAAAAATCGTCCATATCCGACCTCCAATGAGGGAGTTATGAGGGTTTTCGTGTGAGCAAGGGCTGTCGGAAAAATTCTGGACCATTTACTCTCACCCCACTTTTGAGGCCTAAACGGTCTTAGAATGCGACAATTCTAGTGGGGATTGAAGGATCATTGACTCACATTTCCAATGAACCTAAAATTGACCCAATTTGACATATAACGAGTTATGAGTCACAAGATTTAGCGATGAATTCGGTTTGTTGTGGACAGCAAACTGTGACGGACAAAGATTGTCGCTAATCGACCATACCCATCGTTAAGGTGTTCACCACTGCCGTTTATTAGCGACGGACCATAGCCGTCGCCAAATTATCGTTTATTACAACATGCAATGTTGTTTCATTTTTGCGACGGACCAAGACGGTCGCTAGTAGTCCCAGTGACTAGGGACGGACCGTAGCCGTCGCTAAACGTTAGACAACCGTCGTTTCTTAGCGACGTACTATACCCGTTTTTGCCCACTGTCGTTTATTAGAGACGGACCATACCTGTCGCAAGGTTTTAACCACTGTCGTTTATTAGAGACGGACCATAACCGTTGCCAATCGACGTTCATTCGCTACGGATGCAATAACTGCGACAGTTTTGAACCGTCGCTAATTCTGTTTTGTGACATGCTCATCTATGAAATATGTTCTTCGAAATAATTACTACCCAGGTAACGTTAATTAGAGATGAGACTTAATCAAAAAAGTTCGCACGTGCGTATTCAACATACATAGTCATGCTTACCTATGCACATGCGCACCTTTGCACACGTGTCATGGGCGTCTAATCTGCAAATCATGATGCGAAAACCCATAAGGGAAAAATTTTCACCCTGATTTAAAATTTGTGGGCCCATAGCAAATAGGAATGAAAATCAATGCAGGAAATTATTTTCATTTTTCACTGCCTACCAAAGTTCTGGATCAAAGTAAAAATCGGTTCCAGAGGGTTTCATGAGGTGAACTATTCAGATTTTCGAGTCTCATCATGTATTGTTCTAAAAAAAGTTTGCATGAGTTTCATGCGAACTGATGCACAACAGAGCATTTGGCATATATAGTCATGCTTACATATGCATGTGCTCACCTTTGTAGATGTGTCATTGGCGTCTAATCCAAAACATCTGATGCGGAAACCCATGAAATCCTAAGGCAAAAATTTTCACCCTGATCTAAAATTTTGGTAGGCTATAGCGAAGGAACGAAGGTGTTTTCATTTTTCATGACCCACCAAAGTTTAGGATCAAAATAAAAATTAGGCCCAGGGGGTTTCATGAGGTGCTGCTTCACGTGGACCATTTAGATTTTGGAGTCACATCATGTATGACGAGTTCTCAAAAAAGTTAGCATGTGCGAACTGCTGTGTAGCTGAGCATTCGGCATATAGAGTCATGCTCACCTGCACACCTACAGAACACATGCGAACATTTTTTAGAATTCATCATATGTTATGTGACTCCAAAATCTGAATGGTCCACGTGAAGCAACACCTCATGAAACCCTAATGGCCCAATTTTTACTTTCATCCAAAACTTTGGTGGGCCATGAAAAATGAAAACAGTTTCCTCCCTTGATTTGCATTTCTCTTTGCTATGGCCCACCAAAATTTTATATCAGGGTGAAAAGTTTTCCCATGGGTTTTCATGAGATTCCGCATCACATGTATCATTCGGATTAGATGCCTATGATGCGTGTGCAAAGGTGCGCAGGTGAGCATGACTCTATATGCCGAATTCTCAACTGCGCACCAGTTCGAACAGAACTACGAACTTTTTTGAGAACTCATCATACGTGATGTAACCTCAAAATCTGAACAGTCCACATGAAGCAACACCTCATGAAACCCCCTGGTCCCAATTTTTTACTTTGATTCAAAACTTTGGTGGGCTATGAAAAATGAAAACAGTTTCTTCCCTTGTTTTGCATTTCTCTTTGTTATGGCCCACCAGAATTTTAGATCTGGGTGAAAATCTTTCCCTTGGGGTTTCATAAGCTTCTGCATCACATGGACAGTAAGGACTAGACGCCCACAACATGTGTGCAAAGGTGCGTAGATGAGCATGCACTATATGCCGAATGCTTAGCTCTGCACTAGTTCGCACGGAACTCGTGAGAACTTTTTTGAGAACTCATCATACGTGATGTGACTCCAGATTCAGAACGGTCCTCGTGAAGCAGCATGTCATGAAACTCCCTAGCCACAATTTTTACTTTGATCCAAAACTTTGGTGGGCCATGAAAAATGAAAACACTTTCCTCCCATGATTTGCATTTCTCTTTGCTATTACTCACCTGACTTTTAGATCAGGTTGGAAATTTTTACCTTGGGGTTTAATGGGATTCGACATTACATGGAACGTTCGAATTAGATGCCCATGACGTGTGCAAAGGTGCGCAGGTGAGCATGACTCTATATGTCGAATGCTCAATTGCACACCAGATTCAGAACCGTTCTTGTGAAGCAGTATCTCATGAAACTCCTTGGGCCCAATTTTTACTTTGATCCAAAACTTTGGTGGACCATGAAAAATGAAAACACTTTCCTCCCATGATTTGCATTTCTCTTTACTATTGCTCACCTGACTTTTAGATTAGGGTAGAAATTTTTACCTTGGGGTTTAATGGGATTCGGCCTCACATGAACCATTCGGATTAGACGCTCATGATGCGTGCGCAAAGGTGCGCATGTGCGTAGGTGAGCATGACTCTATATGCCGAATTCTCAGCTACGACACTAGTTCGAACAAAACTCATGAGAACTTTTTTAAGAACTCATCATACGTGATGCAACCTCAAAATCTGAACGGTCCACGTGAAGCAACACCTCATCAAACCCCCTAGGCCCAATTTTTTTTACTTTGATCCAAAACTTTGGTGGGCCATGAAAAATGAAAACAGTTTCCTCCCTTGTTTTGCATTTCTCTTTGCTATGGCCCACCAAAATTTTAGATCAAAGTGAAAATCTCTCTTAAGGTTTCATAGGATTCCGCATCACATGGATCGTAAGGATTAAACGCCCACGACACATGCACAAAGGTGCGCAGGTGAGCACGACTCTATATGTCAAATGCTCAGCTACGCGCTAGTTCGCACAGAACTCGTGCGAGCTTTTTTGAAAACTCATCATACGTGATGTGACTCCAAAATCTGAACGGTCCATGTGAAACAGCACCTCATGAAACCAACTGGGCTCAATTTTTACTTTGATCCAAAACTTTGGCGGGGCATGAAAAATGAAAATAGTTTCCTCTCTTGATTTGCATTTCTCTTTGATATTGCTCACCAGAATTTTAAATAAGGGTGAAAATTTTTTCCTTGGGGATTCATGGGATTCTGCATCACATGGACCGTTTGGATTAGACGCCCATGACATGTGTGCAAAGGTACGCTCGTGCGTAGGTGAGCATGACTCAGTTTGCCGAATGCCCTGCTGCGCACTAGTTCGCACGGAACTCATGTGACCTTTTTTGACAAAACATCATACATGATGTGACTCCAAAATCTGAACGATCCTTGTGAAGCAGCGACTCATGAAACCCCCTGGGGCCATTTTTACTTTGATCGAAAACTTTGGTGGGCCAAGAAAAATGAAAACAGTTTCCTCCATGATTTGCAATTCTCTTTGCAGTGGCCCACTAGAATTTTACATCGGGGTGAAAAATTTTCCCTTGGGGTTTCATGGGATTTCGCATCACACGGACCAGATTAGACGCCCATGACACATGTCCGAAGGTGCACAAGTGCATAGGTGTGCAGGTGAGCATGACTCTATATGCGAAATGCTCAACTGTGTACCAGTTCGTGCGAACTTTTTTGAGAACTCATCATCATACGTGATGTGAATCCAAAATCCGAATGGTCCACATGAAGCAGCACCTCATGAAACCCCTTGGGCCCAATTTTTACTTTGATCCAAAACTTTGCTAAGCAATGCAAAATGAAAACGGTTTCCTCCCTTAAATTACATCTCTCTTTGCTATGGCCCACCAAAATTTTAGATCAAGGTGACAATTCTATCCTTGGGGATTAATGGGATTCCTCATCACATGGACCGTTCGGATTAGACGCCCATGACATGTGTGCGAAGGTGCGTACGTGCGCAGGTGAGCATGACTCTAGATGCTGAATGCTCAGCTGCGCACTGGTTCACACGGAACTTTATGCGAACTTTTTTGAGAAAACATCATACATGATGTGACTCCAGAATCTGAATGGTCCTCGTGAAGCCCCCTAAGCCCATTTTTACTTTGATCCAAAATTTTGGTGGGCCATGAAAAATGAAAATAGTTTCCTCCCCTGATTTACATTTCTCTTTGTTATGGCCCACCAGAATTTTACATCATGATGAAAATCTTTCTGTTGGGGTTTAATGGGGTTCCACATCACATGGACCGTTCAGATTAGACGCCCATGACATGTGTACAAAGGTGCGCAAGTGCGTACGTGAGGATGACTCTATATGCTGAATGCTCAGTTGCTCAGCAGTACGCACGGAACTCATGCGATATTTTTTTAGAACTCGTCATACGTGATGTGACTCCAAAATCCGAATGGTACATGTGAAAGAGTACCTCATGAAACCCATTGGGCCCAATTTTTACTTTGATTCAAAACTTTGGTGGGCCATGAAAAATGAAAACAGTTTCCTCCCTTGATTTGCATTTCTCTTTGCTATGGCCCACCAGAATTTTAGATCAGGGTGAAAAATTTTCACTTGAGGTTTTATGGGATTCCACATCACATGGACCATAAGGATTATATGCGCATAACACGTGTGCAAAGGTGCGCAGGTGAGCATCACTCTATATGTTGAATGCTCAGTTGTGCACCAGTTCGCACGAAACTCGTACAAACTTTTTTGATAACTCATCATACGTGGTGTGACTCCAAAATCCCACTTGAAGCACTGCCCCACGAAACCCCTGAGGTCCAATTTTTACTTTAATCCAAAACTTTGGTGGGCCATGAAAAATGAAAACAATTTCCTCCCTTGATTTACATTTCTCTTTGTTATGACCCACTAGAATTTTAATTAGGTTGAATTTTTTTCCCTTGGGGTTTCATGGGATTCTGCATCGCATGGACCATTCAGATTAGACGCCCATGACACGTGTGCAAAAGGTGCGTATGTGAGCATGACTCTATATGCTGAATGCTCAGCTGCGCAGCAGTTCACATGTGCGAACTTTTTTGAGAACTCATCATACGTGATGTGACTCCAAAATCTGAATGGTCCACATGCACATGAAGTAGCACGTTATGAAACTCTTTGGTCCTAATTTTTATTTTGATCTAAAACTTTAGTGGGCCATGAAAAATGAAAACAGTTTCCTCCCTTGATTTGCATTTCTCTTTGCTATGTCCCGCCAAAATTTTAGATCAGGGTGAAAATTTTTCCCTTCGGGTTTCATGGGATTCCGCATCACATGGACCGATCGGATTAGAATGCTCAGCTGCGCACCAATTCGCATGGAACTCGTGCTAACTTTTTTGAGAACTCATCATACATGATGTGACCTTAAAATCTGAACAGTCCATGTGAAGCATCACCTCATGAAACCCCCCGGGCCCAATTTTTAGTTTGATCCAAAACTTTGGTAGGCCATGCAAAATGAAAACAGTTTCCTCCCTTGATTTGCATTTCTCTTTGCTATGGTCCACCAGAGTTTTAGATCAGGGTGACAATTCTACCCTTGTGGATTAATGGGATTCTGCATCACATGGACCGTTGGGATTAGACGCCTATGACACGTGTGCAAAGGTGTGCACGTGCGTAGGTGAGCAACCTCATGGAACTTCCCATGAAGTCGTGCTGTGTGGGCCCTACCGTGATGTGTGTCGAACATCTACCCCATCAGTCAGATGCACCACTCGAAGGTGGGCCATGGGTTTAAAAATCAAGTCAATCATCCATGACTTGGGTTTACCACACCACATACAACAGTTGACAGGGTTACCCTCCCATTAAAAAAATCATAATCATTTATTGGGCCCACCTAGATGTGGTTCACAAATCTAGCCCATCTATTGTATGTGTCCCACTTGGATGAGGGGTCAAACGAAGTGTCAGCCACATTGAAAACTCAAGTGGGCCCCACAAAGTGCTTTTATATGTTTTAAGCATGTCTTCACGTGGTTTTAGATGGTATGGCCTACCTAAGTTGCTTTATACGGCTGATATATATATATATATATATATATATATATATATATATATATATATATATATATATATATATCCCATAACCTAAAGCGGACCCATGAAATGCACGGTATTGAGATAGGTTGGGTTGGGTCAGGTTGGGTCTAGAGGCACCTCATACCTGACCCATTTAAGAATTTAGTAAGAATCTAGTTAGAGTTTTGGACTTAAGACCCAATCCATTAAAATTCAGGACTGCTTTAGGTCATGCTGAAATCAAAATCAACTAACCCATTAATTTAATGGGTCAATATTGGCCCCCGATCCAAATCTAACCCATTTATCACACGGGTCGCATTAAGGTCAGTAGGAATGTCAATGGGTACTCGAAGCCATAGGTACCATATGAACTCGACCCATGAACCCGACCCAATTTTAATGAGTTCAGGTTCAAAACATTGGTCTCAAGAAATCATGTTGAGTTCAAGTCTAGATATTTTGTTTTGGCTTGAGTAAACTCGAGTCATCTAGCTCAACCCATTAATCACCTAACCTATGCAAGCAGGTAAAGTTCAACACAAGCCTGACCCATTTACTTAAACAGACATATTTCTAGCTTGAACCTGACCCACTATCCAATTAGTTTAGCCGAAATCCACCTCAAAAGTAGGTTGAGTTAGCTAAACTGTAGACTGACCCAACCTACTCTTAAGGCCACCCATTTTAAATTAGGGCTACGCCCGTGAGTGGGTCTATATTAGGCTCAAGTCCAACCCATTCAGGTTAGGTCTCGAACCCACAGGTCAATCTGGCTTGTTTGTTGCCTAATACAAAGTACAATTCTTGTAAGGTAAACAGGTAGCAGGAAAAGTTCAAAAGTGAGATGGTGTTCTCTTACCATGACCATCGAGTGATGAAAAGACCTATTAAGAAGAATGTCACATGTTGATTTAATGCAACTGCTTGGACCTGTAATAAGATCAAGAGAACTACAAAGATGTAAAATCAATTATTAAATTCTTTCTATAAATTTATGCTGCATTAGAATAAAGAAGTATGACTAAAGTTTATAGATATTATCTTTGAACAAAATAGTGATGAGAAAGACCTTAGTGAGATTCAGGCTAGCCACACGTATTGGCTCATTCAACGCTTCCTTTAAAACGAGCTTTCCATGTCTTCTAAAATAGAACTTTGGTTCAGGCCTTTGCCAGGAACCTCATAATAAATACCATCCCCCACAAGTATGCCATCCTCTTCTGCTCTAGTAATAGATGTGGCTTGCTTCCTCTTGAATTGAGGTGATTCTTTCTTAGGGGGGTATTATTTCTTTCTGCTTGATGTTTTGATATTCGACCGTTAGGTTATGAGGGTTTGTTATCCTCGTTGTATTCATTGCCAACAACAGAAATCTCACCTACATTAAAGAAGGAAGGACATTTTATATAGGAACTCACTTTTTGTACAAGTGGCAAATGTAAATGAGATCAGTACCATGAATGGGCCATATCCCAAAATTCACACACCACAAAAATCCATTTTTAGGAACGGTGGAAAACTGTTCCTAAACCATTTAGAAATAGTTTTCAACCGTGGTTAAATAGGGCATCGCAAAAAAATAGGGACTGTCGCATATTTTCAATTTAGGAACAATATTTTTTCTTATTTAGGAATGGTTTTGAACCCTTATTTCGGAAGGTTGATAAAAGCCATGCAACTATTGGGAAAGGCAACTACTGGCTAATGATTCCTAAAATATTTATTGGAAATGTATTATTTTTCTTCCAAATGTGGGTATTAGAGATATCAATTTGTCATCTGGTAGAAAATAATAGCTATTCTTAGTGAGACCAACAACATAAAATAGAGTTAATTATTGAAGGTAATGCTTAAAATGGCATCAAAGTTAATTTCCCATATGTGCAATGCTTAAAATGCCATAAAAAAGTTAATTTATGTGCAATGCTTAAAATACCATCAAAAAGTTAATTTATGTGCAATATGCTTAAAATGCCATCACAAGCTTCATAAATTGTAGTATTCGAAAACATAATCAAAGGATTTGGTAATGCTAGAACAAGAATTTCACCTAATCTTTTGTATGTTACTTTTATTAACTCCATCCTAGCATTGATGTTAGTGTTATTTACTCATCTTGAAGACAAACACAATGAACTAAAAGTATGTTTTATCATTGATAGTATTATTTTATTTATAAGATCAAATTATCACGAAAAGAAAGAAAAGAAAAAGAAAAGAAGAAGATGAGGAAGAAGAAGCCGAGGAAAGAGAGAAAAATGATGATACTCAAATATCAATTCTACTAGTGGTCATTTTTCTCTCTCTTTTCTTTTTTTTCAAGAAAAAAACAAGTATATGTGGGCTGCACTGTTGAACTGATAGTCATTTCCAGCAATACGATTGACTATGGGTGCTACAAGTCAATTAAACCATTGATCCATTTTAAAACAAATGGTCAATTATGGTGACATCCTTTCAGGAAAAAAAAGTCCGTAGGTTCCTCTTTTAGACTTGCACAAATGGTCTTAAAAAGCAGCAATTAAAATCACATTTATCTTTTATTGCTTCTCATATAAGAGATGATCTCCAAATTTACCAACAGTTGAAGTACAAAAGTCGAATAAAGATTAAAAAAATAATAATCAAACATTGGTCAATTACTAGCTATTAGTCACATTAAAGTGAACAGTCATAGCAAAAATCAGTTCTGCATTCCAGACTAGGAACTTCAATTTTTATTTTTTTCCTTTTGCAAGAAGGTAAGAAACTGTTTCTTCTACTTAGCATCGGCAGTTCACAACTATCGACTTTGCCCTTTAGGCTTTAACATAGTCCACCCAAACTATAAAAGTAAAAGTTTTTTTTTTTTTTTTTCCTGAAATTTCTAATTTTAATTTATCATTTTTTTATTGAAGGAACTCAACTAAATAAACAAAAATTTTGAAATATAATTAAAAAAATTAGTTATTGAGGTAGACAGTACTGACCAAATCCAATCACTTGTAAGGCCATCATTGCGAACTCAAAGAAATGATAGCACGTTCCATAATTACTGGGAAATGGATGTTCCTATGTTTTGTAACTCCCCTCTTGGCTGCTTTGATGGCTTTGGCCTCCATCCCCATAGGAACCTTGAATTAAAATATGTCGAAAGATTCACGCAAGCAAGCAAGATTAAGTTTGCGGAGAAACATTAACATGGATACCTTCAGTTGATACCAAAAGAACATGAAGTAAACAAAATATAAAACCAGCACATGCAATGAACATAACAAATGTTGTGCGAAAACTTCTCACCTGTGTGTGCAGATGTCACTTGTCGAGGGTTCTCTCGCATCGATTGGTTCTTCTTCCCATGCGTCGATGTCATGGCCATAGCCACTGAAAACCGAAAAGTGAACTAGCTCAAATGCAAGTACAAGTTCACTGTTATCGCCATTAAGGTCTGTCCAAAACAGCACAAAATGGCCAAAAGATGAATTCATTCTCTTCCAACAGGGATACATCAACGGTAAACAGAATGGAACGAACAACCAAGATTGAAGTGATATTAACAATGTAAAACCCAAACAGTAAACTCTTAATGAACTAATGTAATCCATATCAAACTCATTTTAAGGGAGAGACAGACCTTGGCTAACAAATGGATAATTGTTCACATTTTTCTCTATCATCTTTGTTTGTTTCTTCATTGACAACAGCGGAACCAATCAATTGATGTGATTCATGGGAATGTGAATTTCCAACACCGTTTTCCGTCTCTTGAGGACTGGATGACCATTGCCTTTTCGCACTGCTTGACAGCTGACCTATGCTTCTCTTTTGTGGTATCTCGAGTGTTTCAACAGAGGAGGCTGATGCAAATCTGACCAGCCCTCCAAGACAACCACCACTGAACAAAAGGGAAATGAATGAATTTGAGCCCCTCACAAACTGATACTAATTGTCAATACCATGTACAAAACACTGATTCACATGTTCATTCAAATTTTTAACTGTTACGATTGAGACTAGGTTTCTCACTCAAAACTAAAAACCTTCTACAATACATTTATCATTCTAAGGGAAAAGAAGAAGAAGAAGAAGAAGAAGAAGAAGAAGAAGAAGAAGAAGAAGAAACACCTACCCCATACAAGCTAAAAAATGCCTTCGGTAAATCTAACCACCGAATATCGTCCAAACAACATTCTAAATGCACTTGCAGTGAAGAGATTTGAAGCACATGTTTCAAACAATAGCGTGATTGTCTTAATCAGAGGACAGTCATGACAACACTACACAGGAACTACAGAAACAAGGACATTCCATTTTATGAGAAATTGAAATTCATTAAATGCCATTTACAGTGTGCTTCATGTGAAAGGAAGAAATTCAGATAGTGCGGAACATCTAGGGTGTACAGGATAATAATCACTAACCACACTACAACAAAACTGGTCTTTCCCGACGGTCAAAACCGCTGGTAAAAGCTGCGTCGGTAAAGGCTTTACCGGCGGTCAGCGTCTTTTACTGGTGGTTGTGCTGGGCGCTGCTTAATGTAAGATTTACCGGCAGTTTATACACTTTTACCGGTACTTTTATGACCGCCGGAAAAGGTCTGTTGGAGCACCGGTAAAGGTCCTTTTAAGCGCCAGTAAAGGTGCTTTTAAGTGCAGGTTAAGATCTCAAGCGAGGGACGTTTAACGGATCTGAAAAATGCATTGCTATGTGGACATCTCCTACAAAATGCAGTGGCATGTCCTTATTTTTTTAATTGCTAGGATAATGGCTTCAGGCTTCTGTTGTTCCTTTGATGGAAGGCTCATGCACGTGCTAGGGAACTTGAGAAGCAGGTTGGCTACATGGACATCTCCTGCAAAATGTAGTGGCAGGTCCTTATTTTTTTAATTGTTAGGATAATGGCTTCAGGCTTCTGTTGTTCCTTTGATGGAAGGCTTCTGTTGTTCCATCCAGTGGACCACCAAAGAAAATAGAGCAATTTCCGTAGAACATGTTAGCTACAATGCTTACACGTATCACCCATATGCCCCACCACAAGTGGATCTAGAAACCACACACGGCACGTGTCCATGTGTGGTACATCAGAACAAAAATACAAATGCCCAAGGAAAATAGATTACACATCAGTCAAAGGTACAAACGAGAAAGTAGAGTATTTCACTGGCAAGAAAGTAACTTTTTTTTTTTCTTTAGTATGCCTTATGCTCCCCCTACAAAATCACAGGCATTAATCAATATAAGAAAACCGATCAAAATCTCTGCTGAGTTGTGCAAGTTGGATACCAAGGCTTTACTGATTGGACATGAAATGCCCAGCAGATGGGTACTTGTTTGTTGACACAGCTTTCCAACTTGGAATGGACCTCCACAGACTCTGCCCGGTGATTTTGAAGCCCTGTCAAATGCATGCTTATATAGTGAATTAGATGGAACCGGAATAGTGTGTAAGATGTACATGGAGGTTTTTTCCTTTTAAAGTTATCTAATGTACATAACTCAAAATCAATCCATATCAAAAACATTCAAACAATGCTAGAAAAGGGGGAAAATTGAAAAAGATTTACCATTCAGTGAGTTATATGCTTGTCATACACTGAATACTAATGTTTTAAATCCTAAGACCAGACCTTTCTGTCGCAAGCTTTGGTCCAAATCCAAACAATGGTCTGTTCCAATCCAACCATGACAAGTTTAGACAAATAAAATGATAGGAACCGATCGCAACTAGTCAGTAGAGTACGCTTGGTAGTGTTCGCTCTAAAAAAAAAATAAAAAAATGGCACTTGAACACCACAACCCATTTTGAATTTTACCAATAAACAGTAGAATTGAAGCAGCAGACCAGCTGGACGGTTTAAATGATTTCATGCCCAAAATGGGTTTCCAAGCAACTTGGCTCATTTCCATGGCTGGTTCTGACCCAGATTAATCAAACCGTCCGGTCCAAACTTAAAAACACTGACAAATAGATGACATTTGTCATTATTACAATGACTTGTTCATTAATGAAAATACTGTTTGGGTCATATGTCACTACAAAAACAAAACCCAAACACTGACAAATAGATGACATTTGTCATTATTACAATGACTTGTTCATTAATGAAAATACTGTTTGGGTCATATGTCACTACAAAAACAAAACCCAAACCAATTAAATGGAGAGAAATGCCTTAGGTTGTTCACAAAGGGGGAAAAACAATCAATATCTAACGCACCTTGTCTATAGAGGTATTTTGCCGGCAAACAATATTTGCAGTTCCAATATCACCCCTGGTAGAGAACTTCCTCCTTCCTTTGTCACTGAAATTATAACTACAATCACCCCAAACCAAAACATAGATATTGTTAGTGAACTATAACTGTTGATATGAATGTTGGACATTAGTATGAAACAACCAACAAGAATCCCTACACATTCTATTCAAATTTCAACCAATGGATGGTGGGTGAATTCAGTACACAATATTATGTGTACGGAAGTATCTCAATACTAACTCATGCAATGATGATGATGATACCAGTATCTCCAATGCTGCTGAGGTCCTTGCAAATCCTTGAGAACTCAGCTGATGGCATCTTTACAATGGCATGATACTCTGCTTCTGGAATTCCAAGATGCTTGCTGTCAATGTCCACAAGCTTCATCTCAAAAACAACAATCTTATCTTGACCTTTAAAAATGACAAAACCCAGATCAGTGATAAAATTCTGGGGAAAATGCAGAATTTCAATCATCCTTTTTTGGCAAGGCAGTAAAAAAGAGTTTACAAATAAAGCAGAATGAATAAAATAGATTACATACAAAATAAAAAAAAATCCAAAATGAACAGAAGAAATTTGCTAAAAGACCCAATTTATCCATCCATTTCTTCTCTTCTCAACAATACAGCAGTCGACATTTTCATTTGTTTCAGCATCCCTCGAAAAAAGAATACAAATTCCCTTAACCAAAACAACCCAAAATAAATATGTAAATGACAATTGTGCTGAGAGTAAACAGATTAGTGTAATTAGGAATAACTACCAAGAAGAAGATAGAAATATAAAAAAGAAACACAATGATGACAGAGGACAATAGGTGATGGTTACCTGATTGAGAACCTCAAAGTCCGATGGCTGTTTAGCCATTGAGTAATACCCCTGCATTGATTGAAGCCCAATGCATATGAATATGGAAGACCAATATTCAAAGTTCAAACATGTTAAATGTACTTCCTCGTTGTCATACAGGATTTTGACCCAAAATACCACTACAATGTCCTCGTTTAGATTCTTTTTAAATTAACCAGGAAACAAATTGTTAAAAGAACAAAACGATCTTCAACCATAAATGACATTGGTCAGGAGTATAAAAACATTGGTTGGGTAGAGTAGTACAAAAATATGCACCAACAATTAAAATCTATGTATCTAACAAGTGAGAAAATTTTATTCAACACAAAATTCATTCCATACTTATAGTTTTCTAGTAATAAAAACACTCCAGATGATATCAAGAATTAAGGGTCAAATATGGACAGCACAGTAAAACATTTAAGGGATTAAATTCAGTAAGATATTGATGAAAGGAGTAGTCCATATTCAAAGCAAATGAGTTAAATGAGTAAACTGATGAAATATTCCGATATTTTCTTATCCATGGTGAGGCCAATCATATGCCCGAAGTCCAATAGTTTAAGTTCCCCATGGAAAACTATACAATTACTTAATGAACAAATGCATACATTCTGACATTTTATCTCTGACCTAGAAATAGACAGGTTAAGAAGAGAAATACAGCTACAATCCACATTCACTTGAAAATTTTCCTAAGAGAGGTGACTAGGATCTTCCAAACTAATAGATTTTTCGGGCATGGTTCATCCATAGCCATTGATCCCTTTGATAGAGCAATCACCACAAAAAAAAAGATGCTTGATGTATATTTTCCATTATCCATAAAAAGGATGTATATTAAAAATGATTTTGTATAAAAAAATTCAATAGGCCAATACGGATAATATCTCGCCTCATAACGGATTTGGCCCTTGGCCATTATAAACTGTTATCGGACTAAAAACATTGGGAATTCTAGAATCAAGAAGCTGTAGAGTTGAAACAAACATGTTCAGACCGGATATTCATTGAAAGGTGCGGTAATTAAAAAAAATGTATATATATATATATATATATTTATAAAGATGGGGTAACCCATACCATTGTGATAAGAACTATGTGATCAGGGCGATGAGGCACTGTCAAGAATGTAACTGAGTTAATAGGTTCGTCATCATGTGGCCTCAATGTTAAAAGTGGCAATGCCTTCCTGTCTTCCCAAATCTTTACCTGTTGCAAACCAATAAATCAAGATGATACTTGAAGGTTCCAAATCATATAGAATATTTCAAAAATGGCAAGATTAAAAAAACGTAACTTCCCAGCAAGATTAATATCAGCAATTCAAAAGATTTGAGTTTCTCGAACAAAAATTCAAGAGATATACTTGGTTTGTTATAACCCAATTAACAAAGGGTAAGCGTAGATCATGACACAACTCCAGCATGTTCCCTCCAGGAGTCAAAAGTTTGACAGCCTTCCTTCTCAATGTAAATGAAAACAATTAGACAATTCCAACAAGCAACAGACGTTGGCTGAATGAAATTGATTTTATGATAACCTCAAAATATGCAGTACAAGAAATAAACTGACTTGATCAATGAGGAGCTTCCAGTTTGATGAGCCTCAAAGAATGACCGGTGTTTACTTACCTGGAATGGACCAGACTGTCGGATTGGTTGGGATAAGAACTCATCATTGAAACAGGACGGGTTTTGGCTGGGACTGATAGGTATGCGGCATCAATTCAATAGCTTTTAACATGATTACCATTAAAAAGAGTAGACTAGCAAATGCACACAAAATAAAGCCAACATGACCTAGGGCATTGGACTTGAAGATATTAATGATAAATGGAAAATGGCGCTGAATTCGAAAGAAGTGGTAGAAGCTCTTGAACTATGCTCCAAGTATCCAGCTCTATAGATGCAATTATTAGGCTGCGCAAAAGGTTGAATCTTAGTATCACCACTGAATATTAACAACTTGCTAGCACTCAGCCATTTAGTACATCCTTTTGTATATTTACCTAGTAAAACCATTTTCTTTCCACATCTTTATGGCTTCTGGTGATGCCCTTATTCCAGGTTAAGTTACCTTTATAGAGCTCAAAATCGTCTAAATCTGACCTTTAATGAGGGAGTTATAAGGGTTTTCGTGAGAATTGGGGATGTCGGAAAAATTCTACACCATTTACTCTCACCCCACTTTTGGAGGCCCAAACTGTCTCAGAATCCGATGATTCCAGTGGGGATTGAAAGATCATTGACTCACCTTGCATTTTATTTACGTCACATGATTTCGAAAGATTAGCGATCAAGATTAGAAAATGATTATCGAAGACTTCTACTGTACTTTTGGGATATCAAACGGTCTTCGAATCAGGCGATTATTTTTTCATTTGAAATTTTGTCAAGTTACCTTTTCAACGAGCTAAGAATCATCCAAATCCAACCTCCAATGAGGGAGTTATGAGGGTTTTCATGGGAATAGGGGATGTCTAAAAAATTCTCGACTATTTACTCCCATCCCACTTTTAGAGGCCCAAATGGTCTTAGAAGGTAACTATTCCAATGGGGATTGAAAGAGCACTGACTCACCTTTCAATGAACCTAAAATCGACCTAATCCGACATGTTACGAGGGAGTCATGGTCATTTTATTCACGTCATGCAATTTTAAAAGATTAACGACCGAGATTAGAAAATGATGATCAAAGACTTCTATTGTGCTTTTAGGATATCAAACGGTCTCCGAATCAGGCGATTCTTTTTTCATTTGAAAGCTTATCAAGTTGCGTTTCCAACGAGCTAAGAATCGTCCAAATCCGACCTTCAATGAGGGAGTTATTAGGGTTTTCGTGGGAATAGGGGATGTCAAAAAAATTCTGGACCATTTACTCTCACCCCACTTTTGGAGGCCCAACGGTCTCGGAATGCAACGATTCTAGTGGGAATTGAAAGATCACTTACTCACCTTTCCAATGATCCTAAAATTGCCCCAATCTGACATATAATGGAGTTATGTGCATTTTATCCGCATCACGCGATTTCGAACGATTAACAATCGAGATTGAAAAATGACGATCGAATACTTCTACCATGCTTTTGGGATATCAAACGTCTCTGAATTAGGCAATTATTTTTTCATTTGAAATCTTGTTAAGTTGCCTTTTCAACGAGCTAAAAATCATCCAAATCCGACCTCTAACGAGGGAGTTATGAGGGTTTTCGTGGGAATTGTGCATGTTTGAAAAATTCTGGACCATTTACTCTCACCCCACTTTTAGAGGCCCAAACGGTCTCAGAATTCAACGATTCCAGTGGAGACTGAAAGATCACTGACTCACCTTTCCAATGATCCTAAAATTGACCCAATCTGTCATATAATGAGGGAATTATGTGCATTTTATTTGCATCACGCAATTTCAAAAGATTAACAATCGAGATTGGAAAATGATGATCGAAGACTTCTACTGTGGTTTTGGGATATCAAACGGTCTTCGAATTAGAGGATTCTTTTTTCATTTGAAAGCTTGTCAAATTACCTTTCTAATGAGCTAAGAATCGTCCAAATACGACCTTCAATGAGGGAGTTATGAGGATTTTCGTGGGAATAGGGGATGTTAGAAAATTTTTAGACCATTTACTCTCACCCCACTTTTGGATGCTTAGAAGGTCTCAGAATGTGACGATTTCAGTGGGGATTGAATGATTATTGATGCACATTTCCAATGAACCTAAAATCTACCCAATTCGACATATAACGAGGGAGTTATGGGCATTTTATTCACATCACGCGATTTTGAAAGATTAATGATCGAGATTGGAAAATGACGATTGAAGACTTCTAACGTACTTATGAGATATCAAATGGTCTCTAACTTAGGTGATTCTTTTTTCACTTGAAAGCTTGTCAAGTTACCTTTCCAATGATTTAAAAATTGTCCAAATCTAACCTCCAATGAGGGAGTTATGAGGGTTTTTGTGGGAACAAGATATGAGAAATTCTGGACCATTTACTCTCACCCCTATTGGAAAGCCCTTTTCGGATATTAAACGGTCTCCGAATTAGACGATTCTTTTTTCATTTGAAAGCTTGTCATGTTACCTTTCCAAAGAGCTAAGAATCATTCAAATCTAACATACAATGAGAGAGTCATGCGCATTTTATTAGTGATCAGCCATTTTATTTTTGCGACAGCTAACTGCGACGGACCAAGCCCGTCGCTAATCGTCTCCATGACTAGCGGAGAATCATACCATTGACAAAATGTACCGTCGTTTATTAGCGACGGATGGGATCCGTCGGTAATATTGTGACAGCTAACTGTGACGGTCTTCGACCGTCGCTAATTCGCTTTTCTGCCCCCCCTACAAAGTCGTTTACACGACATCTCACTACAATGGAGCCCAACGAAGATGATTCCTTCTCTCTTTGAAATAATTACTATCTAGGCAACATTTATTAGAGATGGAGACTTGTGCGCTATGCAATCTCAACTGTTAAAGGTAAAACTCATCTAGCTCCATCCGGATTTGTTGGGCCAAACTTGAATTCTGATTCCTAGTTCTCTCACAAATGACAATTCTCAAAAAATAGCAAAAGTCGTCTGCAACAAATATGGAAACTGTGCTTATATATTTTACTTTCGACTCCTCAATTGCAAGGGACCCGCATTGACATGTTTCTCCTAACCACCTCGGCTCATGCTAAAAAATTAGCCACATCCATGATTCAGATGGGCCTGACCACGAAAATAGTTGGGAGAGACGATCCATGAGGTCATGGTATCAATTCCCTAGTGCGGATGGCTAACACTGAAGCATGTAGTGACGGTGGAGTGTGTACTAACAAGCTAACCAAAAAAAAAAAAAACAGCCGTTGAGAAATATAATGGGAAGGGTACAAAGTGATAACGAGGTATCTTATTGAAAAACTTTTTAAAACAAGTACTGAAATATAAATGTCATATTAGGCATGTAGTTCCACACGTGTGTACAAGTCAGCTAAAGCACGACCACCACATGTACCAGCATGGCTAACATTTGGAATATCTATCACATGGACCTCATCGTGCAGAAAGATAAAGGTTGTCCACTCAGTAGGTGTGGATGATATTTAGTGCTGAATGTTTTACAACCATTCATTTGTTCAATTAATTTTGGTCCACTGACTAATGGAATGACCTATTTCTTGAGATGAAATCTAACCAATGGAACCTGTTTCTTGAGATGGGAGATCTAAGTAAGGCCCAGTGTGTGGGGCCTATTGTGGACCTAATCATGTTGTATGTGTCTATCTAGGCTATCCTCTAATGAGGGCCCGCTGTATGTATGTATTTCACCTACGATGAGGAGGCCACCGTACCGTATTTGTTTTATCCACACAGTCCATCCATCTTCCAGATCATTTGGTGAACTGATCTTAATCCCAAGTGGACCATGGTACAGGAAATGGTGAATTTAACACCATTGAAATTGGGACGGGGCCCACCATGGTGGTTGATTGCCCCGAAACCCATGACCCATACGAGACTTGAGAGAGGTGAAAACATACATATCAGCTTGATCCTAAAGCTACAGTGGACTCGCTGTAAGAAATAATGGTAAATGAATGTCCACTGTTGAAAGCTTCTTAGGGCCCACCGTAAAATTTGTTTGACATCAAACCTGTTCACTATGTCACATGTGACTTGTGTGGAGGGGATAACATAAATATCATCTGAACCAAAGATTAGTGGATCCCACCACTTGAAACATTAGAGATTGAAGACCACCGTTGAAACCTTGTGGGGGCCCGCCATGATGTTTTGGGCCACCCTACCCGCCCATTGGGTCACGTGAGCCTATCATGGGTGAGCCTCATCTGTAACCTCCCTGGGCAATCACCGTGATGCATATGTTCTACTAACCAGCTGTTTTTTTGGCTTCACATGATGTGTATAGAAAATCCTCTCCGTCGTTGGGAACATGATTGAGAAAGTGGATTGCCTACTGCTCAGTAGTCAGTAGTTATTGGACGGTGCTCTATGGGCCCCACAATGATGTATGCGTTTTATCCACTCCATTCATGTAGCGTCTCGGAAAAATCCGTACAAAGACCTAAGTACCACCTCAGACAGAAATCACTCAGGACCAAATCCTTTAGAAATTAGATGAAATTATCTAAGCACTAAACTAGATTATCTGTGAAATTAGCCCTAATTGCTTTTAATACGAACTGCAAGACCTAAAACTTGCAGAACTGTTAACGCTATATTACCCTGAAACCTAGGAACAATCTCTAAACCCGGTTGCTCTCGGGAGCACATTGAAACTTCGTATCGGACCTGGACCGCGCGTTGAAAGTCCGATTACGTCGAAACCATACGGTTATGACCGCTTTGTTGGAGTTGACGACCATCTCGAAAATCAAGTCCTAATGATACCCAGAAACACACAACTTGAGCTCAGAGCGAAGTGTGTGAGAAATGCGAATATTTTTAAGAAATGAACTCAGATTTAAGTGATTTGGGCCGTTCGCTTACGGGCCAAATTTAAGGTTTCAGACCGTCAGAATCTGACCCAATTACACCCTCAGATTAGGGAAAATTTCATACACATGTCAGTATACTTGTGGCCCTGATCAAGTGTCGGTGATTGTTGAACTGAAACTGGTCCGCCGCGGTCGATCTGTAAATCCGATCGGACCAAAAACTTAACTCGACCTAGAGCTAATGCCAGAGAGAAGTCCGACCGCATGTAGAAAAGGGGCCTCCAGAAGTGCTCCGTTGGATCTAAACAACCAATATTTGGCTATAACCTAAGTATACCATAGCCCTGGGGCCATTCCTATCACTTCTGGGCCTATATAAGGACCTTAAACCCTCTCTCTCTCATGCCATACGAATTTGCAAACCCTAGAGAGAAGAAAGAAGAAAGAGAAGGAAAGAGAGAGAAAGAGGGAGAGAGTTGGGGTTTGTTTGTGGGATTTCTTCCCGCCACTCCACGTGCTTAACTATCACTTCTGTATCGCTATTCCAGTGATTCTGACGCCGTTCTTAGGTAAGAAGAACCTAACCCTAATCTGTTTTAGGGTTTCAAATAGTGTAAGTGACGGAATAGCTAACCTATTTCATACTGTAGGTTGCCGTTGTACCGTAGACAAAGACTCGGTATACAAACTGAGTTCGATACTTGTTTACAGGTGAAAGGTACGGATTATAAATGTATAGGTTATGGTTTTCAAGGCTTTCAATGTCGGTTAATGATTTATAACTGACTTGGGTGTCATTTCACATGCTAAATGCAATGTTTCCCTCGCTTTACAGATATATATAAACTATGTTGAGTATAGTGCATTCTATGTGTTTGTTGAAATGTTTGAATAAATTTAGACTTTAGATTCGTGCTTGCCATGATTATCCGTCGTGGATACATGATGGTTGCACGTGTGACAACTCCTTGGTGAAAAGAATTGCCCTAATACATGTTATGGCCAACGTACGTCATGTATGTTGAAACATGTAGTCTAAGTGTTTGTGAAAATGTCTGAATGAGTATGGAACTGGGATTCGTGCTTGCCATGATTATCCATCATGGATACATGATGGTTGCACGTGTGGAAACTCCTTGGTGAAAGGAATTGCCCTAATACATGTTATGCCCAACATACGTCATGTAAGTTGAAATGTGTAGTCTAAGTGTTTGTGAAAATGTCTGAATGAGTATGGAATTGGGATTCGTGCTTGCCATGATTATCCGTTGTGGATACATGATGGTTGCACGTGTGACAACTCCTTGGTGAAAGGAATTGCCCTAATACATGTTATGGCCAACGTACGTCATGTATGTTGAAACGTGTAGTCTAAGTGTTTGTGAAAATGTCTGAATGAGTATGGAACTAGGATTCGTGCTTGCCATGATTATCCATCGTGGATACATGATGGTTGCACGTGTGGCAACTCCTTGGTGAAAGGAATTGCCCTAATACATGTTATGCCCAACATACGTCTTGTAAGTTGAAATGTGTAGTCTAAGTATTTGTGAAAATGTCTGAATGAGTATGGAATTGGGATTCGTGCTTGCCATGATTATCCGTCGTGGATACATGATGGTTGCACGTGTGACAACTCCTTGGTGAAATGAATTGCCATAATACATGTTATGGCCAATGTACGTCATGTATGTTGAAATGTGTAATCTAAGTGTTTGTGAAAATGTTTGAACAAGTATTCAGAAACTTGTACTTTATGAAGGTGTTGAGGTGAGATTCTCAATTTCCTTAGCTATGTGTATAAATCCCTTCATGCAACTTAGATTTAAAACTGTGTGATTTAGTATGAAATGCATATGTGCGAAACATGCTTACTTTGTATTTTGTGAAATGCTCAAATGGTTACGTTCTTCGAATCAATTGTTTAATGTTGAAATGCCTATCACGCATGTTATCTTATTTTGTTTAAATGTGTTTGAGACTATTACATAGTCCAGGCTATCGATAATAGCTCCTGAACGAGTGGTTGGGTTAGCTTCGCCACAACGGATATGTTCAAGGAATCCGAGTTGTACGGAGATTGCCGACAGTGGTTAGGCCACGTGGAGTGTTTACATGCTCTATGTCGATCAATTCAACATACGCTCGTACTCGTCGAGCGTATCAAGTAACCCGATTGGCTTAATGTATGTTCACCATGTATGGACGCTACTGTTTGAATCTAAGGTACTAACTTACCAATGAAAACCCCGTTAACCTTGGTACCTCGTTCCGCTAAGACTCATGAGTCGGACATGGTGGTATGGGATACCGTAGTTGAGCTGTCGGCCTACACCGGGGCGACAAGCCCACCCGTAGTAACCAGTGAGCGACCTCAGCTTGTGAGCCGAATACGATGGTATGGGACGCTGTATTCGAGATGTTGGCCTACGACTAGGTGACGAGCCATTCGTAGTGACCTCGAGTATACTCTGAGACTGCGCTGAGGCGACGAGCCTTTCCGTAGCAACTAGAATAAGCTAGGCCTGTATCGCAGTGACGAACCCTTTGTAGCGACCTGGAACCGCAATATCGTATGAGACTAACTAGGACTGACGACCCTAGAATGGATCATTGTTTGAGAAATGATATAAGGGAGGTACCTTAACTTCCTAATCCTACTGTATGAAATGGTTTAATAAGAACTCGGTAATCACGCTCATGCACCGCATTGCATGTGCCTTTGGCGTTGGTGTTGAGCATAGAGGAAGGGGTGCATGCCGCGACCGTAAGAGGAAGATCACAGAGGGAGTGCAGGAGAGGGCATGCATCATTAATACATATCATTTTTGCATTAACCAGAGTACTTAGGGATGCTTGATCATATTGCTTTATCATTACTGCTTGACTGAATTGATAATATGTTAACCTTTGCTTTATAGCTCCACTGAGTTGATCACTCACTCCCACGTTCTGGGACGGTGTTTTAAACACCAACCAGACTTTGTCTTAGCTGCAGGTGATGGCGATGCTTATTAGGCAGAGCCAGACTATTATGATGATGAGGAATTCTCCTATATGCAATTCTCCGGCGAGTCTATGTACACCTGAAGTTTCGCTGACGGGGCTACAAGGTTTTGGAATAGATGACATTACATATTACCATTTTGTATATTTTGAGAATTTACATGTAATTATTGACCTGGTAACATGATCATACTCAGGAGACCTACAATTACTTATATGCTTTATATATACTTATCACAGTCTTCTGCTTGCGAAATTCAATTGCCTCTGAAGTATGATATGCTGTTTTGGTATAATCCCATTCATGTTTAATGCACTAATACAGACAACATTCAATCATAATTATTTATGTTGCATAAGTGATGTTTTGGAACTTGGGAGTTTGAGCTTATGCTCGACCCCCGATTTTCAGGGCGTTACAATTCATCCATTTTTTCAGATCATTTTATGGCCAAAAACCAAAATGAGGACGATTCAAATCTCATATAGACCACACCATAGGAGAGAATAGTGATTGAACACCCACCATTAAAAACTTCTTGGGGCTACAAAATTTTGGTTGTAGTCAGGTCTCTGTGACCTAATCAACAGGTTGGATGGAAAATAAACATTACAATGGGCCCTAGGAAGTTTTTAATGGTGGACATTCAATCACCACTATTTTTGTGTGGTGTGGTCCACTTGAGATTTGGATCTGTCTGGTTTTTGGGCTCATGCCCAAAAATGATATGGAAACGGCATGGATAAAACGCATATATAATGTTGGGGCCCATAAAGCACTGCCCAATAGCCACCTCGCTACTAGTAGCGTCAGTAGGCAATCTGGGTCCCTTGATTGAACCCCTAACTGTGAAATGTGTAGGCACACTGGACAATTGGGTCCACCATGATGTATGTGGTTATATAGGTAGCCCACTGGATGGTAGGGTCCATCATGATGTTTGGGTTTATTCAGTCTCGATAGTTTTTTTTAAGGGCAGGGGTCATCATGATGTAATGTTTTATCCAAGCCGTCCAGCTAGATGATCTATGGTATATTCACGCCATCCATTTGTTCAGCTAGTATTAGAGTATGGGTCTGAAAATTGTGAACCCGAGGGTCAAGTGGCCAAACCACCTGAGGCTTAGGGCTGGGTGGACGTCCACCTTTGTAGCCTTCCATAGGCCCACCGGGATGAATGTAGTTAAGATAAGCTGGGTTTTTGGTGGCTTTGTGCTGATAAGCAACTCCCCACAACAACTCATCCTTCATGTAAAGACAATGAAAAATCAGAGCTTTTTAAAATACAAAATCTATATAAAAGAGAAGTTACCAATAAAAAAACACAGAAAGAAGAAAAAACAAAACTGATAGCCAGATTAACAAGCTTCACAGCATACCAAATGTGCAATTAATCCATTTTAATGCACATGTGCGATTATTCTATATAAAAGGGAAGAAAAAACAAACCTGATAGCCAGATTAACAAGCTTCACAGCATACCATATGTGCGATTAATCTATTCTAATGCACATATGGTATGTCATTGAGGCTCATTTGCATTAATCTGAAAGTGTAAGAAAGTGCTGCCCATTCAATAATACTACTACATTTGTCTACAATAGTGCTTGTACAAGTGAAATAATAAAGAACAATAAAAAAGGGATGATTCACATTGAGCTAGCCTAGGAAGCAATTTGCAGCAGAAAATGGTCATGAACTCAGATAATAATGGTAATTGGGAACTTAGAATAAAAGCTCTAAGGCAAGCAATTCGATGCTCATATGGAAGATCTCAGTTCTCAAGATCAATGAGATTTGCTAACACCAAAGGCAAATAAGATATTTGCACTAACTGCTAGGGATTAGCAGTCCTGCCAAAATCATTAACAAACGACCATGATGGATTTAAGTGAGAATTTTATTTTCAATAATCTTTTCTTCAAGAAATTTATGAAGAGGCTAACTAGGTGGAACATTGCCTAGAGATTGCAGCTGGAAGAACTTTATACCAATCGACACTTTGAGATTCCCACGATGGCAATTCGTCGATGATCTCAACCATCTGACCAATGGCCTCTAATATGGACTGTCTAGATCATTTGTACAAACATAGGCAACCAACCATTCAATCCATATATTTGATAGCTCATCATGGATTGCTTGTGATTCTAAAAGAATCACTTCTGTTAGGCAATTTTACCGTATGAGAATCGAAAAGGATGACCAAAAAAATTGAATCTAGGTGGATTTTTATAGTGCTCGAAGTGCATTGGAACTTTTCTTGTAGTTCAATATAAAGGAAACGACCAAATTGTTGTTACCTGATCTTTAAATGGCACCAAGGAAAGAAAACAGATAGAACAGTGAAATTTCAGGTGTAGTAAATTAAGAGAACTTACCTGATTAGCAGCATCTTTGGCGTATCTAAATAAAAACCAGCAGGCCTGGAAATTGGTCTGTTCAAGAGTGCTGGAAATTAAAAAATGGACTTTAAGAGAAAATAAGGGCTCGAGGATAAAGTCCTTCAAACGAAAAGTAGATGCCTAATAATCAAAACCATCCAGGTTGCTTCCATTTGAGACATGCCACTCATGGAAACAAAGCTTGGATGCAGTACAAAAAAAGTTTCAATTGGCTAAATATCTGATTCAAAAGTCAGGGCCAATCACTCATTCCAGACAAACATTTTGCTTCTTATTAAATGTGAAATCCAACCGTTAGGATTCACCCATTCTGGGATATTTCTTGGGTGTCTGAATTCCAAGTGGGGCCATCAGCTAAATGTTATGGATTGCTGAACCATGGGCCATGAAGCAAGAAATAGTCATGTACTGCTGTGCAGGATATAATTCCTCTATTCTGCATGAGCAAGGATCGAATGCACAAGGGGATATAACAGAGCAGAGGCTTACCTAGTTGATCTTTTCATCCGAAGGACCATGAATCCAATGTGCCCTCCAAACAATCGAAGGCGATAGAAGACGTTCCGTCTTCCATCCCGATGATTTTCAGGGTACAAGGCCCAAAAAATTGGTCTTCATCCCATACATGTGTAACACATGTCCAAAGATCAAATGCTTAATAAATAATTTAGATATAACTAACAGCATGGATCCTTTCTCTTTCTTAATCATTGCTAAACAGGAAAATAAAGATGGCAATGCAAATGGGAATTCAACTCACATCGGAGTCAATTGGATCATGGGAATTTCTGGAAGCTGCACCCCTATCAGAATAAGCATTTTCCAAGCCAATACAAATGGTGACCAAGCCTGCAAACAAAAAGCAGAACACAAGTAGTAATCTTGACTGCTGCATCCACAAAAGCAAATACGTAGGAAAATAAAATTCACAAATTACAAGTTTGAAAAAAAAAAAAAAAACTAATGCTAATCAATAAATAGATGAATAATAAAGAGAAAAACAAATACAACAAGCAAACCTTTAGTGATTGTGAATTCCTTCCAAGGAATTCCATAACAGTAACAGTGGCCATAACGGCTACTGCCATTACCATTACGATGTGGGACATAATAGCCGTTATGGCCTTTTTCCTTTTTCTTTCTTTTCTTTTTCTTTTTCTTTTTCTTTTTTTCTTTCCTTTTTTTTTTTTTTTTGGAAAAAAAAAAAAAATCTCTTTCAGCCCCTTTAAGGGCCATTTTTTCTGCAACAGCCATTTTGGCCCTGTAACATGTAATGGTCAACACATTTACCATTAAGTTACATTCGTTACGTAACTGTTTTAGCATACCTTGATTCCTTCAAATGGAAACAGGTTTGGTGACTTTATTGAGCCCGATTTCGAGAGTGGGTGGTCATAATGAAGAGGTTCCTTAATCTTATCGCTACTGTTGAAACTGTGGATCATGAAAAGAACTATGATAAATTGTTTCTTTTATTAGCTATTATGATCAATCATTGAGGGTTAAGGGTAGGACTGAAGAGTGTAAGTGTTGAAATTAACATTTACTAGTAAAAGACACAGAAAACAAATCAATGAAGTCATACCAGATTGACTTAAACGATTATCAACTAGACTGGAAGCTTTTTTTAACATACGTGTCCTCATGGAGTCCATCTCAAAAACTTGCTTTGCAAGCTGCAAAGAAGAGGTAGAGTAAGCACATGTCTAGGTGATAATTGGCAATGCCATTCTTTGCATGGATTTCAAGGTTGAACCAGTTGAAAAAATATGGCTTTTTGCTCAAACATGCAAGTGTTTGCAGCAATTACGAATACAGTGTAAAAGAAACCACAGTTTTTTCTGCTTTCTACTCACACAAGATATCAAGTCAACAGAGTAAACCAGATTAGTAAAAATAGGGGATTTGTACAAATCTTACAGCTAACCAGAAGCACTCCTATAAAATCCCCCCAAAAAAAAGAGAAATGAGAGATACAAATAAAAATAATAATTGGAAAATGGGCCTTTGTAGGCATATCGGTCACCGATTTTTTTATCAGACCATCTCACTCCTGTTTCAGGTAACTGCATTGACCAATAAGGACATAATGTGCTCACATTGGCTGGACAATATGGATTTTTGGAACCCTACCTATAGTTCCTCTTTAGAAATGCTAACTAGATTCCTCCAAATATTACACAGAACAAGCACAACCATTTTTTAAAAATTGGTCGTCTCAGGCATCCACCTAATAACTCTATCTATGGGGGAAAAAAACCTTAATTTAACTTTTAATTATGTCTTTTAGCAGCAAGGTATTCAAAATTGGCTATGCAACGGTCATAACTGTCATGCGTTATGGGACTGAAACAGCTGTTATAGCCGTTACAGAAAAATGAGCTGTAACAGTCCTGTAACAGCCCCGTAAAGGACTGTAATGGCCTCATGATGGCCCCGTAATAGTCCACAAATATTTTTCCTAAAAAAAAGGGTTGTAACAGCTGTTACGGCCCGTACCATAACAGTAACGACAGTGGCCATTATAGCCACCATTACCATTATGGAACACTTTGTTTAGCAGTGTATATATTTACTTGTATAGTTCTAATGTATCTTTGGTTATGAAAAAGTTTTTCACTTCAAATGCATTTCATAACCAAAATTTCATTTAACCATACATTTTCACAATATCGCCAATATGGGCATGACAAAGTGTCAAAGTTCCAAGTTTGGGACTGTCATGCCAACCTTGGAGACATTTGTATGTTCCTCGACATGACACTCCAAGATACAGTATGGACAAAATGTCATGGTGATGCCACAAAAATGTGCCTCGTATATGTCTGACACTTTAAGAAAATTTAATTGGATTTAGTAAGCAAGTAGAAAGAGGGAAAAAGAAAAAGAAAAAACAGAGTGCTTCATGATAGCTTGTGCAAATGTCACATAATAAATCTACGGGTCAATACACGTGCCAACATCACGCATGGGCGAGATCCCTGATGTCTATCAAGTGGGTCTAACCATGTAGATGCCCTGGTCCGAAAATCAGGTTGGTCTACTGCTAAAGAGGCATGTCATAGTCCGTGAAACAAATGGACAGCTGAATAATCTTGGCCCAGTTTTTCTGTCACCCATCTGTGTAAAACATCGTGGTCATCATTATAAGATGAGCAGCCAAATACAACACTGGGGGCCATGGAATCACTTTGGCTTGGATTTCTCACATGTGTTCCAGGTGGGAACATGTGGGTGGCATGTAGATGAATTGCTGTAACACAAATGGATTAGCAAACCTCATTGCACAGAAATCTCAGGTTTCAGTGAATAAGTGGGCCTATGGTTCAGTAATCCAGCCCATTGGCAAATTTGACACCACGATGAGGGAAGCATGCCCAAAAAACTCGTTGGTCAGATGATCCTAGCAACCAATTTTGGGGCTTTTTTTCAGTTGGATGTGGGCCTTTGCAATGTGTTTCTCCATCACCACCTACTGACAGGCCACAGGTTGAAAGGTTAGGAATTTATGTTGTCCTGTTGAGGAGATTTTTAAGGTATGATCCATTCACGATGGGACCCACAAACAGATTATCTGGATCACTGAACCATACTGTGTATATCCTCTGCTCAAGGTTCATATATTGCCTCTTCCCATATTTGATTACCTGGCTACAACTAGAGGTAGCCATCAGCAAAATCTTCTTCGATTTATGAAGAAAATGATGTAGATAAAATTACTGACGATGAATTTACCTGGGCATTCTGTCTGTTGGGCCCTGCTGCATGCCCTGATGGTGCCAAAGGCAAATTGAGTTCAGCATCCAAATCTGGTTCCATGTCAGGTTGAAGATACGCCGGCACGCCCTCATATTCTGTCTTCGTTCCCATGTCCACTTCCAAAGCATCGAGCTCTTTGTGATGTTAAAAGAAGAGAACCAGAAACAAAAGAAAGAAAAATTAACATTGCAGAATTCATAGGATTTGGTGACAAACACCAGGAATGAAAAAGAAAATTCCACACAATACAAGGCAACTGAAGAGAGTAATATCCTAAATGACTGTATCTCATATTACCACCCAAAAGTTCATCCTTGTCAATGTCATCGGGTACACTATAGCTTCTTCTAAGAGATTCTTGGATTTCGTTAGCTCTTTCTTTCCAATACAACAATAGAAGCAAACCAAAAATCACAAACCAGAAAGAATACCTAATTGATTAAAAAATTTCAAAGAAGAAATCACGAAAAAAAAAAAAAAAAAAAACAATAAAATACATGATTGAAAGAATATCACAAGTGAATTAGAGCCTATAAAACCCAGATATGGAATTACAAGGCATTACATGATGCTTGATCAAAAGAACCGGCATTTGTTTCTGGACCCAACAATGGTACAACTCCAACCATGGCTCCATAATCAAAGTTGTTCATCTGGTGGTCTCCATCGTGGATTGAATTCTCCTACGCCATGTAAATTGGTAGCGCACGAGATCAATAGTACAGTTTACTTGGCTTCCAAATCATCTCAATCAAGAAGTGGATTGAATTCTCCCATGCCGTGTAAATTGGTATGGTGCACTTCAAAATACGATGAAGAAATGACTGACTTTATCTCTCAGCTGAAGTTTCATTTCTGCTCTTTCTGCGGCATTCACTGCTTCCCGCTCAGCTGCATAAACAACACAAAACATGAGTGGCTTATAACATCATATGCAGTACAGGACATTCTAGGAAGATTGCAGAAGCCAGAAATTGAGAACTTAGAAGAGGTCTATTCAGTCCCAGTGAACTTCAGAAATGGAAGGGTCGAAGGAAATACCACATGAAATATTTCAAACGTAAACAAGACTGTTTAGCAATTTACAGCCTTCCTGACATGACTATGAAAGAAAGCCAACAAAAAGGTTTACACCCTTCAAAACATAACAGGCTAAAATTTTCAGGATGGACTCAGAAATGCAAGCATCAACTGGAAGGTCAAGAATTAAGAGACAATCTTTATATGATCTTCGGACATGAAATCTAGGATAGATGATCATATCTCAAGTCAGGCTTCCTTTCGACTTTTGTCTTGCTCAACCTATTCACTATCTCATTCAGGTGCCACTCTACTCTCATGGTGCGGACCTATACACAAGCATCACAACCAGTTAGAATTAGAAGGCAATGAATTTTTGCTCAGTATGCAGAAAGAAGCAAGCTGCGTGATGCAAAATCATTCATACTAATGGAATCTCAAAGGATTGATACGATAACTACTGATATGATCTAATTCACAAGTTTTTACATAATAGCTTATGTTAGATTACAGGTAGAGTCAGTAGGACCTGTTGAGAAAATTTTCAAGAAAATGAAGAGTAGTGATTAGACAATTCTGACTGTGAAAACAATTCCCTGCAGGAAATTTTTTCTTTCATGTATGTTTACAAAACATTTTTCTTTTGTCGGCATAAGGATTTCTCAATAACATCTTAGAAGAAGCAAAAGACTTACAAAATCACTGGAAGAAGCGAAAGACTTATCTGAAATCACTGACTGCTGTTCTCGACCACAGTGGTCTGCTAATGAATGAGTGAAGAAAAGGGAGAGCGGAGTTTGTCTTTCCTCCCAGATCTTCGAAAGAAACTCCGAAATCATTCAAACCCTAGAATCGTTTTCTAGGGTTTATCTTCTTTGCAAATGGAATCCTTGAAGGCTCGATAATCTATCACTCTTTCTCTTGAAACCAAACCCTGCATCTGCAAATCCCTGCAGTGGCAGCACCGGTCTGAAATCATGGGTTCCGATGCAGATATGGAGGATTATGGTTTCGAGTACTCTGAGGAGGAACCTGAGGAGCAGGATGTCGATATCGAGAATCAGTACTACAACTCCAAAGGTTTAGTGGAAACTGATCCAGAGGGAGCACTTGCTGGTTTTGCTGAAGTAGTTCGCATGGAACCTGAGAAGGCAGAGTGGGGATTCAAAGAGTTAAAGCAGACTGTTAAACTCTATTATCAGCTGGGGAAGTACAAGGAGATGATGGACTCTTACAGGGTGATGCTGACATACATCAAATCAGCTGTAACAAGGAATTACAGTGAAAAGTGTATAAATGACATAATGGATTTTGTTTCTGGGTCAGTAAGCCAAAACTTTGGTCTTCTACAAGAGTTCTATCAGACCAAGCTGAAGGCCCTTGAGGAAGCAAAGAATGAAAGACTGGTTTAAGACAAATCTCAATAACTGTAAGATTTGGTTCGACATGGGGGAATATGGGCGGATGAATAAGATATTGAAGGAACTCCACAAATCTTGTCGAAGAGAAGATGGTACAGACGATCAGAAGAAAGGCACCCAACTTTTGGAGGTCTATGCCATTGAGATCCAAATGTACACTGAAACAAAGAATAACAAGAAACTCAAGTAACTGTACCAAAGAGCACTCTCGATAAAATCAGCAATACCCCATCCATGTATCATGGGTATAATTCATGAATGTGGTGGGAAAATGCACATGGCAGAGCGTCAATGGGCAGAGGCAGCCAGTGATTTCTTTGAAGCTTTTAAGAACTACGATGAAGCTGGGAATCAACTGCGTATTCAGTGCCTGAAATATTTGGTTCTGGGCAACATGCTAATGGAATCTGAAGTGGACCCTTTTGATGGGCAAGAGGCGAAACCGTACAAAAATGACCCCGAAATCTTAGTAATGACAAATCTGATAGCAGCAGATCAAAGAAATGAGATATTGGAGTTTGAGAAAATCTTGAAGAGCAAGAGAAGAACAATCATGGATGGAGCAAGAGAAGAACAATCATGGATGATCCTTTCATCCGAAATTATATTGAGGATCTGTTGAAGAATATCAGAACCCAAGTATTACTTAAGCTCATCAAACCATACACAAGGATCCGGATCCCCTTCATATCAAAGGAACTCAACGTGCCGGAGAAAGATGTTGAGTCACTTCTGGTCTCCCTAATTTTGGACAACCGCATCCAAGGTCATATTGATCAGGTGAATCGGCTGTTGGAGCGCAGCGACAGGTCGAAGGGGATGAAAAAATACGCAGCGATAGACAAATGGAATACTCAGCTTAGGTCCCTCTACCAGACCATCACCAACAGAGTAGGTGGACGATTCAAGCAGGTAGCAGCTTTCGTCTGTTTTGAGAAAGCCATTTTTGCTATAGCAGTTGTGGTTGAATTGGGGTCGGAAGCTTTCATTGATTCCCGGTTCCCATTTATTATAATGATTATTGCAGAGTTAAGTGAAGTTGTGAATAACAAGAAGGGATTTTCATTATAAGAGAATTTGTGCAGGCTTTATGTGCATTTTGAGTACTGTTTTAGCTGCGGTCTCTGTCATTTTGAGTGGTCTTATTGCTGTTTTTGACGGTTTCTTTTGAAAAAAAAAAAAAAAAAATGAGCGAACAAATTGGCAAAAGATGGGGCCTTGTGTCAAATTGGCTTTTTTTTTTGCCTAAATAATATTCACTCATTCATAAAGAAAAATCTAGAGAACTGTTTATCATGAATCAATTCTCATTCTGCACGTCCTAGGGGAAATGGAAGGGAGCCCTTAAGGAAACCTTTTGGAAATATCTTATTTTGTACCGTCCATTATTTAGTTGTCTTCAACATCTTAACCAGCGATATTAAAAGGAATCAAAATAAGTTAACATAGTTCACATCTTTTCTAAATGATCAAATAGATATCTACTCCAAACTCTTTTTTTTTTTTGTACTGAACACGAGGCAATTACGATGTAAGAACCAAATAGAGAAAGTAAACAGAGACTCTCTTCCATTGCATGTGGTCCACATACTAACCTTTAACTTCTCACCACTTGTCAATCATAGAGGCTTCAATTCCATATCAGAACTCGCTTCAACTATTCCAGAAGGTAAATGATCCACCTTAACAGAAGTTTCATGAGATTCCTGAAGCAGAGCAAATGGGGCAAAAACTACACCACTCATTAAATAAGAATAAACACATCCATAAACAAAATTCATTTCTCGTACATGAGAGATTCAGGGTTCAGCATTCATTTATGGCATATGGAGAAGCTAGTAGTAGATTTTCATAGCAAGAATTTAAAGCATTCAAAATATATACCTTCTACACCTAAATCAGCTTGCTGGTGTATCGCAGTCCTGGAGCTAGTTTCACCATGGCCATTGCAACGGGAAAATAGTTAAAATAAGTTTTTCCCAAAGAATGATACTAATCACAAGAAGAAAATTAAAAAGTTGAATTTTATTACGAAGCCTCACATCCATTACTTTGTCCATTCAAGATGGGACATGAGTGGTAGAATGGATGGATCATCTAGTCCATTCAAGACAATCTTATTTGTCTGACTCGCAGTACATAAAGAAAAAAAGTCAACAGGCTCGTTTTCAAGTAGGATAATCAACCACTAGAATTGTTTGTCTTACATGGTTTTGTGCAGTCGTCCATCTCAGGTGAGTCAAAACAAGATGGATGGCCCAGATTAATTTGCCATATTAATAGATATTATTAATTTGTATCGGTAGAATATGAAAGTTTTTTGTTAAAAGATCAATAATTGCCAATACCTGAGACTGAATTGGTGTTTGAGAATTTAAGTTTTGCATTTCTACTTGGATTTCGGGGGTCCTGTACTACTGTCAGCAGCATTGGGATCTAGACTTTGTCGTAAAATGAAAAACAATATGAAAAGAAAGAAAAAAAAGAAAAAGAAAGAAAGAAAGAGACAGATGTTATGAAGTGGCATCTTTTATTAGTAAAAATGCAAATAAGAAAGGAAGACATTCTTGTACCTGTGTCATTACATCATCCATTACCAACATTTGTATCTTACTCAACAATGTACATGTACAAAAACAGGAGACAATATCTGGTTAAAGGCATGACTTGTTACTGAAAAAAAAAAAAAAAAAAAAAAAAAGAGAAAATGAAAAAGATAAATCAATATTGTTGAGAGCAAGTGTATAGAAATTAACCAGGGTTCAGTAACCTCAATCTCTGAATCCACCTTCCTCCAATCTAGCCCTTCCTCAGCCAAAACCTCCTCCCTCGGACGGCCTGCACTGAATGGGCTCGACCAAGTCCTCCCAGGCTCATTCATAGATCCTCCACCTTCAACCCTTGGTGGATCCAAAACAAGCCGTGGCCTCTCACACTCCACATCTCGAGGTGGGCCACCCCTGCCCCATCGATCAGAATCCATAACAAATCAAGCCAGAGAAAGCAACAACTTTAAGGACTATCCAAACAAGTAATTTTAAACCAGGTGGACCAGATCATTTAAACTCAAACTCAACATGAAATGCTCAACAGCTGGAACAGATAATAGAAAACCGTTAAACCAAATTCAGTACAGACCCTCCATAATGGCCTGATGAGGATGAACATAATTTCCCTATAATCAAAGGAAGACATTGCCCCAAGCTCACGTTCCAACTGCTGCATGGCAGCAAGGTTCTGCCTGATCCTTGCATCAAGTCTACAAATCTGCAGGACAACACCCTACTAGTGAGACTTCAATAGAATGACATTTCTTCTTTAAAGATTCAATTATAAAAAGCAATCCTCCAGAGAGAACTTGTTGCCATGTGTTTGGATTCCTAATAGTATGCTCTTGTCAGCTTGATTTTCTTTGTATGCTGGAATGAATCAATCTTTACCTTTCTCTTCTTGGTATCCAACTTCAATCTACATGCATTAGCCCAGTTTGTCCCACTAAGAACTTTTCAATCCCCTTCAATATGTTCCAAGGCAGATCCAAAAGATGACAATTTGTCCTATACTCCCATTCTCATATCCAAATGTCTACAATCTTCAGGCCCTCTTTCGAGCCATTACAACACCGTCATCGACCCATACAAGAAAATGCCCAACAATATAATACACAATTAGATAATGAGTCCCACAATAAAATAAAACTCCTGATGGTCATAAGTGAAGTACAATTTATAGCTAATACATCCAGCAGTTGCAATGCCATCTGAATGAGATCAATGCAACAATAAAATTCACTAATAGGAAAACGATCGCTAGAGAGAGAGAGAGAGAGAGAGAGAGAGAGAGAGAGAGAGAGAGAGAGAGAGAGAGAGAGAGAGAGAGAGAGAGAGAGAGAGAGAGAGAGAGAGAGAGAGAGAGAGAGAGAGAGAGAGAGAGAGAGAGAGAGAGAGAGAGAGAGATTATTGCTGACAATAAATTTAGCCAGACATGTTAGCAAAATGATTGCTTTTGAGGTTTCCCATTGATGTGCTCATTGGAGATGCATATAACATTGATAACCACGGTGTAAAATTGGCCATTATGCCTTAACTATGGTAGGGAATGATATGCAATGGTTATGGACATGAGCCACCACATCATCTTTTCAGCAAGAGTAACGATAAATTAGGGAAAGAAACCACCTGTAATTTCATAGAAACCACCTATTAAGGGAAGGACATGAGCCAAGCCCCACGCATGAGATCTATATATGATGAGGGACCTCTTCCAACAAAAAAATAGACATATTCCATTCACAATCCAACCAAAACAAATTAACAAGAAGTCATGTAACATTCCAAAAATTGAAAACTAATGGGTAGATCAAGAAAATCAAACCTCGGTAAAGAGAAGACTGGGCCATAGCAAGGAGACTGGAGTACCCTTAAGGATATGCAGAGCAAAAAATCTGATAAAAGACTGTCCATAGCTTGTATAAAAAACATTCATCAATTGACATCATTTCCAATATATTGCACTTTAAATGACACTGAATATTTGAGCCTATCATCCCTTATGAAGTGAATGATGATTAGCCAGTTCAACAACATCCCACCAGCTCTATACAAAAACACCCAAACCCACTAAATGCATCCAGACACCATCAATAAAATCCTGCATGCTATATTGCTCTGAATTGTCAAGCTGCAACACTCCAACTTTAAATAGAGCTAATGAAGAGGAAACACAGGAGATGATGCAACAGGGATTACCTGGAGGAAGGGGCCTAGCCCAAATGCTACATAGATTGGGGAAAAAACTTATTTGCTGGCATTGCTGTTGTGGGTTTGATTTGGGAAAATTGATCAACAACCCATCTTCTGTCACCATGCCATTCGGGGCTGGCAGCAGTAACTGCTGCTACTGGGTTTGCCATTCCAATCGAAGCTAGGTTCGATTGCAGCCATGGTCGTCGGACCTTGTAGCCATTGACAGTGGCACTCCAATGGGCCATCTTCCTCTTCTTAGCGCCTCCAATAGCCATTAATAGCAGAATTCACCTCCATCTGCGACATCGGATTTCGGTGCAAGCAGCCATGGATGGCCCTAAGACTCACACTGAAACTCAGATCTGCCATGGCTTACAGTGGCAATCTGCCTCTTCCCCTGCTTGTCGACCACCATTAATGGCGATCCCATCCTCGCAATCAGATTTAAAAAAAAAAAAAAAAAAAACCTTGCGCTGGGATTAGCGACATCCATGGCCGATGACCGGAAAACCCAATGGGCAGCAGTGACGGCTACTTTGTTCGGTCAGGATAGGTTTCTATCGATGGTGGGGAAGATGCAGCAGGGTCGCGGCGGCTAGGGTTATCCAACCATGTGATGAAGCAGAAGTGGCTGCCTAGCCTTTTATGAGGGAGCGGAAGAGAGGGAGAGAGAGAGAGGTAAGAGAGATCGAGAGGGAGTGGGAGAGAGATCGAGAGGGAGCGGGAGAGAGATAGGGAGAGAGATCGAGAGAGATAGGGAGAGAGATCGAGAGGGAGCGGGAGAGAGATCGAGAGGGAGGGAGTGAGGGAGCAGGAGAGAGAGATTGGGTGCGCCTACAGTTGGAATTAGGGCTTCTTCCTTTTTTTTTTTCTTTCTTTTTTTTTTTTTTTTTTCCTAGAACGGCTGCAAATTTGGAACGGTATTAAGCCATTCCGGAACCAAAATCATTGCCGTACCTAAATGGCATATTTGGTGTAGTGCTAGTGCAATTTTTTTTTTTTGGTTACACGAGGCAGAAATAATCTAAATATTCTTTTCTTCATCTTATTACCTCTTGATGTTAAGTCCCATGGCGCGACAGTTATGGCCCTCCCACGGCAACGGACCCCCTTCTCATAGCGGCCAAGGTCTCTCCTGTGGTGGCCATGTATTCCCCGCAATAGCTATTTCTTCTCGTGCGGTGGACGTAGCGGCCAACGAACCCCCTTCTCGTAGCGGACAATGTCTCATGGATTAAGATGATATGAGTATCCTACTGTTCGCGAAATGATTACCAGTTGCTAAAAACCTCCACCACTTCTAGTAGGTCAGTGGCCTACTTGAGTGCTAGGGTTGGGCTCACTGGCTCACTTGTGGACTGAGCACAGTGGCTTGCTTGTGGGTTGATGCTGATCGAGGTCAAAGTTGTAGCTGGTCTTCCAGAAGTCTCTGTCCCAAAGGCAGACCTCAGAGATGCATCGCTTGATCAGAGGCTCAATGCTTTTCCCCGCCCAGAACTTGGATAAAATGGGCCAACACCATAAGCAGAACCCCGAGCCACTTGACCAACCAGAGGTGGTGCGGTCTGAGCAATTAGTTTGGCATGGTTCAAGCAACCTCCTTTTAAAACGCAGTCCCCTGTAGACAGAGATTTTTTGCCTTTTAATCAAGGGTATTCTACATAATGTAATTAAGAGCTTGTGCCAGACTACAACTTAGAATGTAAAGAATTCAAAATCTCTGGAATAAGATCTCTTCTTTTGTGTTCTACTCTTATGTGCTTGTTTATGATTGTTTGTGAATTCTTATGAAATCCCCCGAACAAATAAAATGCCTGCGCGAATGAATAAACAAAACAAACCACGTAAAATATTGCTCTAGCAACGAGATAAAGTCGACCCAGATGGTTTGGCCAAGTGCAAAGGAGATAGAGAACTACCCACTTTGAAAGTGTTAGGTTCAAGTTGAAGGTTCTAAAAGGGAAAATAAAAGGCCTAAAAGGACATGGGTGGAGGTAGTAACAAAAGATTTAAGCACATATATGGTTTAACCAATGATATAATTTATGAAACAATAAAATGACAGAACAAAACTTTAAAGTTTAGAATAGTTGGGATAATGCTTATGATGATAACAGTATACATACATACATCCCCATCCACATTATCTAAGCATTGTCCCAAGTGATTCATGGCAGCTACACGGATCCTATTATTCCACTCCACTTCATCATGGACCATATTCTCATTTAAATTATGGGCCCTTAGGTCATTTTCTACTACCTCTGCCACTGTGCTTTTGGGCCTTCCATTGCCCCTTTAAATTCTCCAACTTGTAGTCACTCCTAAATTATTGGTCATCAAGTCATTTCTTAATACCTTCGTCTGTGTACTCGCCCTTGATCTCGCTCGAATAAACACCAACAACTTAAACCAACGTACAACTTGTCGGTGTTGACGCATCTATATCCACTCAGATGATACTAATTATACAGTTTAAGAGTGAGTTAGTACAAGTTAAAGGTTTTAAACGAGCAAGCGATAGTCTTAAAAGGACATGGATGGAGAGAAGGATATTGCTTGTAAGATATAAAGCATGATGAATAAAGTAGAGATGTGTGCCTCTGGAATTTTGTGAAATTGCCTTAAGTACCTTTCTAAGCCACTCATTAGATATACCCGAATAGGATGAAGTAATATAGAAAGATGTTGCTTATAGATTTAGAGCATGGCGAATAAAGTAGAGATGTGTCCCTCTGAAATTTTGAAAGAGAAATTCTATATGATGGTTAGAAGACTAGTCATGACATATGGGGCAAAATGTTGAACACCTAAGGAATAACAAAATCATATAATGAACAAGGTTGTTAAATCAAGAAAATCACATAAGCCATAACCCTACGTTCTGCTTATGCCATCGCTGGATCGCTTACTCAATCACTCAAGCTGATAGTATTTTTTTTTAATTAAAAAATAGTTAAAGGAAAAAATTACTATGTATAAGAACAATCATTATACATGTGTTAAAATTTTGGGCAGTCACTAAACGATATATTCATCCGGTGCATCGCAAAAATGAGGAACCGGAGATGAATGTGTGGGAAGACAAGGAATGCCAAAATTATGAATGAATGCTTTAAATGAAAGTTAAGAATAACACCAAAGGTAATAATATTGAGATGATTTGACCACATGCAATGAAGATAAGGAACTAAACAGTTTTGAAGGATTTGATTGGTAGGTTGAAGACTAAAAAGGGTGGATATACTAACAGAAGATTTATGCAAGAACAATTTAGTTGAGAATACAACCTGAATAGATTGGAGTGATATAACAGAATTGTAAAGCTTAAATTAGATGGGATAGTGCTTAGATAACGATGATGATATACATACATACGTCATCTTCATCCTCATTATCATCATCAAAGCATTTAGTTCTAACTGATTGGGTCATCTACATGAATCCTATTATGCCACGCCACTCCACCAAGGATCATATCTTCAATTAAACTACTAGCGTTCAAGTCATTTGTTTCTACCTCCACGCTAACATGGAAATGGTTTTTTTTTTTTTTAAAAAAAAAACCCAAAGAACTAAAAATTAATCCAAATGGAAAATCAAATGTACCACACCACGGAGAACAATTGAGAAGGGGAGCACAACCAAAACCATCTTAGATGTTTTGTCGAGTCTACCAAGTTGAATGTAAGCAAATTAAGTGATTGAGAAAGATATTACGTATAAATTTAGAGCTAGGTAAATATATTAGGGTTGTATACCTCTACATTTTTGTGACATTGGTGGAGGTGGTAACAAAAGATTTAATATTTGATAGTGTTAGTTAGTTTAAATTTATGGTCGTAAAAGGGCAAATAAAAGGCCTAATTGGACATGGATGGAAGTTGTAACAAAAGATTTAAGCACGTAGATACAGTTTAGGAGTGAGGTAATACAAGTTAAAGGTTTCAAACGAACAAGCGATAGTCTTGAAATGACATGGATGGAGCAAAGGATAGTGCTTGTAAGAATAGAATGGAAATTTGTGCCTATGGAATTTTGTGAAATTGCCTCAAGTACCTTTTTAAGACACTCATCGGATAAACTTGAATCGGATGAAGTGATTGAGAAAGATGTTGCTTGTAAATTTAGAGCATGATGAATAAAGTGTAGATGTGACCCTCTGAAAATTTGTAAAATTGCCTTATACTAATAAAACTGAAGGAAAAATTATATAAGATGGGTAGAAGACTGGTCATGACATATGGGGCAAAATGTTGGACAGTTGGGTAATAACAAATTCATAGGATGAGCAAGACTGTTAAATCAAATAAAACCATATAAGTCATAACCCTAGGTTGATTGCTTATTCCATCGCATGATCGCTTATGCTATCGCTCAAGCTGATAGTTTTTTTTTTTTAAAATTAAAAATTAAAAAATGGTAAATAAAAGAAAAAAATAAAAAAAAATCTAAAACTTTTTTCAAAACTGTCTAATTACTATGTATAGGAACAATCATTATACATGGGTTAAAATATTGGACGGTCACCAAATGACACATTTATACGATGAGAATCGCAAAAATGAGGAACTAAAGATGAATGTGTGGAAGACGAGGAATGACAAAATTAGGAATGCATGCTTTAAATAAAAGTTAGGAGTTACACCAAAGGTAATGAGATTGAGATGATTTGTCCATGTGCAATGAATATAAGGAACTAAACAGGTTTGAAAGAGTTGATTGGTAGGTCGAAAGCTAAAAAAGGTGTATGTACTAAAAAAAGATTCAAGAATAGTTTAGTTGAGAATTCAACTTGGATGGATTGGAGGGACATAAAAGAATTGAAAAGCTTAGATTAGCTGGGATAGTGCTTAGATGACGATGATGATATACATATATATGTCATCCTCATCCTCATTATCATCATCAAAGCATTTTGTCCTAACTAATTGGGTCAACTACATGAATCCTACGATGCCACGCCACTCCACCAAGGATCACATCTTCAGTTAAATTATTGGCATTTAAGTCATTTTTTTTACCACCACGCTCCCATGGTAATTTTTAAAGACCCATTGAACTAAAAATTAATCCAAATGAAAACTCAAATGAACTACACCACAGAGAACAATTTAGCAGGGGAGCACGACCAAAAACCATATTAGAGGTTTTGTCGAGTTCATCAAGTTGAATTTATTTAAATTAAGCGATCGAGAAAGATATTACGTATAAATTTAGAGCTAGGTGAATGTATTAGAGTTGTATACCTCCATAGTTTTGTGAAATTTCTGTCCGAGAAGACAATGAATGACATAACTAAGAACAAATACATTCAACGAAAGTCATGAGTAATACCAATTAGTAATAATATGTGGAAAAGTCGACCAGGATGAATTTCAAGTGTAAAAAAAAAATAAAGGGCAAAAGTGTAAATAAAAGGCCTAAAGGGACATGGGTAGAGGTAGTAACAAAAGATTTAATCAGCCTAAAGGGACATAGGTAGAGGCAGTAACAAAAGATTTAATCTTCGATTGTGGTCGTTGGTTTAAGTTGAAGGTCGTAATAGGGCAAATAAAAGGCCTAATGAGACATGCATGGAAGTTATAACAAAATATTTAAGCACATATATGGCTTAACTGAAGATACAGTATAAGAGCGAATAGTAAAAGTAAAAGGTTTTAAATGAGCAAGCGATAGTCTTGAAAGGACATGGATGGAGCGAAGGATATAGATTTAGAGATGTGTGCCTTTGGAATTTTGTGAAATTGCCTTAAGTACCTATCGAAGCCACTCATCGGATAAACCTGACTACGATGAAGTGATTGAGAAAGATGTTGGTTGCAGATTTAGAGCATTGCGAATAAAGTGTAGATGTGTCCCTATGAAATTTTGTAAAATTGTCTTATACTAATAAAACTGAAAAAGAAATTCTAGATGATGGGTAGAAGACTGGTCATGACATATGAGGCAAAATGTTGGATAGTTGAGGACTAACAAATTCATATGATGAGCAAGGTTTTTAAATCAAACAAAATCATATAAGCCATAACCCTGGGTTGATCGCTTATGCTATCACTCAAGTTGATAGTATGAGAACAGTCATTATACATAGATTAAAATTTTGGACAGTCACCAAACGACATATTCATACGATGAGCATTGCAAAAATGAGGAACCGGAGATAAATGTGTGGGAAGACATGGAATAACAAAATTAGGAATGAATGCCTTAAATGAAAGTTAAGAGTAACACCAAAGGTAATAAGATTGAGATAATTTGGCCATGTGCAATGAATATAAGGAACTAAACTGGTTTGAAGGAGTTGATTGGTAGGTTGAAGGCTAAAAAGGGTGGATGTACTAAGAGAAGATTTAAGAAAAAATAGTTTAGTTGAGAATACAACCTTAATGGATTTGAGGGACATAACAGAATTGTAAAGCTTAGATTAGCTGGGATAGTGCTTAGATGACGATGATGATATACATACATACGCCATCCTCATCCTCATTATCATTATCAAAGCATTTTGTCCCAACTAATCGGGTCAACTACATGAATCCTATTATGCCACGCCACTCCGCCAAGCACCATATCTTCAGTTAAACTATCGGCGTTCAAGTCATTTCTTTCTATCCACACTCACAAGGTAATAGTTTTTTTTTTTTAGACCCCTAGAACTAAAAATTAATCTTAATGAACCACACCACAAAGAACAATTGAGAAGGGGAGAACAGTCTAAAACCATATTAGATGTTTTGTCGAGTCCACCAAGTTGAATGTACCCAAATTATGCGATCGTGAAAGGTATTACATATAAATTTAGAGTAAGGTGAATACAATAGAGTTTTATCCCTCGATAGTTTTGTGATATTTTTGTCCAAGAAGACAAGGAATGACATAACTAAGAACAAATACATTCAACGAATGTCATGAGTAACACCAATGAGTAATAATATGAAGTGAAGTCGACCAGGATGATTTTCTAGTGTAGAAAAAAAAAATAAAAGGCAAAACTACAAATAAAAGGCCTAAAGGGACATTAGTGGAGGTAGTAACAAAAGATTTAATCTTTGATAGTGTTAGTTGGTTTAATTAGAAAGTCGTAAAAGGGAAAATAAAAGGCCTAATGGGACTTGGGTAGAAGTAGTAACAAAAGATTTAAGCACATGTATAGCTTAACTGAAGATACAGTGTAGGAGCGACTTAATATAAGTTAAAAGTTTTAAATGAGCAAGCGATAATCTTGAAAGGACATGGATAGAGCGAAGGATATTACTTGTAAGATTTAGAGCATGTTGAATAAATTCGAGATGTGTGCCTTTGGAATTTTGTATAATTGCTTTCGGTTCCATTTTAAGCCACTCATCGGATAAACCCGACTAGGATGAAGTGATTGAGAAAGATGTTGCCTGTAGATTTAGGGCATGGCGAGTAAAGTGTAAATGTGTTCCTCTGAAATTTTGTAAAATTGCCTTATACTAATAAAACTGAAAGAGAAATTCTATATGATGGGTAGTAGACTGGTCATGACATATGGGGCCAAGGTGTCCCGTATCGGTATCGGTTGGCGTAACGGTGACCTCCAAAACTGATACGGATACGGGGGCGTAACGGCGATACGGGGGCGTAACGGCCCGTAACTTATGCAAAAAAATTTTTTTGCCAAAAAATATGAAAAAATATGGATTAAATCCGAATATTCTAAGCATTCCAAATATGCATTCATTTATAAATTGGAACATGGTTATGGTGGTGTAACGGTCCACTCTTTGGTGAGAAGTTGTATCGATTTGTCGATGAATTTATGAACCGGATAACCTAAATTTGACTACAAAATTCATATTTTTAATTTTCTAACTGTCTACTATCAATGATAGATATATTAGAATGAATGTAATATGAAAATATCTTACATTAGGTGTTTGCAATTATTTTTGAGGAATTTCTCGAACATACCAGTGGTCCTATGCACGTGACTGTGATTCCTGTCTATAACCTGTCATCCTCAAGTCAAGAATATTAAAAAAATAAATTAGTAGTGTCTGATATACTCCCCTGCAACTTGATTAAGGATTACTTGATTGGTTGTCGGGGAGTTATTTTAAATATAAGTTCGACAAGTTAATCAAGTGTGTGCATGATCGCATGGCTTCTTAATAATATCTTGCTTTGTGAGTCAGTCTGCTACAAATACTTACCTTAATACAAATATATACTCACAATCACAAGTCACCACCAAAATGAAAATCTGCTTTTTTGTGGTTGCTCGACCTCCACATCATCGTCATCGTCACCATCAGGCTGAGGCTGTCCAATAGGTGTAGGTCTTTGCATATCCATAATATCCAAGTGCGGAAGGAAATACTAGATCAACGAAACCAGAGAATGACTGATCCTGACTAGGCAACGACTCTGACCCCGAGTAAGGATATCCACCAAGGTGCGTCGAGTAGCCATCTTGGTGCCCATACTCGGTCGTTGAGAATCTTGAGATTGAGAGTGCGTCTGCTGCGATGAGTAACTTGGATTTGGATCTGGATATCTATAATCATATGGATATTGATCGGAGGGCTACTCCAACATGAATGTGATGGAACAGGTTCGATATAACCATCATAATCATAATCCAATTGACTATAAGAATATCCATCATAATAACCAAGACCATGAGCCTGTGATGTTCCGACCTCCGACCCCGTGCACCACTAGATGTACCCTCATCCCATTTGGTCAGATCGTGACTTGGTACACTCGTCGTCAGTCCGACCTCGTGTACCACGTCGTCGATGTTCATCGCCATCGCGATCTGTAGACGGCTGTATAGGGGGGTAAGCAACACCAGAAGTGCCAGCACCAGGGGCAGGGGGGTCGTCATCATCCGACACGGTCACGCTACCACTGCTCGTACTCTTTTGTTGATCTTAGCCGTATCCGTACGTGGCATAAATGTTGCCCCTCTTCTTGGGTCCAACACATCTACACGACTCTCTTGTCGCTTTGCGTATTTCCAGGTCATCAATTTCCAATTCTTCACTATCCTCTTCAATTTGCTTTTCCTTGTTTCCAACCAAGGTAGAAGTGGGTCATCCTCATCATAAATATTGTCCAAGTTTATTGACAAGTAGTCTCCATCATCTAGAATTTACGTAATGCTCCTATGATGTCGTCGCATTCTTAGTTTTATATTGTAGTGCATGAAGACAAGTCTATCTAATGTTCTAGTCACGAATCTATTCCTATTCTTTGAATGAATGAGCGCAAAACAACTCCAATTCCTTTCGTAGCTAGAGGAAGATGTTGTTTGGCTCAAAACTTTATATGAATTTTTGGAGAGCCTTCGTACTCTCTCCGAAATTAATCCACCATTCGGCGGTTGCAACTAGACACTGCATCTTTGTGCAGAAGAACATCTCTAAAGCTACCAAGGCGATTTCCAAATGTATCTAATTCATTCAACGCCTTTATTTGTAAATCTAAGTCAGGCTCTAATCTCTTTATCACATTTTTTAGCCCGACACGAACTTCATCATCCTCAACAAATGATTGGGCATATCTATACCTAGGATTTAGGTAGTAACCTGCTGCATGAAGATCGTGATGGAGTTGTTTTGTCCATCTCCTGTCGATCATCTTCCAATAGGTCTCCCAGCTTCTACAATCACGTTGAATTGCAAGCTTTGCCTTATCCATGGCATCATATAGGAAGCCCATGGTAGGTGCTTCATCGGTTTCAACAAGACGGAGTACCCTCATTAGTGGCTCCATCACCTTTAGGATCGCCTTAACCTTCTTCCAATATTTGTTGTCCCGTATGGTATTCACAACGTCGACCGGTGTGCCTGATGTCTTTTTCCCATGTTTTGTGTTGAGCCATTCTCGGGAGCAAACATCTCACTCAACTCTCCCTATCTTTAGAATAAACTCTCTAATGCTATAAAGTTTGTTGCGAATCTAGTCGCCGCAGGCCTCAACAACTCTCGTCCTTTCGTGAACTTTCTCATTATTGCGACTACTTGATTATGGTTGTAAATAAACGTCGTCACTTCCTTTGCCCTTTCGACCATTTCCTTAACATTCTTCTTCTTCCCAATATCTTCCAATATAAGATCGATACAATGGGCATTACATGGTGACCAAAAAAGATGTTTTCTCTCATCCATCAACATGTCCTGCAAGCTTATATGATGCTTCATTATCTGTCACAATCTGCACTACATTCTCCTCTCCAATCTCATCCACAACTTTATCCATTAGGCCCATAATATATTCAGAATCTTTTGTTGCTTCTGAGGCATCAATTGACTTGTGGTATATAGTTCCTAAGTGGCAGTACACCATGAAGTTGATCATGCTACGTCTGGTTGGGCCAGTCCAACCATCACACATGATCGTGCATCCTCTGGCTTGCCATACAGGTTTAAAGGTAGCCACGTATGCTTTCACATCCACATACTCTGCATCTGTCCATTTCCCCCTAATCTCCTTAGCCGTGGGAGCTTTTATTCCTTCACCTGCTTCTGCTGCTGCATCGATTACCACCTGCCAATATGGAGAATTGGCCGCGTTAGGAGGTATGTTGGCATGTATAAATAACTTTGCTGCTGCTCTACCTAATTTCTCAACGGAAGTTCTACTCCACATTTGTTTTATTTTTTTTTGTTTAGTTGATTCTTTCCTAAATAGGATTGGATCAATAGAGGGTCTCCTAGGCTCATTTACTTCTTCATCCAAACGTATAGGGGCATCACGTGAAGATGTCTGTCGTCGGCTCCCAAACATACGTCGTAACCCACCAAACCTACCCCCCACTCTCAGTCCCACTGCGAAGCGCGTTGCACTTCCAGATTGCACTCCTGTCCCACTCCCACTCCCCTTGCCCCCACGTATCACGTCGACCCATGCATGCCAAACATGCGGCGACGTTCTTCCTCTTCACGAGCTAGACGCACGCTCTCTCTCCTAGCTATAGTTAATTCCCGATCTGAATCTTCGTCAGAATCAATAATATCTTCATCACGAACGCCCATATATTCAGGACCAAACACTTCCTGTCGAGCTGCATCCAAAATATCATCTTTCTTCTTTTGTACAAAGAAGACGTTACCCTTCGACTCATCCAAACTAGCTTGCATTAAAAGCATTATCTCTTTCGGTACTCTGACACATGGCGCAACTTGGCCCTTTCGATGTGCTAAATGTTGTTTGAGACGGGTAATTCCACCAGTCACTAGTCTATCACAATACTTGCACTTCATTTGATGCCTAGTACCACCAACCCTCTCACAATGTTGCCATCCAATATCCTCACTTACTTGTTGTTGGCCAGACCCAGACATTTCTTTAGGTTCAGGATATGAGTATAAGTGTATGACCTATGTTAATAAAGATAATTTTATGTTCTAACTAAACCCTAAGAAGCTCTAAAACCTGTCCAATATAAGCAAATAAAAATATAAAGTCACTAATTTGAAAATATAAAAAAAAATTTATAAAATGACACCACAAATCTGTAAAATGCACATTAACATGTTTCACACTTCTACTATGATTAACACATCATATGACATGATTAAAACAGCAAAAACAACCATTAAAAATTGATCTTTCAATTTTCAAAAAAGGGCCAAAATAAATGCGTAAATAAAAAAAAAAAAAAAAAAAAATATAAAATGGCACCTCAAATCAAAATGCACATTAACATGTTCTACTATGATTAACACATCATATGACATGATTAAAACAGCAAAACAACCCTTAAAAATTGATTTTTTGAATTTAAAAAAAAGGGTCAAAATTCATGCGAAAATAGAAAAAAATATAAAAAAATATAAAATGGCACTCCAAATCTGTAAAATGCACATTAATATGTTCTACTATGATTAACACATCATATGACATGATTAAAACAGCAAAACAACCCTTAAAAATTGATTTTTCGAATTTAAAAAAAATGGTCAAAATTCATGCGTAAATAGAAAAAAAATATAAAAAAATATAAAATGGTACCCCAATTAATGTAAAATGCACATTAACATGTTCTATTATGATTAACACATCATATGGCATGGTTAAAACAGCAAAACAACCCTTAAAAATTGATTTTTCGAATTTTTAAAAAAAATGTCAAAATTCATGCGTAAATAGAAAAAAATAGAAAAAAATATAAAATGGCACTCCAAATTTGTAAAATGCACATTAATATGTTCTACTATGATTAACACATCATATGACATGATTAAAACAGCAAACCAACCCTTAAAAATTGATTTTTCGAATTTTAAAAAAAATTGTCAAAATTCATGCGAAAATAGAAAAAAAATATAAAAAATATAAAATGGCACCCCAAATCTGTAAAATGCACATTAATATGTTCTACTATGATTAATACATCATATGACATGATTAAAACAGCAAAACAACCCTTAAAAATTGATTTTTCGAATTTTTAAAAAAAGTTCAAAATTCATGCGTAAATAGAAAAAAAATATTAAAAAATATTAAATGGCACTCCAAATCTGTAAAATGCACATTAATATGTTCTACTATGATTAACACATCATATGGCATGATTAAAACAGCAAAACAGCCATTAAAAATTGATTTTTTGAATTTGAAAAAAAAGGGTCAAAATTCATGCGTAAATAGAAAAAAATATTAAATGACACCCCAAATCTGTAAAATGCACATTATCATGTTCTACTATGATTAACACATCATATGGCATGATTAAAACAGTAAAACATATTTAAAAAAATAAATACCTATTTTTGACGAATTTTTGAAAATGGCCCACCGAGCTTTGATTCAACCAAATCCGTAATACAACGTGTTTTTGTCCCAAATAACCAGCTAAGGTTGGTCGAAATTACTATTGGAAGGTATGAAAAACAGTTTGGAAGCAAGAATTTTGAAAAAAAACAGCAAAAAGTCATTAAAACGACCCAAAAACTAGCCGTTATCGGACCATTCTGATGATACCGACCGATGGACCGATCGGGGCCGATCGGGTCAGTATCGGCCAATACGGGTGCAAAAAATCATAACGGCCGATACGACCCCGTATCCCGTATCGGCCATGACCGTTTCCGTTACGTATCGGCCGATACGGCCGATACGTAACCGATATGGGACACCTTGTATGGGGCAAAATGTTGGACAGTTGAGGAATAACAAATTCATAGGATGGGCAAGGTTGTTAAATCAAATAAAATTATATAAGCCATAACTGTGGGTTAATCGCTTATGCCATCGCATGATCGCTTCTGCGATCGCACAACCTGATTGTTTTTTTTTTTTTTTTAAAATTAAAAATCGAAAAAATGGTTAATAGGGAGAAAAAAGTAAAAAATAAATCTAAAACTTTTAAAAAACTGTCTAATTACTACGTATAAGAATAGTCCTGATACATGCGTTAAAATTTTGGACATTCACCAAACGACATATTCATTACAGGTAATAAGATTGAGACGATTTGGCCACGTGCAATGAAAATAAGGGACTAAATGGGTTTCAAGGAATTGATTGGTAAGTTAAAGGGTAAAAAAGGTGGATGTACTAACAGAAGATTTAAAAAAAAACAATTTAGTTGAGAATACAACATGAATGGATTGGACGTGCATAACAGAATTATAAAGCTTAGATTAGTTGGGATAACACTTCGATGACGATGATAATATACATACATACGTCATCTTCATCCTCATTATCATCATCAAAGCATTTTGTCCCAACTAATTGGGTTGACTACATGAATCATATGATGCAAGCCACTCCGCCAAGGACCATATCTTCAGTTAAATTATCAGCATTTAGGTCAATTATTTCTACCACCACGCTCACATGATAATGTTTATTTTTAAAGACCCACTGAACTAAAAATTAATCCAAATGAAAACTCAAAATAACTACACCACAGAGAACAATTGAGAGGGGGAGCACAACCAAAAACCATATTAGATGTTTTATCGAGTCCACAAAGTTGAATTTATTCAAATTAAGCGATCGAGAAAGATATTACGTATAAATTTAAAGCTAGGTGAATGTATTAGAGTTGTATACCTCTATAGTTTTGTGAAATTTTTGTCCGAGAAGACAATGAATGACATAAATAAGAACAAATACATTCAACGAAAGTCATGAGTAACACCAATGAGTAATAATATGTGGAAAAGTCGAACAGGATGAATTTTAAGTGTTAAAAAAAAGGCAAAAGTGCAAATAAAAGGCATAAAGAGACATGGGTGGAGGTAGTAACAAAAGATTTAATCTTCAATTGTAGTCGTTGGTTTAAGTCGAAGGTCGTAATAGGGCAAATAAAAGGCCTAATAGGACATGGATGGAAGTTGTAACAAAATATTTAAGCACATATATGGCTTAGCTAAAGATACAGTATTAGAGCGAATAGTAAAAGTTAAAGGTTTTAAATAAGCAGGCGATAGTCTTGAAAGGACATGGATGGAGCGAAGGATATTGCTTATAAGATTTAGAGCATGTGAATAAAGTTGAGATATGTGCCTTTGAAATTTTGTAAAATTGCCTGAAGTACCTATCTAAGCCACTCATTGGATAAACCCGACTAGGATGAAGTGATTGAGAAAGATGTTGGTTGCAGATTTAGAGTACTGCGAATAAAGTGTAGATGTGTCCCTCTGAAATTCTGTAAAATTGTCTTATACTAATAAAAGTGAAAGAGAAATTCTATATGATGGGTAGTAGATTGGTCATGACATATGGGGCAAAATGTTGGACAGTTGAGGAATAACAAATTCATAGAATGGGCAAAGTTGTTAAATCAAAAAAAATCATATAAGCGATAATCGTGAGTTAATCGCTTATGTCATCGCACGATCGCTCAAGCTGATGGTTTTTTTTTCTTAAGAAAAAAAAATTAAAAATCGAAAAAATGGTTAATAGGGAGAAAAAAGTAAAAAATAAATCTAAAACTTTTAAAAAACTATCTAATTATTATGTACAGGATCAATCATGATACATGCGTTAAAATTTTGGACATTCACCAAATGACATATTCATACGATAAGGATTGCTAAAATGAGAAACCAGATATGAATGTGTGGGAAGACAAGGAATGACAAAATTAGGAATGAATGCTCTAAATGAAAGTTAGGATAAACATTAAAGGTAATAAGATTGAGACGATTTGACCACGTGCAATGAAGATAAGGGACTAAATGGGTTTCAAGCAATTGATTAGTAAGTTAAAGGGTAAGAAGGGTGGATGTACTAACAGAAGATTTAAACAAGAACAATTTAGTTGAGAATACAACATGAATGGATTGGACAGGCAGAACAGAATTATAAAGCTTAGATTAGCTGGGATAACGCTTTGATGAAGATGATGATATACATACATACGTCATCTTCATCCTCATTATCATTATCAAAGCATTTTGTCCCAACTAATTGGGTCAACTACATGAATCCTATGATGCCACGTCACACCGCCAAGGACTATATCTTCAGTTAAATTATCGGCGTTCAGGTAATTCCTTTCTACCACCACGCTCACATGGTAATGTTTATTTTTTAAAGACCCACTGAACTAAAAATTAATCCAAATGAAAACTCAAATGAACTACACCACAGAGAACAATTGAGAGGAGGAGCACAACCAAAAATCATATTAGAGGTTTTGTCGAGTCCACCAAGTTGAATTTATTCAAATTAAGCAAGAAAGATATTACGTATAAATTTAGAGCTATGTGAATGTATTAGAGTTGTATACCTCTATAGTTTTGTGAAATTTCTGTCCGAGAAGACAATGAATGACTTAATTAAGAACAAATACATTCAACAAAAGTCATGAGTAACACTAATGAGTAATAATATGTGGAAAATGTTGCGCAGCACGCCAACAACGCAGTGTGCCTAGATCCAGTCTTAGGCCTCACCCACAAACAATAAACAGGAAGAAATATAAACTAGAGATAGATCAAAGCATTGAAAAACAAACCACAAGACAAGATATACGTGGAAAAACCCCAAACTAGGGTAAAAAACCACGGATGCAAACTTCCACTATGAAGAACGAAGATTACAAGGCAATATACTAACCTCTCCCTTGGCAGCATATAGAAAACCCTTTGCCCACACCTTAGAATAACTTTCCCTTGCCTTTTCAATTCATAGTAAAACCCTAGGAACCCCTATTTATAGTTTAGGTAACTCCCCTTTTCGCATCCCAGTTGCGAAAGGACTTGCGACACGAAATCCGCGCAAAATCGTAGAACGAATCTGCGTAAACTTGACTGGTTGTGTAGTCTGCACGACCGGTCAAGCCGGACTCTACGACCGGTCGAGCATGGCTCACGACCGGTCGAGGACGGTCCCAGATATGACTCCACATCTTAACAATCTCTCACTTGGAGACACGTCACCTTAAACGTTCATCTTCTTCATCCGGAGTGCACCACCTCCCTGTCTTCAAGCCTGAAGACCAATCAAAGCTAAACAGAGCTTCAGCTTCTCCCGTGTGACTGCCTTGGTCAGCATATCCGCAGGATTCCCACTTGTATGAATCTTCTCCAGAGTAATCGATTCATCTTCCAGTAACGAGCGTATGAAGTGATATCTGATGGCAATATGCTTGGTCCTTGAATGAAAGGCTGAATTCTTAGCCAAGTGTATTGCACTTTGACTGTCACTGTACAGCTTGCAATCTGCTTGCTTCTTACCCATCTCTTCCATAAAACCTTACATCCACACCATCTCCTTGCACGCTTCTGTAGCAGCAGCATATTCTGCCTCTGTCGTACTGATAGATACTATTTTCTGTAATTGAGAGACCCAACTGACTGCAGCACTACTCAGAGTAAAGACATAACTTGCAGTGCTTCTTCTGCTATCGATATCTCCTGCCAAATCTGAATCCACGTAGCCTTGTAGCTTGATTTCCAATCCACCATAGCACAGCCCTACATCCTTAGTACCTACCAAGTATCTAAGGATCCACTTCACAGCTTCCCAATGTTCCTTCCCGGGGTTGTTCATGAACTTGCTAACAACTCCCACTGCTCGGGCAATATCTGGTCTCGTGCTCACCATAGCATACATGAGACTCCGAATAGCTGACGTGTATGGGACTTTAGCCATGTAGTCCCGTTCTTCCTGCGTCTTTGTACCTTGCTCCTTAGATAGCTTGAAGTGGTTGGCTAATGGAGTGCTAACCAGCTTAGCACCTCCCATATTGAATCGATCAAGTACCTTGGCTATGTACTCTGCCCGTGACAAAACTAGTTTCTTGTTTTTCCTGTCACGCATTATCCTCATGCCTAAGATTTGTTTTGCAGCTCCTAAATCCTTCATGGCAAATTCTCTAGACAGTTGTCTTTTGAGATCTGAGATGTCCTTCATGCTTGAATCGGCCACAAGCATGTCATCAACATACAGAAGAAGGATGATGTATGACGTATCAAACTTCTTCAAATAACAACAGTGGTCTGCATGACATCTCCTGTAACCGTTTCCTGACATGAAATTGTTGAACTTCTTGTACCACTGCCTCGGGGCCTGCTTTAGGCCATATAGACTCTTCTTCAGTCTGCACACCTTGTTCTCCTTTCCTGGTGCCACGTATCCTGTCGGCTGATTCATATATCTCTTCTTCTAAGTCCCCATGAAGAAAGGTTGTCTTAACATCTAGCTGCTCTAGATGTAAGTCCTCTGTAGCCACTATACTTAAGACCATGCGAATCGTAGACATTTTCACTACAGGTGAATATATTTCAGTGAAATCGATACCTGCCTTTTGTTAAAACCCTTTCATAACCAATTTAGCGTTGTACCATTTCGAACCATCGTGCTCCTCCTTCAGTCTGTAAACCCACTTGTTATGAAGAGCTTTCTTACCCTTAGGTAGAGTGACTAGCTCCCATGTACGATCAGACTCAAGAGAGTCCATCTCCTCATCCATGGCCTGGTCCCACTTAACCCATGTATCCATCTGTAATGCCTCTTCAAAACACTTTGGTTCACCATTATCTGTCAACAGTAGATAATGTAAGGAGGGTGAGTATCGGATCGTGGGTCTTCTCCCGAGTAGACCTCCTCACAACCGGTGTATATGGCTCTACCTCATAATGCTCCTGTGTATGATCATCCTGTGGCGCTGTAACACCCGTGTCCGGTAACTCTTCCATCTCGACGAATTCTCTCCTCGGCCTTATTTTCCTGCACAGTCCTTATGCATCACTTTTTCATTGAAGACTACGTCCTTGCTTCTAATGATTTTCCTGTTTTTTGCATCCCAAAACCTGTAGCCAAAATCATGCTGCCCGTAGCCTATAAACGTGCACCTTCTGGATTTCACATCCAGCTTGTTTTTGTGCTCTGCATCAATGTGAACATATGAAGTGCAACCGAACACTCTGAGATGTGCAAGGTTCACTTCTTTACCAGTCCACGTTTCTTCTGGTAGCCCACCATCCAATGGTGCTGAGGGACTTCAATTGATGAGATATGCGGCAGTATTCACAGCATCTGCCCAAAAGGTCTTGGGCAACCCTGCATGTAACCTCATGCTCCTGGCGCGTTCAAGGATGGTCCTGTTCATGCGCTCAGCCATACCATTCTGTTGCGGTGTCCCTGAAATCGTTTTCTGATGTTTAATTCCATTTGTTGCACAATATTCCTCAAATCTCTTATCACAGTACTCTCCCCCATTATCAGATCTGAGACATTTTACTGTTTTACCTGTCTCGTTTCCTACCATAACTTTCCACTTCTTAAATACATCAAATACATCAGATTTATGCTTTAAGAAATAGACCCACAGTTTTTTACTAGCATCATCAATAAAAGTAACAAAATAACGTGAGCCACCAAGAAATAATACCTGTGCCGGTCCCCACACATCAGTGTGTACAAGCTCCAACAAATGCGTCTTTAGAGCGCATCCCGTCTTCTTGAAGCTTACTCTCTTCTGCTTGCCATACACGCAGTCCTCGCAGAATTCCAAGTCAATAGACTTTAGCCCTGGTAGCTTCCCTTTAGACAATAGCACTTTCATCCCCCTTCTCATTCATATGTCCCAACCTCTGATACCATAACTGCCCATTCACTCCAGTTGATGTGGCTGTGAGTGAACTATACGATCCTGGAGTCACGTACAAAATACCTTCCTTCTTGCCTCGAGATATCACCAAGGTACCTTTTGTGATCTTCCAGGCATCACTGGTGAATGTCGTCACATAACCGATATCGGCCAACTGCCCCACTGAGATCAAGTTACGTTTCAAACTCAGTACATGTCTGACATCCTTCAATTTCAAAGACGTTCCGTCCTTTTGATTTACATGAACGTCCCCCTTGCCAACAATACTGCACGACTCATCATCACCCAGGTAGACTCTCCCAAAGTCACCTGACACATAATCACGCAGAACTTCCTTACATGAAGTGGCATGAAACGAAACACCCGAGTCTATAACCCAAGACTCATTCCTCGCATCAAGAGACAAGATCAACGCCTCTGTGTCACTCTCCTCAGATAGATTCACTGAATTCTTCCTGCCTTGAGAGCTTCCTTCTTGTTTCTTGAGCGCCCTGCAATCACGTTTCATGTGCCCCTTCTTGCCGAAATGCCAACACCCGTCTGTCTTTCGGTCCCTTGGATTTCTTCCTCGACTTAGAACGCCCGTGTTTATTGCCTCATTTGTTTAGCGATCTTCCTCTTCCTTCAACGTTTAGAGCATTCCCTGAATCCCCTGAAACTCCCGATGCCTTTCTTCTAGATTCTTCGCTGAGAATTAGACCGGCCACATCATCAAATTTCAACTTTGTCGACCCTGAAGAATTGTTCACAGTAATCACCAAACCATCCCAACTGTCTGGCAAATTGGACAAGATCAATAACGCCCTGACTTCATCCTAAAAAACAATGCCAACGAATTCCAACTGGCTCGTGACTGTATTGAACTCGTTTAGATGTTCAGCCACGCTCCCACCATCTGACATCTTCATGTTGAATAGTTGTTTCATAAGTTGAACCTTGTTGGATGCTAAGGGCTTTTCATACATGGTGGCTAGGGCTTCCATTAATTCTTTTGTAGTTTTCACCTTGGATATATTGAAGGCGACGCTCTTAGACAAAGAGAGTCGAATCGTTCCTAAAGCCTTCCTATTCAGTAAAAACCATTCATCATCTGTCATCTTTTCTAGTTTCTTCTCTTTTTCTCCTAGAGGAACATAGAGGTCCTTCTGATACAGATAATCCTCCATCTGCATTTTCCATAAGGCAAAGTTTAAACCATCAAACTTCTCAATTCTAGTTTTCCCTTCTTCTATCATCGCTCCCAATAGAACTAAACTAATAGCTCTGATACCAGTTGTTGCGCAGCACGCCAACAACGCAGTGAGCCTAGATCCAATCTCAGGCCTCACCCACAAACGATAAACAGGAAGAAATATAAACTAGAGATAGATCAAAGCATTGAAAAACAAACCCAAGACAAGATATACGTGGAAAAACCTCAAACTAGGGTAAAAAACCACGGATGTAAACTTCCACTATGAAGAACGAAGATTACAATGCAATATACTAACACCCTTGGAAGCACATAGAAAACCCTTTGCCCACACCTTAGAATAACTTTCCCTTGCTTTTTCAATTCATAGTAAAACCCTAGGAACCCCTATTTATAGTTTAGGTAACTCCCCTTTTCGCATCCCAGTTGCGAAAGGACTTGCGACACGAAATCCGCGCAAAATCGCAGAACGAATCTGCGTAAACTTGACTGGTTGTGTAGTCTGCACGACCGGTCAAGCCGGACTCTACGAAATGTGTGCCTCTGGAATTTTGTAAAATTTCCTTAAATTAAATAAACTGAAAGAGATATTCTATATGATGGGTATTAGACTGGTCATGACATATGGGGCAAAATGTTGGACAGTTGGAAGAATAACAAATTCATAGGATGGGCAAGGTTGTTAAATCAAACAAAATCATATAAGCCATAATCCTGGGTTGATAACTTATGCTATCGAATGATCGCTTATGCTATCGCTTAAGTTGATGGTTTTTATTTTTTTTTACTTTTTTAAATAAAAATTGAAAAAATGGTTAATAAAGGAAAAAATAAAAATAAAAATCTAAACTTTTTGAAAACTATTTGATTATAATGTATGAGAATAGTCATACATAGATTAAAATTATGGATAGTCACCAAACGACATATTTATACGATGAACATCACAAAAATGAGGAACCTGAGATAAATGTGTAGGAAGACATGGAATAACAAAATTAGGAATGAATGCCTTAAATGAAAGTTAATAGTAACACCAAAGGTAATAAGATTGAGATAATTTGGCTACGTGCAATGAATATAAGGAACTAAACGGGTTTGAAGGAATTGATTAGTAAGTTGAAGGCTAAAAAGGGTGGATGTACTAACAGAAGATTTAAGAAAAAATATTTTAGATGAGAATACAACCTTAATGGATCTAAGGGGCATAACAGAATTGTAAAGCTCAGATTAGCTGGGATAGTGCTTAGATGACGATGATGATATACATACATACGCCATCCTCATCCTCATTATCATCATCAAAGCATTTTATCCCAACTAATCGGGTCAAATACATGAATCCTATTATGCCATGTCACTCCCCCAAGGACCATATCTTCAGTTAAATTACCGGCGTTCAAGTTATTTCTTTCTATCCACGCTCACAAGGTAATAGTTATTTTATTTTATAGACCCTCAGAACTAAAAATTAATCTAAATGAACCACACCATAGAGAACAATTGAGAAGGGGAGAACAGTCTAAAACCATATTAGATGTTTTGTCGAGTACACCAAGTTGAATGTACCCAAATTAAGCGATCGTGAAACGTATTACGTATAAATTTAGAGTAAGGCGCATAGAGTAGAGTTTTATCCCTCGATAGTTCTGTGATATTTTTGTCCAAGAAGACAAGGAATGACATAACTAAGAACAAATACATTCAATGAATGTCATGAGTAACACCAATGAGTATATGAGGTGAAATCGATCAGGATGATTTTCAAGTGTAGAAAAAAAAAATAAAGGGCAAAACTGCTAATAAGAAGCCTGAAGGGGCATTAGTAGAGGTAGTAACAAAAGATTTAATCTTTGATAGTGTTAGTTGGTTTAATTAGAAAGTCATAAAAGGGAAAATAGAAGGCCTAATGGGACATGGGCAGAAGTTGTAACAAAAGATTTAAGCACATATATGGCTTAACGAAGATACAGTTTAGGAGTGACTTAGTACAAGTTAAAAGTTTTAAACGAGCAAGAGAAAGGACATGATAATCGAGGATATTACTTGTAAGATTTAGAGCATGGAATAAATTTGAAGGATATGACTCTTCGAAAACCCATAGTGAAGATTTAGAGCATGTTGAATAAATTGTAATGTGTTCCTCTGAATTTTGTAAAATTTCCTTAAATTAAATAAACTGAAAGAGATATTCTATATGATGGGTAGTAGTGATGTCATGACATTATGGGGCAAAATGTTGGACAGTTGAAGAATAACAAATTCATAGGATGGGCAAGGTTGTTAAATCAAACAAAATCATATAAGCCATAATCTTGGGTTGATAACTTATGCTATCGTATGATCGCTTATGCTATCGCTTAAGTTGATGGTTTTTATTTTTTTTTACTTTTTTAAGTAAAAATTGAAAAAATGGTTAATAAAGGAAAAAATAAAAATAAAAATCTAAACTTTTTGAAAACTATTTGATTATAATGTATGAGAATAGTCATACATAGATTAAAATTATGGATAGTCACCAAACGACATATTTATACGATGAACATCACAAAAATGAGGAACCTGAGATAAATGTGTAGGAAGACATGGAATAACAAAATTAGGAATGAATGCCTTAAATGAAAGTTAATAGTAACACCAAAGGTAATAAGATTGAGATAATTTGGCTACGTGCAATGAATATAAGGAACTAAACGGGTTTGAAGGAATTGATTAGTAAGTTGAAGGCTAATAAAAAGGGTGGATGTACTAACCGAGAAGATTTAAGAAAAAATATTTTAGATGAGAATACAACCTTAATGGATCTAAGGGACATAACAATTGTAAAGCTCAGATTAGCTGGGATAGTGCTTAGATGACGATGATGATATAAATACATATACCATCCTCATCCTCATTATCATCATCAAAGCATTTTGTCCCAACTAATCGGGTCAAATACATGAATCCTATTATGCCATGTCACTCCGCCAAGGACCATATCTTTAGTTAAACTATCGGCATTCAAGTCATTTCTTTCTGTCCACGCTCATAAGGTGATGGTTTTTTTTTTTTTTTTTGTAGACCCTCAGAACTAAAAATTAATCTAAATCAACCACACCACAGAGAAAAATTGAGAAGGGGAGAACAGTCTAAAACTATATTAGAGGTTTTGTCGAGTCCACCGAGTTGAATGTACCCAAATTAAGCGATCGCGTAAGGTATTACGTATAAATTTAGAGTAAGGTGCATACAGTAGAGTTTTATCCCTCGATAGTTTTGTGATATTTTTGTCCAAGAAGACAAGGAATGACATAACTAAGAACAAATATATTCAACGAATGTCATAACTAACACCAATGAGTAATAATATGAGGTGAAGTCGACCAGGATGATTTTCAAGTGTAGAAAAAAAAAAAGGCAAAACTGCAAATAAAAAGCATGAAGGGACATTAGTGGAGGTAGTAACAAAAGATTTAATCTTTGATAGTGTTTGTTGGTTTAACAAGAAAGTCGTAAAATGGAAAATAAAAGGCCTAATGGGACATGGGTAGAAGTTGTACAAAAGATTTAAGCACATGTATGGCTTAACTGAAGATACAGTTTAGGAGTGACTTAGTACAAGTTAAAAGTTTTAAACGAGCAAGCGATAATCTTGAAAGGACATGGATAGAGCGAGGGATATTACTTGTAAGATTTAGAGCATGTTGAATAAATTTGAGATGTGTGCCTCTGGAATTTTGTAAAATTGCATTGGGTTCCTTTTTAAGCCACTCTTCGGATAAACCTGACTAGGATGAAGTGATTGATAAAGATGTTGCTTGTAAATTTAGGGCATGGCGAGTAAAGTGTAGATGTGTTCCTCTGAAATTTTGCAAAATTGTCTTATACTAATAAAATCGAAAGAGAAATTCTATATGATTGGTAGTAGACTGGTCATGACATATGGGGCAAAATGTTAGACAGTTGAGGAATAACAAATTCATAGGATGGACAAGGTTGTTAAATCAAATAAAATCATATAAGCCATAACCGTGGGTTAATCGCATATACTATCGCAAGATCGCTCATGTGATCGCTTTTTTTTGAGTTGATGGTTTTTTTTTTTTTTGAAATAATAATCGAAAAAACGGTTAATAGGGAGAAAAAAGTAAAAAATAAATCAAAAACTTTTTAAAAACTGTCTACTTACTATGTATAGGAACGGTCATGATACATGCGTTAAAATTTTGGACATTCACCAGACGACAAATTCATACGATGAGCATTGCAAAAATGAGAAACCGAATATGAATGTGTGGGAAGACAAGGAATGAAAAAATTAGGAATGAATATGCTCTAAATGAAAGTTAGGATAAACATTAAAGGTAATAAGATTGAGACGATTTGACCATGTGTAATGAAGATAAGGGACTAAATGGGTTTCAAGGAATTGATTGGTAAGTTAAAGGGTAAAAAGGGTGGATGTACTAACAGAAGATTTAAACAAGAACAATTTAGTTGAGAATACAACATGAATGGATTGGACGGGCATAACAGAATTATAAAGCTTAGATTAGCTGGGATAGCGCTTCGATGACGATGATGATATACATACATCATCCTCATCCTCATCCTCATTATCATCATCAAAGCATTTAGTCCCAATTGATTGGATCAACTACTTGAATCCTATGATGCCATGCCACTCCGCCAAGGACCATATCTTCAGTTAAATTATCGGCGTTGAGGTCATTTCTTTCTACCACCACGCTCACATGGTAATGTTTATTTTTAAAGACCCACTGAACTAAAAATTAATCCAAATGAAAACTCAAATGAACTACACCACAGAAAACAATTGAGAGGGGGAGTGCAACCAAAAACCATATTAGAGGTTTTGTCGAGTCCACCAAGTTGAAGTTATTCAAATTAAGCGATCGACAAAAAATATTACATATAAAATTTAGAGCTAGGTGAATGTATTAGAGTTGTATACCTCTATAGTTTTGTGAAATTTCTGTCCGAGAAGACAATGAATAATTTAATTAAGAACAAATACATTCAACGAAAGTCATGAGTAACACCAATGAGTAATAATATGTCGAAAAGTCGACCAGAATGAATTTCAAGTGTAAAAAAAAAAATAATAATAAAGGGCAAAAGTGCAAATAAAAGGTCTAAAGGGACATGGGTGGAGGTAGTAAGAAAAGATTTAATCTTCGATTGGAGTCATTGGTTTAAGTTGAAGGTCGTAATAGGGCAAATAAAAGGCCTAATGGGACATGGATGGAAGTTGTAACAAAATATTTAAGCACATATATGGCTTAACTGAAGATACAGTATAGGAGCGAATAGTAAAAGTTAAAGGTTTTAAATGAGCAAGCGATAGTCTTGAAAGGACATGGATGGAGCGAAGGATATTGCTTATAAGATTTAGAGATGTGTGCCTTTGGAATTTTGTGAAATTGCCTTTAGTACCTATCTAAGCCACTCATCGGATAAACCCGACTAGGATGAAGTGATTAAGAAAGATGTTGGTTGCAAATTTAGAGCATTGCGAATAAAGTGTAGATGTGTCCCTCTGAAATTTTGTAAATTTGTCTTACACTAATAAAACTGAAAAAGAAATTCTAGATGATGGGTAGAAGATTGGTCATGACATATAGGGAAAAATGTTGGATAGTTGAGGACTAACAAATTCATAGGATGAGCAAGGTTTTAAATTAAACAAAATCATATAAGCCATAATCCTGGGTTGATCGCTTATGCCATCACATGATCGCTTACTGCTATTATTACTTAAGTTGATAGTTTTTTTTTTTTTTTTTTTTTTTTTTGAAATGGTTAATAAAGGAAAAAATAAAAATAAAAATCTAAACTTTTTGAAAACTGTTTGATTATAACATATGAGAACAGTCATACATAGATTAAAATTTTGGATCGAAGCAAAACGACATATTCATACGATGAGCATCGCAAAAATGAGGAACCTGAGATAAATGTGTGGGAAGACATGGAACAACGAAATTAGGAATGAATGCCTTAAATGAAAGTTAAGAGTAATACCAAAGGTAATAAGATTGAGATAATTTGGCTATGTGCAATGAATACAAGGAACTAAACGGGTTTGAAGGAATTGATTGGTAAGTTGAAGGCCAAAAAGGGTGGATGTACTAACCGAAGATTTAAGAAAAAATATTTTAGTTGAGAATACAACCTTAATGGATTTGAGGGACATAACAGAATTGTAAAGCTCAGATTAGCTGGGATAGTGCTTAGATGACGATGATGATATACATACATACGCCATCCTCATCCTCATTATCATCATCAAAGCATTTTATCCCAACTAATCGGGTCAAATACATGAATCCTATTATGCCATGTCGCTCCCCCAAGGACCATATCTTCAGTTAAATTATCGACGTTCAAGTTATTTCTTTCTATCCACGCTCACAAGGTAATAGTTTTTTTATTTTATTTTATTTTATAGACCCTCAGAACTAAAAATTAATCTAAATGAACCACACCATAGAGAACAATTGAGTAGGGGAGAACAGTCTAAAACCATATTAGATGTTTTGTCGAGTACACCAAGTTGAATGTACCCAAATTAAGCGATCGTGAAGCGTATTACGTATAAATTTAGAGTAAGGTGCATAGAGTAGAGTTTTATCCCTCGATAGTTCTGTGATATTTTTGTCCAAGAAGACAAGGAATGACATAACTAAGAACAAATACATTCAATGAATGTCATGAGTAACACCAATGAGTATATGAGGTGAAATCGATCAGGATGATTTTCAAGTGTAGAAAAAAAAAATAAAGGGCAAAACTGCTAATACGAAGCCTGAAGGGGCATTAGTAGAGGTAGTAACAAAAGATTTAATCTTTGATAGTGTTAGTTGGTTTAATTAGAAAGTCATAAAAGGGAAAATAGAAGGCCTAATGGGACATGGGCAGAAGTTGTAACAAAAGATTTAAGCACATATATGGCTTAACTGAAGATACAGTTTAGGAGTGACTTAGTACAAGTTAAAAGTTTTAAACGAGCAAGCGATAATCCTGAAAGGACATGGATAGAGCGAAGGATATGACTCGTAAGATTTAGAGCATGTTGAATAAATTCAAAATGTGTGCCTCTGGAATTTTGTAAAATTTCCTTAAATTAAATAAACTGAAAGAGATATTCTATATGATGGGTAGTAGACTAGTCATGACATATGGGGCAAAATGTTGGACAGTTGAAGAATAACAAATTCATAGGAAGGGCAAGGTTGTTAAATCAAACAAAATCATATAAGCCATAATCCTGGGTTGATAACTTATGCTATCGTATGATCGCTTATGCTATCGCTTAAGTTGATGGTTTTTATTTTTTTTTACTTTTTTAAATAAAAATTGAAAAAATGGTTAATAAAGGAAAAAATAAAAATAAAAATCTAAACTTTTTGAAAACTATTTGATTATAATGTATGAGAATAGTCATACATAGATTAAAATTATGGATAGTCACCAAACGACATATTTATACGATGAACATCACAAAAATGAGGAACCTGAGATAAATGTGTAGGAAGACATGGAATAACAAAATTAGGAATGAATGCCTTAAATGAAAGTTAATAGTAACACCAAAGGTAATAAGATTGAGATAATTTGGCTACGTGCAATGAATATAAGGAACTAAACGGGTTTGAAGGAATTGATTAGTAAGTTGAAGGCTAAAAAGGGTGGATGTACTAACAGAAGATTTAAGAAAAAATATTTTAGATGAGAATACAACCTTAATGGATCTAAGGGACATAACAGAATTGTAAAGCTCAGATTAGCTGGGATAGTGCTTAGATGACGATGATGATATAAATACATATACCATCCTCATCCTCATTATCATCATCAAAGCATTTTGTCCCAACTAATCGGGTCAAATACATGAATCCTATTATGCCATGTCACTCCGCCAAGGACCATATCTTTAGTTAAACTATCGGCATTCAAGTCATTTCTTTCTGTCCACGCTCATAAGGTGATGGTTTTTTTTTTTTTTTTGTAGACCCTCAGAACTAAAAATTAATCTAAATCAACCACACCACAGAGAAAATTGAGAAGGGGAGAACAGTCTAAAACTATATTAGAGGTTTTGTCGAGTCCACCGAGTTGAATGTACCCAAATTAAGCGATCGCGTAAGGTATTACGTATAAATTTAGAGTAAGGTGCATACAGTAGAGTTTTATCCCTCGATAGTTTTGTGATATTTTTGTCCAAGAAGACAAGGAATGACATAACTAAGAACAAATATATTCAACGAATGTCATAACTAACACCAATGAGTAATAATATGAGGTGAAGTCGACCAGGATGATTTTCAAGTGTAGAAAAAAAAATAAAGGGCAAAACTGCAAATAAAAAGCCTGAAGGGACATTAGTGGAGGTAGTAACAAAAGATTTAATCTTTGATAGTGTTTGTTGGTTTAACAAGAAAGTCGTAAAATGGAAAATAAAAGGCCTAATGGGACATGGGTAGAAGTTGTACCAAAAGATTTAAGCACATGTATGGCTTAACTGAAGATACAGTTTAGGAGTGACTTAGTACAAGTTAAAAGTTTTAAACGAGCAAGCGATAATCTTGAAAGGACATGGATAGAGCGAGGATATTACTTGTAAGATTTAGAGCATGTTGAATAAATTTGAGATGTGTGCCTCTGGAATTTTGTAAAATTGCATTGGGTTCCTTTTTTAAGCCACTCTTCGGATAAACCCGACTAGGATGAAGTGATTGATAAAGATGTTGCTTGTAATTTAGGGCATGGCGAGTAAAGTGTAGATGTGTTCCTCTGAAATTTTGCAAAATTGTCTTATACTAATAAAATCGAAAGAGAAATTCTATATGATTGGTAGTAGACTGGTCATGACATATGGGGCAAAATGTTAGACAGTTGAGGAATAACAAATTCATAGGATGGACAAGGTTGTTAAATCAAATAAAATCATATAAGCCATAACCGTGGGTTAATCGCATATACTATCGCAAGATCGCTCATGTGATCGCTCAAGCTGATGGTTTTTTTTTTTGAAATAATAATCGAAAAAACGGTTAATAGGGAGAAAAAAGTAAAAAATAAATCTAAAACTTTTTAAAAACTGTCTACTTACGATGCGTTAAAATTTTGGACATTCACCAAACGACAAATTCATACGATGAGCATTGCAAAAATGAGAAACCGAATATGAATGTGTGGGAAGACAAGGAATGAAAAAATTAGGAATGAATATGCTCTAAATGAAAGTTAGGATAAACATTAAAGGTAATAAGATTGAGACGATTTGACCATGTGTAATGAAGATAAGGGACTAAATGGGTTTCAAGGAATTGATTGGTAAGTTAAAGGGTAAAAAGGATGGATGTACTAACAGAAGATTTAAACAAGAACAATTTAGTTGAGAATACAACATGAATGGATTGAACGGACATAACAGAATTATAAAGCTTAGATTAGCTGGGATAGCGCTTCGATGACGATGATGATATACATACATCATCCTCATCCTCATCCTCATTATCATCATCAAAGCATTTAGTCCCAATTGATTGGATCAACTACTTGAATCCTATGATGCCATGCCACTCACGCCAAGGACCATATCTTCAGTTAAATTATCGGCGTTGAGGTCATTTCTTTCTACCACCACGCTCACATGGTAATGTTTATTTTTAAAGACCCACTGAACTAAAAATTAATCCAAATGAAAACTCAAATGAACTACACCACAGAAAACAATTGAGAGGGGGAGTGCAACCAAAAACCATATTAGAGGTTTTGTCGAGTCCACCAAGTTGAAGTTATTCAAATTAAGCGATCGACAAAAATATTACATATAAAATTTAGAGCTAGGTGAATGTATTAGAGTTGTATACCTCTATAGTTTTGTGAAATTTCTGTCCGAGAAGACAATGAATAATTTAATTAAGAACAAATACATTCAACGGAAGTCATGAGTAATACCAATGAGTAATAATATGTCGAAAAGTAGACCAGAATGAATTTCAAGTGTAAAAAAAAAAAAAATAAAGGGCAAAAGTGCAAATAAAAGGTCTAAAGGGACATGGGTGGAGGTAGTAAGAAAAGATTTAATCTTCGATTGGAGTCATTGGTTTAAGTTGAAGGTCGTAATAGGGCAAATAAAAGGCCTAATGGGACATGGATGGAAGTTGTAACAAAATATTTAAGCACATATATGGCTTAACTGAAGATACAGTATAGGAGCGAATAGTAAAAGTTAAAGGTTTTAAATGAAGCAAGCGATAGTCTTGAAAGGACATGGATGGAGCGAAGGATATTGCTTATAAGATTTAGAGATGTGTGCCTTTGGAATTTTGTGAAATTGCCTTTAGTACCTATCTAAGCCACTCATCGGATAAACCCGACTAGGATGAAGTGATTAAGAAAGATGTTGGTTGCAAATTTAGAGCATTGCGAATAAAGTGTAGATGTGTCCCTCTGAAATTTTGTAAATTTGTCTTACACTAATAAAACTGAAAAAGAAATTCTAGATGATGGGTAGAAGATTGGTCATGACATATAGGGAAAAATGTTGGATAGTTGAGGACTAACAAATTCATAGGATGAGCAAGGTTTTTAAATTAAACAAAATCATATAAGCCATAATCCTGGGTTGATCGCTTATGCCATCACATGATCGCTTATGCTATTACTTAAGTTGATAGTTTTTTTTTTTTTTTTTTTTGAAAAAATAGTTAATAAAGGAAAAAATAAAAATAAAAATCTAAACTTTTTGAAAACTGTTTGATTATAATGTATGAGAACAGTCATACATAGATTAAAATTTTGACAGTTACCAAACGACATATTCATACGATGAGCATCGCAAAAATGAGGAACCTGAGATAAATGTGTGGGAAGACATGGAATAACGAAATTAGGAATGAATGCCTTAAATGAAAGTTAAGAGTAATACCAAAGGTAATAAGATTGAGATAATTTGGCTATGTGCAATGAATACAAGGAACTAAACGGGTTTGAAGGAATTGATTGGTAAGTTGAAGGCCAAAAAGGGTGGATGTACTAACCGAAGATTTAAGAAAAAATATTTTAGTTGAGAATACAACCTTAATGGATTTGAGGGACATAACAGAATTGTAAAGCTCGTATTAGCTGATAGTGCTTAGATGACGATGATGATATACATACATACGCCATCCTCATCCTCATTATCATCATCAAAGCATTTTATCCCAACTAATCGGGTCAAATACATGAATCCTATTATGCCATGTCGCTCCCCCAAGGACCATATCTTCAGTTAAATTATCGACGTTCAAGTTATTTCTTTCTATCCACGCTCACAAGGTAATAGTTTTTTTATTTTATTTTATTTTATAGACCCTCAGAACTAAAAATTAATCTAAATGAACCACACCATAGAGAACAATTGAGTAGGGGAGAACAGTCTAAAACCATATTAGATGTTTTGTCGAGTACACCAAGTTGAATGTACCCAAATTAAGCGATCGTGAAGCGTATTACGTATAAATTTAGAGTAAGGTGCATAGAGTAGAGTTTTATCCCTCGATAGTTCTGTGATATTTTTGTCCAAGAAGACAAGGAATGACATAACTAAGAACAAATACATTCAATGAATGTCATGAGTAACACCAATGAGTATATGAGGTGAAATCGATCAGGATGATTTTCAAGTGTAGAAAAAAAAAAATAAAGGGCAAAACAATATCTGAAGCTTTGAAGGGGGCATTAGTAGAGGTAGTAACAAAAGATTTAATCTTTGATAGTGTTAGTTGGTTTAATTAGAAAGTCATAAAAGGAAAATAGAAGGCCTAATGGGACATGGGCGAAAGTTGTAACAAAAAAGATTTAAGCACATATATGGCTTAACTGAAGATACAGTTTAGGAGTGACTTAGTACAAGTTAAAAGTTTTAAACGAGCAAGCGATAATCCTGAAAGGACATGGATAGAGCGAAGGATATGACTCGTAAGATTTAGAGCATGTTGAATAAATTCAAAATGTGTGCCTCTGGAATTTTGTAAAATTTCCTTAAATTAAATAAACTGAAAGAGATATTCTATATGATGGGTAGTAGACTGGTCATGACATATGGGGCAAAATGTTGGACAGTTGAAGAATAACAAATTCATAGGAAGGGCAAGGTTGTTAAATCAAACAAAATCATATAAGCCATAATCCTGGGTTGATAACTTATGCTATCGTATGATCGCTTATGCTATCGCTTAAGTTGATGGTTGTTTTTTTTTTTTTACTTTTTTAAATAAAAATTGAAAAAATGGTTAATAAAGGAAAAAATAAAAATAAAAATCTAAACTTTTTGAAAACTATTTGATTATAATGTATGAGAATAGTCATACATAGATTAAAATTATGGATAGTCACCAAACGACATATTTATACGATGAACATCACAAAAATGAGGAACCTGAGATAAATGTGTAGGAAGACATGGAATAACAAAATTAGGAATGAATGCCTTAAATGAAAGTTAATAGTAACACCAAAGGTAATAAGATTGAGATAATTTGGCTACGTGCAATGAATATAAGGAACTAAACGGGTTTGAAGGAATTGATTAGTAAGTTGAAGGCTAAAAAGGGTGGATGTACTAACAGAAGATTTAAGAAAAAATATTTTAGATGAGAATACAACCTTAATGGATCTAAGGGACATAACAGAATTGTAAAGCTCAGATTAGCTGGGATAGTGCTTAGATGACGATGATGATATAAATACATATACCATCCTCATCCTCATTATCATCATCAAAGCATTTTGTCCCAACTAATCGGGTCAAATACATGAATCCTATTATGCCATGTCACTCTCGCCAAGGACCATATCTTTAGTTAAACTATCGGCATTCAAGTCATTTCTTTCTGTCCACGCTCATAAGGTGATGGTTTTTTTTTTTTTTTTTTTATAGACCCTCAGAACTAAAAATTAATCTAAATCAACCACACCACAGAGAAAAATTGAGAAGGGAGAACAGTCTAAAACTATATTAGATGTTTTGTCGAGTCCACCGAGTTGAATGTACCCAAATTAAGCGATCGCGTAAGGTATTACGTATAAATTTAGAGTAAGGTGCATACAGTAGAGTTTTATCCCTCGATAGTTTTGTGATATTTTTGTCCAAGAAGACAAGGAATGACATAACTAAGAACAAATATATTCAACGAATGTCATAACTAACACCAATGAGTAATAATATGAGGTGAAGTCGACCAGGATGATTTTCAAGTGTAGAAAAAAAAAAGGGCAAAACTGCAAATAAAAAGCCTGAAGGGACATTAGTGGAGGTAGTAACAAAAGATTTAATCTTTGATAGTGTTTGTTGGTTTAACAAGAAAGTCGTAAAATGGAAAATAAAAGGCCTAATGGGACATGGGTAGAAGTTGTACCAAAAGATTTAAGCACATGTATGGCTTAACTGAAGATACAGTTTAGGAGTGACTTAGTACAAGTTAAAAGTTTTAAACGAGCAAGCGATAATCTTGAAAGGACATGGATAGAGCGAGGGATATTACTTGTAAGATTTAGAGCATGTTGAATAAATTTGAGATGTGTGCCTCTGGAATTTTGTAAAATTGCATTGGGTTCCTTTTTAAGCCACTCTTCGGATAAACCTGACTAGGATGAAGTGATTGATAAAGATGTTGCTTGTAAATTTAGGGCATGGCGAGTAAAGTGTAGATGTGTTCCTCTGAAATTTTGCAAAATTGTCTTATACTAATAAAATCGAAAGAGAAATTCTATATGATTGGTAGTAGACTGGTCATGACATATGGGGCAAAATGTTAGACAGTTGAGGAATAACAAATTCATAGGATGGACAAGGTTGTTAAATCAAATAAAATCATATAAGCCATAACCGTGGGTTAATCGCATATACTATCGCAAGATCGCTCAAGCTGATGGTTTTTTTTTTTGAAATAATAATCGAAAAAACGGTTAATAGGGAGAAAAAAGTAAAAAATAAATCAAAAACTTTTTAAAAACTGTCTACTTACTATGTATAGGAACGGTCATGATACATGCGTTAAAATTTTGGACATTCACCAGACGACAAATTCATACGATGAGCATTGCAAAAATGAGAAACCGAATATGAATGTGTGGGAAGACAAGGAATGAAAAAATTAGGAATGAATATGCTCTAAATGAAAGTTAGGATAAACATTAAAGGTAATAAGATTGAGACGATTTGACCATGTGTAATGAAGATAAGGGACTAAATGGGTTTCAAGGAATTGATTGGTAAGTTAAAGGGTAAAAAGGGTGGATGTACTAACAAAGATTTAAACAAGAACAATTTAGTTGAGAATACAACATGAATGGATTGACGGACATAACAGAATTATAAAGCTTAGATTAGCTGGGATAGCGCTTGATGACGATGATGATATACATACATCATCCTCATCCTCATTATCATCATCAAAGCATTTAGTCCCAATTGATTGGATCAACTACTTGAATCCTATGATGCCATGCCACTCCGCCAAGGACCATATCTTCAGTTAAATTATCGGCGTTTAGGTCATTTCTTTCTACCACCACGCTCACATGGTAATGTTTATTTTTAAAGACCCACTGAACTAAAAATTAATCCAAATGAAAACTCAAATGAACTACACCACAGCGTAAAACAATTGAGAGGGGAGTGCAACCAAAAACCATATTAGAGGTTTTGTCGAGTCCACCAAGTTGAAGTTATTCAAATTAAGCGATCGACAAAAATATTACATATAAAATTTAGAGCTAGGTGAATGTATTAGAGTTGTATACCTCTATAGTTTTGTGAAATTTCTGTCCGAGAAGACAATGAATAATTTAATTAAGAACAAATACATTCAACGAAAGTCATGAGTAACACCAATGAGTAATAATATGTCGAAAAGTCGACCAGAATGAATTTCAAGTGTAAAAAAAAAAATAATAATAAAGGGCAAAAGTGCAAATAAAAGGTCTAAAGGGACATGGGTGGAGGTAGTAAGAAAAGATTTAATCTTCGATTGGAGTCATTGGTTTATGTTGAAGGTCGTAATAGGGCAAATGAAAGGCCTAATGGGACATGGATGGAAGTTGTAACAAAATATTTAAGCACATATATGGCTTAACTGAAGATACAGATATAGGAGCGAATAGTAAAAGTTAAAGGTTTTAAATGAGCAAGCGATAGTCTTGAAAGGACATGGATGGAGCGAAGGATATTGCTTATAAGATTTAGAGATGTGTGCCTTTGGAATTTTGTGAAATTGCCTTTAGTACCTATCTAAGCCACTCATCGGATAAACCCGACTAGGATGAAGTGATTAAGAAAGATGTTGGTTGCAAATTTAGAGCATTGCGAATAAAGTGTAGATGTGTCCCTCTGAAATTTTGTAAATTTGTCTTACACTAATAAAACTGAAAAAGAAATTCTAGATGATGGGTAGAAGATTGGTCATGACATATAGGGAAAAATGTTGGATAGTTGAGGACTAACAAATTCATAGGATGAGCAAGGTTTTTAAATTAAACAAAATCATATAAGCCATAATCCTGGGTTGATCGCTTATGCCATCACATGATCGCTTATGCTATTACTTAAGTTGATAGTTTTTTTTTTTTTTTTTGAAAAAATGGTTAATTAAGGAAAAAATAAAAATAAAAATCTAAACTTTTTGAAACTGTTTGATTATAATGTATGAGAACAGTCATACATAGATTAAAATTTTGGACAGTTACCAAACGACATATTCATACGATGAGCATCGCAAAAATGAGGAACCTGAGATAAATGTGTGGGAAGACATGGAATAACGAAATTAGGAATGAATGCCTTAAATGAAAGTTAAGAGTAATACCAAAGGTAATAAGATTGAGATAATTTGGCTATGTGCAATGAATACAAGGAACTAAACGGGTTTGAAAGAATTGATTGGTAAGTTGAAGGCCAAAAAGGGTGGATGTACTAACCGAAGATTTAAGAAAAAATATTTTAGTTGAGAATACAACCTTAATGGATTTGAGGGACATAACAGAATTGTAAAGCTTCAGATTAGCTGGGATAGTGCTTAGATGACGATGATGATATACATACATACGCCATCCTCATCCTCATTATCATCATCAAAGCATTTTATCCCAACTAATCGGGTCAAATACATGAATCCTATTATGCCATGTCGCTCCCCCAAGGACCATATCTTCAGTTAAATTATCGACGTTCAAGTTATTTCTTTCTATCCACGCTCACAAGGTAATAGTTTTTTTATTTTATTTTATTTTATAGACCCTCAGAACTAAAAATTAATCTAAATGAACCACACCATAGAGAACAATTGAGTAGGGGAGAACAGTCTAAAACCATATTAGATGTTTTGTCGAGTACACCAAGTTGAATGTACCCAAATTAAGCGATCGTGAAGCGTATTACGTATAAATTTAGAGTAAGGTGCATAGAGTAGAGTTTTATCCCTCGATAGTTCTGTGATATTTTTGTCCAAGAAGACAAGGAATGACATAACTAAGAACAAATACATTCAATGAATGTCATGAGTAACACCAATGAGTATATGAGGTGAAATCGATCAGGATGATTTTCAAGTGTAGAAAAAAAAATAAAGGGCAAAACTGCTAATACGAAGCCTGAAGGGGCATTAGTAGAGGTAGTAACAAAAGATTTAATCTTTGATAGTGTTAGTTGGTTTAATTAGAAAGTCATAAAAGGGAAAATAGAAGGCCTAATGGGACATGGGCAGAAGTTGTAACAAAAGATTTAAGCACATATATGGCTTAACTGAAGATACAGTTTAGGAGTGACTTAGTACAAGTTAAAAGTTTTAAACGAGCAAGCGATAATCCTGAAAGGACATGGATAGAGCGAAGGATATGACTCGTAAGATTTAGAGCATGTTGAATAAATTCAAAATGTGTGCCTCGGAATTTTGTAAAATTTCCTTAAATTAAATAAACTGAAAGAGATATTCTATATGATGGGTAGTAGACTGGTCATGACATATGGGGCAAAATGTTGGACTTGAAGAATAACAAATTCATAGGATGGGCAAGGTTGTTAAATCAAACAAAATCATATAAGCCATAATCCTGGGTTGATAACTTATGCTATCGTATGATCGCTTATGCTATCGCTTAAGTTGATGGTTTTATTTTTTTTTTACTTTTTAAATAAAAATTGAAAAAATGGTTAATAAAGGAAAAAATAAAAATAAAAATCTAAACTTTTTGAAAACTATTTGATTATAATGTATGAGAATAGTCATACATAGATTAAAATTATGGATAGTCACCAAACGACATATTTATACGATGAACATCACAAAAATGAGGAACCTGAGATAAATGTGTAGGAAGACATGGAATAACAAAATTAGGAATGAATGCCTTAAATGAAAGTTAATAGTAACACCAAAGGTAATAAGATTGAGATAATTTGGCTACGTGCAATGAATATAAGGAACTAAACGGGTTTGAAGGAATTGATTAGTAAGTTGAAGGCTAAAAAGGGTGGATGTACTAACAAGATTTAAGAAAAAATATTTTAGATGAGAATACAACCTTAATGGATCTAAGGGACATAACAGAATTGTAAAGCTCAGATTAGCTGGGATAGTGCTTAGATGACGATGATGATATAAATACATATACCATCCTCATCCTCATTATCATCATCAAAGCATTTTGTCCCAACTAATCGGGTCAAATACATGAATCCTATTATGCCATGTCACTCCGCCAAGGACCATATCTTTAGTTAAACTATCGGCATTCAAGTCATTTCTTTCTGTCCACGCTCATAAGGTGATGGTTTTTTTTTTTTTTTTGTAGACCCTCAGAACTAAAAATTAATCTAAATCAACCACACCACAGAGAAAAATTGAGAAGGGGAGAACAGTCTAAAACTATATTAGAGGTTTTGTCGAGTCCACCGAGTTGAATGTACCCAAATTAAGCGATCGCGTAAGGTATTACGTATAAATTTAGAGTAAGGTGCATACAGTAGAGTTTTATCCCTCGATAGTTTTGTGATATTTTTGTCCAAGAAGACAAGGAATGACATAACTAAGAACAAATATATTCAACGAATGTCATAACTAACACCAATGAGTAATAATATGAGGTGAAGTCGACCAGGATGATTTTCAAGTGTAGAAAAAAAAATAAAATAAAGGGCAAAACTGCAAATAAAAAGCCTGAAGGGACATTAGTGGAGGTAGTAACAAAAGATTTAATCTTTGATAGTGTTTGTTGGTTTAACAAGAAAGTCGTAAAAGGGAAAATAAAAGGCCTAATGGGACATGGGTAGAAGTTGTACCAAAAGATTTAAGCACATGTATGGCTTAACTGAAGATACAGTTTAGGAGTGACTTAGTACAAGTTAAAAGTTTTAAACGAGCAAGCGATAATCTTGAAAGGACATGGATAGAGCGAGGATATTACTTGTAAGATTTAGAGCATGTTGAATAAATTTGAGATGTGTGCCTCGGAATTTTGTAAAATTGCATTGGTTCCTTTTTAAGCCACTCTTCGGATAAACCTGACTAGGATGAAGTGATTGATAAAGATGTTGCTTGTAAATTTAGGGCATGGCGAGTAAAGTGTAGATGTGTTCCTCTGAAATTTTGCAAAATTGTCTTATACTAATAAAATCGAAAGAGAAATTCTATATGATTGGTAGTAGACTGGTCATGACATATGGGGCAAAATGTTAGACAGTTGAGGAATAACAAATTCATAGGATGGACAAGGTTGTTAAATCAAATAAAATCATATAAGCCATAACCGTGGGTTAATCGCATATACTATCGCAAGATCGCTCATGTGATCGCTCAAGCTGATGGTTTTTTTTTTGAAATAATAATCGAAAAAACGGTTAATAGGGAGAAAAAAGTAAAAAATAAATCTAAAACTTTTTAAAAACGTTGATTATACTAGAGACGGTCATACATGCGTTAAAATTTTGGACATTCACCAAACGACAAATTCATACGATGAGCATTGCAAAAATGAGAAACCGAATATGAATGTGTGGAAGACAAGGAATGAAAAAATTAGGAATGAATATGCTCTAAATGAAAGTTAGGATAAACATTAAAGGTAATAAGATTGAGACGATTTGACCATGTGTAATGAAGATAAGGGACTAAATGGGTTTCAAGGAATTGATTGGTAAGTTAAAGGGTAAAAAGGGTGGATGTACTAACAGAAGAAGATTTAAACAAGAACAATTTAGTTGAGAATACAACATGAATGGATTGACGGGCATAACGAATTATAAAGCTTAGATTAGGCAGGATAGCGCTTTTCGATGACGATGATGATATACATACATCATCCTCATCCTCATCCTCATTATCATCAAAAAGCATTTAGTCCCAATTGATTGGATCAACTACTTGAATCCTATGATGCCATGCCACTCCGCCAAGGACCATATCTTCAGTTAAATTATCGGCGTTTAGGTCATTTCTTTCTACCACCACGCTCACATGGTAATGTTTATTTTTAAAGACCCACTGAACTAAAAATTAATCCAAATGAAAACTCAAATGAACTACACCACAGAAAACAATTGAGAGGGGGAGTGCAACCAAAAACCATATTAGAGGTTTTGTCGAGTCCACCAAGTTGAAGTTATTCAAATTAAGCGATCGACAAAAATATTACATATAAAATTTAGAGCTAGGTGAATGTATTAGAGTTGTATACCTCTATAGTTTTGTGAAATTTCTGTCCGAGAAGACAATGAATAATTTAATTAAGAACAAATACATTCAACGAAAGTCATGAGTAACACCAATGAGTAATAATATGTCGAAAAGTCGACCAGAATGAATTTCAAGTGTAAAAAAAAAAAATAAAGAAAGGGCAAAAGTGCAAATAAAAGGTCTAAAGGGACATGGGTGGAGGTAGTAAGAAAAGATTTAATCTTCGATTGGAGTCATTGGTTTATGTTGAAGGTCGTAATAGGGCAAATGAAAGGCCTAATGGGACATGGATGGAAGTTGTAACAAAATATTTAAGCACATATATGGCTTAACTGAAGATACAGTATAGGAGCGAATAGTAAAAGTTAAAGGTTTTAAATGAGCAAGCGATAGTCTTGAAAGGACATGGATGGAGCGAAGGATATTGCTTATAAGATTTAGAGATGTGTGCCTTTGGAATTTTGTGAAATTGCCTTTAGTACCTATCTAAGCCACTCATCAGATAAACCCGACTAGGATGAAGTGATTAAGAAAGATGTTGGTTGCAAATTTAGAGCATTGCGAATAAAGTGTAGATGTGTCCCTCTGAAATTTTGTAAATTTGTCTTACACTAATAAAACTGAAAAAGAAATTCTAGATGATGGGTAGAAGATTGGTCATGACATATAGGGAAAAATGTTGGATAGTTGAGGACTAACAAATTCATAGGATGAGCAAGGTTTTTAAATTAAACAAAATCATATAAGCCATAATCCTGGGTTGATCGCTTATGCCATCACATGATCGCTTATGCTATTACTTAAGTTGATAGTTTTTTTTTTTTTTTTTTTTTGAAAAAATGGTTAATAAAGGAAAAAATAAAAATAAAAATCTAAACTTTTTGAAAACTGTTTGATTATAATGTATGAGAACAGTCATACATAGATTAAAATTTTGGACAGTTACCAAACGACATATTCATACGATGAGCATCGCAAAAATGAGGAACCTGAGATAAATGTGTGGGAAGACATGGAACAACGAAATTAGGAATGAATGCCTTAAATGAAAGTTAAGAGTAATACCAAAGGTAATAAGATTGAGATAATTTGGCTATGTGCAATGAATACAAGGAACTAAACGGGTTTGAAGGAATTGATTGGTAAGTTGAAGGCCAAAAAGGGTGGATGTACTAACCGAAGATTTAAGAAAAAATATTTTAGTTGAGAATACAACCTTAATGGATTTGAGGGACATAACAGAATTGTAAAGCTCAGATTAGCTGGGATAGTGCTTAGATGACGATGATGATATACATACATACGCCATCCTCATCCTCATTATCATCATCAAAGCATTTTATCCCAACTAATCGGGTCAAATACATGAATCCTATTATGCCATGTCACTCCCCCAAGGACCATATTCTTCAGTTAAATTATCGACGTTCAAGTTATTTCTTTCTATCCACGCTCACAAGGTAATAGTTTTTTTATTTTATTTTATTTTATAGACCCTCAGAACTAAAAATTAATCTAAATGAACCACACCATAGAGAACAATTGAGTAGGGGAGAACAGTCTAAAACCATATTAGATGTTTTGTCGAGTACACCAAGTTGAATGTATCCAAATTAAGCGATCGTGAAGCGTATTACGTATAAATTTAGAGTAAGGTGCATAGAGTAGAGTTTTATCCCTCGATAGTTCTGTGATATTTTTGTCCAAGAAGACAAGGAATGACATAACTAAGAACAAATACATTCAATGAATGTCATGAGTAACACCAATGAGTATATGAGGTGAAATCGATCAGGATGATTTTCAAGTGTAGAAAAAAAAATAAAGGGCAAAACTGCTAATACGAAGCCTGAAGGGGCATTAGTAGAGGTAGTAACAAAAGATTTAATCTTTGATAGTGTTAGTTGGTTTAATTAGAAAGTCATAAAAGGGAAAATAGAAGGCCTAATGGGACATGGGCTAGAAGTTGTAACAAAAGATTTAAGCACATATATGGCTTAACTGAAGATACAGTTTAGGAGTGACTTAGTACAAGTTAAAAGTTTTAAACGAGCAAGCGATAATCCTGAAAGGACATGGATAGAGCGAAGGATATGACTCGTAAGATTTAGAGCATGTTGAATAAATTCAAAATGTGTGCCTCTGGAATTTTGTAAAATTTCCTTAAATTAAATAAATGAAAGAGATATTCTATATGATGGGTAGTAGACATGGTCATGACATATGGGGCAAAATGTTGGACAGTTGAAGAATAACAAATTCATAGGATGGGCAAGGTTGTTAAATCAAACAAAATCATATAAGCCATAATCCTGGGTTGATAACTTATGCTATCGAATGATCGCTTATGCTATCGCTTAAGTTGATGGTTTTTATTTTTTTTTTACTTTTTTAAATAAAAATTGAAAAAATGGTTAATAAAGGAAAAAATAAAAATAAAAATCTAAACTTTTTGAAAACTATTTGATTATAATGTATGAGAATAGTCATACATAGATTAAAATTATGGATAGTCACCAAACGACATATTTATACGATGAACATCACAAAAATGAGGAACCTGAGATAAATGTGTAGGAAGACATGGAATAACAAAATTAGGAATGAATGCCTTAAATGAAAGTTAATAGTAACACCAAAGGTAATAAGATTGAGATAATTTGGCTACGTGCAATGAATATAAGGAACTAAACGGGTTTGAAGGAATTGATTAGTAAGTTGAAGGCTAAAAAGGGTGGATGTACTAACAGAAGATTTAAGAAAAAATATTTTAGATGAGAATACAACCTTAATGGATCTAAGGGACATAACAGAATTGTAAAGCTCAGATTAGCTGGGATAGTGCTTAGATGACGATGATGATATAAATACATATACCATCCTCATCCTCATTATCATCATCAAAGCATTTTGTCCCAACTAATCGGGTCAAATACATGAATCCTATTATGCCATGTCACTCCGCCAAGGACCATATCTTTAGTTAAACTATCGGCATTCAAGTCATTTCTTTCTGTCCACGCTCATAAGGTGATGGTTTTTTTTTTTTTTTAGACCCTCAGAACTAAAAATTAATCTAAATCAACCACACCACAGAGAAAAATTGAGAAGGGGAGAACAGTCTAAAACTATATTAGATGTTTTGTCGAGTCCACCGAGTTGAATGTACCCAAATTAAGCGATCGCGTAAGGTATTACGTATAAATTTAGAGTAAGGTGCATACAGTAGAGTTTTATCCCTCGATAGTTTTGTGATATTTTTGTCCAAGAAGACAAGGAATGACATAACTAAGAACAAATATATTCAACGAATGTCATAACTAACACCAATGAGTAATAATATGAGGTGAAGTCGACCAGGATGATTTTCAAGTGTAGAAAAAAAAATAAAGGGCAAAACTGCAAATAAAAAGCCTGAAGGGACATTAGTGGAGGTAGTAACAAAAGATTTAATCTTTGATAGTGTTTGTTGGTTTAACAAGAAAGTCGTAAAAGGGAAAATAAAAGGCCTAATGGGACATGGGTAGAAGTTGTACCAAAAGATTTAAGCACATGTATGGCTTAACTGAAGATACAGTTTAGGAGTGACTTAGTACAAGTTAAAAGTTTTAAACGAGCAAGCGATAATCTTGAAAGGACATGGATAGAGCGAGGGATATTACTTGTAAGATTTAGAGCATGTTGAATAAATTTGAGATGTGTGCCTCTGGAATTTTGTAAAATTGCATTGGGTTCCTTTTTAAGCCACTCTTCGGATAAACCTGACTAGGATGAAGTGATTGATAAAGATGTTGCTTGTAAATTTAGGGCATGGCGAGTAAAGTGTAGATGTGTTCCTCTGAAATTTTGCAAAATTGTCTTATACTAATAAAATCGAAAGAGAAATTCTATATGATTGGTAGTAGACTGGTCATGACATATGGGGCAAAATGTTAGACAGATTGAGGAATAACAAATTCATAGGATGGACAAGGTTGTTAAATCAAATAAAATCATATAAGCCATAACCGTGGGTTAATCGCATATACTATCGCAAGATCGCTCATGTGATCGCTCAAGCTGATGGTTTTTTTTTTTTTTAAAATGGTTAATAAAGAAATAATAATCGAAAAAAACGGTTAATAGGGAGAAAAAAGTAAAAAATAAATCTAAAACTTTTTAAAAACTGTCTACTTACGATGCGTTAAAATTTTGGACATTCACCAAACGACAAATTCATACGATGAGCATTGCAAAAATGAGAAACCGAATATGAATGTGTGGGAAGACAAGGAATGAAAAAAATAGGAATGAATATGCTCTAAATGAAAGTTAGGATAAACATTAAAGGTAATAAGATTGAGACGATTTGACCATGTGTAATGAAGATAAGGGACTAAATGGGTTTCAAGGAATTGATTGGTAAGTTAAAGGGTAAAAAGGATGGATGTACTAACAGAAGATTTAAACAAGAACAATTTAGTTGAGAATACAACATGAATGGATTGGACGGGCATAACAGAATTATAAAGCTTAGATTAGCTGGGATAGCGCTTCGATGACGATGATGATATACATACATCATCCTCATCCTCATTATCATCATCAAAGCATTTAGTCCCAATTGATTGGATCAACTACTTGAATCCTATGATGCCATGCCACTCCGCCAAGGACCATATCTTCAGTTAAATTATCTGCGTTGAGGTCATTTCTTTCTACCACCACGCTCACATGGTAATGTTTATTTTTAAAGACCCACTGAACTAAAAATTAATCCAAATGAAAACTCAAATGAACTACACCACAGAAAACAATTGAGAGGGGAGTGCAACCAAAAACCATATTAGAGGTTTTGTCGAGTCCACCAAGTTGAAGTTATTCAAATTAAGCGATCGACAAAAATATTACATATAAAATTTAGAGCTAGGTGAATGTATTAGAGTTGTATACCTCTATAGTTTTGTGAAATTTCTGTCCGAGAAGACAATGAATAATTTAATTAAGAACAAATACATTCAACGAAAGTCATGAGTAACACCAATGAGTAATAATATGTCGAAAAGTCGACCAGAATGAATTTCAAGTGTAAAAAAAAATAAAAAATAAAGGGCAAAAGTGCAAATAAAAGGTCTAAAGGGACATGGGTGGAGGTAGTAAGAAAAGATTTAATCTTCGATTGGAGTCATTGGTTTATGTTGAAGGTCGTAATAGGGCAAATGAAAGGCCTAATGGGACATGGATGGAAGTTGTAACAAAATATTTAAGCACATATATGGCTTAAGAAGATACAATATAGAGCGAATAGTAAAAGTTAAAGGTTTTAAATGAGCAAGCGATAGTCTTGAAAGGACATGGATGGAGCGAAGGATATTGCTTATAAGATTTAGAGATGTGTGCCTTTGGAATTTTGTGAAATTGCCTTTAGTACTATCTAAGCCACTCATCGGATAAACCCGACTAGGATGAAGTGATTAAGAAAGATGTTGGTTGCAAATTTAGAGCATTGCGAATAAAGTGTAGATGTGTCCCTCTGAAATTTTGTAAATTTGTCTTACACTAATAAACCGAAAAAGAAATTCTAGATGATGGGTAGAAGATTGGTCATGACATATAGGGAAAAATGTTGGATAGTTGAGGACTAACAAATTCATAGGATGAGCAAGGTTTTTAAATTAAACAAAATCATATAAGCCATAATCCTGGGTTGATCGCTTATGCCATCACATGATCGCTTATGCTATTACTTAAGTTGATAGTTTTTTTTTTTTTTTTTTTTTTTTGAAAAAATGGTTAATAAAGGAAAAATAAAAATAAAAATCTAAACTTTTTGAAAACTGTTTGATTATAATGTATGAGAACAAATATACATAGATTAAAATTAGTCACCAAATGACATATTCATACGATTCGCACCCGAAACGACATATTCATACGATGAGCATCGCAAAAAATGAGGAACCTGAGATAAATGTGTGGGAAGACATGGAACAACGAAATTAGGAATGAATGCCTTAAATGAAAGTTAAGAGTAATACCAAAGGTAATAAGATTGAGATAATTTGGCTATGTGCAATGAATACAAGGAACTAAACGGGTTTGAAGGAATTGATTGGTAAGTTTGAAGGCCAAAAAGGGTGGATGTACTAACCGAAGATTTAAGAAAAAATATTTTAGTTGAGAATACAACCTTAATGGATTTGAGGGACATAACAGAATTGTAAAGCTCGGATTAGCTGGGATAGTGCTTAGATGACGATGATGATATACATACATACGCCATCCTCATCCTCATTATCATCATCAAAGCATTTTATCCCAACTAATCGGGTCAAATACATGAATCCTATTATGCCATGTCACTCCCCCAAGGACCATATCTTCAGTTAAATTATCGGCGTTCAAGTTATTTCTTTCTATCCACGCTCACAAGGTAATAGTTTTTTTATTTTATTTTATTTTATAGACCCTCAGAACTAAAAATTAATCTAAATGAACCACACCATAGAGAACAATTGAGAAGGGGAGAACAGTCTAAAACCATATTAGATGTTTTGTCGAGTACACCAAGTTGAATGTACCCAAATTAAGCGATCGTGAAACGTATTACGTATAAATTTAGAGTAAGGCGCATAGAGTAGAGTTTTATCCCTCGATAGTTCTGTGATATTTTTGTCCAAGAAGACAAGGAATGACATAACTAAGAACAAATACATTCAATGAATGTCATGAGTAACACCAATGAGTATATGAGGTGAAATCGATCAGGATGATTTTCAAGTGTAGAAAAAAAAATAAAGGGCAAAACTGCTAATACGAAGCCTGAAGGGGCATTAGTAGAGGTAGTAACAAAAGATTTAATCTTTGATAGTGTTAGTTGGTTTAATTAGAAAGTCATAAAAGGGAAAATAGAAGGCCTAATGGGACATGGGCAGAAGTTGTAACAAAAGATTTAAGCACATATATGGCTTAACTGAAGATACAGTTTAGGAGTGACTTAGTACAAGTTAAAAGTTTTAAACGAGCAAGCGATAATCCTGAAAGGACATGGATAGAGCGAAGGATATGACTCGTAAGATTTAGAGCATGTTGAATAAATTCAAAATGTGTGCCTCTGGAATTTTGTAAAATTTCCTTAAATTAAATAAACTGAAAGAGATATTCTATATGATGGGTAGTAGACTGGTCATGACATATGGGGCAAAATGTTGGACAGTTGAAGAATAACAAATTCATAGGATGGGCAAGGTTGTTAAATCAAACAAAATCATATAAGCCATAATCCTGGGTTGATAACTTATGCTATCGTATGATCGCTTATGCTATCGCTTAAGTTGATGGTTTTTATTTTTTTTTACTTTTTTAAATAAAAATTGAAAAAATGGTTAATAAAGGAAAAAATAAAAATAAAAATCTAAACTTTTTGAAAACTATTTGATTATAATGTATGAGAATAGTCATACATAGATTAAAATTATGGATAGTCACCAAACGACATATTTATACGATGAACATCACAAAAATGAGGAACCTGAGATAAATGTGTAGGAAGACATGGAATAACAAAATTAGGAATGAATGCCTTAAATGAAAGTTAATAGTAACACCAAAGGTAATAAGATTGAGATAATTTGGCTACGTGCAATGAATATAAGGAACTAAACGGGTTTGAAGGAATTGATTAGTAAGTTGAAGGCTAAAAAGGGTGGATGTACTAACCGAAGATTTAAGAAAAAATATTTTAGATGAGAATACAACCTTAATGGATCTAAGGGACATAACAGAATTGTAAAGCTCAGATTAGCTGGGATAGTGCTTAGATGACGATGATGATATAAATACATATACCATCCTCATCCTCATTATCATCATCAAAGCATTTTGTCCCAACTAATCGGGTCAAATACATGAATCCTATTATGCCATGTCACTCCGCCAAGGACCATATCTTTAGTTAAACTATCGGCATTCAAGTCATTTCTTTCTGTCCACGCTCATAAGGTGATGGTTTTTTTTTTTTTTTTTTGTAGACCCTCAGAACTAAAAATTAATCTAAATCAACCACACCACAGAGAAAAATTGAGAAGGGGAGAACAGTCTAAAACTATATTAGATGTTTTGTCGAGTCCACCGAGTTGAATGTACCCAAATTAAGCGATCGCGTAAGGTATTACGTATAAATTTAGAGTAAGGTGCATACAACAGAGTTTTATCCCTCGATAGTTTTGTGATATTTTTGTCCAAGAAGACAAGGAATGACATAACTAAGAACAAATATATTCAACGAATGTCATAACTAACACCAATGAGTAATAATATGAGGTGAAGTCGACTAGGATGATTTTCAAGTGTAGAAAAAAAAAAAATAAAGGGCAAAACTGCAAATAAAAAGCCTGAAGGGACATTAGTGGAGGTAGTAACAAAAGATTTAATCTTTGATAGTGTTTGTTGGTTTAACAAGAAAGTCGTAAAAGGGAAAATAAAAGGCCTAATGGGACATGGGTAGAAGTTGTACCAAAAGATTTAAGCACATGTATGGCTTAACTGAAGATACAGTTTAGGAGTGACTTAGTACAAGTTAAAAGTTTTAAACGAGCAAGCGATAATCTTGAAAGGACATGGATAGAGCGAGGATATTACTTGTAAGATTTAGAGCATGTTGAATAAATTTGAGATGTGTGCCTCTGGAATTTTGTAAAATTGCATTGGTTCCTTTTTAAGCCACTCTTCGATAAACCCGACTAGGATGAAGTGATTGATAAAGATGTTGCTTGTAAATTTAGGGCATGGCGAGTAAAGTGTAGATGTGTTCCTCTGAAATTTTGCAAAATTGTCTTATACTAATAAAATCGAAAGAGAAATTCTATATGATTGGTAGTAGACTGGTCATGACATATGGGGCAAAATGTTAGACAGTTGAGGAATAACAAATTCATAGGATGGACAAGGTTGTTAAATCAAATAAAATCATATAAGCCATAACCGTGGGTTAATCGCATATACTATCGCAAGATCGCTCATGTGATCGCTCAAGCTGATGGTTTTTTTTTTTGAAATAATAATCGAAAAAACGGTTAATAGGGAGAAAAAAGTAAAAATAAAAATCTAAAACTTTTTAAAAACGTCTACTTACTATGTATATGAACGGTCATTAAAAATTTTGGACATTCACCAAACGACAAATTCATACGATGAGCATTGCAAAAATGAGAAACCGAATATGAATGTGTGGGAAGACAAGGAATGAAAAAATTAGGAATGAATATGCTCTAAATGAAAGTTAGGATAAACATTAAAGGTAATAAGATTGAGACGATTTGACCATGTGTAATGAAGATAAGGGACTAAATGGGTTTCAAGGAATTGATTGGTAAGTTAAAGGGTAAAAAGGATGGATGTACTAACGAAGATTTAAACAAGAACAATTTAGTTGAGAATACAACATGAATGGATTGATCGGGCATAACAGAATTATAAAGCTTAGATTAGCTGGGATAGCGCTTCGATGACGATGATGATATACATACATCATCCTCATCCTCATTATCATCATCAAAGCATTTAGTCCCAATTGATTGGATCAACTACTTGAATCCTATGATGCCATGCCACTCCGCCAAGGACCATATCTTCAGTTAAATTATCGGCGTTGAGGTCATTTCTTTCTACCACCACGCTCACATGGTAATGTTTATTTTTAAAGACCCACTGAACTAAAAATTAATCCAAATGAAAACTCAAATGAACTACACCACAGAAAACAATTGAGAGGGGGAGTGCAACCAAAAACCATATTAGAGGTTTTGTCGAGTCCACCAAGTTGAAGTTATTCAAATTAAGCGATCGACAAAAATATTACATATAAAATTTAGAGCTAGGTGAATGTATTAGAGTTGTATACCTCTATAGTTTTGTGAAATTTCTGTCCGAGAAGACAATGAATAATTTAATTAAGAACAAATACATTCAACGGAAGTCATGAGTAATACCAATGAGTAATAATATGTCGAAAAGTAGACCAGAATGAATTTCAAGTGTAAAAAAAAAAAAAATAAAGGGCAAAAGTGCAAATAAAAGGTCTAAAGGGACATGGGTGGAGGTAGTAAGAAAAGATTTAATCTTCGATTGGAGTCATTGGTTTAAGTTGAAGGTCGTAATAGGGCAAATAAAAGGCCTAATGGGACATGGATGGAAGTTGTAACAAAATATTTAAGCACATATATGGCTTAACTGAAGATACAGTATAGGAGCGAATAGTAAAAGTTAAAGGTTTTAAATGAGCAAGCGATAGTCTTGAAAGGACATGGATGGAGCGAAGGATATTGCTTATAAGATTTAGAGATGTGTGCCTTTGGAATTTTGTGAAATTGCCTTTAGTACCTATCTAAGCCACTCATCGGATAAACCCGACTAGGATGAAGTGATTAAGAAAGATGTTGGTTGCAAATTTAGAGCATTGCGAATAAAGTGTAGATGTGTCCCTCTGAAATTTTGTAAATTTGTCTTACACTAATAAAACTGAAAAAGAAATTCTAGATGATGGGTAGAAGATTGGTCATGACATATAGGGAAAAATGTTGGATAGTTGAGGACTAACAAATTCATAGGATGAGCAAGGTTTTTAAATTAAACAAAATCATATAAGCCATAATCCTGGGTTGATCGCTTATGCCATCACATGATCGCTTATGCTATTACTTAAGTTGATAGTTTTTTTTTTTTTTTTTTTTGAAAAATGGTTAATAAAGGAAAAAATAAAAATAAAAATCTAAACTTTTTGAAAATCAAGTTTGATTATAATGTATGAGAACAAATATACATAGATTAAAATTTTGACAAGCTTACCAAACGACATATTCATACGATGAGCATCGCAAAAATGAGGAACCTGAGATAAATGTGTGGGAAGACATGGAACAACGAAAATTAGGAATGAATGCCTTAAATGAAAGTTAAGAGTAATACCAAAGGTAATAAGATTGAGATAATTTGGCTATGTGCAATGAATACAAGGAACTAAACGGGTTTGAAGGAATTGATTGGTAAGTTTGAAGGCCAAAAAGGGTGGATGTACTAACCGAAGATTTAAGAAAAAATATTTTAGTTGAGAATACAACCTTAATGGATTTGAGGGACATAACAGTAATTGTAAAGCTCAGATTAGCTCAGGATAGTGCTTAGATGACGATGATGATATACATACATACGCCATCCTCATCCTCATTATCATCATCAAAGCATTTTATCCCAACTAATCGGGTCAAATACATGAATCCTATTATGCCATGTCGCTCCCAAGGACCATATCTTCAGTTAAATTATCGACGTTCAAGTTATTTCTTTCTATCCACGCTCACAAGGTAATAGTTTTTTTATTTTATTTTATTTTATAGACCCTCAGAACTAAAAATTAATCTAAATGAACCACACCATAGAGAACAATTGAGTAGGGAGAACAGTCTAAAACCATATTAGATGTTTTGTCGAGTACACCAAGTTGAATGTACCCAAATTAAGCGATCGTGAAGCGTATTACGTATAAATTTAGAGTAAGGTGCATAGAGTAGAGTTTTATCCCTCGATAGTTCTGTGATATTTTTGTCCAAGAAGACAAGGAATGACATAACTAAGAACAAATACATTCAATGAATGTCATGAGTAACACCAATGAGTATATGAGGTGAAATCGATCGATGATTTTCAAGTGTAGAAAAAAAAAAAGGGCAAAATCAAGCTAATAAAAAGCTTCAAGGGGCATTAGTAGAGGTAGTAACAAAAGATTTAATCTTTGATAGTGTTAGTTGGTTTAATTAGAAAGTCATAAAAGGGAAAATAGAAGGCCTAATGGGACATGGTAGAAGTTGTAACAAAAGATTTAAGCACATATATGGCTTAATCAAGATACAGTTTAGGAGTGACTTAGTACAAGTTAAAAGTTTTAAACGAGCAAGCGATAATCCTGAAAGGACATGGATAGAGCGAAGGATATGACTCGTAAGATTTAGAGCATGTTGAATAAATTCAAAATGTGTGCCTCTGGAATTTTGTAAAATTTCCTTAAATTAAATAAACTGAAAGAGATATTCTATATGATGGGTAGTAGACTGGTCATGACATATGGGGCAAAATGTTGGCAAGTTGAAGAATAACAAATTCATAGGATGGGCAAGGTTGTTAAATCAAACAAAATCATATAAGCCATAATCCTGGGTTGATAACTTATGCTATCGTATGATCGCTTATGCTATCGCTTAAGTTGATGGTTTTTATTTTTTTTTACTTTTTTAAATAAAAATTGAAAAAATGGTTAATAAAGGAAAAAATAAAAATAAAAATCTAAACTTTTTGAAAACTATTTGATTATAATGTATGAGAATAGTCATACATAGATTAAAATTATGGATAGTCACCAAACGACATATTTATACGATGAACATCACAAAAATGAGGAACCTGAGATAAATGTGTAGGAAGACATGGAATAACAAAATTAGGAATGAATGCCTTAAATGAAAGTTAATAGTAACACCAAAGGTAATAAGATTGAGATAATTTGGCTACGTGCAATGAATATAAGGAACTAAACGGATTTGAAGGAATTGATTAGTAAGTTGAAGGCTAAAAAGGGTGGATGTACTAACAGAAGATTTAAGAAAAAATATTTTAGATGAGAATACAACCTTAATGGATCTAAGGGACATAACAGAATTGTAAAGCTCAGATTAGCTGGGATAGTGCTTAGATGACGATGATGATATAAATACATATACCATCCTCATCCTCATTATCATCATCAAAGCATTTTGTCCCAACTAATCGGGTCAAATACATGAATCCTATTATGCCATGTCACTCCGCCAAGGACCATATCTTTAGTTAAACTATCGGCATTCAAGTCATTTCTTTCTGTCCACGCTCATAAGGTGATGGTTTTTTTTTTTTTTTTTGTAGACCCTCAGAACTAAAAATTAATCTAAATCAACCACACCACAGAGAAAAATTGAGAAGGGGAGAACAGTCTAAAACTATATTAGATGTTTTGTCGAGTCCACCGAGTTGAATGTACCCAAATTAAGCGATCGCGTAAGGTATTACGTATAAATTTAGAGTAAGGTGCATACAATAGAGAGTTTTATCCCTCGATAGTTTTGTGATATTTTTGTCCAAGAAGACAAGGAATGACATAACTAAGAACAAATATATTCAACGAATGTCATAACTAACACCAATGAGTAATAATATGAGGTGAAGTCGACCAGATGATTTTCAAGTGTAGAAAAAAAAAATAAAGGGCAAAACTGCAAATAAAAAGCATGAAGGGACATTAGTGGAGGTAGTAACAAAAGATTTAATCTTTGATAGTGTTTGTTGGTTTAACAAGAAAGTCGTAAAAGGAAAATAAAAGGCCTAATGGGACATGGGTAGAAGTTGTACCAAAAGATTTAAGCACATGTATGGCTTAACTGAAGATACAGTTTAGGAGTGACTTAGTACAAGTTAAAAGTTTTAAACGAGCAAGCGATAATCTTGAAAGGACATGGATAGAGCGAGGATATTACTTGTAAGATTTAGAGCATGTTGAATAAATTTGAGATGTGTGCCTCTGGAATTTTGTAAAATTGCATTGGGTTCCTTTTTAAGCCACTCTTCGATAAACCCGACTAGGATGAAGTGATTGATAAAGATGTTGCTTGTAAATTTAGGGCATGGCGAGTAAAGTGTAGATGTGTTCCTCTGAAATTTTGCAAAATTGTCTTATACTAATAAAATCGAAAGAGAAATTCTATATGATTGGTAGTAGACTGGTCATGACATATGGGGCAAAATGTTAGACAGATTGAGAATAACAAATTCATAGGATGGACAAGGTTGTTAAATCAAATAAAATCATATAAGCCATAACCGTGGGTTAATCGCATATACTATCGCAAGATCGCTCATGTGATCACTCAAGCTGATGGTTTTTTTTTTTTGAAATAATAATCGAAAAAACGGTTAATAGGGAGAAAAAGTAAAAAATAAATCTAAAACTTTTTAAAAATGCTACTTACTATGTATACGATGCGTTAAAATTTTGGACATTCACCAAACGACAAATTCATACGATGAGCATTGCAAAAATGAGAAACCGAATATGAATGTGTGGGAAGACAAGGAATGAAAAAATTAGGAATGAATATGCTCTAAATGAAAGTTAGGATAAACATTAAAGGTAATAAGATTGAGACGATTTGACCATGTGTAATGAAGATAAGGACTAAATGGGTTTCAAGGAATTGATTGGTAAGTTAAAGGGTAAAAAGGGTGGATGTACTAACAGAAGATTTAAACAAGAACAATTTAGTTGAGAATACAACATGAATGGATTGAACGGACATAACAGAATTATAAAGCTTAGATTAGCTGGGATAGCGCTTGATGACGATGATGATATACATACATCATCCTCATCCTCATTATCATCATCAAAGCATTTAGTCCCAATTGATTGGATCAACTACTTGAATCCTATGATGCCATGCCACTCCGCCAAGGACCATATCTTCAGTTAAATTATCGGCGTTGAGGTCATTTCTTTCTACCACCACGCTCACATGGTAATGTTTATTTTTAAAGACCCACTGAACTAAAAATTAATCCAAATGAAAACTCAAATGAACTACACCACAGAAAACAATTGAGAGGGGGAGTGCAACCAAAAACCATATTAGAGGTTTTGTCGAGTCCACCAAGTTGAAGTTATTCAAATTAAGCGATCGACAAAAATATTACATATAAAATTTAGAGCTAGGTGAATGTATTAGAGTTGTATACCTCTATAGTTTTGTGAAATTTCTGTCCGAGAAGACAATGAATAATTTAATTAAGAACAAATACATTCAACGAAAGTCATGAGTAATACCAATGAGTAATAATATGTCGAAAAGTAGACCAGAATGAATTTCAAGTGTAAAAAAAAAAAAAATAAAAAGGGCAAAAGTGCAAATAAAAGGTCTAAAGGGACATGGGTGGAGGTAGTAAGAAAAGATTTAATCTTCGATTGGAGTCATTGGTTTAAGTTGAAGGTCGTAATAGGGCAAATAAAAGGCCTAATGGGACATGGATGGAAGTTGTAACAAAATATTTAAGCACATATATGGCTTAATTGAAGATACAATATAGAGCGAATAGTAAAAGTTAAAGGTTTTAAATGAGCAAGCGATAGTCTTGAAAGGACATGGATGGAGCGAAGGATATTGCTTATAAGATTTAGAGATGTGTGCCTTTGGAATTTTGTGAAATTGCCTTTAAACCTATCTAAGCCACTCATCTGGATAAACCCGACTAGGATGAAGTGATTAAGAAAGATGTTGGTTGCAAATTTAGAGCATTGCGAATAAAGTGTAGATGTGTCCCTCTGAAATTTTGTAAATTTGTCTTACACTAATAAACCGAAAAAGAAATTCTAGATGATGGGTAGAAGATTGGTCATGACATATAGGGAAAAATGTTGGATAGTTGAGGACTAACAAATTCATAGGATGAGCAAGGTTTTTAAATTAAACAAAATCATATAAGCCATAATCCTGGGTTGATCGCTTATGCCATCACATGATCGCTTATGCTATTACTTAAGTTGATAGTTTTTTTTTTTTTTTGAAAAAATGGTTAATAAAGGAAAAAATAAAAATAAAAATCTAAACTTTTTGAAAATCTGTTGATTATAATGTATGAGAACAGTCATACATAGATTAAAATTTTGGACAGTTACCAAACGACATATTCATACGATGAGCATCGCAAAAATGAGGAACCTGAGATAAATGTGTGGGAAGACATGGAACAACGAAATTAGGAATGAATGCCTTAAATGAAAGTTAAGAGTAATACCAAAGGTAATAAGATTGAGATAATTTGGTATGTGCAATGAAATACAAGGAACTAAACGGGTTTGAAGGAATTGATTGGTAAGTTGAAGGCCAAAAAGGGTGGATGTACTAACCGAAGATTTAAGAAAAAATATTTTAGTTGAGAATACAACCTTAATGGATTTGAGGGACATAACAGTAATTGTAAAGCTCGGATTAGCTGGGATAGTGCTTAGATGACGATGATGATATACATACATACGCCATCCTCATCCTCATTATCATCATCAAAGCATTTTATCCCAACTAATCGGTCAAATACATGAATCCTATTATGCCATGTCGCTCCCCAAGGACCATATCTTCAGTTAAATTATCGACGTTCAAGTTATTTCTTTCTATCCACGCTCACAAGGTAATAGTTTTTTTATTTTATTTTATTTTATAGACCCTCAGAACTAAAAATTAATCTAAATGAACCACACCATAGAGAACAATTGAGTAGGGGAGAACAGTCTAAAACCATATTAGATGTTTTGTCGAGTACACCAAGTTGAATGTACCCAAATTAAGCGATCGTGAAGCGTATTACGTATAAATTTAGAGTAAGGTGCATAGAGTAGAGTTTTATCCCTCGATAGTTCTGTGATATTTTTGTCCAAGAAGACAAGGAATGACATAACTAAGAACAAATACATTCAATGAATGTCATGAGTAACACCAATGAGTATATGAGGTGAAATCGATCAGGATGATTTTCAAGTGTAGAAAAAAAAAAAAAGGGCAAAACTGCTAATAAGAAGCCTGAAGGGGCATTAGTAGAGGTAGTAACAAAAAAGATTTAATCTTTGATAGTGTTAGTTGGTTTAATTAGAAAGTCATAAAAGGGAAAATAGAAGGCCTAATGGGACATGGGCAGAAGTTGTAACAAAAGATTTAAGCACATATATGGCTTAACTGAAGATACAGTTTAGGAGTGACTTAGTACAAGTTAAAAGTTTTAAACGAGCAAGCGATAATCCTGAAAGGACATGGATAGAGCGAAGGATATGACTCGTAAGATTTAGAGCATGTTGAATAAATTCAAAATGTGTGCCTCTGGAATTTTGTAAAATTTCCTTAAATTAAATAAACTGAAAGAGATATTCTATATGATGGGTAGTAGACTGGTCATGACATATGGGGCAAAATGTTGGACAGTTGAAGAATAACAAATTCATAGGATGGGCAAGGTTGTTAAATCAAACAAAATCATATAAGCCATAATCCTGGGTTGATAACTTATGCTATCGTATGATCGCTTATGCTATCGCTTAAGTTGATGGTTTTTATTTTTTTTTACTTTTTTAAATAAAAATTGAAAAAATGGTTAATAAAGGAAAAAATAAAAATAAAAATCTAAACTTTTTGAAAACTATTTGATTATAATGTATGAGAATAGTCATACATAGATTAAAATTATGGATAGTCACCAAACGACATATTTATACGATGAACATCACAAAAATGAGGAACCTGAGATAAATGTGTAGGAAGACATGGAATAACAAAATTAGGAATGAATGCCTTAAATGAAAGTTAATAGTAACACCAAAGGTAATAAGATTGAGATAATTTGGCTACGTGCAATGAATATAAGGAACTAAACGGGTTTGAAGGAATTGATTAGTAAGTTGAAGGCTAAAAAGGGTGGATGTACTAACAGAAGATTTAAGAAAAAATATTTTAGATGAGAATACAACCTTAATGGATCTAAGGGACATAACAGAATTGTAAAGCTCAGATTAGCTGGGATAGTGCTTAGATGACGATGATGATATAAATACATATACCATCCTCATCCTCATTATCATCATCAAAGCATTTTGTCCCAACTAATCGGGTCAAATACATGAATCCTATTATGCCATGTCACTCCGCCAAGGACCATATCTTTAGTTAAACTATCGGCATTCAAGTCATTTCTTTCTGTCCACGCTCATAAGGTGATGGTTTTTTTTTTTTTGTAGACCCTCAGAACTAAAAATTAATCTAAATCAACCACACCACAGAGAAAAATTGAGAAGGGGAGAACAGTCTAAAACTATATTAGAGGTTTTGTCGAGTCCACCGAGTTGAATGTACCCAAATTAAGCGATCGCGTAAGGTATTACGTATAAATTTAGAGTAAGGTGCATACAGTAGAGTTTTATCCCTCGATAGTTTTGTGATATTTTTGTCCAAGAAGACAAGGAATGACATAACTAAGAACAAATATATTCAACGAATGTCATAACTAACACCAATGAGTAATAATATGAGGTGAAGTCGACCAGGATGATTTTCAAGTGTAGAAAAAAAAATAAAGGGCAAAACTGCAAATAAAAAGCCTGAAGGGACATTAGTGGAGGTAGTAACAAAAGATTTAATCTTTGATAGTGTTTGTTGGTTTAACAAGAAAGTCGTAAAAGGGAAAATAAAAGGCCTAATGGGACATGGGTAGAAGTTGTACCAAAAGATTTAAGCACATGTATGGCTTAACTCAAGATACAGTTTAGGAGTGACTTAGTACAAGTTAAAAGTTTTAAACGAGCAAGCGATAATCTTGAAAGGACATGGATAGAGCGAGGGATATTACTTGTAAGATTTAGAGCATGTTGAATAAATTTGAGATGTGTGCCTCTGGAATTTTGTAAAATTGCATTGGGTTCCTTTTTAAGCCACTCTTCGGATAAACCTGACTAGGATGAAGTGATTGATAAAGATGTTGCTTGTAAATTTAGGGCATGGCGAGTAAAGTGTAGATGTGTTCCTCTGAAATTTTGCAAAATTGTCTTATACTAATAAAATCGAAAGAGAAATTCTATATGATTGGTAGTAGACTGGTCATGACATATGGGGCAAAATGTTAGACAGTTGAGGAATAACAAATTCATAGGATGGACAAGGTTGTTAAATCAAATAAAATCATATAAGCCATAACCGTGGGTTAATCGCATATACTATCGCAAGATCGCTCATGTGATCACTCAAGCTGATGGTTTTTTTTTTTGAAATAATAATCGAAAAAACGGTTAATAGGGAGAAAAAAGTAAAAAATAAATCTAAAACTTTTTAAAAACTGTCTACTTACGATGCGTTAAAATTTTGGACATTCACCAAACGACAAATTCATACGATGAGCATTGCAAAAATGAGAAACCGAATATGAATGTGTGGGAAGACAAGGAATGAAAAAATTAGGAATGAATATGCTCTAAATGAAAGTTAGGATAAACATTAAAGGTAATAAGATTGAGACGATTTGACCATGTGTAATGAAGATAAGGGACTAAATGGGTTTCAAGGAATTGATTGGTAAGTTAAAGGGTAAAAAGGATGGATGTACTAACAGAAGATTTAAACAAGAACAATTTAGTTGAGAATACAACATGAATGGATTGGACGGGCATAACAGAATTATAAAGCTTAGATTAGCTGGGATAGCGCTTCGATGACGATGATGATATACATACATCATCCTCATCCTCATTATCATCATCAAAGCATTTAGTCCCAATTGATTGGATCAACTACTTGAATCCTATGATGCCATGCCACTCCGCCAAGGACCATATCTTCAGTTAAATTATCGGCGTTGAGGTCATTTCTTTCTACCACCACGCTCACATGGTAATGTTTATTTTTAAAGACCCACTGAACTAAAAATTAATCCAAATGAAAACTCAAATGAACTACACCACAGAAAACAATTGAGAGGGGGAGTGCAACCAAAAACCATATTAGAGGTTTTGTCGAGTCCACCAAGTTGAAGTTATTCAAATTAAGCGATCGACAAAAATATTACATATAAAATTTAGAGCTAGGTGAATGTATTAGAGTTGTATACCTCTATAGTTTTGTGAAATTTCTGTCCGAGAAGACAATGAATAATTTAATTAAGAACAAATACATTCAACGGAAGTCATGAGTAATACCAATGAGTAATAATATGTCGAAAAGTAGACCAGAATGAATTTCAAGTGTAAAAAAAAAAAAAAAATAAAGGGCAAAAGTGCAAATAAAAGGTCTAAAGGGACATGGGTGGAGGTAGTAAGAAAAGATTTAATCTTCGATTGAGTCATTGGTTTAAGTTGAAGGTCGTAATAGGGCAAATAAAAGGCCTAATGGGACATGGATGGAAGTTGTAACAAAATATTTAAGCACATATATGGCTTAATCAAGATACAAAGATAGGAGCGAATAGTAAAAGTTAAAGGTTTTAAATGAGCAAGCGATAGTCTTGAAAGGACATGGATGGAGCGAAGGATATTGCTTATAAGATTTAGAGATGTGTGCCTTTGGAATTTTGTGAAATTGCCTTTAGTACCTATCTAAGCCACTCATCGGATAAACCCGACTAGGATGAAGTGATTAAGAAAGATGTTGGTTGCAAATTTAGAGCATTGCGAATAAAGTGTAGATGTGTCCCTCTGAAATTTTGTAAATTTGTCTTACACTAATAAAACTGAAAAAGAAATTCTAGATGATGGGTAGAAGATTGGTCATGACATATAGGGAAAAATGTTGGATAGTTGAGGACTAACAAATTCATAGGATGAGCAAGGTTTTTAAATTAAACAAAATCATATAAGCCATAATCCTGGGTTGATCGCTTATGCCATCACATGATCGCTTATGCTATTACTTAAGTTGATAGTTTTTTTTTTTTTTTTTTTTTTTGAAAAAATGGTTAATAAAGGAAAAAATAAAAATAAAAATCTAAACTTTTTGAAAACTGTTTGATTATAATGTATGAGAACAGTCATACATAGATTAAAATTTTGGACAGTTACCAAACGACATATTCATACGATGAGCATCGCAAAAATGAGGAACCTGAGATAAATGTGTGGGAAGACATGGAACAACGAAATTAGGAATGAATGCCTTAAATGAAAGTTAAGAGTAATACCAAAGGTAATAAGATTGAGATAATTTGGCTATGTGCAATGAATACAAGGAACTAAACGGGTTTGAAGGAATTGATTGGTAAGTTGAAGGCCAAAAAGGGTGGATGTACTAACCGAAGATTTAAGAAAAAATATTTTAGTTGAGAATACAACCTTAATGGATTTGAGGGACATAACAGAATTGTAAAGCTCAGATTAGCTGGGATAGTGCTTAGATGACGATGATGATATACATACATACGCCATCCTCATCCTCATTATCATCATCAAAGCATTTTATCCCAACTAATCGGGTCAAATACATGAATCCTATTATGCCATGTCACTCCCCCAAGGACCATATCTTCAGTTAAATTATCGGCGTTCAAGTTATTTCTTTCTATCCACGCTCACAAGGTAATAGTTTTTTTATTTTATTTTATTTTATAGACCCTCAGAACTAAAAATTAATCTAAATGAACCACACCATAGAGAACAATTGAGAAGGGGAGAACAGTCTAAAACCATATTAGATGTTTTGTCGAGTCCACCAAGTTGAATGTACCCAAATTAAGCGATCGTGGAAGGTATTACGTATAAATTTAGAGTAAGGTGAATACAATAGAAGATTGGTCATGACATAGAGGACTAACAAATTCATAGGATGAGCAAGGATTTTAAATCAAACAAAATCATATAAGCCATAACTCTCGGTTGATCGCTTATGCCATTGCATGATCGCTTATGCTATCGCTTAAGTTGATACTTTTTTATTTTTATTTTTTTGAAAATAAAAATTGAAAAAATGGTTAATAAAGGAAAAAATAAAAATAAAAATCTAAACTTTTTGAAAACTGTTTGATTATAATGCATGAGAACAGTCATTATACATAGATTAAATTTTGGACAGTTACCAAACGACATATTCATACGATGAGCATCGCAAAAATGAGGAACCTGAGATAAATGTGTGGGAAAATATGGAATAACAAAATTAGGAATGAATGCCTTAAATGAAAGTTAAGAGTAACACCAAAGGTAATAAGATTGAGATAATTTGGCTATGTGCAATGAATACAAGGAACTAAACGGGTTTGAAGGAATTGATTGGTAAGTTGAAGGCCAAAAAGGGTGGATGTACTAACCGAAGATTTAAGAAAAAATATTTTAGTTGAGAATACAACCTTAATGGATTTGAGGGAAATAACAGAATTGTAAAGCTCAGATTAGCTGGGATAGTGCTTAGATGACGATGATGATATACATACATACGTCATTATCATCTTCATTATCATCATCAAAGCATTTTGTCCCAACTAATCGGATCAACTACATGAATCCTATTATGCCATGCCACTCCGCCAAGGACCATATCTTCAGTTAAACTATCGGCGTTCAAGTTATTTCTTTCTATCCACGCTCACAAGGTAATAGTTTTTTTAATAGACCCTCATAACTAAAAATTAATCGAAATGAACCACACCATAGAGAACAATTGAGAAGGGGAGAACAGTCTAAAACCATATTAGATGTTTTGTCGAGTCCACCAAGTTGAATGTACCCAAATTAAGCGATCGTGGAAGGTATTACGTATAAATTTAGAGTAAGGTGAATACAATAGAAGATTGGTCATGACATAGAGGACTAACAAATTCATAGGATGAGCAAGGATTTTAAATCAAACAAAATCATATAAGCCATAACTCTCGGTTGATCGCTTATGCCATTGCATGATCGCTTATGCTATCGCTTAAGTTGATACTTTTTTATTTTTATTTTTTTGAAAATAAAAATTGAAAAAATGGTTAATAAAGGAAAAAATAAAAATAAAAATCTAAACTTTTTGAAAACTGTTTGATTATAATGCATGAGAACAGTCATTATACATAGATTAAAATTTTGGACAGTTACCAAACGACATATTCATAAGATGAGCATTGCAAAAATGAGGAACCGGAGATGAATGTGTGGGAATAACAAAATTATGAATGAATGCATTAAATGAAAGTTAAGAGTAACACCAAAGGTAATAAGATTGAGATAATTTGGCCACGTGCAGTGAATATAAGGAACTAAACGAGTTTGAAGGAATTGATTGGTATGTTGAAGGCTACAAAGGGTGGATGTACTAACAGAGGATATAAGAAAAAATAGTTTAGTTGAGAATACAACCTTAATGGATTTGAGGGACATAACAGAATTGTAAAGCTTAGATTAGTTGGGATAATGCTTAGATGACGATGATGATATACATATATACACCATCCTCATCCTCATTATCATCATCAAAGCATTTTGTCCCAATTAATCGGGTCAACTACATGAATCTATTATGCCACGCCACTCCGCCAAGGACCATATCTTCAATTAAACTATTGGCGTTCAAGTCTTTTCTTTCTATCCATGCTCACAAGGTAATTGGCTTTTAAAAATAAATAAATAAATAAAAAATTATAGACCCTTAGAATTAAAAAGTAATCTAAATGAACCACAGCACAGAGAACAATTGAGAAGGGGAGAACAGTCTAAAACTATATTAGATGTTTTGTCGAGTTCACGAAGTTGAATATAGCCAAATTAAGCGATCGTGAAAGGTATTACATATAAATTTAGAGTAAGGTGGATACAGTAGAGTTTTATCCCTCGTTAGTTTTGTGAAATTTTTGTTTAAGAAGACAAGGAATGACATAACTAAGAAGAAATACATTCAACGAAAGTCATGAGTAACACTAATGAGTAATAATATGAGGTGAAGTCGACCAAGATGATTTTCAAGTGTAGAAAAAAAAAATAAAGGGCAAAACTACAAATAAAAGGCCTAAAGGGACATTAGTGGAGGTAGTAACAAAAGATTCAATCTTTGATAGTGTTAGTTGGTTTAATTAGAAGGTCGTAAAAGGGAAAATAAAAGGCCTAATGGGACATGGGTAGAAGTTGTAACAAAAGATTTAAGCACATGTATGGCTTAACTGAAGATATAGTTTAGGAGTGACTTAGTACAAGTTAAAAGTTTTAAATGAGCAAGCGATGATCTTGAAAGGACATGGATAGAGCGAAGGATATTGCTTATAAGATTTAGAGCATGTTGAATAAATTCGAGATGTGTGCCTCTGGAATTTTGTAAAATTGCATTGGGTTCCTTTTTAAGCCACTCATTGGATAAACGCAACTAGGATGAAGTGATTGAGAAAGATGTTACTTGTAGATTTAGGGCATGGTGAGTAAAGTGTAGATGTGTTCCTCTGAAATTTTGTAAAATTGCCTTATATTAATAAAACTGAAAGAGAAATTCTATATGATGGGTAGTAGACTAGTCATAACATATGGGGCAAAATGTTGGACAGTTGAGGAATAACAAATTCATAGGATGGGCAAGGTTGTTAAATCAAATAATATCATATAACCCATAACCGTGGGTTAATCGCTTATGCGATCGCTCAAGTAGATGGTTTTTTTTTTAAAATTAAAAATTGAAAAAATGGTTAATACGGGGAAAAAATGTAAAAAATAAATCTAAAACTTTTTAAAAACTGTCTAATTACTATGTATAGGAACAGTCCTGATACATGCGTTAAATTTTTGGAAAGTCACCAAACGACATATTCATAAGATGAGCATCGCAAAAATGAGGAACCTAAGATAAATGTGTGGGAAGACATGGAATAACAAAATTAGGAATGAATGCCTTAAATGAAAGTTAAGAGTAACACCTAAGGTAATAAGATTTAGATAATTCGGCTACGTGCAATGAACATAAGGAAGTAAACGGGTTTGAAGGAATTGATTGGCAGGTTGAAGGCTAAAAAGGGTGGATGTACTAACAGAAGATTTAAACAAGAATAATTTAGTTGAGAATAGAACATGAATGGATTGGACGGACATAACAGAATTATAAAGCTTAGATTAGTTGGTATAGCGCTTCGATGACGATGATGATATATATACACACATCATCCTCATCCCCATTATCATCATTAAAGCATTTAGTCCTAACTGATTGGGTCAACTACTTGAATCCTATTATGCCATGCCACTCCGCCAAGGAACATATCTTCAGTTAAATTATCGACTTTCAAATCATTTCTTTCTACCTCCATGCTCACATGTTAGTAGTTTTTTTTAAGACTCATAAAACTAAAAATTAATTCAAATGGAAACTCAAATGGACCACACCATAAAGAACAATTGAGAGGGGGAGCATAACCAAAATCCATCTTAGAGGTTTTATCGAGTCCACCAATTTCAATGTAGCTAAATTAAGCGATCGAGAAAGATATCGCATATAAATTTAGAGATAGGTGAATGTAGTGGAGTCGTATACCTTTATAGTTTTGTGAAATTTCTATCTAAGAAGATTATGAATGACAAAACTAAGATCAAATACATTCAACGAAAGTTTTGAGTAATAATATGAGGTAAAGTAGGCTAGTATGAATTTCGAGTGTAAAAGATAAAAATAAAGGGCAAAATGGCAAATAAAAGGCTAAAAGGGACATTGGTGGAGATAGCAACAAAAGATTTAATCTTTAAAAGTGTTAGTTGGTTTAATTTGAAGGTCGTAAAAAGGCAAATAAAAGGCCTAATGGGACATGGGTGGAAGTTGTAACAAAAGATTTAAGCACATATATGGCTTAAACAGTTTAGGAGTGAGTTAGTATAAGTTAAAAGTTTTAAACGAGCAAGCAATGGTCTTGAAAGGACATGGATGGAGCGAATGATATTGCTTGTAAGATTTAGAGCATAGTGAATAAAGTCGAGATGTGTGCCTCTGGAATTTTGTGAAATTGCCTTATGTACCTTTCTAAGCCACTCATCGGATATACCCGACTACGATGAAGTGATTGAGAAAGATGTTGCTTGTACATTTAGAGCATGGTGAATAAAGTGTATATCTGTCCTTATGAAATTTTGTAAAATTGCCTTATACTAATAAAACTGAAAGGGAAGTATTATATGATGGGTAGAAGACTGGTCATGACATATGGGGCAAAATGTTGGATAGTTAAGGAATAACAAATTCATATAATGAGTAAGGTTTTTAAATCAAATAAGCCCACATAAGCTATAACCCTGGGTTGATTGCATATGCCATCACATTATCACTAATGCAATCGATCAAGTTGATGGTTTTTTTTAAAAAAATTAAAAATTAAAAAAATGGTTAAGGGAAAAAAAGTTTTTTAAAAAAATTCTAATATTTAAAAAAAAAACTGTCTAATTATTATGTATAAGAACAATCATGATACATTGGTTAAAATTTTGGACAGTCACCAAATGACATATTTATACGATGAGAATCGCAAAAATGAGGAACTGGAGATGAATGTGTGGGAAGACGAGGAATGAAAATATTAGGAATGAATGCTTTAAATGAAAGTTAGGACTAAAATCAAAGGTAATAAGATTGAGATAATTTGGCCACGTGCAATGAATATAAGGAACTAAACGGGTTTGAAGGAGTTGATTGATAGGTTGAAGGCTAAAAAGGGTAGATGTACTAACAGAAGATTTAAGAAAAAAACAGTTTAGTTGATAATAAAACGTTGATGGATTTGAGGGACATAACGGAATTGTAAAGCTTAGATTAGCTAGGATAGTGCTTAGATGACGATGATGATATACATATGTCATCCTCATCTTCATTATCATCATCAATGTATTTTGTCCTAACGAATTGGGTCAACTACATGAATCCTATTATGCCATGCCACTCCGCCAAGGACCATATTTTCAGTTAAACTATCGGCATCAAGTCATTTCTTTCTACCTCCACGATCACATGGTAATTAGCTTGTTTTTAAAGACCCATAACTAAAAATTAATCCATATGGAAACTCAAATAGACCACACCACAGAACAATTGAGAGGGGGAGCATAGCCAAAAACCATCTTAGAGATTTTGTCGAGTCCACCAAGTTTAATGTAACCAAATTAAGCGATTGAGAAAGATATTACGTATAAATTTAGAACTAGGTGAATGTAATAGAGTAGTATACCTTTATAGTTTTGTGAAATTTCTGTCCAAGAAAACAAAGAATGACATAACTAAAAACAAATATATTCAATGAAAGTCATGAGTAACACCGATGAGTAATAATATGAGGTAAAGTCGACCAAGATGAATTTCAAGTGTAAAAAAAAAAAAAAAAAACCGCAAATAAAAGGCTTAAAGGGACATCGGTGGAGGTAGTAACAAAAGATTTAATCTTTGATAGTGTTAGTTTAATTTGAAGGTCTTAAAAGAGAAAATAAAACGCCTAATGGGACATGGGTGAAAGTTGTAACAAAAGATTTAAGCACTGTTGGAGCATAAAATTTGGTTTAAGGAAATGAATCAAAGAAGGAAGGTTGAAGATTGAAGTGAAAGAGTAGTCAAGTTGCGCGGATCGGGAGTTGTGTGGACTACAAGTTGCGCGGAAGCATGAGTTGCGCGGGACCGCGCAACTCATCATAGTTGCGCTGACCCGCGCTACTCTCCTCAGAGACGGTTGGATAGAAGGTGCAAAGTGGGGTCCACAGCATGGGATTCGAGGGCCCGCACGTGCAGAAGCTTATAAATACCCCCCTACCCCCCCATTTGCAGGATCGGATGTTTGAAAGACCAGTGGCTCTGACAGGTACTGGAGATGGAGAGAGGGAGAGAGTGTAGAGCGCAGAAGCCCGGGCCACGCTACTCCTGGCAAGTTGCGCGGGCCCGCACAACTCCTCGGCCCACGCAACTCATGGAGGAGTTGCGCGGGTACTCCTTTGAGGCAACACTGTTGCATTTTCTCAAGTCTTAAGGCCAATTCAGTTGTTTCAAAGGGATCCTGTCATTCCTTTATCATGTTAATGAGGGATGAAGTGCACGGAAGGCCCGCACAACTCATCTACCCCGGGGACATGACTGATATGAGTTGGAATGCTGCTAAAATTCATATTTGAACTTATTCGATACTTGTACTTCCGCATTTCTAAAAATTCTATCCCAAAATCAGAGGATCAAAAGGATGTAAAGAACTCAGAATGAATAAATTCGATGATTGTTCTCTTAGTTCTTTCTTTTTGTCATTATTGAGTGAGATAATTCCCCAAATCAAATGCATTTCGTTTCTGGTCGAAACAAAATGACGAATCTGCTGGGGACTCTTACTTAATATTGACTTAGAGAATTTTATCATTGTTTGGCGTCCTATAAGGCGCCAAAATAGCGACTCTCGACGGGAACATCCTTCCTTTCATCTCTGGGATAGAATATGTTTGTAAACGAATACTAATCAATGTTGTATATGTTCTCTGACAGAGAAAATTACAAACGACGTATGTATCCAAGCTATAAATTTCAAGAGAAATGGCAATCTTGGCAAGAGAAACGATCTTCTACTTCATACCAACAGGATTTGAAGTCAAGTATGCCCCTGACCAACCCTCGGCCCAGCAAGAGTAGTTTGCATCAAACAGAAAAGATAAATTCCAAGCTACTGTAGGGGTCGTAACGGTCTCCCCGATAGTGCAGGAAAACGAGAACGATTGGATTGTGGTGACACCCCAGAGATCGAAAAACGCGGCCAGGATGAGTCCATCAATGCCGAGAGCTAGAGGGCTTGTGACACGAAACGCGGCAAAGAAAAATCATGAACTTGCTCCCCTAGCAATATATCCTAGAAGATCTTCACCTTTATCCTCACAGCAAGAACTTCTAGCCCTACCTGCTGCAAGTATCCGATAGACCAAAAGCAAAAATGTAAGTCACATATGGAGGGTTCACCGATTTCTGTGTCAACTCAAAGTCTATAGCCTCGCATCGTATTGCAATCAGTTGAATCTTACGAGAGTACGGATGGATCAAACAAAACCCCCTTTCCAATAAGCCCCGTTATACCAACCTATTTTTGTTCTACTCCGATGACCGCCTTGTCAGGAAATGAAGAAGTTGCAGTATGCATGGCCGGAACAAGTAAAGAGCCCCCATCTACCACTGAAGATAAGTTGAAATGGCCCAAACGTAGAAGGCGTTAATGGATGAGTGCAGGAATCTTCGGGAAGCTCTGGCCACTCTTGCACACAATGTAGCCCAAATAATATCACCTCCAATGATGACTACTATGAATGAGCGGGAACAACAGTCTGAAGGTTCTCAACCGCCTAGAGCGGGATCACACGGATCTGTCCCTGTGACAAGAATTATAATGCGGGAGGAAGTGCGACAGGTGGTCGCGGAGGCTGTCAGAATGGAAAGGGAGTGCGACAATACAGGAAGGTTCCGGTACCGAACGCCCATTCCGATGGTACTCCAACCTGGCCCCAGAATCAATACAGACTTGGGAAGAGATGCAAGATGCATTTATGTCAAATTTCTTTTCGTCGGACCATGATGTTGAGCATTGTGGAATTAGCATCTGTAAGACAGAGAAAACGAGTCTGTGGAGAAATTCATCAACAGGTGGAAAACCTTAGGAGCATCATGCCGCCAATTACCTGAAGAGAGAGAACAAGTGAAAATGTGTGTAAGCTCTATGGAAACAGGGATTGCATTCGGACTTACTAGCGCCAATATAAGGACTTTTCGAGACTTGGCGACCAAGGTGCATGCACTTGAGTTGATGACTAAAAAGATGCCAGCCTTCCAAGTCAGAACCGAAAAAAGAGGGTCAAAAAGGGCGGTAGTGAATGCTGTTGACCAAGAGCAAAAGAAAAACACCTTCCGTGATAAGAGAGAAACGAAGGGAAGAGAAGACTTAGATCGGCGAAGGGACCATAAGAACGATAAGTGACCGCGGTCATATGACTCACATAGAGAGTATGCATTCGATAGAGAGGATGTGTTGTCAATGATGGAGCAATTACTGGCTGCTGGAACCATCAGGTTACCTTCACCAAGATATCTAGAAGAGGTTGAAATGACTAAAGAAAGGAATTATTGTCATTACCATTGCTGCTTAAGGCATCAGATAGAAGATTGTGGGATCGCAGTCGTCGGTCCTGAATGTTTCCTTCATCTCCTTTTCCAATAGTAACCCTCATAACTCTGTCTTCAGTGGTCTAATTTAGAATATTTCAGGTCATTGGAATAGTAACTTGTCAAGCTTCCAAATGGGACCAGAGATGTCCAATTCAGAGACCGTTCGATATCCCAAAAGCACGTTGGAACTCATCGATCGTCATTTTTCAATATGGACTGTTAATCTTTCTAAATCCTGCGAGCTAACGGAGACGCCTATAACTCCATTGTTTGATATCGGATTGGGTCAATTTTTGTTCATCTGAAAGGTTCTTTAGTGCTCTTTCATTCCTGACTGGAATCGCTAAAAAATATATTGCAAAGAATGATAAGGCAAGGAGAAATAGTCTTGAAAAAAGACGATGAACAACGTCGAAAGGCAGTCATAAATATGACGTCCGTAAGTGGATTGTCAGTGACATCCGTCAGAGGAGTCGATCTGGAAGATCTATCTTCTATTGACCACCAAAACAATGAACTGGTAAAACAATTCATCGATCAAAAGAAAATTCTGGGGGCATCTGCATTCGAAGACGATGACAGGCATCGTGTGATGAGCTGATGCCCAGTAATAGACAAAACAGGGGTATTGCAGCCTAAATGCCCCGATAAAGAAGCAAATGAGACGAAAGACATGAAATTGCAACAAAAAGGACTCTTCATTAGAGGCATAAATGGGTGTCGGCACACCCATATTCAGTTTGTCAACAATAAGCCAATTCATGGAGCAGTGGTGATTTTGGCTTCAAAAGGTATCGGCACAATACCTTCAAAACCAAAAGGGGGCAAGGCAGGTTATAAAAAATCTATAGAACGCATTCCTCTTTCTATATGAATAAAATGCAGGTTTTCAGGTACTCCAATGATTGTCACCAATGATTATCGCCAATGATTATCGCCAAATGATTATTATTGAAGCACTAGTGACTATCGTCAAATTGCCGAAAGCTGTCATTACTATTATCATGATACTGATGCGAGGCCATTTTATTATTTAAATTTATCGAAATTAATAGCACCGCCAAACTGATATACCATTTTAACCATAAGATTTTGTTGACTATCATTAGCAAGCACGATATATTAATTTTGATTCATTATCCCAGCGAGGCTAGTTCATCATTTGCTATAGCAGAATGAGCTTATAAAGCCAATTATAAGGGTCGCAATAATGACGATCTATCACTTATGACAGCAAGAAAGACGCCGCTATGAAGCCGAACACGCATAAAGCTTATCATTATGGGCGATGGCGATATGACAGAACTATACGGGTAGCAGTGTTGCCTGTGGCCTTAAAAAGCCCGGAAAGAGCATCACGCACACCCATGCGAGCAGTGACCTATGTCGTTTGTACAGCTTCAGGTAGCGTTACGCGGGCGGCCAGAGAGCGCCCCCTCGTGAATGGGTCTGACCTTGCAGGCGAAGGAAAAGTGAGTCTCTGAAGCAGGATGACTCCCCAAATCCCTGGCTTGATTTCAGTAGTAACGTATGAGGGCAGGTCTCCGAAGCAAGATGACCGATCATTGATGGACTGACGGCCTTGGATTTAGTACCCCACGGTAGCTTTGTGCTCCCCGCGAACTCTAGAGAGTTACTGTGGCCAACCCTGTGCGTAAATCCTATTGAGTTCACTGCCCCAGTAGCTTCACTGGGCCCCTCTGATGGATCACAGTTTGTGAACTCCCCAGCCGCGATAAGCGCTGCAAACCCTAGAGAGTTACAACAGCCATTCGTGTAAGACCAACTCCAACTACTTATGAGTCTAAATTGTGATCGCTCCAATTACTTGTGAGCTTAAATTGTGATCGCTCCAATTACTTATGAGCTTAAATTGTGATCGCTCCAACTACTTAAGAGCTTAAACTGTGTGTGAAAGTGTCCAGTCCAGTCAAGTTCAGTCAAGTCAGGTTCAGTCCAGTCAAGTTTAGTCAAGTCAGGTTCAGTCCAGCAAGTCAATTCCAGTCATGTCCAGTCAAAATGTGTTCAGACAAAAGTATATTTATTCTTTCGACAAGAGCCGCGGGGTCTTTCTGTCTTTTGCCTTCTTAACGATGAAGAAATATTATCTCGCACAATCCTCAAAGGTGGCAGAGAATAAAATAGCAAAGAATTATTATTTTCTTCCGGACGGCTTGATGACTCAGTATATTCTTTCAATTCCTTAAAGGAACGCTGAGTGCTATCCATCTTTCAAGAGTAGCAGCATGCTTCGCTTTGCAAGTACTATCTTCCAAAGAAATCTTTATGAAAAACTGACCTGGACAGGGGGAGCATAATTTGTCTCTTCAAAGTAACCTATACCTTGGGTCTTTCGGATAATTTCTTACGTGCGAATAATCTGTCTCTTCAAAGTAACCTATACCTTGGTCTTTCTGATAATTTCTTACGTGCGGCGGAAGAATATGTATAGCATTGTCTACTGGGCACACCAACGCATCCAACAATAAGAAGTATGGACTGGATAGTTATAGCCGGGAATTATGAAGCGAGATCTAGTATTGACATGAAAAAAATTTCTCCAGTTATATGATCGGCTAGGATAATATGGTTCTCACCAGAACTTGTTACCTTCTTTCAATGGAAGAGTAATGGACCTAATGAAGACAAGGAACGAATGTTCACCAAAAGAGATAGAATCATTGTCATTAACTTCTATATCCTCTGGAAAGCTAGTAAATGAAAAGAAGTGTTCTCTAGTTTTTTGAAACAGTAAAGGTCTAAAGAAAATACACTCCTAACCAGCCTATGAAGAAATACCAAGGAGTATAATTAGAAAAGACTCAGCGGTTGAACTTTTAGAGCTGGAAATGACATTTCTGAAAGCACGATATAATGACCAAAGATTGCAACAAATGCAATGCAAAGCACGCTAACAAGCACAGAGATGGAATGACTAAATCATGTCATATTGCAAATATTACAATTATTCTAAAAGCTTTCGATTTGTTTCACAATTATCAATACTTCATTGAAACTAAATTGGAAAATTATGACATCTTGAGATACTAATTCTGATTAATTTAGCAGGAAAGATTACCATTCGAAATCTTGGATTATGCAGACTATGAATAAAGGAGACAATCGAAGAGATTGTTGCAATAGGAGCAGCATTAAAGAACAATTCCCTAGCCACGGAGTTCAAAGAAAGAGCCGCTAGAGTTGATCGAAGAGATTGTTGCAGTAGGAGCAGCATTGAAAGACAGTTCTCTGATCAAGTTACTTAAAGATGGATCGCCACAACTATTACAGTGGAAGTTTCGATGAAAAGAGAATTGTGCGAATAAGGGAGTTAAAACTGTGGAGGATGCAATTGTAGCTCTGTTCGTAGAAAGGCATTCTATTTGATTGACCGCTATGAAGATAGAGCGCTTTCGTTGCTGCATTATCCTCCCTATTGAACCATTAACTCAGTGCTTCTGACTGGGGCCATTCAGTCTTCCATTCGAGCGTGATCATTAAGTCTTCTGTTCGAGCGCGATCATTCAGTTTGTTGTTCGAGCATGAGCATTCAAGTCTTCCGTTCGAGCACGATCGTCCGGTCATCCTTCAGCTGCAATTCATTCAAGCTCAATTCTTGATTGTGAGTTCAGTATTTATAGCTGACGAGACCCGATTGTGAGTTGTGCAAAAGGAGTTGTGTGGAGCCGCGCAAGTCGGCTCACAGGCAAATGATTTTGATCCTTTAAATTGACCTGATGAGTGGTCAAATCTTGGATCAAGGGGGCATTTATTGGAGCATAAAATTTGGTTAAGGAAAGGAATCAAAGAAGGAAGGTCGAAAATTGAAGTGAAAGAGAAGTTAAGTTGCGCGGATCAGGAGTTACGCTGACCGGGAGTTGTGCGGACTACAAGTTGCGCGGGACTGCGCAACTCATCATAGTAGCGCTGACCCGCGCTACTCTCCTTAGAGACGGTTGGATAGAAGGTGCAAAGTGGGGTCCATAGCACGGGATTCGAGGGCCCACACGTGCGGAAGCCTATAAATACCCCCTTACCCCCTCATTTGCAGGATCGGATGTTCGGAAGACCAATGCCTCTGACAGGTACTGGAGATGGAGAGGGAGAGAGTGTAGAGCGTAAAAGACCAATGCCTCTGACAAGTACTCTTTTGAGGCAACACTATGTTGCATTTTCTCATGTCTTAAGGCCGATTCAGATGTTTCAAAGGGATCCCGACACTCCTTTATCATGTTAATGAGGGATGAAGTGCACGGAAGACCCGCACAACTCATCTCCCCGGGGACATGACTGATATGAGCCGGAATGCGGCTGAAATTCATATTTGAAATTATTCAATACTTATACTTCTGCATTTCTAGAAATTCAATCCCGGAATCAGAGGATCAAAAGGATGTACAAAACTCAGAATGAATGAATTCAATGATTGTTCTCTTACTTCTTTCTTTTTGTCATTATTGAGTGAGATAATTCCCCGAATCAAATGCATTTCGTTTCTGGTCGAAACAAGCACATATATGGCTTAACTGAAGATACAGTTTAGGAGCGAGTTAGTATAAAGTTAAAGGTTTTAAATGAGCAAGTGATATTCTTGAAAGGACATGAATGGAGCGAAGGATGTTGCTTGTAAGATTTAGAGCATGGTGAATAAAGTGGAGATGTGTGCCTCTAAAATTTTTTGAAATTGCCTTGAGTAACTTTTTAAGCCACTCATCGGATAAGCTCGAATAGGATAAAGTGATTGAGAAAGATGTTGCTTGTGGAGACATATAAGAATAGTCATGATACACTGGTTAAAATTTTGGACAATCACCTAATGACATTCATACGATGAGCATCGCGAAAATGAGGAACATGAGATTGGTGTGTGGGAAGACAAGGACAAAATTAAGAATAAATGCTTTCAAGGAAAGTTAGGCGTAACACCAAAGGTAATAAGAGTGAGATTGTTTTGTCATGTGCAACGAAGATAAGGAACTGAATGGGTTTGAAGGACTTGGTTCATGTTGGAGGCGAATAGTCATGATACACTGGTTAAAATTTTAGACAATCACCTAATGACATATTCATACGATGAGCATCGCGAAAATGAGGAACATGAGATTGGTGTGTAGGAAGACAAGGACAAAATTAAGAATGAATGCTTTAAAGGAAAGTTAGGCGTAACACTAAAGGTAATAAGATTGAGATTGTTTTGTCATGTGCAACGAAGATATGGAACTGAATGGGTTTGAAGGAGTTGGTTCATGTTGAAGGCTCAATGTGTGTGTGTACACACACACACACACATATACATATATCATATATCATATATGTATTATATGTAGGGAAATGGTACTATAAGGTCGACCTCATGGGAACTTCCCATGAAGTCGAACTGTGTGGGCCCCACCGAGATGCGTATCAAACATCAACACCGTGAATTTGATGGGTCCCCTTTTGGTTATGGGATATCTCAAAAATCAGCTGTATATGGACAAGTGGACCATACCATCTAAAACCATTAGAAGACATGCCTAAAACATATAAAAGCACTTGGTGGGGCCCGCCTAAGTTTTGGATGCAGCTAAAACTTGGTCTGACCCCTCATCCCAGTGGGACACACACAATGAATGGGGTGGATTTGTGAACCACATCTCAGTGGCCCCATAAATGATTATGAATGTTTTAATGGGAGGGTAGCCTCTCCCAACTATGGTATGTGGTGTGGCCCGCCCAAGTCATTAATTGACTTGATTTTTAAGCCTGTGGCCCACCATGGAATGGTGCATCTAGCTGAATGGGTAGGATGTTTGACACACATCACGGTGGAGCCCACATAGCTCGACCTCAACTTAAACAACCTAACACTATCAAAGCTTAAATCTTTTATTACTACCTCCACCCATGTACCTAAAGGCCTTTTATTTGCACTTTTGCCCTTTATTTTCTCTTCTTTTTTGTTTTTACATTTGAAAATCATCCCGGTTGACTTTACCTCATATTATTATTCATTAATGTTACTCATGACTTTTGTTGAATTATTTGTTTTTAGTTATGTCATTCCTTGTCTTCTTGGACAGAAATTTCACAAAACTATAGAGGTATACAACTCTACTACATTCACCTAACTATAAATTTATACGTAATATCTTTCTCGATCGCTTAATTTGTCTACATTTAACTTTTTTGGGTGTGCTCCCCCTCTCAATTGTTCTCGGTGGTCTCGTCCATTTGAGTTTCCATTTGGATAAATTTTTAGTTCTATGGGTATTTAAAAATAAAAAAAACTATTACCATGTGAGCATGGAGGTAAAAAGAAATGACTTGAACGCTGATAGTTTAATTGAAGATATTGTCCTTGGATAGAAATTTTACCAAACTATCGAGGTATACAACTCTACTACATTCACCTAACTATAAATTTATACGTAATATCTTTCTCGATCGCTTAATTAGTCTACATTTAACTTTTTTTGTTTGTGATCCCCCTCTCAATTGTTCTTTGTGGTCTCGTCCATTTGAGTTTCCATTTGGATTAATTTTTAATTCTATGGGTATTTAAAAAAAAAACAAAAAAATAAAAAACTATTACCATGTGAGAGTGGAGGTAGAAAGAAATGACTTGAACGCCGATAGTTTAACTGAAGATATGGTCCTTAGCAGAGTAGCGTGACATAATAGGATTCATGTAGTTGACCAAATCAGTTGGGAGAGTGCTTTGATGATGATAATGAAGATGAGGATGACGTATGTATGTATATCATCATTGTCATCTAAGGACTATCCCAACTAATCTAAGCTTTACAATTATGTTATGTCCCTCCAATCTATCTAGGTTGTATCATCAACTAAATTGTTAGTGCTTAAATCTTCTGTTAGAACATCCACCCTTTTTAGCCTTCAACCAACCAATCAACTCCTTCAAACCCGTTTAGTTCCTTATCTTCATTGCACGTGGCCAAATCATCTCAATCCTTATCTTCAAACCCTTTTTAGCCTTCAACTCCTTCATCTCTGCTTCCTCATTTTTGTGATGCTCATCGTATATGTTGTTTGGTGACTGTAAAAATTTTTAACCCATGTATCACGACTGTTCTAATACATAGTAATTAGTTAGTATTCAAAAAATTTTAGATTTTTTTATTTTATTTTTTTCCTTTATTAACCATTTTTTCAAATTATAATTTTTTAAAAAATCATCAACTTTAGTGATCGCATAAGCAATCAACCCATGGTTATGGCTTATGTGATTTTATTTGATTTAACAACATTGCTCATCCTATGAATTTGTTATTCCTCAAATGTCCAATTTGACCCATGAGTCATGACCGGTCTTCTACCTATCATATAAAATTTCTCTTTCAGTTTTATTAGTATAAGGTAATTTTACAAAATTTGAGACTGTCGCATCTACACTTTATTCACTATGCACTAAATCTGCAAGAAACATTTTCCTCAATCACTTCATCCTGGTCGGGTTTATCTGATGAGTGGTTTAAAATGGTACTTTAGGTAAATGAACAAAATTCCAGAGGAACACATCTCCACTTTATTCACTATGTTCTAAATCTTACAAGCAATATCCTTCGCTCCATGCATGTCCTTTTAAGACTATCGCTTGCTTGTTTAGAACTTTTAAATTGTACTAACTCACTACTAAATTGTATTCTTAGTTAAACTATATATGTTCTTAAATCTTTTGTTAATACCACCACCCATGTCCCACTAGGCCTTTTATTTGCCCTTTTATAACCTTCAACTTAAACCAACTAACACTATGAAAGCTTAAATCTTTTGTTACTACCTCCACCCATGTACCTAAAAGCCTTTTATTTGCAATTTTGCTCTTTATTTTATTTTATTTATTATTTTTTTTTTTTTGCATTTGAAAATCATCCCGATCAACTTTACCTCATATTATTATTTGTTATTGTTACTCATGACTTTCGTTGAATTATTTGTTTTTATTTATATTATTCCGTGTCTACTTGGACAAAAATTTCACAAAACTATAAAGGTATACAACTCTAGTACATTCACCTAGTTATAAATTTATACGTAATATCTTTCTCGATCGCTTAATTTGTCTACATTTAACTTTTTTGGTTGTGCTCCCCTTCTCAATTGTTCTCTGTGGTCTCGTCCATTTGAGTTTCCATTTGGATTAATTTTTAGTTCTATTTGTATTTAAAAAAAAAAAAAAAAAAAACTATTACCATGTGAGCGTGGAGGTAGAAAGAAATGACTTGAACGCCGATAGTTTAATTGAAAATATTGTCCTTGGTGGAGTAACGTGACATAGGATTCATGTAGTTGACCAAATCAGTTGGGATAAAATGCTTTGATTATGATAATGAGGATGAGGATGACGTATGTATGTATATCATCATCGCCATCTAAGCACTATCCCAACTAATCTAAGCTTTACAAATATGTTATGTCCCTCCAATCCATCCAGGTTGTATCATCAACTAAACCGTTAGTGCTTAAATCTTCTATTAGAACATCCACCTTTTTTTAGCCTTCAACCTACCAATCAATTCTTTCAAACCCGTTTAGTTTCTTATCTTCATTGCGCGTAGCCAAATCATCTCTATCTTATTACCATTGGTGTTACTCCTAACTTTTATTTAATGGATTCATTCTTAATTTTGTCATTCATCGTCTTCCAACACATTCATCTCTGGTTCCTCATTTTTGTGATGCTCATTGTATGGATATGTCGTTTGGTGACTGTAAAAAATTTTAACCCATGTATCACGACTGTTCTAATATATAGCAATTAGACAGTTTTCAAAAAATATTAGATTTTTTTCCTTTATAAACCATTTTTTCAAATTTTAATTAAAAAAAAAAAATCATTAGCTTTAGTGATCATGTAAGCAATCAACCTAGGGTTATGGCTTATGTGATTTTATTTGATCTAACAACATTGCTCATCTTGTGAATTTGTTATTCCTCAAATGTCCAACAATTTGCCCCATGAGTCATGACGGTCTTCTACCTATCGTATAAAATTTCTCTTTCAGTTTTATTAGTATAAGGTAATTTTACAAAATTTCAGATGGCCACATCTACACTTTATTCGCTATGCACTAAATTTATAAGAAACATCTTTCTCAATCACTTCATCATGTTCGGGTTTATCCAATGAGTGGTTTAAAAAGGTAATTGAGGTAAATGAACAAAATTCCAGAGGAACACATCTCCACTTTATTCACCATGTTTAAATCTTATAAGCGATATCCTTCGCTCCATACATGTCCTTTTAAGACTATCGCTTGCTCTTTTAAAACTTTTAACTTGTACTAACTCACTACTAAATTGCATTCTCAGTTAAACTATATATGTTATTAAATCTTTTGTTAATACCCCCACTCATGCCTCATTAGGCCTTTTATTTGGCCTTTTACGACCTTCTACTTAAACAAACTAACACTATCAAAGCTTAAATCTTTTGTTACTACCTCCACTTGGACAGAAATTTCACAAAACTATAGAGGTATACAACTCTACTACATCCACCTAACTAAAAATTTATACGTAATATCGTTCTCGATCGCTGAATTGGTCTACATTTAACTTTTTTGTTGTGCTCCCCCTCTCAATTGTTCTCTGTGGCCTCGTCCATTAGAGTTTCCATTTGGATTAATTTTTAGTTCTATGGGTATTTAAAAAAAAAAAAACTATTACCATGTGAGCGTGGAGTTAGAAAGAAATGACTTGAACGCCGATAGTTTAAGTGAAGATATGGTCCTTAGCGAGGTAGCGTGACATAATAGGATTCATGTAGTTGACCAAATAAGTTGGGATAAAATGCTTTGATGATGATAATGAGGATAAGGATGACGTATGTATATCATCATCGTCATCTAAGCACTATCCCGACTAATTTACGCTTTACAATTATGTTATGTCCCTCCAATCCATTCAGGTTGTATCATCACTAAACTGTTAGTGCTTAAATCTTCTGTTAGAACATACGCCCTTTTTAACCTTCAACCAACCAATCAACTCCTTCAAACCCGTTTAGTTCTTTATCTTCATTGCACGTGGCCAAATCATCTTAATCTTATTACCTTTAGTGTTACTCCTAACTTTCATTTAAAGGATTCATTCCTAATTTTGTCATTCGTTTTCTTCCCACACATTCATCTCTGGTTCCTCATTTTTGTGATGCTCATCGTATGACGATATATCGTTTGATTTTTTATGATCAAAAATTTTTTAACCTATATATCACGATTGTTCTAATGTGATTTTATTTGATTTAACAATCTTACTCATCTTATGAATTTGTTATTCCTCAATTGTCCAACAATTTGCCCCGTGTCATGACCAATCTTTTACCCATCATATAGAATTTCACTTTCATTTTTATTAGTATAGCAATTTTACAAAATTTTAGAGTAAGAATCTACACTTCATTCGTCATGCTTTAAATCTACAAGCAACATCTTTCTCAATCACTTCATCCTAGTCGGTTTTTTTCGATGAGTGGCTTAAAAATGTACTTAAGGCAATTTCACAAAATTTTAAAAGCACACATCTCCACTTTATTCACCATGCTCTATATCTTAAAAGAAATATCCTTCGCTCCATCCATATCCTTTTAAGACTATCACTTGCCTGTTTAAAACATTTAACTTCTACTAACACGCTCATAAATTGTATCCTCAGTTATGCCATATATGTTCTTAAATCTTTTGTTACTACCTCCACCCTTGTCCCATTAGGCCTTTTATTTGCTCTTTTACGACCTTCAACTTAAACCTGTCGACTTATTGTATTAAAGCATAAATCTTTTGTTACTACCTCCACCCATGTCCTTTTAGGCCTTTAATTTGCACTTTGCCCTTTATTTTCTTTTTTATTTTTTGTTTTTGCACTTGAATATCATCCCGATCGTCTTTCCCTCATGTTCTTACTCATTGGTGTTACTCATGACTTTCATTGGATGTATTTGTTTTTAGTTATATCATTCATTCTCTTCATAAATAGAAATTTTACAAAACTATAGAGGTATACAAGTCTACTAACTTCACATGTCTAAAGTTATACGTAATATTTCTTTCGATCACTTAATTTGGCTACATTCAACTTGGCGGACTCGACAAAATCTCTAAGATTGTTTTAGGATTTGCTCGCCCTCTCAATTGTTCTTTGTGGTGTGGTGCATTTGAGTTTCTACTTGGATTAATTTTTAGTTATACGGGTCTTTAAAAAAAACTATTACCATGTGAGTGTGGAGGTAGAAAGAAATTACTTGAACATCGATAGTTTAACTGGAGATATGGTCATTGGCGGAGTGGCGTGACATAATAGGATTCATATAGTTGACCAAATCAGTTGGGACAATATACTTTGATGATGATAACGAGGATGAGGATGACGTATATATGTAGATAATCATCGTCATCTAAGCACTATCCCAACTAATCTAAGCTTTACAATTATGTTATGTCCCTCCAATCTATCCAGGTTGTATCATCAACTAAACTGTTAGTGCTTAAATCTTCTGTCAAAACATCCACCCTTTTTAGCCTTCAACCTACCAATCAACTCCTTCAAACCCGTTTAGTTCCTTATCTTCATTGCATGTGGCCAAATCGTCTCAATCTTATTACCTTTGGTGTTACTCCTAACTTTTATTTAAAAGATTCATTCCTAATTTTGTCATTCATTGTCTTCCCACACATTCATCTCTGGTTCCTCATTTTTGTGATGCACATCATATGGATATGTCGTTTGGTGACTGTAAAAAATTTTAACCCATGTATAATGACTGTTCTAATACATAGTAATTAGACAGTTTTCAAAAAGTTTTAGATTTTTTTCTTTTACTTTTTTTTTTCCTTTATTAACCATTTTTTCAAATTTTAATTTTTTAAAAAAAAATCATCAGCTTTAGTGATCGCATAAGCGATCAACCCAGGGTTATAGCTTATGTGATTTTATACATTGCTCATCCTATAAATTTGTTATTCCTTAAATGTCCAACAATTTGCCCCATGAGTCATGATCGATCTTCTACCTATCATATAAAATTTCTCTTTCAGTTTTATTAGCATAAGGTAATTTTACAAATTTTTCAAACTGACACATCTACACTTTATTCGCTATGCACTAAATCTACAAGAAACATCTTTCTCAATCACTTCATCCTAGTCGAGTTTATCCGATGAGTGGTTTAAAAAGGCACTTAAGGTAAATGAACAAAATTCTAGAGGAACACATCTCCACTGTATTCACCATGTTTTAAATCTTACAGGCAATATCCTTCGCTCCATGCATGTCATTTTAAGACTATTGTTTGCTCTATTAAAACTTTTTATTTGTACTAACTCACTACTAAACTGTATTCTCCGTTAAACTATATATGTTCTTAAATATTTTGTTACTACCACCACCCATATCCCATTAGGCTTTTTATTTGCCCTTTTACGACCTTCAACTTAAACCAACTAACACTATCAAAGTTTAAATCTTTTGTTACTACCTCCACCCATGTCCCATTAGGCCTTTTATTTGCCCTTTTACGACCTTCAACTTAAACCAACTAACACTATCAAAGCTTAAATATTTTGTTACTACCTCCACCCATGTACTTAAAGGCCTTTTATTTGCACTTTTCCCCTTTATTTTCTTTTCTTTTTTGTTTTTACATTAGAAAATCATCCTGGTTGACTTTACCTCGTATTATTATTCATTGATGTTACTCATGACTTTCGTTGAATTATTTGTTTTTAGTTATGTCATTCATTATCTTCTTTGACAGAAATTTCACAAAACTATAAAGGTATGCAACTCTACTACATTCACCTAGCTATAAATTTATACGTAATATATTTCTCGATCGCTTAATTTGTCTACATTTAACTTTTCTGGTTGTGCTCCCCCTCTCGATTGTTCTCTGTAGTCTCGTTCATTTGAGTTTCCATTTAGATTAATTTTTAATTCTATGGGTATTTAAAAATTTTTTTAAAAAAAAACTATTAGTATGTGAGCGTGGAGGTAGAAAGAAATGAATTGAACGCCGATAATTTAACTGAAGATATGGTCCTTGGCGGAGTGGCATGACATAATAGGATTCATGTAGTTGACCAGATCAGTTGGGACAATGCTTTGATGATGATAATGAGGATGAGGATGATGTATGTATGTATATCATCATCATCATCTAAGCACGATCCTAGCTAATCTAAGCTTTACAATTATGTTATGTCCCTCCAATTCATCCAGGTTGTATCATCAACTAAACTGTTAGTGCTTAAATCTTCTGTTAGAACATCCACCCTTTTTAGCCTTCAACTTATAAATTAATTCCTTCAAACCCATTTAGTTGCTTATCTTCATTGCACCTTTGGTGTTATTCATAACTTTCATTTAAAGCATTCATTCCTAATTTTGTCATTCATTGTCTTCTCACACATTCATTTCTAGTTACTCATTTTTGCGATGCTCATCGTAAGAATGTCGTTTGGTGACTGTCTAAAATTTTAACCCATGTATCATGACTCTTCTTATACATAATAATTAGACAGTTTTCTAAAAGTTTTAGATTTTTTTAACTTCTTTTTTCTTTTATTACTATCCAACATTTTGCCCCATGTGTCATGACCAGTCTTCTAACCATCATATAGAATTTCTCTTTCAATTTTATTAGTATACGACAATTTTACAAAATTTCAAAGTGACACACACACTTTATTCGCCATGCTTTAAATATACAAGCAACATCTTTCTCAATCACTTCATCCTAGTCGGGTTTATCTGATGAGTGGCCTAGAAAGGTACATAAGGCAATTTCACAAAATTTCAGAGGCACACTTCTCTACTTTACTATTCACCATGCTCTAAATCTTACAAGCAATATCTTTCGATCCATCCATGTCCTTTTAAGACTATCGTTTGCTCGTTTAAAACCTTTTACTTGTACTAACATGTTCATAAATTGTATCCTCAGTTAAGCCATACATGTTCTGAAATCTTTTGTTACTACCTCCACCCTTGTCCTATTAGGCCTTTTATTTGCTCTTTTACGACCTTCGACTTAAACTTGTCGACTTAGTGTATTAAAGCATAAATCTTTTATTACTACCTCCACCCATGTCCCTTTAGGCCTTTGATTTGCACTTTTGCCATTTATTTTCTTTTTTCTTTTTTTGTTTTTACACTTGAAAATCATCCCGGTCGACTTTACCTCATATTATTACTCATTGGTGTTACTCATGACTTTCGTTGAATGCATTTATTTTTAATTATATCATTCATTGTCTTGTTGGACATAAATTTCACAAAACTATAGAGGTATACAACTCTAATACATTCAACTATCTCTAAATTTATACGTAATATCTTTCTCGATTGCTTAATTTGGCTACATTCAACTTGGTGGGCTTAACAAAACCTCTTAGCTAGTTTTTGGATGTGCTCCCCCTCTCAATTGTTTTCTGTGGTGTGGTCCATTCTAATTTCTATTTGGATTAATTTTTAGTTCTATGGGACTTTTAAAAATACTATTAACATGTGAGCATGGAGGTAAAAAAAAATGATTTGAAAGCCGATAATTTAATTAAAGATATGTTCCTTGACGAAGTAGCATGGCATAACAGGATTCATGTGGTTGACCCAATCAGTAGGGACTAAATGCTTTGAGGATGAGGATGAGGATGACGTATGTATGTATGGTTCATCCTCATCAAAGCACTATCCAAACTAAACTAATCTAAGCTTTATAATTCTGTTATGTCCCTCCAATCCATTCAGGTTATATTCTCAACTAAATTGTTAGTGTTTAAATATTTTATTAGTACATCCATTAATTTTAGCTTTAAACTTACTAATCAACTTCTTAAAACCCGTTTACTTACGTATCTTCATTGCATTGCCTAAATCATCTCAATCTTATTATCTTTGGTGTTACTCCTAACTTTCATTTAAACCATTCATTTCTAATTTTGTCAGTCCTTATCTTCCCACACATTTATCTTCGATTCCTCATTTGTGATGCTTATCGTATGAATATGTCGTTTGGTGATTGTCCAAAATTTTAACCCATGTATCATTACTGTTCTTATAAATAGTAATTAGACAATTTTCAAAAAGTTAGTTTTTTTTTTTTTAACTTTTCTTTTTTCTTCTTTCTTTTATTAACCATTTTTTCAATTTTTCATTAAAACAAAAAAACTATCAACTTGAGCGATTGCTTATGTGATCAACCCAGGGTTATAACTTATATGATTTTATTTAATTTAACAACCTTGCTCATCTTATGAATTTGTTATTCCTCAATTGTCCAACATTTTGCCTCGTGTCATGACTGGCCTTCTACCCATATCATATAGAATTTCTCTTTCAATTTTATTAGTATAAGGCAATTTTACAAAGTTTCAGAGTGACACATATACACTTTATTCGTCATGCTTTAAATATACAAACAACATTTTTCTCAATCACTTCATCCAAGTTGGATTTATCCGATGAGTGACTTAGAAAGGTACTTGAGGCAATTTTATAAATTCTAGAGGCACACATCTCCACTTTATTCACCATGCGCTAAATCTTATAAGCAATATCCTTCGCTCCATCCATGTCCTTTTAAGACTATCGCTTGCTCGTGTAAAACCATTAACTTGTACTAACACACTCTTAAATCATAATTTATAAAGTCATTTCCTAATACCTCCAACTCAAACCAACCTTGTTCTTCTTGGTTGTATTGATGTTTATATACATCCACAAATGGTAATAGCATTTTTAAAGACCCTTGGAACTAATAATCAATCCAAATAGAAACTCATGCAGGCCAAATCATAAAGAACAATTGGAATGGGTAGCTAAACAAAACAAAAAAAAAATTTATCTCAAAGGTTTCATCAGGTCTACAATATTGGATGTTCCATGCCACTTATTTCATAAGCCCGACCAGGATGAAGTAATTGAGAAGAATGTGTGAGAAGATGAGGAACAACACATTCATACGATGAACGTGGTTGAAAGGAGGATGAAGAAAGAAAGTATACTTAAATGATTTGGCCACGTGCAATGGAGATAAGGAATTACACTAGTCCGAAGGAGTTAGTCGGTTTTAGTTGAAAATCTCTAAAATGGCCAAGGTAACGCTCAAAAGGACAATGGTGGATGTACTAGGAAATGACTAAAGGACTTATAGTTTGAAGATATGGTATGTGATGGCATAAAGTGACATAACAGGATTCATGTGGTTGATCACAATCAATTAGTACAATGCTTTGATGATGATGATGAGATTGAGATGAGGATGATGATATATGTATGTATGTATATCACTGATCATTATTTAAGCGTTATCCCAACTAATCTAAGCTTTGCATTTTCAATCAAACCATTGATAGTTACCTTGACACTTTCTAGAGCATTCAACTTGAAAACTACAAACTCTTTCAAAGCGTGCAGTTCCTTATCTTCATTGCACGTGGCCAAGGCATCAGAATCTACTTTCCCTATTGGTGCATTATGTTTTTAGCAACAAAACAATGTTACACATTTGCTCGATTGTTGGTTTTCTCAAAGAATTTGATCCTTAAATTTGTACAAGCTTGGAATTCTATTAGATTATTTCAGATGTGCTGCGGAGACTGCATGGTTGGTTGTTTTCTACTTTGGGTCGCTAATGGAAATTTGTCGTCAACACCACTATTTGGAGCATTTGGTTCGAAAGGAATAAAAAGATTTTCAAAGGAAAGAATAGCTAAGAGGGGATTAGTTTGGAGAAAATCCTTCAATTGATCGTGCAACGCGGCAAGTAGAATAAGTTCTCAAAATGAATTCCTGGTGCCATTATCCCTTCCAACTAGGGAGGTTTTATAAAGCAATGGATTGCTTAACAAGTTTCTTGAAAGGTGGCGCTATCCCCATATAAGAAGCTTCAAATAGAATTTTAATTGTTGTTCCCAAGGGACCTATGGCTGGAAGGCATAGACAATCTATCAAATAATAGCCAAGGGTTCACTATCCTAGAGTTCCAGGTCCAGTGAGGAATGTGACTCTAGTGCCGCTAATTCTGCTAACTTGCTTCATGGGGTTAAGCATGCCGCTATCCACCATAACATCCCAATTAATGTCGAAAGAAATTCGTAGAACGCAATCAAATGAATCAAGGATTGACAATTTCCATATACGTTCGTAAATGAAATGGAGGGAGCTTGTGACTGCGTTGACTCAATTATTGCACCTCTTTTACATGTGCAACGTAAAAAATGCTAAGTTGAATCACTTATTTCCATGGAGGTATGCAAGGGAAATAGACAAAGCTTGTGACATTGTCAAATCAATCGTCTCCTCCTTTTCTCCTCTACTCCACATCCAAGGAGATGATTCAAAGCATTTATATCAAAAGTCGACACCAGGGATGTTTTCAATGGTAGGCATTCCCAAACCACACTGACATGCCCACTTGCAACCTCAGATCTGCCCCGTTTTGGAGGCCTATCCAAACAAAAAACGTAGAAGTTGATGGAGGATGTGGATATCTCAAAACACTACGGTGGACCCCATCTTACATAATGGGTGCAACTCAACCCAACTCGATTTCAAGTCAGCCTACAACATAGAAACCGCGTTTTTGTAGGAGAAGATCTTGGAGATCTTTTCCTTCAAAATTTTGGATTCTAAATTAATCCAAGAAGATCTTGCCCATTAGTGTTTCTTACCATGCAAGGAATCGGAAACACAAACGTGTCTATGTTTTACGCCCGATTCAATGGCCAAGTGCGGCAAAACTACGATTCAATGGCCGAAACGTGTATAAAGGGTGCAAAACTACGAAAACATTTGAGACCCAAACCCTTCAAAATGAAACGTGTATAAAGCTATGTTTTACGCCGATTCAATGGCAGTGGGCCCCACAAGCTTCATGTGACCCATCTAAACCATCCACAAGCTACTATTTGAAGAGATACCCCTCGGATCCAAAAACGTCATTGGAGGTCGGTTGTCTTCCTCAATAAAAGCTTGCAATAGTTGTTCACGCAAGTGCTTGCTCTGATCATGGATCAAAATTGTCCATTCGTTGGCCCTCTTAACCGTCATTCAACCACCCAACCACTCCAAGATTCCTTCACGCAAAAGAAATCTTGTAACAACCCTTCACCAGGTGAAATCCATGGGTAAACAACTCACCACGTTGACTCAACATTATTCCATACGCAAGGACCCTTTCAAAAGCCTTGAACATATATAATCATTCCTTGTGATATGAAACCATCCACATCAAATAGAGAGAGAAAACGGAATGAAAGAGAAAGAGAACGAGTGAGAGACAATAAGAGAGAATTTGTTTACTGAGTCTTAACCAGGAAGAAAGGAGAGAGAAGGAGAAGAAAGAGGAAAGAAAAGAGGAGAAGAAACAGGATCAACCGAGTCGAGTCAACTGAGTCAAGTCGCTAGCCTTCCTCTTGAATCGGGTCGGATCTTAGCGCGGAGTCGATCAGCCAACATCGACAATCCAGGTGAGTGTTTAATGTAATGTTATTCTGATCGTAAGCCTAGAATTGAGTAGTTTTCCTTTTAACCTATTGACTTACCCAGTCAACTCACTAGATGCTCGTTGGATTTGAGCCAAGAACAAGTCCAGCAACGTTGGAACTTTCCGAAATTCTACTATGTGCACTGCTTAGCAAATTCTAATTACAAGTGATTTCGCTAAGGCTAGCACACAAAAGAAATATTATTATCATAAAATTCTATTTAGTAGTGTGTAGCCATTACTAGCTCTATTGGTTTTTGGCAATTTGGTCCTATATTGTTTCTATCCTTTTATGTTTGAGCACATTCACAAAAAAAGATATGATTACATAATGCATATAATGAAATGATGATGAGTCTAAACTCATCAAAATTTCAACAATGTTTTATGAAATCGTGGTATACAATCTGCAAAAGAATTAATTTGAATAAAGACAATAACAATACAAAAAAGTAACTAAACATCATTCAAAACTCTTTTACTAGTGGAACAAATTATTTCTATAAATTTGGTAAGTACCTGAATGTTGATGCTTTCCTCACCTTGAGATGTAAAAGGGTACTTGCATCCCACTCATCCATCCATCAAGAGTTAAAAAGTAATATCAAAGTGGCACGACAAACAACAATTTTGGTTGTGAAATGAATTACTACGTAATAAAATTGGTTCGATCTTGTTGTACCTGAAGAGTTTGTAAGCTTTCCCCAATGTCGTTCAGAGGCAAGTGCACTGCACCAAATACAATCAAGGAGTATGCAATAAGATAAAATATGAAATATGAAAAATTTGCAACTCAACTTAAACTTAAGTGGAACATTATCATGGGTTCAACAAAACAAAACAACAGAAAGTGAACGACACACATAGTTAACTTCATACAAAACATTCCATCATAATTTATAATCTTAAAAAATCTATGACAATTGTTCTTATTTTAAATATGGTAGTTCGTGGAGAAAGTAATCATTTTCCCATCAATCATTTTCTCATTCTAAATAACCTAGATCCATATTACTCAATTTATTTTGATCACTACAACTAGCAACCATATACCATTAAAACAAATGACTTTATTTGTGTCCCTCTAACTGATGCCAATATCAACCCTCATGGATACCCAAGCAACACTAGATAGTCACTTAGGCAATTTCTTAGTAAAAACAAAGTATATAGCATATAAAGTATTGTCACTTCATACAAAACCATTCAATATTGGAAGTATTGAGCTTCAATCAAAATAATCATAATTTATAATCTTAAACAATCTAACTTAATTGATGTTGTTATTTCAAATATGGTAACTTGGGGAAATCTTAAAACCTACTTGCTTCAAGGACAATACCTAGCTAGCTACGCATGCCTTGCAACATGTAACTTGACACGATTCTTTTTTTCTTTTTTTTGGAAAGATAACCTGACACAATTCTTATCCCACAAAAAGAGTCAGAAGTTTTAGTATTCGAAGCAATTAATATCTTCTCATAGTACAATGTAAGATTGAATTGTAATCTATCATGATCGATGTTCTTATTTCAAATATGGAAGATTGGAGGGAGATTAACCATTTCTCAATAACCTAGCCAATATTACTCATTATCTTTGTAATGTAAGTGACTATGCTAAAATAACCGACATAAGTCAAAATTCACACGATTCTTACCGCACAAAAGAGTTGAAGTTATAACCCCCCAAAATGTTTGAGTGGTTTGGCAATCCACAATTCAACCACCATAAGAAGGAATGACAATATTCACCTTTCTGACAAGGACTTTGAGACCCACTGCACAATTGGGCTTATCTAGATAGTGAGAACAGAAAAGAAAGGAAAGGAAAGGAAAATGAAGCACTTTCCCATGACTTGACATTTTCACTATGTTCAGATAGCAAAGAAAATATTTGGATTCTATGTTGCAATGAGTACCCTACTGACTGGGCACATCAGGACCCTATAGATGTCCTAATGCATCAAGATTATAACTCCTATTGGCAAAAGATTATAAAACACCCTTACATTGATGCTCAACAAGGACAAAGCACATACAAAGGGATACAAATACAAGATACAGTTGATAAAGTGATATGTTGGTCCTCACAATTTTGCAGATTTGCAATCAGTGACCTGGAAATATGTTCTTCTTGATCCATGATGCATGGTCCCTCCCATACAAGTTTTCGAACCCTGCGTATGATATGATTATCTTTACATAACACAGCTTGCTAGGTGCGATAAAACAGCAAAAATAAAAGACTTAAAGAATGAGAGGGCATAAAACCCAAATCCACCTCTGGAATAAAAATAATACACGGGTTTTTTGTGTCTAGATCAAACTCTGTATCGTTTGCATCTTGCAGACCAAGAACGGAGCGTGAGTACTCAATCACAACAATTTCCATCCCTAAAAAAATGCCGAAAAACGGTTTATTGTTTTCTCGCGAATATTTTGCAGCCAGGATTTTCCCTTGCACCCCTCAGTCACCAAAGCCCCCAGGGACTAGAACACAATCTGCACCCTGAACTGAAAAACTATTCAGAGGACTAGCAGACAAACTGTGAATGATAGACGAAGGCAAGAAAAAAGTCCAGCATCCTAAGAAAACCAATGCAAGAATGAAATTAGAAATTTCAAACCAAAGAAAAATGCTCACCCTCAACAACCTCCATGCAGCTTTATAAACATCGGGCGCACAAAGAAACTTGTACCGTACAAAGGGATCTAAATTAGAAACTGAAGCACTGCATCATCTTGTACCGCACAAAGAAAAAGAGACTAATTTAGATATTGAGTATACGTTCTTATTATATACAAAGCACAAACATGCATGCACCTGCTACAGTTTATCCCATAAAAATTGTTCATGGAGAAGAAGTTGGTTTAACACCCTAATCCTAATAGATTCAACAAGTGGGTGGGTAGATGCTAAAATGTTGGATTTGATTCCTTCAGAGGGTGTGATGAGGCGGAGGTGATGTGGAGTCCAGACAATACTAGGTAGGAGGTTCAACCCACTTATGTTGAAGATCTTTTCAAGTTGGGGCTTGATGCAAGATAAGGTACTAAAAGGGGCGAGACTAATGGGATGAAAGGGATATGTGAACAAGAATTTAAAAACTTAAAAGGCATTGGAACCTTGTGGAGCAACGGATCATGTTCCGCTTGTAGCTGCTTGATGCACCTTTCCTTTGGTCTATGTTGAAACTTATTCCCAAGGAAGAAGAACAATCATTTTGAGTGTGAAACTTACTTGAACACAACGTACTATCTTCTGTCATTCTTTTGGAATGAAAAAGGCCCCAAACTACTTAGATTAAATATAAATGCAATGCATTTATGTGGGTTCGTATCCTCAATAGTCTACTGCAACATTTACAAAACCAATAATGCTTTATCACCTTCCAACAACCACTAGATCAAATACCTAGAAACTATCAATTTTAAGGAATAGACAGCCAACACACTGACAGTAATTTACAGTAAAACGGGATGGACAACTGTGTATAGAAATAAGGCATGAACAACAACTGTTTCAATGCTCTGGAAAGTGGAAATACAAAGGGACAAAAGTATTCACCTTCAACACGGAGAGGTAAGAATCTGAAAGACCAATATATTTTCCGACCATGGCAATTCTGACCTACAAATCATATTGTATGTTAGTGCTTGACTTGCAATCATCTAACCATGAAACTATAGCAAAGATTACTAACATGAAAAATGCCTAACACATACAAGATCATGCAACCTGTCACAGAGTTCAGCCCTGCTGGTCCATTCCTCCAATATGGGCTCCCTAGTAACCCTGCTATAATGAACGGCATAGTCAAGGAGAATGTTATCATACGGTAAATATTCATGACATAGTTCAGCACCAAGCAAAATGTGGTGATACATGAGACGAGATGAGTTCAGTAGACAAACCATAGAAGGTACAGCACTTTCAAAATTGCTTCATGTGCCTTCTGGTTCTACAAAGACAAAGAACCACATGCTTGTTGTTAGAAGATATACAATTTGTTGAACATAATCCTTGGAGTGGTTAGCTATGACAAGGAAAGATACCTAGAAAACTATAAAACAACTCATTTCCACATTACTCTATACATAAGCAACAAGGACACGACACTTGTTTGAAATTGGGTTGTGTCAGATGCCTGCCATGTCAGCATGCCTGACTCTCCTAGGCATGTCTCATGCAGAAACTGATTTTATATTTTATATATATATATATATATATATATATATATATATAAATATAACGAGGTCAAGCTCTGTGGGCCCCACCACCATGTGTGACAGACATCCATCCCATCAATCAGGTGCACCCTTCAATAGTGAGCCACGGGCCTAAAAATCAGGTCAATCCATGACTTAGGTGAGTGGGCCACACCACAGATAACAGTTGAGAGTGGATTCCTGCCCATTGAAACTTTCTTGATAGTATATAGGGCCCAGTGAGATGTGGTTTAGACATCTGGCCCATCCATTATGTCTCACTTGGATGAGGGGTCACATCAAATTTCAGGTCATTACAATACTCAGGTGGGCCCCATCAAGTGCTTCTAGATTTTTTAGGCATGATTTCCCATGGTTTCAGATGGTGTGGCCCACCTGAGTTCCCGATACTGCTGATTTTTCACACATCCAATAGCCTAGAGGAGACCCACCAAATTCACGGCCTAAATGGTGATGGTTGTGATGATCAGTGTTTTAAATATTGACGATATCGGCCGATATATCATGTATCCCACCAGCGCGATACAAATCGCACAAGTAGTGCGATACATCCCACATGTTCGATCCGGTGAGCATTTTCAAATTTTGATTGTTTTATTTTCTATAAATCATGTTACATTGGTGTCGAATTGTTACAAATCCATGATTTTTCATGTTTTGCATGAAAAAGCATAGATTGGGAGCTTTGATTTCGAGATTTGGAGGAGATAGGTCGAGTTGCAAAAAATTGAAAAAAAAATAAAATCAAAACTTCTCAATTTCTCGCAAATCGTTTGCAATCTGTGTCCACAAACATCAAATCAAACATGTATGTAACCTAAGCTGGCTTTTGAATGTATTGCTTGTGATTCCACATGTCTTCTTACATTTATAAATTATATGAATAAACATTGAATATACTTGCATCAATTCAATTAGACAAGACATAGATTAGGACCTCATACAAAGAAAACCTATTATGTGTACTTGCTTTTTGTAATGTTTTGATTTATAAGTGTGTATTGATGTATTTTTTAACAATCATTGAAGTTTCATTGAAAAATTCAACCAATTTCCCAATGTTTCCCCATGTTTCCAACAACAACGATACATTACACGATACAACCGATATATCCCATGCGATAACCGATACATATTCGTATCCCAAGAATGCGATACGTAGCGCGATACCGATATTTCGAACACTGGCGATGATAACACCCAAGATCTCAAATACAAATTCTAACATCAAAATATTATAGAAAAAAACCAATAAAAAAATGCAAACCTCTACGGATCTAAATATCAAACAACAAGGTAGTGAATGAAAACATGCAAAGTGAACTCCCAAAGGATATTTACCTCGCCACCATCATCTAAGACGAACACTTCCCCATGTTCAAAGGGAGACATCGTTCCAGCATCAGTGTTTAGATATGGATCTGCCAAGAAGCGGAGCAAGAAATATCACTTCTCCAAAACGAAAAGAACTAGCAACAGTATCCAACTGTAAACAAAACCGCAAGGAAAGAAGAACCACAACCCATTTTACAATGACCGTAGTCAAATTCTCATGCACAATATATGAGGTAACCATTGTGAAAGGAATGTGAGATTCCTAGTAACTATCCAAACAAGACCCCTGAAAATCGAATCTATGAGAATCCATGTGTGGATGGTGCTCTTCAAATTCATGGGAAATCATCATTAGATAATTATTACAACAAAATAACTCAAGCTCTTACCATGGGACAAGGCAAAGTCATCCAACTCGAGTTCAACTCGTAGTCCCCAAGGGTGGGCGTTAGTCTCATAGCAGTTTACACTGATATATTTAAAAAGAGAATGTCTCGAGTCCAACTGGTTGGACCACAATTTAAGGTCTACCCAGTGGACAACTTCTTACCTGTTAAGTGTTTGTCAAATCCCAATCCTCCGCATAGGTTGGCCCCACCATGAGGATCACCTAGTATAAACATCATCCTATCCACTCATCAAGTGACCCTCACTATAGAAAACGATGTATAGACAGTGATGTTCATCTATAACTTGAATTTAAATGGCCAGAAAGATTACCACAAAAGAGTGTTCATTGTGTAGATCCAGTGCCAAGCTTTCGGCATTAGTTGTCTCTCTCTATCTCTCATTGTGTAGATCCCGTGCCACAAAAGAGTGTTCATAGTACCCCCATACCCAGGCCTAGCTAACCCAGATGGGTTCTTTCCGAGTTCAAGTCTAGTTTTGAATACCCAAAACCAAATCCAATCAAGTTTAGGTATCTCTTAGGGTACCTGTTCGAATATCCTAACAGTAAGACACACATGGGCTTTGCAAACCTCGAGTCCCAATTTGAGGGAAATGATCAAATCATGTAACCATAACCACTTTCTCCAATCTAGCTGATGTGTTTCATTTGCATAAGTAGAAGCCATCACTCCTTGCTCTTGCCTTATGCTCATTCAAAAAAGCTTATCTTGCCTAAAGGATGTTTTGAAAAACATGTTGCTACTTTTTTACATACTTCATTTGGCTTTTGTGGAGAGAACTAGAAACATTTTATTTGGGGTTATCTTTATGAACTATAGAGACAACATGCTTAGTAAATAACATTTAGATGGCATAGACTTTTTGCTTGCCAAGAAGGGGCATATTGCCCTCTATTGGTTGCGGGTTTCTTCATACTCTCTAAAGTGATTCCTCTTCTTTAATGAAGTCTAATTATTCATAGTAACAAATAAATAGAAACTATCGAACACAAGGATATGAATGACAAGTCTTCATAAGTGATGGTGAGAAATTGCTACAAACCTCAAAAGTAAAAGAAGTTCAAACCCAAGCATTCAAAATGAAAAAATGAAAAAAATAAAAATAAAAATCCATTACTTACAGTTGAAGTCCCCTGGCCGATGACACCATGTTTGCAACTTAGATCAAGAGGCCTTTCCAGCAATCGCAAATACTAGTGCAAAAACAAAAGAATGCATACGAAGAGATGGCAGATAATGGTAAATACATAAAACCAAGCATTGTAAGGTCAAAGACACCCATATCCACAACAGCACAATGTTTTATATTCATTCATCAAATCACACACCTTGCATGTATAACTAGTATTTCTTACTCAATTTCTTTCTATCACTATGAATAGTTATCGTATGCCATACATGTCGTGTAATATGCAAATTCACATGATTCTTACCACACAAAAGAACCAACCGTGTAGTCTCCAAAGACATTTAACAAAGGCTTAGAACGCAACATATGCTATTTAAGTGAAAACACTTTGACGCCATCTTCACTTGCGCCAACAAATGAATGTGAAAATACTTTTAACTAGCAAAACAAGCCCAATAAATGAAGGCATTCTACAAATCAGGTACTGGGATCATAGTCATGCTCCTAATAACACAAGCAAGAGACATAAGGGAGCATAGACGAGAAATGGGAGCAATTACTTAATAGCAATAGCAGGAGCATCGTCACCCTAGGTAGAAAATTTCTATAAAAGGATCGCCCAAACAATCTATATCAAAGATCAAACTTTTTCTATTAAAGGATCGCCCAAATCAAGTTTTTTTTTTTTTTTTTTGAGGGATGGGAAATTGAAGATTGGACCATATACGATAAAACCTTCTTCTGATGTTTAAAGATATTCTACCTAGGTCAATCGCTACGATAAAGGAAGCACGTAATACCACAGAGCCTGAAATGTGTATGCACGTCCAACACAAGTTGTCGCTATTCCAAGGTATGCATTTTAATATTTTCATGCCTACTTAACCATATCCCACAAACGGGGTGTTTGTTAGTGGAGTTTCAGATGCACCTATTCTTTCGTAGATTACTCTCAACGCTTGATAGGATAAAGATTCACGAACAAAAATGAATGGAATGCCTAATATTTTCATGCCTACTTAACCATATCCCACAAACAGGGTGTTTGTTAGTGGAGTTTCAGATGCACCAATTCTTTCGTAGATTACTCTCAACGCTTGATAGGATAAAGATTCATGAACAAAAATGAAGGGAATGCCTTTTTGAGGTATCTCTTAGGGTACCTGTTAGAATATCCTAACAGTAAGACACACATGGGCTTTGCAAACCTCAGATCCCAATTTGAGGGAAATGGTCAAATCATGTAACCATAACCACTTTCTCCAGTCTAGTTGATGTGTTTCATTTGCATAAGCAGAAGCCATCGCTCTTTGCTCTTGCCTTATGCTCATTCAAAAAAACTTATCTTGCCTAAAGGATGTTTTGAAAAATATGTTGCTACTTTTTTACATACTTCATTTGCCTTTTGTGGAGAGAACTAGAAACATTTTATTTGAGGTTATCTTTATGAACTATAGAGACAACATGCTTGGTAAATAACATCTCGATGGCATAGACTTTTTGCTTGCCAAGAAGGGGCATATTGCCCTCTATTGGTTGCGGGTTTCTTCATACTCTCTAAAGTGATTCCTCTTCTTTAATGAAGTCTATTTATTCATAGTAACAAATAAATAGAAACTATCGAACATAAGGATATGAATGACAAGTCTTCATAAATGATGGTGACAAATTGCTACAAACCTCAAAAGTAAACATTGTAAAACACAATTAATATAATGAGGCTACTAGCAAGAGCATTGGCTTTGAAGTTCAAACCCAAGCATTCAAAATGAAAAAATAATAATAATAATAAATAAATAAAATAAAATAAAAATCCATGAGTGCATTTACTTATAGTTGAAGTCCCCTGTCCGATGACACCATGTTTACAAGTTAGATCAAGAGGCCTTTCCAGCAATCGCAAATACTAGTGCAAAAAACAAAAGAATGCATACGAAGAGATGGCATATAATGGTAAATACATAAAACCAAGCATTATAAAGGTCAGAGACACCCATATCAACAACAACACAATGTTTTATATTCATCTAGCAAATCACACATCTTGCATGTATAACTAGTATTTCTTACTTAATTTCTTTCTATCACTATGAATAGTTATCATATGCCATTAAAACAAATGACACGCGTTGTGTAATATGCAAATTCACATGATTCTTACCACACAAATGAATCAACCGTGTAGTCTCCCAAGACATTTAACAAAGGCTTAGAACGCAACATATGGTATTTAAGTTGAAACACTTTGACGCCATCTTCACTTGTGCCACCAAATGAATGTGAAAATACTTTTAACTAGCAAAACAAGCCCAATAAATGAAGGCGTTCCACAAATCTGGTATTGGAATCATAGTCATGCTCCTAATAACACAAGCAAGAGACATAAGGGAGCATAGACGAGCAATGATTTTCAAACAATAGGAAGCCTAAATGTCTAGAAAGAAAGAAATGGGAGCAATTACTTAATAGCAATAGCAAGAGAGTCGTCACCCTAGGTAGAAAATTTCTATGAAAGGATCGCCCAAACAATCTATATCAATGATCAAACTTTTTCTATTAAAGGATTGCCCAAATCAAGTTTTTTTTTTTTTTTTTTTTTTTTAAGGGATGAGAAATTGAAGATTGGACCATATATGATAAAACCTTCTTCTAACTAGGTCAATCGCTAGATAAAGGAAGCACATCATACCACAAAGCCTGAAATGTGTATGCACGTCCAACACAACTGGTCTCTATTCCAAGGTATGCATTTTAATATTTTCATGCCTACTTAACCATATCCCACAAATGGGGTGTTTGTTAGTGGAGTTTCAGATACACCAATTCTTTCATAGATTACTCTCAACACTTGATAGGATAAAGATTCACGAACAAAAATGAATGGAATGCCTTTTCCTTAAGGACTTCTAACAGAGAAACTTCCAAAGGATAATAGAAAAAGCAACCTTCTGGAACTAGACATCCTTATGGTTAATTGAATAATAAAAATAACAACATTACGATGTCAAATAACCAAAACTCCATTCGAGTTCCATAGTTTCAAAAGTAAGATCCTCTCTAAGCTATCTTGAGGGTAATGCTCTATGTAAACTATAGCATTTGAAAACACTCCAGAAGTGTTAAAGGCTCCAACATGTTATTTCTTCTCTCAATTTGTCTTAGAAGTGTTAAAGGCTCCAACGGTGTTATTTCTTCTCTCAATTTGTCTCAGACAAGCAAAGACAATACAGATCAATTGCTCAGGGATAAGTTATAGTAGAAGCAATTGTTGAAGATGCCATATAATCATGAATGGTGATCATAGTTGTGATGATAGTTTCACAGGCATTATGAGGACAAAAGGGCCCCAAAAAAAATAATTTAAGTGAAAAAGAAAATTACCCTAATTCAAAAAACAAGCTATTGCTTAAGAAGAGTGCCACCATTTGTATAAAAAGTTTATGCAGCAAGGTGACAATATCGAAGTTGGTCTTACTTTCAAATCCTCAACTTTACAAAGAGAATAAATTTCAAAGGAGTTCAGAGAAGTACCCTTACTATTAGAACTAGACATCCCTCATGTTAATTGGCCAAAAAAAAAAAAAAAAACATCATTATTATGTGAAAAAACCAACAAACCATTCGATTCCATTGTTTCAGAAGTAAAATATTTTCTAAGCTCTCTTGAAAGTTAAGCTCCATGTAAAGTCCAGCATTTGAAAACACCCCATAAGAATCAAAGGCTCCCACGGTGCTCGTTCTTCTTGATATTTGGGTCAAACAAACAAAACAATACACATGCATAACCGAAATAGAAACAATTGCTCAGTGATACAAGTTGTAGGATGTTAGTTGTTTTCACAAACATCAAAAGCATGCATGCGCAAAAAACGAACAATTGCTTAACAAGAGCGCATGAAAAAAAAAAAAAAAAAAAAAAAAGGAAGAGAAAACGACCTTAATTCAAAAAATGAACAATTGCTTAACAAGAGTAGGACTGCCACCATGTGCACAAATAGTTTAGGAAGCAAGGTGACACCATCAAGGTTAGATTGGTCGTCGTCTTGATTCGACCTTGAAATCGAAAATATTTGTTGATGAGATTTTAACACACCATTAGTGAGGAGTTCAGAAAAGTACCTTTACTATATAGAAGCAATTACTAAGTGAGTCTTCAGCTGACAGGATAAACAACTTTCTACGACACACTAATGAGCCCCAAGGACTTCTCAAAGAGATTAACTTTCAAAGGAGTTCAAAAAAGCACCCTTACTATTAGAACTAGACGTCCTTCAAGTTAATTGGTCAAAAAAAAACATCATTATGATGTGAAATAACCAACAAACCATTGGATTCCTTAGTTTCAGAAGTAATATATTTTTAAAGCTCCCTTCAAAGTTAAGCTCTATGTAAAGTTCAGCATCTAAAAACTTCTCGTTATGCTATCTTCATTTTCTAAGCTCCTTCAAGTCTTTTCTTTTCTCTTTTTTGTACTCTTTCTTGTCGTTCTAATTTTGCTATAGCAACGATGACAAACACCACACTTGTGAATTTGGAATTTTCTTTTGTTTTTATAACAACATGGTGTCCCCGCCCCCTTTAAGGCGAGACTATTCCCTGCGAATGCACACAATCACCTACCAACCAATTGCATTGGGTAATCCACGGGAAGGGGAGCAAACCCACAACCAAAGCCATACTCCCAAACTCGCGACGAGTAATCCACAGGGAGGGGAATCAAACTTGGAGTAAGCAATTTTTATACAAGGTCATATTGTCTACCCATATGAGGACTTCGATACTAACAAGGTTTTAACTAATTTGATTTAAATTTGCTCATAGAATTCTAGAGTTTAACATTTAATCCACTATTGATAGATACCACAATCCTCTTACTCAATTCTAAATTTTTTCCCTAGCCACTTTGATAATGGAAAGTATAGATTGGAATATAAGGATCAAAGGCTTTGATGTATTCATTTTATTTTAGCGTAGATCGTCCTTTGGTATTGTTCTTATCAATTTATTTCTTAATCATTAAAATTTTCCTAGTGTTTGATTCTGGCGTAGAATCCTTTTGAAGATGATGCATACAATTTGTCTATTTTAAATGAAGCCCCAGTATTTTCAGCTAAAAACATTTTGTTATGAGTGACTTCCTAATCCAAGTAGTGTCCCTATCCAAACCTAACTTCATCTTCGGTAAGAGTTTGACTGTTCATATTTGCCTTGATCCTAATTAAAGATTGACGGTTATTACTTTAATTCCACGGCTAATCAACCCTTGTGTAAAGTGGTGTGAGATTTTGCCTATTAAAGATGGTCCAATAAAAAGTAAGTCATGCGCACATTCATGGGAGCTTACCCCATCATCCAGGACAAACTAAAAACTGAAAATGATCACGGGAAGGAGTGAAGTGATAAGAGGCAAGGCAAGATTTCTAATTTGAATAGGGGATGTAGATGGACTTTTTGGTCGAGTGAACAACTGATAGGCAATCAGAGTCAATCAACCAACACCCGATGATAAGCCCATTCAGGGGTTCGGGATAGCCTGGCCCCTGATAGATCCACTTTGAAGAAAAATGAGATCTATATATTGAAGTTCGGGCCGAAGGCTTTGACTAGAAACGCCACGCCGTTCATGTAATTCTGCTGGTCTAGGAGTAGCTCCCATGCTTCGGGAGTCGCCACTGCAAAATATGACAACCTATTCAAGAGAGCTAGAAGCTAGGCCACCCGCTATAGTGCGCCCTACTAGATTGGGGCTCTGTTTTTCAGTTGATATGACTTCTCCCTATTAGTGACAGCATGCATTGGAACTCACTAATAGGAAATGAGAGAAAAACAAAGTATTGCCAACAACGGAGTCAATCCGTTATTCATCGACAGACGAAGCTCTCGTTCAGTCGTTAAGCATCGCTAGCTTACAACTATAAGGGCAATATGAAGTTTGAAATGAATGGACATGCGTAGGCTTAATAGTGAACGTAGAATTGAGTGTTTCAAGACTCTAGATGTGAGATAATATATATATATATATATATATATATATATATATATATATATATATAAACTTCCCTTATTACACTACGTGCATCGAGTAATCCACGGGGAGGGGAATCGAACTCATGTCTGTGGGGAGCAAACCCACGACCAAAGTTGTTCGCCCAAACTCATGACAAGTAATCCACGGGAAAGGGAATTGAACTCGTGTCTGTGGGGAGCAAACCCACGACCAAAGCCATTCTCCCGAACTCGTGTCTGTGGGGAGCAAACCCACGACCAAAGTCGTTCTCCCAAACTCGTGACCGGTAACCCATGGAGAGGGGAAACGAACTCATGTCTGTGGGGAGCAAATCCAAGACCAAAGCCATTCGCCCAAACTCGTGACGGGTTTTGGGAAGAGTGTGTGTGTGTGTGTATATATATATATATATATATATATATATATATATATATATATATATATATATAAATAGATGGGGTGTCCCCGTCCCTTTAAGGTGAGACCATTCTTACAAATGTCCAACCACGTGCAACGGAAAATCCACGGGAGGAAATCGAACTCAATCGTTAAGCGTCATGAGCATACGCCTATAGGGGCAGAATTAAGCTTGAAAGGAATGAATAGGCATATATATATATATATATATATATATATATATAGACGGGGTGTCCCCATCCCTTTAAGATGAGACCATTCCTTACAAATGTCCAACCACGTGCAGCGGAAAATCCACGGGGAGGAAATCGAACTCAATCGTTAAGCGTCATGAGCATATGCCTATAGGGGTAGAATCAAGCTTGAAAGGAATGAATAGGCATAGGCTTAATGCTGAACACTGATATTGAAGGTTAAAATTTCGAGAATATCCAAATGTGAGGATTAAAAACAAAACCTTTCCTGATAAATAAGGTGAAGAACAGGGCAACAAGTCGAGTCGGACCAAGTTAGGGCTGAAGGGTTGACCCGACTCGCCCAACTCGGTACCAAGTCCAGCATGCCTGACCAGATCTAAGTCCAGGTCTGGCATGGACTAATCCAGACCGAGTCTGACCCAGTCACAGGTACTAAGTCGAGTCGAGTTAGCACCGCGTCAAGTCGGGTGTAGTGGGTCTCCAGATGTGGGGATTATAAATAAAAAAACTTCCCAATTACACCACGTGCATTGAGTAATCCACGGGGATGGGAATCGAACTCTTATCTGTGAGGAGCAAACCCACGACCAAAGTCGTTTGCCCAAACTCATAACAGGTAATCCACGGGGAGGGGAATTAAACTCGTGTCTGTGAGGAGCAAACCCACGACCAATGTCGTTGCCCCAACTCGTGATAGGTAATCCACGGGGAGGGGAATCACACTTGTGTCTATGGGGAGCAAACCCATGACCAAAGCCATTCACCCAAACTCGTGACGGGTTTTGGGAAGTTTTTTTTTTATAACAACAGGGTGTCCCTGTCCCCATCCATTTTAGGAAGCGAAACCTCACATCTATCGAAGATCCAAGTAAAATGAGAAAAAAGGATTAGGGTAGGCTCATCCTTGAGTATGTATTTGACTATCCTTCTATTGGAAGTGAATGATATTCAATATTTAGTGAAGTTGTGTTGTATTGTGTGCTTAGGGTGTAATTAGTTATATGTGTAAATCTGTCAAACCCTACTAAGATCAAGAGTATCCCAAAATAGGAAAGACACTAGCATGAAGATTAGTTTGCCTCGAACAAAAATATCATTCATAAGTGGTATTTTCAAATAATCAATTTTTTAGAGATCAAGAAGTTAATCTGTATATTAAGTTTCATTTATTGATAAAAGGTCATTCCAACAACAAATTTGGGGCGTTTAGTTTTCACCTACTAGGAAATCTTGCTCAAAAACCATCTTTAGTTTAGATTCTTCATACATTTTTTACTTTTTTTTTTTACATTTCTTCTTTATTTATGTCCTTCTTATTCATTTTTACTTTTGTATTTTTTGTAGTAAAACCTAAAACCAACAAAAGAATTTATCTATGGCACATTTTAGCCTTTTTTTTCTTTCTTTTTGAGAGAGCTTCATTAAAAGCCCACAAAATGCACAAAATAAAACAACCCACCTACACAATTGAAAAACATATGAGAGATTAGCAGGAATAACCAGCTTTACATAAGAAGCCCAACCCAAAAAATACATTTAATTTCCCTAACGGCCACAACATGCGAAGAACTCCTATTCTAAAAACATCTCCTATATAGAAGCAATCTCCACAAAGCTTTCCCCACTTTTCCCACCCCTCCTGAATGATAAACCACAGAAGGTCCACAACAGAATTCGGCTTCACCTAAGCTTGTATGGAGAGCATTGAGAAAGTAGTCCCACATCTTTCAAGCAAACATGCAATGAATGAAGAGGTGATTAATTGACTCTGCATCTCCCATACACATTATACATATGTTAGGAAGGGTAAGGGATCTTCTTTGCAAATTATTGATTGTCAACACCCTCTTTCTTCCCACAAGTCAAGCGAATGTTGTCGCCCACGGTGGAGCTCTGTATGACCATACAAAAAAGAATAGACGTGGTAATTGATCATCTTCCCCATAGTTTCTTCCCCATTAACAATTAAAGGGCATTATCATTGTACATACTTGTATCACCTATAGGAATTTCTGGTAGACCTCATTAATATATTCATGTATATCTTCATACATCTCGTTCATTGAAATTAATCGCCATTTAAAAACATCCATCACAATGAACAACTAAAAGGCACTATCATTGTATAATGTATCACCAAAAACAACCTTAATGATATTTAGAGCATAGATCACTAAAAGCAACCCTAATCATATGAAGCGTTGGATCAGTAAGTATAAGCCAATCATATTAACGGTTCAAATCAATTGAAATGGCCCAAGCATGTCAAAGGTTTGCATCACCGGAAACCAACATATCATATGAAGGGTTTGGATCAACCGTGGTAGGGTTTGGATAAACCCTACCATATTAACAATTTGGATCGTTGAATATAGGCTAGTTAGATGAACAATTAGTCAAGAAAAATAACTACACTTCACACTTAACTATAAAAGATCGAAATATTATATTTCAAGATTGCTCCACGAACAATTTTTGTCCTCACCACATCCAATGAGGGCTATTAATAACCAACGGAATTGATTGGTAAACACAAATCTCCGCATATATTCGTTTAGATCATTAAAATGGCCACAATGATATAAAGGGTTTGGATCACTTACAATAGGCCCAATCAAATGAACGATTTCAATCACTTAGAATGGCCCAACCATATCAAATATTCGTATGGGTGAAAATGTTCCTAATCAATATTAACCATTGGATCATTGAAAACAAGCCCTACCATATTAATTGGATCACTGAAAATAGGCCCTACCTTAATTTTTTTATAATGATAGTAGGCACCCTACAATATTAACGATTTGAATCACAAAACATAGGCCCAATCATTAAGAATGGTTATGGCTTAGATAATTAAAATGAGTCCAATAATTTCAACAATTTGGACTATTAAAAATGGACCCAATCATATGATCAATTTGTAGCATTCATAGTGGGTTAGGAAACATTAACTTAGATAATTGAAAATGGTCCACTGTTGATGATTCATGTACCGATCTCTTACATGTGAAAAATCACAATTCAACATCCACCATGGGATCTATCACATCAACCAATTAGATTACTAAAAACATGCCTCAACAAATCAATCATTGGAAATAGACCAATCATAAGAATTGGATCATTAAAACATGCCCCATTATATGAAAGGCTTGAAACACTGAACAAGGCCCCAATCATATATAGGATCTCTGAGATTTGAATCGATCATAGGCACGGTTGACCCATGCACCAAGTATCACAAACAAGAAATATCGAAACTATAGAATAAGCAGCTCACAAATAGATACTTAAGAACTAGAATACCTAAACAATCTACATTTAAATATCACTTCGGTTGGACTAATGAAAAAGACACAGACCATATGAAGCACTTGGATCACTAAAAACAACCTCAATCATATCAAGAGTTTGGATCATTAAAAGCATATCCAAACATATGAAGCATTTGGATCACCAAATCACCCAATCATATGAATGGTTTGATTCGATTAAAATGGCCCAATTATGGCAAAGTTTCCAATACTTAAACGCCCCAGGAAAATTGGAGGTTTAGATCAGTAGAAACGAGCTAAATCCTATAAACAATTTGGATTATTGTAAAAGAATGCAACCATATTGGCAATTTGGATCACTTAATACAGGCCAACCACAAGAATAGTTTGAATTTAATAAAATGAGCCTACTCATATCAACGATGGACCATTCAAATTGGACCAAATTATGCAAATAGTTTGCATCGTTAGAAATGGTCCACATGATATTCAATAGATTAGGTCACATAAAATAAACCAATGTAACCGACTATTGTACTAAAGCCACTAAAAAGAGAAGTCGCCATTCTACATCTCCCAAGGTACACCAAACCACCTCAACTAATTGGATAATTTAATCTAGTGTACCATAAAAAATTAACTTAACACAATCTACAACTACAACTAATAAATTGAATGTAACATTATCATAGAAACTATTCCCCTTCATAGAAATGAAAAACTATTCACATCATTCTAATAGTGTATCTTTAAAGTAATTAACTAAAACTAGCAAACCATTGAAACAAGCAGAGGCAAACAAACATGATGGACAAGTATTAAAAAAACAGCAAGTACATATGTTGAACCATCACAAATGGTAACTGCATGGTATTATAACTAAAAGGGAAGAATAGAATCTCCACATATCAACCCCCAATATAATCAAATAAGATCCTTAAAATTCAAAACAATAATTCCATGATCAATTAATAACAAGAAAAGTGTTAAGAAAGATCTCACTCATAGAAGAATTAAAAACCTGATGAATATGATGGAAACCAACAAGCTTCATCGTTCTCTTAGTAAATCTAACAAAACGCTTGAATGCAAAGAAGCTGAAACACCAAAAAAAAAAAAAAAAATTGGTGTCATTAAAACCATAGATAAGGCATGAGACAAAAGAACAGCCTAATTGAGTTCTTTTGGAGATACATTTAGCATAAAAGAACATTTGTCATAAACAGCTGAGGTACCTATCAAAACTAGATGAAAAAGAAACAAATTTCATTAGGAACATGCCAAGAAAAAGGATTTGTTAAGAAACAAAGTGCATTTTATCCTCTAATCTAATTATAAACATATCACTATAACCTAAAAAATATAGAAAATATGCCAAGCTAGTTCCCTCATGTTGCAAATTGCTAACTTCGAGCTTACAAAGTTTCATTAGAGAAAAAGTTGCATTCCTTCCTAAACACTAATAAACATATCACTTAACTAAATATATATATATATATATTAATAGTTTAACAAGCTAGTTCCCTCAGGTTGCAAAATTGCTAAGTTGACTCAAAGCTTGCAAAGATCATCCACAACATGCTAAAAAAATTTGCCCAACCTATTTATAATTTTTTTTTTTTTTTAAAAAAAAAAACAAATAGAGAGAGAGAGAGGTGGCAACCGCTCAGTTTGACTTAACATAGATAAATCAAGGATGATTTAAAGATTGATTTAGACAACTTAAAAAGAACCACTAATATGAACAATTTAGATCATTCCAAACAACCCAAGCATTTTAAAAGTTTGGCCTAATTGGATCACTTTGAATGGCCCAAGCATTTCAAAAGGTTAGCTTATCCTACAAATGGTTTGGTTAATGAAAGTGGGACCATTCCTATAAGTAGCTCGCATCATTAGAAGTGAGTGATTAAGGGTCTAGATTACTGCAAAGGAACCAAACATGAGAATGGTTTCTACCAGTAAAAATGGAGCAAGAGATTAACGGTTTGGATAATTGAAAATAGGCCCATTGTGCATGATTCGTGCACTTATTTGTCTCAAATGGGTGAAACACAATTACAGATCTGTCAAGGTTTGTATCACACCGCCTATTTGAATCGCCTGACATGGGCCTTAGCATAATATTCACGGTTGACATTAGCGGCGTACCAATCCAACCAACATGGGCTATAGATTATTTGCTTATATTAATGAACATAAGCCTTAAAATGTCAATTAATTTAGATGACTAAAAAGGGCCCCAACAATAAGACGAGTTTGGATCACTAAAACGGGCCAAATTATGTAAAGGGTTCAGATAAGTCTGCTTGGATTGTTGAACCATGGACCTTAGGATATTAACTGATTTGGATCACTAAAAACAACCTCAATAATACGAAGGGTGTGGATCACTAAAATGGCTTGAATTATATAGAGGGATTGGATCACTTAAAAAGAGCCAGCAATATGAATGATTTGATTGACTCCAAGTCTCCAGCCAACCCAAGCATTTTAGAAGGTTAGCTCAATTGGATAACTTCAAAAGGCCCAAGCATTTCAAAAGATAAGCCCCTCTTTATAAATGATTTGGTTAGCAAAAATGGGACCTGCCTATAAATAGTTTGCATCACTAGAAGCGAGCTACGGGATTAATGGTTTAGGTCACTACAAAGGGACCTAACCATAAGAACGATTTCTACCAGGAAAAATGGAACAAGAGATTAATTAATGGCTTGAATAATTGAAAATGGGCCCATTGTGCATGACTCATGCATTCAATTGTCTCTAATGAGTGAAACTGTAATTACAGATCCGCCAAGGGTTGTGTCACAAAACAAGCCAAACTAGATGAACGGCTTAGATTGACGGAAACAAACTCTACCATATTAACAACTTAAATCACCAAAAACTTCTCAATCATATGATTAGCAGGGTTGTTGAAAATGAGCACAACGATTTGACAAGATTATTCCTCCCATAATGAATTTTTGTGCTTGTGCAACCCAACAAAGAGTATAAAACTTTCATTCATTGGCTTGGTAAACAAAGACGTAAGTTTACTCCAATCAAATGAAGGCGTTTAGATCACCTAAAACAGACAAGTATAGGAATGACTTTAATCTCGTGAATAGGTGCACTCATATCAAAGTTTTGTGTGACTGAAAACAAGGCCTATCATACGAACAATTTGAATCACTAACGATTTTTTGTACATGAGGCACCCAAAAATTAATTTGTTGAGCACAAGACTAACTCTATAGATGGTTTGGATTACATTAATGAAGCAATCAAATGAATCGTTTGGATTGAAAACAAGTCCAATCATTTGAACAGTTTATAGCAATGAATAAGGGCCCTCGAATATAGAAATATTGACCACTGTGAACCAACTTGATCAAATGAAAGTTATGTATCGACTTAACATATCAAGCATGTTGATCAACAAATATGAGCCCATTCATATGAATAGTTTGGATCCGCTGAAATGGCCCAATCATATCATAGGTTTGGATCACTAGAGAAAGGCCAAATCATATGAGCAATTTAGATCATTGTAAACAGACCTAACCATATTAATGGTTTGTATCACTAATATGGGTCAGCCATATGAACAGTCAGAATTGGAGAAAATGAGCCCAATCGTATCAATGGCTTAGATCATTCAAATTGGACACTTATGCATATAGTTTTTACCACTGGAAATGGTCTACATGATATTAAGGTTTGGATCATTGAAAACAAGCCCAATTGTGCAAATGATTTGGAATACAAAATAAGGGCCCTATTATAAGAAACCACTAAGGATCACTAAAAATTAGCTCAATCATATAAATAGTTTCGATCATTGAATACTAAGCCTACCCTATGAATGGATTGGATCCCTGAAAACAGGCCAATTGCAATTGACCTAGGCACAAAATATTTTGAACAAGAAAATATTACAAGTCTAAACTTAGTAGCTAACAAATAGACAGTTACGAAGGGAAATACCTCAACGTTCTGCATTCAATGGCAAAAGGTCAAAATATT